>JAAWXA010000011.1:9156177-9295285 GCA_038090715.1 Florisuga fusca
AAAAAAAAAAAAAAAAAAAAAAAAAAAAAAAAGTAATCACAATAGTGATGCAGTAAATTAGTTAGCAGCTAAATCAGAAGGGAGCACCCATGTCTGTGATCCTGAGAAGGGTAACTATGTACCTCATGTTCTAGAGTAAATAAGAAATGAACCTCCTGGTCTGCTGGTTTTTGCTTTCACTGCAATTTCTGATGGCTGCAGATATGCAAGAGAATATGGGGTTTCTTATCACAGCAACCAGGGTTAACAAAAGTCTCCAAGCTCTTTTCTAGACAATAATTAGATTCACTAGCAATTTACATAGTGGAGGATAGAAGCTTATCACTGGTGAAATGAGACAATTTTGAAAGCTATCCTGATGTAAACAGGCTTGAGCATTCTCATTGCCATCTAACCTGACACCAAGTATTTGCTGATTTAAAAAAATGTGATTTATTCTTATTTAACTGAGGTTTAATAGATCAACAAGCTTAATTGATCCCATTCTGATTTTTCTATTAGGGTTTTTTTAGAAGTTTTAAACTAAATCTTTAAACTACCCAGTATCAAATGAAAAATTCATCAAGATTGTCAACTGACTCCAAGGACATAACATACCCATTAAAGAAATTTTCAAGCTATATTTTCTTTCTAGTGAGCAAATCACCAAGCTGATCCTGTGGAAAGATTGATTGCATGGGACATCACTTTACACCAGAGTGAATGAATAGAATAGGGCCCTATCCCTTTCCCCACGTGTATGCTTCTTACTAGTCAAATGTCCCAGAAGTGGCACATTTAAATTCTGTATTATATTAGCTTCACTAATTATATCAGACCAAATGTTATTCATTCACAGAAGTGGAACACACTGACTTTTGTGGGGTATACTTGCTCTAAAAATGCATCAATTATACAAAAACAAGACTCTGTTTACTTTTCAATGCACTGCTCGTGTGCTCGTATTTCGGTCCCTCCACCCAGAGCACAAGTCCCATGAAGCAGCAGCTTTAAGCATCTTAATATTCCCTTACCAACATGCTGCAAAGCCAAACTAGACAAAACAACTCAAAAGCTGAGATTTGAAGGCCAGGTCTCTAAATTCTTGGCCTTTGAGAAAATAAAAATTATGCTGAAGCTGCCAGCTCTATATTTCCATTTGTGAAGTGAAGTGATATTCCAGCAACAGGACTTGAAGGACTGCAATAGTCAGGAACTAGAGTTTTCTTTGCATCAAGATGTATCAGAGCGATTCTGAGGAAGTCAAAATTCATTTGTCCAGCTCAACTTAGATCAGGGGTCATAACACAAGTAAACAACTGCTGTCTAATGCCTTAATAATTTTTAGAGTGTACAGTTTTATAAGTTAGATGAGTACCAAGCCATTTACACTGTAGTCACTGATATCAGAGTGACATCAGTCCAGCCATGAAGAGGCAATAATTCAACTTGGAAACAGCATGGGGTGATGCTATTTTTAACATTATACTTTGTGAAATTATTTTTCGTAGGTACGTAAGAGGGATAATGCTCTGCAGCAGAGATAAACAGGCTTTCAGATAAATTATCTCCAGTATTTACCAAACCTACATCTTTGCTTTGTTTAATCATCCCTGGGAGTCCTTTCTTGTTTTACATCCTCAAGTCATAAGCATTATGCACTAATTAGCCAAAATCCCTAGAAAGCACGAGTGCTGCTTTAAAGCTTTATTGCAGGGTCTAAAACAATTTTTAATAAACCAGTTATGTTAAAATTGTACAAATGTAAAGTGCCAGTGAGCATAGTTGGGATGTACCTCAGCAGCTATAAATGCATTCCTCTAGTAATGTAATTGTCTGGGAAACTCATTTGAAAATTCCACATTAACAGCATCTTTAGCCTGAAGTTGTACTTAAAATGGTACAGATCTTCTCATACTTTGCTGATGAAAGGAGTAACTATGAAGCACTGGTATGTAGAGTATCAGAAAATGCAAGACTTTTAAGCTTCTAGATGTTGCTACATTGAATAATTCCTCTGAGAGTAATTTATAAATGTTTCTGTCCATTCTAGATATTCTCCATAGCTGTAGAAAAGAATTCTCTGGCTTCCCCTGTACATGCAAAGTTAATTCCAATAGTATACTTTCTATTAATGGAAGCTTTTTCTAAAAAGAAATGCAGATTATTATCTTATTATGTATATTTCCTACTGTACTTAAAAAATGACCTTAATAAAGTTAAATTTAATTTTAAAATATCTCTGTCTTTTTTATGGGTATGCTGGTATGCTAGATCACAATTCACTTGGTTTTCATATATAGTACCTAATGGAATAATAAACAAGTTTGTTTCAGTCAGAATTACCTGTTTATTGAAAACAGTTAGCACTCCCTTCTCAGAGCATGTTACTGTGAAATCCAGATGGGGCACTTTCACCATACCCTTAATGAAATCTTGTCTCTTGACTGCTGTCAAAGAGAAACTATTACTCTTCACCTTATAGACAGAGGAATATAGAACCATATTGTCAAGAATATTTTTACTGCCTGAAATGCATATTTGTACCAACTCCAAGACAGTACTGCACTAAATCATAGGTTATCCTATAATTGATTTTACCATGTTACATTTTTAAATATCATTAATGCATTATGGATGTGCTAGTTATTTCTACATTATATAAAAATACAGAAATGAAGAGATTAACTGCATAAATATCTATCCTGAGTCAGATAAATTCAAAATTTCAAAATAATTTAGGAAAATGGAAAAGGGGCAAGGCAATAGTGGAGTGTTCAGATGCAATGAGTTTAGTAGAATAATCAACATATATTCTAGAACATATGATAAGAAGAAGCATGTGTAGTAAGCAGAGGCAGATATGAGATCTTATTGCTGCACTTTCAATAAAGTACACAAGACATAGCATTAAAAAAAAAAATCGTTGTGGACAGGAGAGGAAGTATGCCACCTGCATGAGTAAGCTGCTGTTTTTCAGATATAAGAAAAACACTGTTTTCTTCTTTCTGCTGGGAAGCCACACTATCACTTTCTTCTGTGTAACAGCCAAAAATCTAAACAAAACAAAATGGAGTAAAACAAGCAATATATAACAAATCTACATCTGAAATATATGTTTATATATATATATTCTAATATTTATCTTACATTTTTATTATTGAATATTCTCTGATTAAGTTTATTAGTATCATTTGCCATAACCACTAGCTGTGAATATAAGTTTAGGTTGCTGTGATCTGCTACCCAGCCACAATCTTACTTCAATGTTTGGAAAGAAACCAGCATACACAGGGCTTCTAGGATAAAACCCATCTAATTGATAAAGGTGTTAGAACAGCTTTGCCTTTTAAAGACTGTTTGTAAATAGTAATCTTCAATTCCCTTTTTCCAGCTTTACCTACTAGTGCTTCCTCAGCAAGATCTCAGAAGAAAAAACAGTAAAAAGCAGGAAAAAATATATTTCGCTGTATTTACAAATGGAGAGACTCAAAGCAGTGAAGTGTTTAGCCTACACAAGGGCTTTTCCATAAATATGTAGATTCCCATTTGCCTGAAAAAAAATTAATACAAAAAATAATACAAAATCAATACAAAATTAATACAAAATATTAAAAAGTCTTTTCTTCAGCCATCTCCCAAAGCATGGAAAATTCAGTAAAGTCTACCTAGACTTTACTGAATTAATTCTAATTAACTTTTCTTACCAGACCTCCAAGAGAGTGCTTTTATAAGGACAGGTAACTCTCAGAGCTGGAAAGAATGGAATATAAAAAATCATACATATTTGGAGCAAAAAATAGTCTTTCTCACTGAAATGATAGAACTGGTTTTGTAACCAGTGAAGTGTGAGCAAATCCTACACTTAAGAAGATGCTAAAATTAGCAGCACAGACTTTCCCATGAGTTAAGCTGTTTTGTGTGATAAATTTGGAAGTCTGAAATTAGCCAGAGATAGTGAGCAGAAAATCCAGTAAAGGGAATCTCGAATCCCTTAGCAAAGAGCTTGTAGAGACAACATTGTCATTTGGAAAATACCCACCTGTTTACCCACATGGAGGAGGGGGGAAAGGCAGGGCTCAGCAGAGATCTAACATACTAGTTCTTTCTTGACATGATGACCCAAAAGGACTAGTCCTTACTCTAGTGAAATAGGTTAGGGATACTTCTAGAGATTATTTTAATATTTACAACTTCCACATACACTGAATACCAACCATCTGGTGCTCAAGCTTCAAATTCCTNACTCCCATCTCCACTGCACATTTGAGTGAATATTATTGGCATAATAACTACAACTGATCTGTAACTGAAAGTGAACAAAACTGTTCATGGCATTGTCTATGCTTAAGAAAACATTTCCATGTATTCACTGATCTTCCTGTTACTGATGTCATTAATTCATATTCATTCATACAATCACATATTTATATAAGCTATAAAATTCTAAAGTATTCAGAGAAGCATATCAGTGACAACTAATACCTTTTGCCATTAGAAAAAAAAACGGACTTAGTGAAGGAATGGTGAAAAAAGTTGTTTTCCCTCTTTTATCCCTCTCATCAAAGCAATTTACATAATCCTAGATTATTTTCATTTTTATACCAGTGCAGATATTAGTGTTTTATTAAGCAGATGATTAAATTTTGGATGAGAGAATCCAACTAGAACAGGCAGGCTAAAATATCTCGTTTGACTCTAATTAGTGTCCTTGCTCCCAGATTTAACAGAGGCATCATAAATTGATAAAATTTAAATCCAAAAGAGACCTAGAGATCTTCTAATTTTATATCCTCAGTTTAAAGATCATTAAATAACAGCCATTTCTCACTATAACGAGCCAAACAACTTTGTTTTGTAATCTGCAGAAATGAAGAGATGAAGAATCCACTGTATTTTTTCCAAAATTTAATTGCTCACAATGTTAAAATTTAAGTCTTCTACTTGAATTTGTGTGGCTTTAGCTTCCATTCAGCAGCTGTTGGAATATCTTCACTGATATGGAGTAATAGTTGTTATATTCTCCTACTCACTCTTCCTTCTGAATTGTTTCTCCATTTTTTTATTTTTTATTTTCATCAAAGCAGATTGATCTCTCTATATCCTATTGTAACAATTTCCTCCAGCCCTAAAGATACAGTTTGTGATACTTTCCTGCATTTTTCAGCTTTTCAGTATCTTTGGAGAATGCTGATGCCATGTTACTGTGCTATACCATAATAAGCAAGTTGGTACTCTGGTTTGGTACTCTGGTTGCATAACGAATTTTAGTCTATTTGTTAAACTTATTTTTCATTAGACCATGTTGATCAATTTCTTTGTATTATTCTTTAGCTATAGATCTGCAGTTCAGCTTTTCTATTGATGTAAGGGTTAATATTAAATGCCTGCTAGTAACTGTCTAGGGGTCATATTGACCTGATAGAAGCTAACATAGAATGCCTGTTTAGTAGAAATTAAGACACTGTTTGGGTAGTCATCACCTTACAAGGGAGATATAGGTACTAAACTGGTAGCTATAGCAACCTTGAGATAAGAAATAGAACATGTTGTAGGCTTGGCTGAAGACTGAAGGAATGCTCATGCTCAGAGAAGAAGAGGTGAAAAGTTCACCCAGAGAAAGACCTTTGCTTCATTTTTACTTCATCCCCATGACCCCCACGACCACCACCAAGTGACACTATGCAAGTGCAGGAGGCAGGAGGTTATGGAAATGACCTCTTGGGACTAATTTTAATATGAAGTGGGAGTAGGTGATGCATATGCATAGGTATATTGCAAAATCTAATGAATACGCCTAACTCTGGTGTATATAACAAGAGCCTAGGCATGGGTTTGGTGTGCAAGTTAGGAGGAGAGATCCCCCTTGCACCTGGCATTGGAATAAACACACCTCTCTATAACTTACCAAGTTGTAGAGTCATCTTTCCACAAGTCACTATGTGTATGAGAGATGAAAAAAACCTCAGGTATTGTTTGCCAAGACAAAATTCTGTGAAAATTCTGTTGCTTCCAGAGATGACATGTTTGCTTTTGTTTGTTTTTATTTTGTTTTGGCTTTGTTTTTGTTTTGTTTTCATCTAAACTAATAACAGAAACTGAAAGTTTTATTTGGACCGTTGTGAAGGCTGTCACACATCAGAACATATGTAGGCCAGCTAGTAAAGCAAACAAACTAGAGGCCTTCCTGTGAGGAAGATATTTGGTCTGGCAAGGTGTTTTAATCTTACAATCACGCTGATCATAAATTACTATTATACGTCATGGGACAGGTTGGGTTTGGAGACAGTGCAGCCACCCTAGCACAGATGGGTGTCAGCACAACACCCTGANTAATAAGAGACAGACATAGCATTAAAAAAAAAAATCGTTGTGGACAGGAGAGGAAGTATGCCACCTGCATGAGTAAGCTGCTGTTTTTCAGATATAAGAAAAACACTGTTTTCTTCTTTCTGCTGGGAAGCCACACTATCACTTTCTTCTGTGTAACAGCCAAAAATCTAAACAAAACAAAATGGAGTAAAACAAGCAATATATAACAAATCTACATCTGAAATATATGTTTATATATATATATTCTAATATTTATCTTACATTTTTATTATTGAATATTCTCTGATTAAGTTTATTAGTATCATTTGCCATAACCACTAGCTGTGAATATAAGTTTAGATTGCTGTGATCTGCTACCCAGCCACAATCTTACTTCAATGTTTGGAAAGAAACCAGCATACACAGGGCTTCTAGGATAAAACCCATCTAATTGATAAAGGTGTTAGAACAGCTTTGCCTTTTAAAGACTGTTTGTAAATAGTAATCTTCAATTCCCTTTTTCCAGCTTTACCTACTAGTGCTTCCTCAGCAAGATCTCAGAAGAAAAAACAGTAAAAAGCAGGAAAAAATATATTTCTCTGTATTTACAAATGGAGAGACTCAAAGCAGTGAAGTGTTTAGCCTACACAAGGGCTTTTCCATAAATATGTAGATTCCCATTTGCCTGAAAAAAAATTAATACAAAAAATAATACAAAATCAATACAAAATTAATACAAAATATTAAAAAGTCTTTTCTTCAGCCATCTCCCAAAGCATGGAAAATTCAGTAAAGTCTACCTAGACTTTACTGAATTAATTCTAATTAACTTTTCTTACCAGACCTCCAAGAGAGTGCTTTTATAAGGACAGGTAACTCTCAGAGCTGGAAAGAATGGAATATAAAAAATCATACATATTTGGAGCAAAAAATAGTCTTTCTCACTGAAATGATAGAACTGGTTTTGTAACCAGTGAAGTGTGAGCAAATCCTACACTTAAGAAGATGCTAAAATTAGCAGCACAGACTTTCCCATGAGTTAAGCTGTTTTGTGTGATAAATTTGGAAGTCTGAAATTAGCCAGAGATAGTGAGCAGAAAATCCAGTAAAGGGAATCTCGAATCCCTTAGCAAAGAGCTTGTAGAGACAACATTGTCATTTGGAAAATACCCACCTGTTTACCCACATGGAGGAGGGGGGAAAGGCAGGGCTCAGCAGAGATCTAACATACTAGTTCTTTCTTGACATGATGAGCCAAAAGGACTAGTCTTTACTCTAGTGAAATAGGTTACAGATACTTCTAGAGATTATTTTAATATTTACAGCTTCCACATACACTGAATACCAACCATCTGGTGCTCAAGCTTCAACTTCCTGGTCTTGGTACTAGGAGCACAGGGTTTTTCTTAGTTAAACAAAAATTATAACAGCATAAGGCACAGAATAACACAAGCTATAAAGAGTTAAATTTTATAATAATACAAACTTCTTTGGGTCTCAAGGCTAATACCAGAATGGATATCACCTCTCAAATTTCACAAAAGAAATTCCAGAAACAGATTTTACCTTCCTGTCTTCAAATGTCTTCCCTGAAAACTTGCATTTAACCAACAAATGTACACTTGAAAGTCTACATTGCTTCTTTCTAAAGATGGTGTTTCTTTCTGTCTTAGCTTGTTAAAATTAAACACCACTTCTTGAACAAGCAGCAAGTAAGGTACTTGAAGCCAATTCTTAAATTTAGCTTTTGTCTTGATCAACCAAAATAATACATATCTAATTTTCTGGGTTCAAAGACATCATAACCATTTTCCAAATACTTTTTTTTTTTTTTTTTAACAAATGGTGATCTAGATAAATATGTAAACAACATGAAAACACTTCATTGTGCATGGAGCTCATGAACAACAGACTCATGAGTTACACATAATCAAGAGCTTAATAATGTTACCTTTAAGGTTCCTGTTAGTTGTTAATAATTAATAAAGTTTTACAAATCCTTACCTCACACCATTCTATGTTTGCATCAAGGTTACTGGTAATCTTCCTGAAAAAGACCTTGGCATTATGATCCTTGACTTCTGGACCAAAAAGTGCCCGTGTTGTTGCATAGAATTTATCATAGTCTATCTTATCTGTATGGGAGGAAAAGTATCCAAAGTTGAAAACTGGCAAGGTTTGAGGTTTCCTTCCTTATCCCCACTACCTCCTGTTTTATTCCTCCTTCAATATCAATAGCATGCAAATTCCAGCTTCTCACATTGTATTCACTGAAGCATTTAAAAAAAAAAAATTAAAACCCCAATATTAATATTTAGCCTTTTCAAAACCACCTGATTTGTCACACATGACAGGAAACAGATAGATAAAAAAATAGGTACAAAATTTTCACCTCTTTCCTCCCTTACTCTCATACCACAGTTGTGGTTTGTGGTTGTGAACCTGAATGGTGGCCTGGAATAAAGTTTATCCTTTCATGTAACAATAGGTACTTGCACTGAGAAAAGCAAAACTTCACCCTGGTTATATTCAGGATTTACTAAGTCAATGGGATCATGATTTTACAGACAACTAGAAACATTGCAAAATGCTAATTTGTATGTGTGGCAACTCTGCCAATTTTGTTTTCTGACCAATAACTATAACATTATAATTTGAGCAGAAGTTCTAATAGGAGGAGGAAAATAGTCTTATAGAACAACCCATCTATTTCCTATAAAAATTAAGAAATCACAGTTTAAATATAAATTTGGAGTCTTATAATTTTGTCTCTACAACAAATCCCCTTCCTATAAAAATTACACTTTTGCATTAGAAAGAGTACCTCTTACCATCATCAATAAGCAAGCCTAATCTTTCATTTTTCTTCTGGGTTACTGTTTTCGCCACAAGCTGATGAAATTGCTCCAAAGCATTGCTGAAATCTGGGACTTCAAGAGCTGAGCAACTCTCTTTACGATCTTTCTTTTCAGATGTCCTGTTTTAACAGGGGAGAAGGTAGGAGAGTCAGCTCTTCTTACAGCCTGATCCAAGTTTTGGTTTGCAGATTAAATCTTAAACTCCTGTATGAGTTCCCATGAGACACAGCTGCATGACAGATATACCAAGCACTACATAATAAAAAAGAGGTCTCTAGCTTGGTATCTCCAGCTGGCAAACATACTAGTGACCTGTTGATGGCACAGCCCCCATTATATCACAGAGTCCCCCTCACTGAGAAACTCTGTGTCATGAACCAGGATCACTAACTACCTGGCATGTGAGATTATTTCATGGTATCTCATGTCATTGGTGACTGAACAGGCATGAACATTCTAGCTTCCAGAAACAGATAAGTATTTCATCCAGGGTTCAGTTCTGCTACAGCTGTCACCACTTTAGCAATATGAGATCACATTCTCCAGTAAGAATGTACATTTCAGTCTAGCTGTTTCACATTTATCATGTCCATCAGACTTTTGTACAGAGAAGAAAAGATTATACCAATTATCTCTACTTTTCATATTAGCCTCTTACCCTTTGGATTATTTTCAAGTTTTCTGCCAAAGGCTGCACACCCACTAAGAAAGTTAGAAACAACTGTCACTGTGTATTCCCTTGGATCCATGCATCATTTGATGAAGAAAAACAGAGACAGTTCTCTGTTATATCTGGTCTGTGACAGAACTGAGACCAGCCTGAAGATATTCTAGAATATGCTATTGCTGCAAGGCTTGGACAGAGATTTCAATCTATGTGAGGTTGCCTGGCTTTACAGTAGCAATAAGAGCATTTTACCAGGGATGTTAAGTTATGAGTCAGTATTCACATAGTACAAAGAGGTCAATGACATTCAATTCAATCTGAAAGGAACATGAAAAGCACTTCTGACAGTTACTTTTTTTGCAGTAACACTGAATGTTTGCAGGAAATCAACAATGGAGTAGTAGATAGGTATTTAGTTATTTACACCTGTCCAGTTGCCTCTTCCATAAACTCTTATGAGCAATTCAAACTCCCTTGTCTTAATTAACTTCCAATAAAGTTACTGTTTGTTTCTTGCTCCTGACAGACTACTAATGAGCCCAGAAATTAAGTGTTGTCTCTTAACATATGCCTGGTCAAAGCTCAGCTTTATGTATTAAATGATGATGGTTTTGAAAAAGGCCTGCATTTAATTTGTACCTAAGTTCAGTCAGGATCTCCTATACCATGGCATACACAAAAAATCCCAGCAAGATGGAGCTATTCAGAAAACAAAATTGCAGCTACTACTTTCTTTTTAAAGTGGCAGCCTAGACTGATAAAAGCTGTTTGATATTCTACCCAGTGTCTTGATGTCAGACATCATTTTTACCCTGCAAGAGCACCCAGTCTCTGTGCTATATTTGTGTTATCTTTCTATCCTGCTATCTTTCTTCCACATCTTAAATTCTTTACTGAATAGTGGAATCACAGGCTGTTTTTCCACCTGGAGTGGTGGAAAAGTTAATTTATATTTCCTCCAGCTGCAAGAGAATTAAATCCAAAACTACCCCCTGAATGAGAATTACAGCAGATACTGAAGAATGGGGAAGTACCAGTTCTTGTGGAAATATTCTAGAGAATCAAGCTTCCTTCATTCTTTGGAAAGGAATGATGTAAAAGGCTGTCTTCAAAGAAAGGTTTAGTGCAGTGAATTTTAAGAAGGAAGGATTTTCCTGAAAAACATGTGCTTGAAAAAGGAGGTCTCCAGTTTATCTGTGATCACTAGTAGTCTTCTGTTGACTAAACAGTCACAAGTTGTTGGGGTTTTTTTCCAAAAAAAGGTTATATGTATTGATAATTAATATCTTAATTACTTTGGAACATGTTAGGATCAGATTCTCTGCATATGGAAGCTAGTTATCTTGCTCAGGGTTCTGGATTCTATGACACCTCAAATGGTCAACTTTCAGTTCCTACAACCCTTTACTGTATCTGACCCCTTGTACTTGATAATACTTTGCAGACTGTAAAGGCATACCAGGTACTGACACTGCCACGTGGGACGGTGTGTTCTACTGTGAAGTCAGAAGAACTGCTTTCTTGTCTTGGACCTTCCATGTCTTCTTTCTTGGTAACCTCATCAGGTTGCTAAAATCTACCTGTAAAATAGGGACAACATCCCAACTCTGAATTACTTCCTTCAAAGTATTACTAATCCTTGTAGTTAATTTCTACCTTTTAAGTGTGTGGTATCTATGGATCCTTTTGTATCACTACACTGTGCTGACATTAAATTCTGGTATCTTTCCATTTGCCAGACTACTCCCATCTCCACTGCACATTTGAGTGAATATTATTGGCATAATAACTACAACTGATCTGTAACTGAAAGTGAACAAAACTGTTCATGGCATTGTCTATGCTTAAGAAAACATTTCCATGTATTCACTGATCTTCCTGTTACTGATGTCATTAATTCATATTCATTCACACAATTACATATTTATATAAGCTATAAAATTCTAAAGTATTCAGAGAAGCATATCAGTGACAACTAATACCTTTTGCCATTAGAAAAAAAAACGGACTTAGTGAAGGAATGGTGAAAAAAGTTGTTGTCCCTCTTTTATCCCTCTCATCAAAGCAATTTACATAATCCTAGATTATTTTCATTTTTATACCAGTGCAGATATTAGTGTTTTATTAAGCAGATGATTAAATTTTGGATGAGAGAATCCAACTAGAACAGGCAGGCTAAAATACCTCGTTTGACTCTAATTAGTGTCCTTGCTCCCAGATTTAACAGAGGCATCATAAGTTGATAAAATTTAAATCCAAAAGAGACCTAGAGATCTTCTAATTTTATATCCTCAGTTTAAAGATCATTAAATAACAGCCATTTCTCACTATAACAAGCCAAACAACTTTGTTCTAAAGTGTGACTTGCTGAAAGGTATCAAATTGTAATCTGCAGAAATGAAGAGATGAAGAATCCACTGTATTTTTTCCAAAATTTAATTGCTCACATTGTTAAAGTTTGAGTCATCTACTTGAATTTGTGTGGCTTTAGCTTCCATTCAGCAGCTGTTGGAATATCTTCAATGATATGGGGTAATAGTTGGTATATTCTCCTACTCACTCTTCCTTCTGAATTGTTTCTCCATTTTATTTATTTTTTATTTTCATCAAAGCAGATTGATCTCTCTATATCCTATTGTAACAATTTCCTCCAGCCCTAAAAATACAGTTTGTGATACTTTCCTGCATTTTTCAGCTTTTCAGTATCTTTGGAGAATGCTGATGCCATGTTACTGTGCTATACCATAATAAGCAAATTGGTACTCTGGTTTGGTACTCTGGTTGCATAACGAATTTTAGTCTATTTGTTAAACTTATTTTTCACTAGACCATGTTGATCAATTTCTTTGTATTATTCTTTAGCTATAGATCTGCAGTTCAGCTTTTCTATTGATGTAAGGGTTAATATTAAATGCCTGCTAGTAACTGTCTAGGGGTCGTATTGACCTGATAGAAGCTAACATAGAATGCCTGTTTAGTAGAAATTAAGACACTGTTTGGGTAGTCATCACCTTACAAGGGAGATATAGGTACTAAACTGATAGCTATAACAACCTTGAGATAAGAAATAGAACATGTTGTAGGCTTGGCTGAAGACTCATGCTCAGAGAAGAAGAGGTGAAAAGTTCACCCAGAGAAAGACCTTTGCTTCATTTTTACTTCATCCCCACGACCCCCACGACCACCACCAAGTCACACTATGCAAGTGCAGGAGGGAGGAGGTTATGGAAATGACCTCTTGGGACTTATTTTAATATGAAGTGGGAGTAGGTGATGCATATGGATAGGTGTATTGCAAAATCTAATGAATATGCATAGCTCCGGTGTATATAACAAGAGGCTAGGCACGGGTTTGGTGTGCAAGTTAGGAGGAGAGATCCCCCTTGCACCTGGCATTGGAATAAACACACCTCTCTATAACTTACCAAGTTGTAGAGTCATCTTTCCGCAAGTCACTATGTGTATGAGAGATGAAAAAAACCTCAGGTATTGTTTGCCAAGACAAAATTCTGTGAAAATTCTGTTGCTTCCAGAGATGACATGTTTGCTTTTGTTTGTTTTTATTTTGTTTTGGCTTTGTTTTTGTTTTGTTTTCATCTAAACTAATAACAGAAACTGAAAGTTTTATTTGGACCGTTGTGAAGGCTGTCACACATCAGAACATATGTAGGCCAGCTAGTAAAGCAAACAAACTAGAGGCCTTCCTGTGAGGAAGATATTTGGTCTGGCAAGGTGTTTTAATCTTACAATCACGCTGATCATAAATTACTATTATACGTCATGGGACAGGTTGGGTTTGGAGACAGTGCAGCCACCCTAGCACAGATGGGTGTCAGCACAACACCCTGACTAACCTCAGCTAGAGCTGTGCAAAGGCACAATGGGCATTCCAGTGCCGTTTTCGCACAGCACAGACTGAACACAAAGATCTAAAAATAGGTGATTTTGTAGGGTGAACCTTGGTATCTTACTTGCTCTGTGACTGACAAAAGGGTGTTCACTTGTATCACAAGTTTTGCATCCATGACGCTGTTGGTCACTTAATGAGGTTGCAACTACTGGAGTCACCTGTAAGGACTATGGGGAAACACTTAGAAGAAACTCAGAAAGTCTAAATATGGATTCAACAGTTTCTGCCTCTTCCCAGAGCCTTGCGCAGACGAGGTCTGCCGAGACGCTGCTCCCCAGAGGGCAGCGCTGGTGCCGGCAGCCCCACGCCGGGCATGGGCGAAGCCACCCGAGGGCGCGCCCTCCGTGGGCGGGAAGGCAGAGGGGGCTCCACCTCCTCCTCCTCCTGGACCCGACAGCAGGCTGCAATGGGGCTAGGAGCGGACGGGAAGGCTTCGCCACGCTCCGGCTCGGCTGTGGGCGGCTAGCCGTGAGCCGTGAGACGTGAGCCATGCACTCCGAGAACAGCACGGACACCGGACACCCGGACACCGCGGCGGGGGAGCAGGAGGTGCCGGGCGAGCGGCCCCTCTTCAGCGCCGGCACCTACGAGCTGCTGGCGCTGCTTGTCGCCACCATCGGCATGCTGGGCTTGTGCAACAACTTGCTGGTGCTGGTGCTCTACTACAAGTTCAAGCGGCTCCGCACACCCACCAACCTCTTCCTGGTCAACATCAGCCTCAGCGACCTGCTGGTGTCCGTCTTCGGCGTGAGCCTTACCTTCATGTCCTGCCTGAGGAGCCGCTGGGTGTGGGACGCCGCCGGCTGCGTCTGGGACGGCTTCAGCAACAGCCTTTTCGGTGGGTGACGGGACCTCCTGTCCCGCTGAGTCCCTCTTCTCGGCTGCCTTCGCCCTCCTTGCCCGCTTTCCCTGCGGGTTCCCTGACCGCTTCCCAACCGTCACGGCCCCAGCCCCAACCGTCACGGCCCCTACCCCAACCGTCGTCTCTCTCCCTCTGGCGGCGGCCGAGTCCCTTACAGCTTCTTCTCAGGAGTTTCTTCCCTTGATCCCCTCGTCCCGTTTGGGTTAGGGACGCTCGCCCTCCCTCTCCGCTGGCAGGGCAGGAGGAGGTGCGCTCGCTCCCTTGGCTGGGGAGCCGGGGTCCGGAGGGCGGCCCTGAGGCAGTGAGGTGGGCGAGGAGCTTCCGCCGTGAGGGATCGAAGGGGCCGGGGCTGGGGGTCAACTGCTGGCAGAGCCGCAGGGCACAGTTTTGAGGAGAAAATGGGAAAGCTGAGGAAAATGATCCGGTGCAAACAGCAAATTCATCGGGAATCAGTTTCTCGGCCTTCCAGCCCTTGCCGGTGTGTCAGGAAACAATGGAAAAGACAGCAGCTTTGTTAAAAGCGGTCTCAGAGTTGACAGAGTGTTGCGCAGACTTCATAAGCATGAAAGGTTGTATTTTATCAGAGTAAATGCTGCGACCTGTGCATAAGGAGCGCGCAGGACACTCGTTATGGGATCAGAAATGTCCCACCTCGGTGGAACAGGTGGAGACCTGGCGGTGTCCTGAGGAAAGTGCTCCCTTTCCTCCCTATAAAGCTGCCCGGCGTCTGGCAGTGCCTTCAGTTTCTTTATCCATGTGTGAAATTCAAGTTCTATCTTTCAGTCATAATGGTGTTACCGTTGTCTTTTGGGAAACCAACTGGTTCCTGTGAAAAGGGGCTTTTAGCACTGCAGAATTACCTCTGCTGTTTCCATTTTCAAAACCTGTAACCACTTTACTCTTTCTTTCCTGAAATCATCTGCACCATTTACAGAAGTCTGTAGGAGAATAAGTGCAATGTGTTCAAAGGAATATGGCTTTGTTTTTACTCATAAAGGATACTGTAAAGGACCAGGATCATGTTTCTAATGGTAAAAGGAAATGTTTGGCTAAAGAGTAACGAAATCTAAAACTCAAGTCAGTTCCTTTTTTTTTCTGGCAGAGGTGTATAAACTAGAGGTGGATCGCAGTGCACCCATGCAATGTGCAGGCACTGAAAATTTATCAAGGCAAGCTAAAGTCTTTAGTAATCTTTGCACCTTTTCTGTAAAATCTTTGAGGTTTTTTTTGTAATCAAACTATGCTCAGCCTCTGGTGGGCTGCTGGGATGAAGGTGCATGGTTGCTCATGATTGATTTGAC
This sequence comes from Florisuga fusca, assembly GCA_038090715.1. Taxonomy (NCBI): domain Eukaryota; kingdom Metazoa; phylum Chordata; class Aves; order Apodiformes; family Trochilidae; genus Florisuga; species Florisuga fusca. The sequence continues at coordinate 9,172,067 of JAAWXA010000011.1, forward strand.
TGCTGCTGCATAGTGCAGCAAAAGTCTGGTGTCTTGGAAGCTGTGGTGGCTGCAGGATGGAGTCAGCCATTTAAGCAAGGTTTGGCGTGTCATGATTTCTGCAGTGCACAGCTCTTAGACATTCTCTAGTATTTTCAGGGCAAGTGCTAGAGAACCTTGCTAACTTAAGGCTGCCTACAGCATTCAGCCACTTCAGCTATTTGAAAAACATGAGCACCTACCAGCCATGCATCTGAACATTAAATTTAAATAGGAGAAGTGTAGTTTTGTTTCGATTTTTAAACCTTATGTGATATATTTAATGTTTTTGATGAAAACATTTTCCATACAGAGTCAAAAAATAAGTTGCACACTATAAATATAATGTTAAAAAACAGACTATAATAATCTCTTGCCAACTTCCAAAGATAGAACAAATAGAAACAATGAGGTATAAATTGGCAAGCAGATTGCTTAATTGCACATGATTTTTAGTTTATTTTGAGGTGAGCTACATGATTTTTCAGTCTAAGTGTATTCAGTGTTGATGCTTTCCTGCATCCCTTTTTTAGATAAATCTGCTCCCAAAGAACGTGAGGTAAATTCATGGGCCTTATCTACAGAGTAGCCAAACTAGCACCACTGGTTTGCAAAATTACTTCCTCCTGTGCTTGGTCACATTTTTTTCCTCTTCCATAATGTGTTTCAGTGGGAAGATTTTATTTTTTATGATGTATTAGAAAAGTGTGTCTTTGTGTGTAGTCTGTCATATGGAAGTGGAGACTAAACGCACAACTTCAGGAATATCTGGTGCCTGAATTTACTTTGTTCAGTTGCCATGTAAAGTAATAGAAAATGTTTGTTGACTATTATAATTTGATGCTAACCTCATAAAGTAATTTCTAATCTTAAGATTTCCTTTTGTACATATTAGTGTTTTCATATTCTCAGCTAGAAAGATTGTTCTTTTCTGTTTGTGAAGGTAAGTGTTTCTCTACCTTACTCAGTAGGATAGCAGTGGCACGTCAGTGCTGAGAGGGAGGGGGGAACTGTGCCCTGCAGGTAGCATCCATATGGACTTGTGCCACCACAGCTTCTATTTTAATTTTCTAATATGCCTATGAAGACAGCAGTAAAAATGTGCTTCTCATTTTACCAGCCAGTCTAGCAGTTTGGAGGCATGTGAGATCCAGAACTTAGGCACTTTGGGCAGATGTTCATGTTCTAAACCTTTTCAGTTGAGAAGATGGCAACAGAACTACAAACTGTGTCTAGGAATGGTAGCTATTTTTTGTGTTCCTTGCAGTAGTCTACTTCTGTGTTATAAACTCTTCATGAGGCAAGCCCATGTAGTTATATCCACTTCTTGTGCTGTTTTGTGCAGCTCAGAACTTGGTATCCATGCTACTCTTGGCTACTCTTTTCTTATTGAGCCTTTAGAACATGCAGAGAACTTGCTACAGTGCAAGATTGGTCATTTTGACTACTGAACATCTCTACTTGTCACTCACCTAACAATCCCAATTTTCTTATACACATCAGATTCTGAAGTCAAGATGCAGTTTAGGTACACATCTTCACAGCAGAGGCCATGAAAATGGCTGTTGCAAAGCCATTCTTAGCACCCCATATACTACTGTGAGGAAAATTACATAGATCAGCTGACCAACTGACAAGTCTTATTCTTACATAGATCAGCTCACCAGTTGACAAGTCTTACTCTAAGCTTTGATGATGTTGGTTTTGGTCTTAGACAATAAGATTAGATTTAGTTATACCGAGTTCTAGTAGTTTTTAACAGGTGATGTATCCTGCTGGAATATGATAGCTATTTCAATTAAGTGATGTATTTAATCCAGGAGGGTCACCTTTCCATGAAGGTGTGCAGTCCACTCTGTGCTGGTCCCCCAGAGTTTGCCACCCTCTTCTTATGTAAGAGCTTGTAATTCTTTCCCTGACTGTATTCAAGCAAGCTGCAAGTAGAAGAGATCTGTGTAATCTCTTTATCTGATTTAGTGATACAAACCTCAGAGGTTTGCTGTCTACTACTGAGAGTATAGGTTTTGGGGTATAATTGCTAGAGAAGACACCTGACAGCTAAACATACCCAAATGCCTTGTTAACAGATATGGATAACCTCTTACCTGAAGCAAAATTTGTTTAATTATGGAATAGTAATCTTTATGTGCATCTGCTGGCTTTTCACAGCCAAAAAAGATTTTTTAAAATGACAGTGATTGTTGCAGAACTTGATGTGTACAGGAGAAGTTTCTGTCCTGTCTATCCCCAGGCAGTGGATATCTGTGTTAATGCCTCTGTACATAGGAACAGGTCCTGAGGGTTCAGAGTAAGATAGTCAGATCATGTGGAACATGCATACTTACCTACCCCTCAAGCATAAATCACTTCAGCTGCAAGTAATGGCAACTAAACCATCTGCCTGTAGTGGTGTTCCAATGCTTTCTGTTATATTTGAGCAAGGAAAGAAAGAAGTGGAAAAACTGGTTCATAACAGGAACGATCTTGAGGAACAAGAACCAAAATTTTTGTATCTGAGGCAGTCCCTTGCATAAGAAGATTGCACAGTAAGGGTGTACTATGGGCTAGGCTTTATATTATTAAACCTTAATTGTGGTTGAAAGGCTAGTTTTACTGAAGTGTGACTAGAGACCTCTGTCTTTCCTTATTGTAATATATTCTTGTGAGAGTAAACAAACACTACCAGCTTTTAGTGTAAAATTAATTGTAAGTATTATGACCCTTCAGGACAGGTAACCATTGGGATATAATGGTTAATGAGCTAGCAAGTTGAGAACCAGGTGTATTCCCTTCCGGTGTATAGCTGAGGTTATTTTATGTATTTTTTAAAGACAAGTTGATTTCTCCTCTCCTTCTCACACACACACAATACTGATGTCAGGATCAGAGACTGTCCTTTGGACCCTGCTTCAGTTACAGCCTGTTTTAAAGCAAAGCAAAAACATTTGTCTATATTGTGAGCTACTTCATGTACAGATCTTTGCACACTGAAAGAACGATGCTCTGTGCAAGCCTCTTGCATCACCAGTGCATGCTGTATGCACTGATTTAATCTCACTAAAAGCATTTGCTATGGTTACTCAGCAGACAGTTTTAGGATCTTGTCTTATAGACAGCTGGAGGCTCAATCAGCATGCTTTCAGCTTTAGCAAATTTTTTAAAATGAATTAATCACTTGCAGGATTGAACATGGAAGGGATGATTAATTCCACTGTAGTTTTATAGGAGAGGTGTATATAAAATATCCTTGAAGTCTGTTGTGTCTGAGAGAAGTGATTTTCATCTACCTAGATTTGTCGGCGGATGCTAAAACTTGTTGAAAACTCAGAAGTGATGCACAGCTGTCACCTAAAACACCTGTTTGCTGAATTCAGATAGACTGGTTATAAATTTTGTAATACAGAACTACAGAGGGCAGTAGCACCATGTCTTGCCACGATCAAGGAGTTGCTTCTACTAAATTGCTGCCATCTAGCTTTTCAAATGTGAAGGAGGTGAGGATGGCTTGCAGAAGAGTGTCTTTCCTCTCTGATTAGGTGTGTAAAACAGTATTTCAGTACTTGCATGTGGGTGAGGATTAATTGATGTAGAAAACAATACACCCTTTGACAGAAGTCATGCTGTGTCTCACAGTGGAATCTCACTTGCTGCATCATGCTGTAAGTACTCTGTAGAGATGCTCAGTCTTCAGAAATATGTATTTGATACCCACTGTCCAAATTACAAGCCATGTTTTGAGAGGGCAGTATGACAAACCATTCAGTAGGTTGTATATTGCATAGAGAGGGCAGAAGCAGCTGCAGTTGTTTGAACTTGTTGAACACTCCTGTTCTGAAGGCATTGCAATATTTTTGAGCTAATGGAGGATTGTAAGGTCAGAATAGACACACCATACAGGACAGTGTGCCACAGCTCAGGTGTCTTTTGTGCTCTTTTCCATGATGACCTACACGGAGTATCTTGGAATCTTTAATGATGTACAGACTAATATGACTCCTGGAAAAATCTGGCATTCATAAGAAATAATTACCACCTGTGAGGTATAATCAGATCTACAACAAATGCAATATTTCAGCAGAAAAGAAATAAAAAATGGCAAAAGTTAAAATTTTCTTTAAAAAAAATCTCAAACAACAAGAAACAGCTTAAAACTTCTTGATTCTGAGTGTCTGGCTACTGGAGAAGAGAGAGTTGCAACAAAAAAATTGCATGCCAGTGGCTTACACAAGAAAACATTTTTTCTACATTTGACGTGTGCAGCTTAAACAGGGATGACCCTGTTCATGCTAGGTAATTCCCCAGGCTTAAATTGGAGCTAAAACTGGCATCTGTAGCTCCCAAACACAAAGAGTCTTTGTGTTTGTAATCAGTACTTACAGAAAGGAGTATTCTCTGAAATGAAGATCTATAGATCAGACAAGCATTATCTGTAAACAGGGAGCAGCCAAGTCTTTCAGAGTTAAGAAGACTGATTTACTGGTAGAGTAAATCAACCCTCAGAGCCCTGGGCCTTAGCCTGGAATCAAAATACATAGATTTCAACCATTTCAAGAAGCTCTAAGCATAATCTGAAAGGGACACTGAAGTCTTCTGAATACAAGTTTCACACAACCATTCATAATGAGATAACATTGAAGAGAACACACAACCACCACCTTCCCCTGCCTCTGAGATGCAGCCTCACAGAATATGAAATCTTGCAGCTCTTTAATGCCCAGCAGAGCTATCCCATCCCATCCTCCAAATGCATCATATTTCAGATGTGCATCTTATTGAGATTAATTTAATAGGTTTATCTGAACCACAAATGGCCAATGCTTATGATTGCTTTCTACCCAATCCTGCATTTAAGTCCCCCAACCATGATCATCTGACAGTTCCCTCCCCCCTTCCTGACATAAGCATTTAGTGTTAATATTGGGCAAAGATACAAAAGTGTGAACTTGGCATGAAGAGTGATGCAAGGTAAACCTTATGATAAAATGTTTTGAAAGAAGAAATTACTAACAGTGGAAAGAGGACTGAAAGATGTTGAAGTGGAGACTAATACTCTAATCCTGAAAAGGATCTTTAGAATGAAACTCAGAAAGCTTTGGGGTAAGATCCAAAGTGAACAGTGAATGAAGTCCCTATGTAAAGAGGCTCTGTTAGTATTTATTTCATACGAGTTTGCTTGAATGAAGGCTTCAGAATTCACTTGTGAATGCTTTGCAGTGAACTATAATAAACTTCACTCAGCCTCCTCTATAGCTTCATTGACATTTAATGGGAAAAATCTGGATGACAAGCAAATAAGCACTGCATCTAACAAATATATAAAACAAGTGAATCTTTATGTATTTGTTTCAAGCTTTAACTGTGTATCTGAAACCACTTTTACACTTCTGCTAGTTATCTTGCAGAATAAAACACATCTAGAAGAAATAATCTAGAAGATTAGCTTTTATAGAAATTGTTCTGATGTAGCAGATTCAGCCTCAAGGGCAAACCAATAAGCATGTGCACTGCAAGTTCATTGATAGTTCTTATTGATATGGGAACTATTTTCTTCAAGTATCTAAAGTTGATTAAAGACTGACTTGTTGACCTCTGTAGACCAGACCACAAGTAAATCTGGTGTGGTCAAGAATTATTAGAAGCAGGTCCTTTAAGAAATAAGCCCATAAATCCATTTCTGGATGGATGACTTCAAACTGACTTCAAAATGAATGACTTTTTATGGAACCTTTTGAACTATGCATCTAGATAGGTCTTATGGAAAGTGAAAAGAAGGCTTTGGGGAGACTTCGTCACCATGTTCTAGTACTTGTAACATGAAATGAGGGGCCAAAAAAAAAGCAGTGCAATCTTGGACCTTCCTGTGTTAAATAACTTCTGAAATGCTGATGATGCTACTCAGAAATTGTTCCTCTGGCTATTTCTGTTCCACTCAGCAATATCTGATTCGTGAGAGATGCTGTCTGTAGTTCAGTTCTGCTTGTTCAGTAGTTTATTGATAATCCTTCACCTGAGAGTTGAAAGTGCTTATCTGCCCATTTAAAAACATGCTTACTTGTGATGAAGCAAGATAAATTCTACCCACTGAATGCACTTAAATTTTGTTTTCTTATGAATTCTTTCATTATGTAGCCCCATCTAGAAGTTAGAAGAATGACAAAACCCAAATGACTCTTTAACACCACCATCTACAGCAGCCTCCACTAGGAACAATATTGAGTTGTTTTCCCTAGTTACAGGCTTTATCTTTCTAATACAAATTTTAAAACTCATCTCCTTAAGGCAGATCTCAGTATTCCTGTTCTCACAAATATTTCTGCATGTCATCTACAACCAATAAACAGGAAGGTCATGGCCCCCCAGAATAATATGAGGACATTTTGTTTCCAGTTTCAATTTTGGTGGCTAACTACTTCAACCTCTACTCTTACCATTATGACCTTGTTACAGAGGACATCCTGCATCAAAGAGGAATTTATTGTAATACACTGTGACCTGCATTTCTTGCCTTGTGCATGAATGCCAGCAGACACTTCTTGATACCACCAGAGCAGGGATTTGCACTTCAGTCCCTACTGTCCATCAGGCTAACCAAGGTCTCTTTTATGATTCAGAGAGGAAACTCAAGTATCTCTTTAGACAGCACTGTTTTCAGACTGATAGGAGCTTGATCTAAACCTGTTCAGAGACAGGTAACTCTGTAAGTACCAATTTTTAGATACATTGAACTTATGATGAATGCCTTGAGAATGTCAAAGACTCAGTAAGTTATTACCTCTGAACACCTGTACTTTCAACCACTCATGTGCTTTTGATTACTTTATCCTGGCCAGAATTCAGTACTTGTATATAAAAGCTGATGAGGAAATATTAAAAGTACACAGAGATATTTGTCATAGAATGCCATTGGAGGGAGAAGAAAGGTGGTAAAGAGTAAGAATTTTATGTAGGTATTCTGACTTACTGTCCTGAGGAGCTGCTCTTTCTTTCCATTGATCACAGACAAAGCCTCAGTGTATTATGTTGTCAACAAACAGAGCCTACAGTCGTGCTCTGGGGAAATGCAGACCTGTCAGCCTGACCTTGCTGCTGGGGAGAACTGAGAGGTTCATCTCTAGGGTGCTCCCATGGCAAGTGCAGGACAGCCAGGTCCTGCTTGAGCAGCCTGATCTTCTATGACCGTGTGAACAGCCTAGTAGATGAGGGAAAGGCTTTGGATGTTGTGTACTTGGACTTTGGTAAAGCCTTTGATACCATCTCCCACAGTGTTCTCCTAGAGAAGCTGTTGGCTCATGGCAAAGAAAGGTGTACTCTGTGCTGGGTTAAGAACTGGCTGCATGGCTGGGCCCAGAGAATGCTGCTGAATGGAGGTAAATCCAGTTGGCAACCAGTCAGTAGTGGTGTCCCCCAGGGGACATAATATGCATTGAAGGTGCATATCTATGCTGTAAGTTGTTGGAGGCTTTCTTTGACTTCAGTCTCAACTAGGAATTCCTGAGGTACTTGAAAGATTTTATTATTGCTGGTTATCTGATTTTTATATTACAGCTTTCTTTGAAAAACAAACAAATCCCCCCTCCCCAGACACACATCTTTCCCCCAACAGCAGCAACAAAAAAACCCCACCATAACTGCCAACAAAAAATGACCCTAGGATCATGTTCTCTCACTTAATGAAGTAACATTTAGGAAGAAGTATTAGCTTGGTTTCTTTTTTTTTTTTCCTTGTCTTACTTGTTGGCCATTGTCCTTCATGGGTCAGATGCCAGCATCCTGTTCTGAGTAGTTCTGAAGTTAGTGATACTGTTTGAGCTAGTAGTTAGTGAGTAATGGGGTTTGACCCAGAAAGTTTACTGATGTTAAAGTCATAATATGAGCTTGCTGATTCTGAGGTAGCCTTATAGCAAAGGAACCATTTATCAAGAGGACTTCAGTCCAGTTTGCAGTGTTTGTGAATGATTTAAGTGATTTTCTTTATTTTTCTTACAGGAATTGTTTCAATAATGACTCTCACTGTTCTTGCCTATGAACGCTACATTCGAGTAGTCCATGCAAAAGTGATTGACTTCTCTTGGTCTTGGAGGGCTATCACATACATATGGCTCTACTCATTAGCCTGGACTATAAGAGACAGCTTTTGGGCTGGAACAGATACACTCTGGAAATTCATGGATTAGGTTGCTCAGTGGACTGGAAGTCAAAAGACCCCAATGATACCTCCTTTGTGCTCCTTTTTTTCCTTGGCTGCCTAGTAGCACCTGTTGGCATAATGACCTATTGCTATGGCCATATTCTTTATTCAGTAAGAATGGTAAGTTTATTTATAAACACTTCTCTTAATGTAACACTTTCAGTGAAGGATATTCATTCTGTATATTAAGCTTGGACCATAGCCTAAATTTGCATTTTCACTTCCTATATTCATTCTGTATATTAAGCTTGGACCATAGCCTAAATTTGCACTTTCACTTCCTATTCAAACTTCTGAATGTGTAATGTTCATTAAAGTCAGAGACTCCTAGAAAGGATGTAGGGATGGAGGAGAACCAACCTGGAGCTACCAAGGTCAATTTGCTGTGTAGTTTTACTGGGAGGCAGGTTAGGGAAGTGCTCATATTAATTAATCCTCCCTTGAAAAGGGGAAAAAAGAAAACTCATGTTTGCTGTTCTCCTGATTCAAGAACTCTCCTCCATGTTAAGGCAACACATTTTAATTCAGTCCAGATCTTTAGTGTCAGAAACACATATTAAACATATTATATTTTGTGGATAATTTTTCTTGATCCATTCAAGTTTGTGGTCAGCAGTATCAGGACAACTGATAACTGTTGCAGAGAACCCTCATGTACCTGTCCCACCTGATTTTCTGACTCACTCAGATAACACTGGGAACCTGCTGTCCAGTGTTCTGCTCTAAAGAGCAGTTTCTCAATTTTAGGGTAACAAGCTGAGTGGCAGAGCAATACAGAGAAATTGATTTATAAAATTTTCTTTTCTTGAAAGATTACTTATGACATAGATCTACAGGATTGTCTAAATAGTCAGATAAAGGACCACTAAATGTAAACTGACCTTGCTTATTCCAGTGGATGAGAACAAATTATTTTCCTAAAGTACTTAAAATTATAGGTACAGCACGCTTTGTTACATCACTGGGTATGTTCCAGTGGGTTTGCTATACTATTTTTCCTCACATTATATTTTTACACTTAATACACACAATACATTTTAGGGAACCATGATGTGAACTTCCAGAAGAACTGTGATTCCCTGGGTAAGGTGTAGTGTCTGTGTCTAAAGCTAAATCAGTTATTTATAACTAAATGTAGAACTATTCAGTTTCAAGTAAAATATAGAGTTATTTTACTGTACCATTTATCTTTTCCTTCTACAGCTTCACTGTGTGGAAGATTTTCAGACTGTTCAAGTGATCAGACTTCTCAAATATGAAAAGAAGGTGGCTAAAATGTGTTTCTTAATGATCTCCACTTTCCTTATTTGTTGGATGCCCTATGCAGTGGTCTCCCTGCTCATAACATATGGCCATAGCAACCTTGTAACTCCAACTGTAGCTATTATCCCATCTTTCTTTGCCAAGTCAAGCACGGCCTATAATCCAGTCATCTATATCTTCATGAATAGAAAGGTAGGCACATTAAAGATTTTCTTATTTTAGTAATTAGTAGCCAGTACCACAGTCGTCCAGTTTGGGACACCCTGATGGTGCTTACTGTACTACCTTATGAGAAATTTGACTCTAAATGTCTGAGTTCACATGTGAGCACTCACATAAAAGAGATGGAAAAGTGTGTCAAAATTTGTCTAGTTTTGGCAGTTTACCTTTGGATTATAACTAGAAAACCTCATCTGAATCACTCCCTCAACAGAACTCCATCAGAGAAAACTCAGTGTCTGCTTTTTGGGGAAGAAAAAAACTTGTATCTGACCTTTCCATTGTGACAACACAAGGAAAAATTGAACAACTTGGTGTAGGAATTCAGATATTACACCAATAGCTTTTCCCAGAGCTTCATTGTACTCAAAGCTGGAATCTCGTTTGGATGATAGTGAAATGTTTTTTGGAAACAAGTTATATGCTGTTAAGAAGATGTACCTATCTATGAGAAGCAACTTTTTATTTTTGTCTGCTTTTGTAGGCTTCATTATGAAAAGTAGACTGCTGATTTAATGGTTGTAACTAGTTCTTTTCAGTGCTTTACAGAGCAAAGAGAGAATGGAAGCGTTTGGAGTAACCACTGTCGTGTCAAATACATGGAAACCAGAAAGCTATAGAACTTTCTGTAAATCATCAGTACTGTGAAGATAACCACTGAGTACAGTTAGGCAGTGTTGGTAAATTTATTTAGACATTTCAATACCTTCACTATAACCCAGGACACTCACTGGAAATGCAAACATGCACATTGTGAACTTCTGAAACCAAGATTGCATAGAGTTAAAAATATCTGGATTTTAATAGAACCACTTGACAAAGGGTAAAAAATCAGGAATGATTGCTAGAAGGATATCCCTGGTTTTTTATATATTTTAGCTCATTATAAAAATGGAATTCTCTGTGACTTCCTACACTGGCTTGCAATTGCCAGGCAGGAGCCTGGGCCAGCCAGCAATCCCTGAAATCTCCAAGACCTCCACATGACCCTTCTCTTGCACCGGATTATCTTGTTCTGTCATCTTGTAGCTTTCTAGGTTTCCTTCTGAACAGGACCTATTACATTCCCAGTGTCAAAATAGAATGAATTTCACATTAAAAAAACCTTGTTCCCAACTGGCATGACAGAGAGCTTCTTGAATAATAGCTGGGAAAACAAAGTCACTTGCCATGCAGAATAATACAGAATAATCCTTAACACAGGGAAATGGAAAGCTGTTTTAAAAGATGTTCAAGCAGGGAGTAGAAAAGGTTGGGTTTTCCCCCAACTCCTGTTTGTTGTTGTGGGACTTTTTTCTTGGTTTGTTGGTGTTTTTTGTGTGTTTGTTTTTGTTTTGTTTTCTTTTACTTTCTTTTAAGCCCTCTTCATACATTCCAGGAATGTCTTGGTTTAAGTTATTAAAAGAGGAAGCTGCCTACTTATTTCTAGTAAAAACAGAGAATTTCCCCCAATAATCATAAATGTGCTTTAGATGTGTACAGACATGCAGCTACTGAATGAGTGCATCCTTTCACCTCCATACCTGAGTGCTTTGCTTTGTGAAAGGGAGGCCATAACTGGAGCATTTCAAACAGTGCTACTGCTGGAATTACCATTCTATGTGGTAATGCAAGATTTCACTGAATACTTTGCATTATTTTGTCACAAGGTAGTATAGAGGTCCTTTATCAGAAGTGGCTCCTAGTTAACTGGAAGACTTCTGTTCCTTCCATGTTCAGTGGTAACATTTTAGCTCTGTGTTACCAACTATTGAAATTTCATTTTACATCTGTGACATTCAATACTTTTGTAAAAATTCCAGACCTTGGAGTTACTTAAAAGGAAGAAAATATCTCTTTGTATCCCTTTCTTCCCCGTGTTCCTTCCCTCTGTGTCCTCCTGTGAAGTGTTTCTCTGAGCATTCTTCTCCTGCTAGATCAAATGTGTGATATCTGAAAATGGGAACAATACTGTGCCACACTTTGAGCCAAGTTCACGTAGGAAATTATTGATGACGGATCTCGCTACTTATACACATCTATTTTAGTGCCCTCTACTGACTACCTGATGCTATTCAGCTCTTTGGGGAAAAGGAAAACACCAAGCAAACAAACAAAAGTAACAAAACACGAAAACGCCTTCATGCTTGTTACATCACTGCAACTAAAACAAGGCGGGGAGGGGCAGAAATCTCTTGTTGTGATTCATTTATCGCAGTACTGTATTCACTGTATCTCAGTGAGTGTTTCTGAAGTTGTAGCTTCACTCTGTTTGTTCTTTCTTGCAGTTTCGACGATGCCTCCTGCAACTCCTGTGCTTTCGCTTGATGAGGTTCCAGAGGACTGTGAAAGAGACACCATCAACAGGGAATGACAAACCAATAAGGCCAATAGTTATGTCTCAGAAAGCAGGGAACAGACCAAAGAAGAAAGTGACTTTCAGCTCTTCCTCTGTCATTTTTATTATCACCAGTGATGACACTCAGCAAATAGATGATAACAACAAATACAATGGGACGAAGGTAAATGTCATCCAAGTAAAGCCACTATAGGGATGAGCTAAAGAGACTGGAAAATGAGATGGACTTCAGCCAGCAGACTCTTTAGGTTGGAGACTAGATTCAGTGGCACTGTACACAGGCTGCCAAAAGAAACTGTATTCTTAAGCTGTGAAAAACTGGAGGGATTCTGCCACTGAAGCGTGTAGGATTGCCATCAGAACTTGATCAGGTTGGTGAAATGTGCTGACAGAAATGTTACTAAGTTCAGCTTGGGCAAGCACAGGGTCCTGTGCTTGGGAAGAAACAGTGCTACAACACAGCAGGCTCGTTTAGGATGCAGCTCTGTGGAAAAGGATGTGAAGTCCTGCTGTTCAATGAGCAGGGCATGATCCTGCAGTGTGTCTGGGCAGCAAGGAAGGGCACCAGCATCCCAGGCTGTGACAGGACTGGAGCCAGTAGTCTGAAGAAATTATGCTCTCAGCTCAGCCCTCATTAGACTACATTTAGATACTGTATCCAGTTTTGGGACACCAATACCAGAAAGACATCTGTAAACTGGGGTGAGTTAAGTGGAGTCCCCCAAGATTGTCAGAGTCTGCAGGAGAGAGGCTGGGGAAGCTGATGACTTAGCAAGCCATTCTCTCAGTGCTACCTGGTAGTACCCCTGAGCTACACAGTGGAGAAAATCATGCAAAGCAAAGCACCAATGAAAAAAGGTCAGTGAAAAGAGAGAACAGGGTTTGTTTCATTTTTGTTTTTTTGTTTTGTTTTGTTTTGTTTTTAATATTATGTGCTTTATTCATCTTTATATTAATCCTCAACTTGCTCTGGCATTATGGTGAAAGTAATGGTGTAGAGAAGAGCAGGGTAGCACTTGCCTAAGTTGCAGTGTGAGGAATAATTGTCTTACTTGGAGCTCAGTAAACAGCAAATATAGATTTTTACCCCCCTCACCTTTGTAAGTGTTGCTGGTACAAAATGGCACCAGGATTCTGCCTGAGACACAGCTTCCTGTCAGCATTAGGTGAGTAAATTAATTCTGAATTAGAGCAGCTGCTAAATGGGCAGTGTGCACCTGCAACATGCAGCTTTTCTGTTTTCTGTGAAAGCTGTAAGAAAAACAACTAAGAAACTTTGTTTCCTCGAGGATGTGTAAAGCCAACACTCTGAATGACTGGTGGCAATGTAACCACTGGTCCTGTAGTCAAGAATAAAACTTAAAAAACAAAGAGAATAAATGAGGATCTGAATGTAGAAGCTTTCAGCTTCTTCCTGGGAGTAGGGAGTAACCTCAGCTCAGAAAAAGCAACTGTGTCTGTGCTTGTTCCTGAGCCTTTGGCTCAGGCAAATTCCTTATATGTGCAAACCCCTGGAGCTTTAGCACTGGTGAGCCAGCTGTGTGTGTCATATTTATCCAGTGTCTACTCTGGTTTCCAGATTAAATCATACACTTTGAGAGAAAATAGATAATAAAAACTTGTCTTTTTTTCTTTTATATTTATTTTTTTCTTTTGCTATGAATAGATAAGCTGTTTTACCATGTCACAGGTCTGCCTTTACTAAAGCATGTTCATTGCTGTGTCAAGAACTACTTTTTCAGCAAGTGATCACTATATCTATGCACATTACTATCTATGAAAGGAGGAAGATGTACATTAGCATTCTATGTAATGATTCCATCCTTTTAAAAATATATTTGGTATTCTATTGTTTTCTGTATATTGAGCCTTCAATGAGTTATTAAATTTACCTTATTTATATCAATGTGGTTTTGGTGGAATATTTTTTTGTCTACTGAGAGGGAGATGTTTTGGTATCATCACTTGTTGGATACAGCTTGAAGGGTAGTATCAGTCCTTGACAAAACAGTAGCATTTCAGAATTCCAGTTGACCTTTGTAAAGAACTGTAAAGAGGGCCTGTAAAGAGAAGTTACTCACTGTTCAGATTCATGAAGGTAAAATTTGAATAATTTACATTAACAGGATATGATCTTTCAAATAATTAGTGTACAAAATACCACTGCAGTGCGTAGCACACTAACAATTATGTGACATTACATGAAACTGAACACTAAAAATTCTTGCAAATTTGTTATCTTGGCTACTTGGTGCAAATTGGTCATCTAAAATGATAAATTTTGTGAAATATTTGAGTTAACTTTTTCTTACTTAGTGAAGTGTCAGTAGCTTTGTAAGGTGTCCATGTGAAGTTAGCAACCTGCAGTCTTATTTGCTTACTTTTTAAGCTTAACTATTTTCTGTGGGTAGCTGCACCACTGATGCAAAATTCACACCCTGCTACAGAATTTAAGTATTGTGATCAGTCACAATATCGATTTGAGTATCACCAGGTTATTTACAGATTTGTTATATGTTTGTAAAATTTAAAGTCCATCTTTGGCCTAATCTGGGGATGCAATAAACTGGTAAGTTTACTGCAATGGAGGTGCAGAGATTTATGTGCTGCATTTCTCTCCCATTACAGGAAATGGAAGAGGAAGGTTGTTAGCATTAACAGTTGGACCATTAGCTGTTCTTAAAGTATCAGAAATGCTGACTAAGAAAGGGGAGAAGGAGAAAGTGTGAAGGGCAAAAGCATAAGAGGAGATGAGAAGGGTACATTATTTATGAAGAGTTTAAATAAACTAGTTGCTAAGAAATTTTATGATCCTGTCAAGTGAAGGACGGTGGCAGGTGTGGTGAGTACCATGATAGCCTCAGAGCTAATCCATTTCTCTTAATGGTCTTTCACTGATTACTGGAAAAATACATATGATGATTTAGCTGCAATGCCATCTATGACCTGCAAATGCAGGAGTCTCAGTTAAATTGCTTCCCAGCAGCTGGTGTGTCAGGACTCTGGTGGGAGGCAGTTCTGCATCTCCTTCCTGCTGGGAGGAAGGATCCCCTTTCACCCTGTGTTTGGAGTCAGGAGTCCTGAAACTGTGTCCACCAAGCTGCCAGTGCAAGGGCTTCTTCTGCTGCCCTGCATCCCATGGAGGCAAGAAAATGAGGGAATGTATGGTGCAGATCTGCCCCACAGACCTACCTTTCTCCTTTTTCAGCTCCCAGGAGAAGCTAAATCAATGCTGAATGTTTCTGACTTCATGCAGAGGAGTCTAGTCATACAATACTAAGACAATATCTTTTATCACAATAATCACATCAGCCAGGAGATCAGTATGCAGAAGCATTATCCTTTCTGCTCCTGTCCCTTGCATAACAGCACTATCCTGCTGCTCTTTCCTGCTAGAATACTGCAACAACTAAGTGAAATAAATATACACGTACTATACTGTGCTAAACCATCCAGAAAGAACAGCCCCTAAGAATACATTTACCCTTAGCTTATATAAACAACCTTCAGCTCAAGAATGGAATATTACTTAAAATGTTTAGAGGTAAGAGATGACAAAAAGCTGCTACTGAGGGTGTATTGCACATACTCAGGCCACTGCCTGCTGCTCAGAGCTGGCTCTGCATTTAATTTATCCAGCTGAAGCTGAACATCCTGAATGCTTTTCTCTCTCTCTCTTTTTCTCTCTCTCACCCCTTACATGATTATTATTGAGGAACTAGTTGTAACACATTAAAGCTCAAGAGGAAATTAAAACTATTTTCAGGAGAAAAGTAGAATGCAAGGTGTTAGCAACAACCTTGGCATCAAACACTCTCCGAACCTCGCTCTTCTGCGCCTCCTTGGTTGCCATGTGCAATGAAAACAGATTTTTTAGGAAACCAGGCTCCTCCTGCTCAGCCCGGTGCCTGCTGATAGAAGGAGGAGCCTGGTTTCCTAAAAAATCTGTTTTCATTGCACATTTTCCCTGCATATGGCAAGATTCACTGTTTCGTGTCTGTTATATTTTGTTTATATTTCATCTACTTCTGTCTTTGAAAAAAATATGGGAAATGGGTATCTGCAAGGAATAGGGAATCTGGCCTGTCACAGCAAGGATTTGAGGAGCTTGTGTCTTAATTCTGGAGGATGCAGTCAGAGAGGAGAGTGGTTATAAACACTGAGCAGGCATGGTGCTAACATCGGGTTTTGCCTTTGCTTTACCTTCTCCAAGGGAAGGTAAAATTCCATCTGTTACTTCTCCAAGCAGCCTGAGATCTGCTCTGAGCAAAACAAAATGGGTGCACACTGGTTAGCCATGCCTTTCATCCTCCCTGCCACCCTCCTCTTTATTTATATTATTAACTGAATTTCTACTACATTAGTGAGCTTCTAGTTGTAGCTAAAATGGGATTTTGTTTCTATGATGGATGGATGTGAGACAGAAATGAGAAAATACTCTTCACCTTCACAAATCCCATTGCATTTGTGGTTTATCTAATTGACTTGCAGCAGTTAGACCCTCAATGCACTGTGCCTTACAGTTTGCTGTGCTGGTGTGAGGTGTCTATTGAGGGCATGGGATGGGCCATGGCTGGTATCTTGAACACAGTGTCTGTGCAAACCCCACCTGCAATTACTCTTTTCTAAGGCCTGCTGAAGCCTTCAGAAAGAGCCACTTGCACAACTGGGCAATGCTGTCTTTTCTTATGCTTTCCTTTCCTTTTGCCAAATACACATTTATTTTAGCCCCTTTTCAGTAAAATGTCTGCCAAGCAGGTCTGAGGAAAGCTTAAAGTATGCTTGATGAGCTTTTTAACATTAATTCTAATTATCTTCTTAGAGGTAAAATACAGATTCTTTTTTCCAATTCTGAACCTTCTTCCACCTTGAAAGATTTTTTTGGGTTGATAGTCTTAGCACAGCATCTAGGTACCTCAGATGATACCAATCTACACCTTTACTTCACATGATGGATTCTATTAAACCTGATTCATGGCTTTGAAGAGCTGGTTGTAAAATTATCATTTTCTTTGAACCCACATGAAAACAATGAAGCATTAGAAATTACTTAACTACATGTTATTTTCACCTTTTGGGTCACTTGAAAGCTTCTGAATGCAGAACAGAGTGGGGAAAAAAAAAGGAAAAAAAAAGTGTAGGAAGATATTCTTCTAGTGTGACAAGATGATGATAGCCCTATGTTTAGTACACAGGATGTTTAAGAGTACATACAGCATCTGGAGATGCTCAATAAATAAACAGTGCAAGTAACATACCTATTTATGGCTACACAAAATAGCCCAACTCATTAATATTAAATGTATTTAGAATTTTAAGTAAAAGGTTAGATACAGCTCTTTCTCTCCTGCCCTGAAGCTGCTTCTGTTAGAGTTAATAAGATATCAGGTTTCCAGAGGATTTCTATGAAATGTACTGAGAGTGGGGAGCATTTGCTTCAATAACTATATTGAAATAGCTTAGTGGTACCTAGTGCTGCAATAATGTGTGACCAAATAATAATCATATTTACTTTGAGTTTTCTCTGACTGCATTTTATGCATCTGGATCAGGGTACTGTTGTAAAAGACACAGAGCTTTTAAAAGAAATGTGGGAGATTATATGCTGCCAATTTCCAAGGTGAAATGAGGAATCAGTGATTAGAAATGGAGATGTTGCTGCCTGAAGTGGACAAAACGTTTCCCAGGAACAGTACGTCCCAAGCCTTGCCTTTTGAACATCATTTCCTAATATCTGGTCCTTGAAAAAATATAAAGAGACATATAAATGAGCATGTCTTTCTTGGAAAGATAATGAACAACCACAGAAATTAAATCTAAAAAGTCAAATATAGGAAATTTTTTTAACCAGGTCTTCCTTTCTTTATCTAGGCATTTATTCATCTTTGAAATTGAATTTTTAGAATAAAAAAAAGCATTGGCTTTCCTGAGTGAAGGCCCTCCCATGTTCCTGTGTTTTCTGTTTTTCAACCAGTTATAATATTGTTTCATCAAGATCACATTATTTTCTAACAGAAAGTCTCTAATGTGTGGATTCTGGGTGAGTAAAGAGAGCAGGACAACAGGGACAACCATATTCCAAGGAGGTTTCTGAAGACAGCATCAACTTGATGACAGTTGGGAAAGGGATTGAACTGATATCTAATGAAATTTCTTAAGAGTTATGTAAAATGAGACAGCATTGGCATGTACTTTAAGCCTAATATATCCATATTTTTTTTTTACATAATACATTGTTATATCTGTACATAAGCATTAGCTGGTCCTAAGAATATGCCAACTTCTGCTGGAAACAGCTTGAGATATGCATCAATTATATGGCAAGACCCTTTTTTATTAAAATAAGGTGTCATCCTACAGAGGGAGCTGTTGGGTTATCAAGCCAAAAATGATTTATATTTTTATTACTGGAGTTTGACTTTTTTTGTGTGTTGGTTTGTTTGTGATTGGTTGTTTTGTTTTGTTTTGTTGTTTGTTTTGGGTTTGGGTTTTGATTTAGGTTTTTTGTAGTGAGCTTGCATGAATGCTTACAGATTTCGTTTTCTTCAGGCTTCACTACATTTTGCAGCAGCTTATCTCTCTTTGTCCTTCCTAGAGGTGACAATTACATGCTTAGTGCATTCTCTACAAATGAAACAAGATAGGAAAAGAAGTCCATCCTGTTCCAGAGTACCAAGGACAATGCTTAATTTGTATAAAATGCAGCAGATCTCACAAGGGTACAAATTGTCCAAGCACCATATCTGGGTATCAAGTGCTCTGTGCAGATGGGAGCAGAATTCTGCTGTGCCTGAGGAAAGGAGAACTGAGTTACTTTCATGGGAAAGAAGACTTTCTACCAAAGACTGTCTTAATAAATGCCCAGAGAAAAGGTGGTCTTCACTGAACAGAGTTTTATTTTATAGGTTCTAGTTTTAACTAGACTGTACCCCATCATTGCTTGTCTCCCTCAAAACTGGAAATCAGCTCCCCTGGTGACTGTGTCTGGCACAGCCTCAGATGTTGGCAGTAGACACATGCCAAATTGTGATTTTGTCAGACTGACAATCCCTCCTGGGAAGCTAAAGCTGTTCCACTTACATTATATGTGGACTCAACTGGAAAACATAGACATATTCCAAGAGATTTTTAATTGCAAATAAAACTTCAAGAGATCTTTATGCTACAGCATCATGCTACTTGTAAGCGAACCTCCTACCTCTTGCTGTCAGATATTCTCTGTTTGGTTAAGGTAGTTATTTTGCTTTCTTCATAAGTAAATGTGCCACCAAATTAGGAACTCCACTCATTTCAGAACAGTGAAAGTATGGAGAAAATAGCAAGTAAATTTTCAGCAAACCATGTCAGTTCAATCCTTCGTCTTTGTGACACTTTCCCCTTCCTCTTGGAGTCATTTAGCATCTCTGAGCAAGGATGTAGCTGTGATCTGCAGGACTTCTGTGTTATGGCAGAGGCTCACAATGTCTTTCTTTGTGTCAGTGGGAATCCAAGGAGAGCTGCTGTTCTTTCACAGGCACTTTAGTTAACTGTTAGCTGTAAATTTGTGGTGCCTAGAAATAGACTTCCTATGTTTCATGCATGCAAGTGAAGAGCATGCTTCACTTTTTAAATCTGCTAGCTTTCCCATAGGATGTTGTAATTTGAGTCCAAAGTTTTCAGATGTGGCTAAATTTTGCTCAGTTCATAACGAGACTTAATAAATTACAATCATAGACAATTATATATATTATATATTATTATAATAACTTACTTCTTTATTTATTATACTATTTAAAATATAAAAATATTATATTTTTCCTAGAGACATTTTCCCAAATCTAACTCACTTAAAATTAAAGACACAGACTTTCAATATTTTCTCAAGATGAAGATTATGCATCAAAGGCCTGAAAAGTATACTAGGGGAGCAGAAAATACCAGTGGGATGGGGAGGCCAGGAAGCAGTATCAGTGCTGCAAACTGTTCTCCATATTCCCTTGCCACCCAGTGAAACCCACACTTCTCTTGCTTCCCCTTCTCCACTGAGTCACTTTCTGTCCCAGTTTAAACTAATAATTCACAAAGGCAAAGTAAACTTTTTTCCACATTCCTAATGCATTCAATTCAGTACATGCTCCTTGGACTGTATTTCAGTTTGCCATGCAAGCATGGAAATCATTCAGAGCAGTTTCACACTCCTGTAAATTTCTGTGCTAATACTTTAGTTAGGTTTTGGCTTTATTTTTTTGACTGCTCCAGATATGTCTTTGTAGCCCAGTCATCTCATTGCTGCTGCAAATGGTCTTGGAAAAGATAACGTCCATGCAAGCTAAGTCTGCTGTCTTGAGAGCTTCCATATGAGTTTATAATCATGTTTCTTTCCACTGTAAATCAGGAACTCTGAAAATAACAGCAATATGTTTCTGGCAGATCTGCTGGATAGATAGAAACAGTTTCTTGCACTCCCTGGTTTGAGTAATGTTACACTGTTATTCAGGCAAACCTCTGTGGTACAGACAATGATTTTGCTCAATCTGTTGTTGCCCAGGGGGCTGGCAGCAAGAACCTGCAAGGCTCTGGTGAATCTTATTTTCTCCCCTGGAGACTCAGGTACTGAGCATCGACACAGTATTATTTTAAAGTAGCAACATTAGGAAACAGTATTATTTGTTCATTTTTTCTCTGCAGTGTTGTTAAAAAAAAAAAAAAAAATCACAAAATACCCAAACTCTAGTCCTTTCTAAAAATTACATCCACCATAATATCAGAAAAAATGCATGGTTGATTTCTCAGTTGCAAAGATGATCTGATACAGCATAACCAAATGCCAGAGAGCTAGGGTCCTGCTGACTGTGGTTTAACAGGTTTCAGAACATTCTCTGAAGCAGCTTTTTTACTTTTGCCAACTAAACCAGTCACCTTGTCTATAGGATAAGCCCTGGCCATCAAAGCTGGGATTCAAAAGCACACTTTGCACCATACTACAGAAAGATGATTTAATATTATGCATGTAGCATGACTGATGAAAATGCAGTGACCAAGCACTACATTCAGGTTTTGCACTGATCTCTATAGATTCTGGTTTCTTCCAGACAAATGGGTGGTGTAGAACATAGACAGCATTCATGCTACATTATACATATTCATTATACATATATATGTATATGTATAAATACATTTGCACTGAGAATATCAAGCATCTATTTCACAGCTGCCTTTAGTCAATCACCTGTGAGAAACAGTTCAGGTTGCAGAATGAATGTTCACTCTCTTTTCTGACTTAGAAACTTAAAGTCTTGATTTTAACATTGTACTAAAATGTGGAGAGGGTGAAATGAGTTAAAAACACAGGAGTGACTGGTAGGAGCCAGTCTGCTGGTTAAGTAGTGCCCAACCAAAGCAGCTTTCCACAGTCACTGCAGAACAGCATAGGGAAGATGCAGGAGGCATGAGATAAACTCAGGGTCTATAGGAAAGGTGTGTCAGGCTAAACACAGCAACTTTGGTGCAGGTTGCGAAGGAAAGAGTCACTAAGACATGGGCTTACAAAGCTGAGTGGGGCTGAGAAAGAGACAAAGAGACATCTTGTGCTTTGTGAATAGTAGTGAAGAAGGGGTCGGTGCAGCTGAGTCCTGAAACATCGGCCAGGGAGTCCAAAAACCAGCAGCTGGGTGGTCTGGAGTACCACCAGTTTTAGGCTGGAAGAAGCAAGTCTTTGTGCTGTTATATGAAACTTCTCACAAAAAGCAAGAGGGGCGAAGGACTCATTACCTCTTCCTACAGCATCCCTGAAGGCATGTGTTTGCATACAGATACACAGGAGCTCTGTGGGCACAAGTTTGGATTAGTTTATGGACAGCAATGTCCACATGATCTTGTAAAAGGCGTTTGGATCTCAGAACCTTTTGGAATGTAGGAGTGAAAGCAGAAACATCTATCCCTTTGCTCATTCACCAAAATCAAGAACCATAACTATGAGATTATGTAAAAATGGAGATAAAGAATAATTTGCAGGCTTGTGTCAAAATCATGCCTGAAATATACTGTTGCCATAAAGAGGATTACATTTTCATATTTCCAGGTGACTGGGCTCTCAGATTTTATATCTCATGGCAGAGAAGTTATTGCCTGGCAAATGCAGAAAAAGATGAGATGCAGAAGACTTTCGCTACAATGGGCATCCATTCCACCTGCCTCACATACATAATGCTGAGTGAAGAGATTTGCACATTTCTGAAAGAGGAATGTTTCTAAAAACAGCAGCCGAGGCTTCCTGGGCCATCCATAAGTCAATAGCTATGTGTGTCATGGACATAACTTAGCTGAAAGAGGATGCTTCATGGTTTTTGGAATCCAGACAGTTGTTCAGTTTATTTTGCAGCAGATACATATGTTTGATTAAATACCAGTTCTTTGGATTGACTGAAAATTGTATTGACAGTGATGCCTGCTCATCACATCTCCATGGCCTCGAGATCCTGCTCCACAGGGGTACAGATCTCCTGCTGGTCCTGTATCAAATCTATCAGCCATCTGTGGATGGGTTGAATAGTCTAGGGCATCTCAAGTGGCAACTGGCATCTACATGGGTGTAAAAGCATGAAGACTTAGATCTCCATGGACTATGGTGGAAGACTATAAATCTAGTTCATGCCCAAACATCTAGATTTTTTTATGCCCAAATTCACGTGTCTGAATCTTCCCCATCTTGGTTCTTTAATTCAATGACTCTGTCACTTCATTTTGTAAATAAATTTTGTTGAGGGCTCCTGTTTCCTTCTCCTCTTTTTATTTCTTTCTTTTCCGTCCCTTTCTTGTCCTGCCCTATTCCTGAGCAGAATACTGTGAACTTCACCAGGACAGCTTAGTTCCCTGGCAGCTAATCACCTATCATCCAGGCTATCAGATGTAGTAACGTATCTTCCATATGCATTATCTGGAGCACTTTTTTAGGACTGTGTCAGGTGCCTGGCAGTTTGAGGCAAACTGTTGTCCAGACTGTAGACTGTGTGTATCATGATCATTGATCATTGATCATTTCTCCTATGAGTTCGACACTAGCGAATGCAATTCCACTAAACTGCATCATTTCCTTGGACTAGTGTTCTCTGACTCAAAAGTACAGCACTGAAGCTTTTTTTTTTTTTTGATAGCACTACTTGAAAAGAATGAGACTAAGGTTTTTAAGGATTTTCTATAAATAAAAAGTCTTTGAACATGTTTATGCCATCCCAAGTCCACAGGGGGTTTTGTCATTTCAAAGTGAGCAGCTGCTGAAGTATTATGGACTTCAACTAGAGATAGTTAATGCTACTATAAAAGTAGCAGAAGAGATGGAGGTAAACTGCAGAGAGTATTACCCCCAAAAAACATGTTCTAAACAAAATGCCTTTTCTTAGGAATAGTCATTAGTGTGAAAAACTTGATTTTGACTTCTACATAGAGTGAAGCAATGAAGCACCACCAGCTGACAAATTTACTGTTCCTGAAATTCTTTCAAGTCTAATGCTGTTTAATCCTTCATACTCACAGCAGTGTTCTGAATCTAAAATAGTTTTCAACTTGTTTTTTATCACTTTGTTGGCATCCATTGGAAAGGAGATGCAAAATGCTGCCATGTCAAGATTACAGGGATTTGCACACATTTAGCATTCTGGAGAAACTAACTGCGTGGGATACAAACCAAAAGGGACCTCAATGTAAAACTACTCCAATAGAGTCTACTTCACATCCTGAAACAGTGGGTATCTCTCTATGGCTCCTCCATCACTCTGCTGCTGGATCACCCCAAATTATCCTCCCATTTCTCTACAGTGAGACAATACTATATCTCTCACAAATAACAGAGACGTAGACAGGCCCCACAGGAAAGTCTGTTCAAGAAGAAGGTGTGTTTTCCTCAAATGTAGTGCTTTGTGAAATTTCTTGATCTTGAAAAGACAACCCCTCCAACAGAGATTTGAACCACTTTATTTTTTGCCAGGCAAGAAGATACGTTTGCTGCTGCTAACAAGGAAGAAGAAAGCCTGCACAGAGAGCCACAGGGGGGTGATTTTTGTGGCGGTGAAAGTAATTGTCTTTCATTAAATAACTTACAATCCCAAACTTAACACTGCTTTCCTTAGCAGCTATTTTGGGATTCAAGAACGTCTGAAAGTTACATTTAATTCCAGTGTCTAATTATTTTTTAATCTCCATTTTAAAGGGCTGTTGAAATAAAGGTCACAAAATGCTAACTATAGATTTCCCAGATCACTGCTTTTCTATGACTGGTGCTAGAATGAGCAACAATGTTATGACTATAATACAGATTAAATATCCCAAAATATATTTTAAATCCTACTATCCTAGCAAACATGAATATCACAAGGCATAATGATTTAATAAAAATTTTTCTATGACTTGATCAACAATTGAACTGATTTAAGAATCCTTTTCAAATACAGTTGTTAACAGTAATATCAATGCCAGACATTTCTGTTTACCAGTAAATGGCTTAGTTTCAGGGGACACCAGTAGACATCATGGCTGTCTATTTCTGTGGTATGGTACAAAATATGTCATTATCAGAAGTTCAAACCTTTAAACTGCTGACTAGCTTTGTCTATCTTGGAGACAGAGATTCCGTTAATTTTCTGAAAACAGAGCCCAGGAGTTGAGTGCCTTCTCAGCTTGTTGTCTTAGTTAGACTTCATCTTTCAGATATTCCTACAGTCACTGTTACATTTGTCTCTCAGTATGACACTACACCCCTAAGAGCAGTAGGATTTGGAAAATTATTAGCAAGAGGACAAGAGTCAGCTCTTTGGGGATTAACTTTTTGGTTCATTTTTATATTGTTCCCATCCTGGTTAATATTGACCCCTACATATTTGACAGCCTGCATTACAAAGTGTGATGTCATATCAAAAGGAACAGTATTAGCAATCTCATTCATTACGCAAGAAATCCAGCTGAAGGAAATTTTGGCACATGGAGTCATAGCTCCAAATGGACAAGGCAGATTCCCAACAGAGACTCTTCAGATGGCCTAAGACTGACCTTATGTAATAAAATAAAATTTCATGGACACAAATCCATCACAGAATTCTTTGGTGGCAATGCTAGAAGCACTGCTTCAATCCGTGCAGGGTGGATAAACAAGTGTGCTGTTAAGCAGGAAAATTGTAGCTTGAAACAATGTGTTACAAGCACTTGGCTGAAGCAGCTCTCAGAGAAAACAGGATAAGGAAGCAAAATCTGTTTCTATCTGTAAAAAAGGTTTTAGCCTGAGCAAAGCCACTGCTTAGGAGCAGATTGTGAAGCATCAGAGCCATAGTTATGGCAGAGCAGAAGGGACACAGCAATAAAGGTGCTTGCCAGGAACTGGGCAGGCAGGTCTATGGCAGAGAGATGGACAGGAGGTGAAAGCAGAGGAAGCTTAAAGTATCTGGCAGGAATCTGATATGCACAGAAATATCTGTCTGCTCTCCCCTCAGGCTATCTTTCTGAAAGCAGGATAGCTGATGACTGTGTAGCTCCTCTGTCGATGATATACAGAAACTGTGTTTTAGCTGCTGATTTGCCAGAGATGTCACTCAAAAAACCCCTGAAATCTGTACCAAAAATAAATATGAAATTCTATTTAGCATGGTCTGAATGACAATTTTACAGTTGAGTTTGCTGAGTAAGAGGAGAATACATCTCATAGGTCAATTGTTTGATACCAGCAGTGCTTGCTCACCACAGAAGAGGTTAAAGTTAGTAGGAGATAGGTGTAGGCAGTGCTCTTCAGACTTACACACAATGTAATCTGTTGTTTAACAGATTAAATTGCCTTGACTATCTGTGGATTTTTTAAAAATGAAGTTATACCATTCCTCCTCCCTCTATTTTCATTGGTTTTGACAGCTGCTGTTGTTTACAGGAAGCATTAGGAGAGGAGCTCAGCTACAGAGCCAGCAGAGCTCCTCAAGGTCAGCTGGCACGTAGCTGTTGTCTATAAACAGCATTGTGCATATGCTGTCAAGGTCCATGGGCTTTTCATTCCCAGAAACTGCCATTTTCTGTTAGATGTAATTGGGAAGTAAATCAGGGCCTTATGACATACCAAGCTACTGAACGAGAGCTTCACTTCTACTCCCTTTGGTTTGCATGAGCACCAGGAAGCAGTTAGGATGAGTTTCATATTAATGCTAAAGACTGCTTGGATAGCACAAAGGAGCACTGGATTCCAAAGGCAGAAAAACTACAGCACAGCCAAAGGAACATATGTATGCTGAGGCTTTAAGAACAAGAGTAAGGAAACCAAGAAAGAGACTACAATATGAAATACTGTGGGGTGTCTGCAACCCTCTCAGTCGAGCAAATAAAACTGAGATTAAACTCCTTAAAGTTATCTGTAACAGCAAGCTCAAACCCATGCTGGTATCATTTTGCATTAACATTAGGGAGAAGTAGGGCTGCCCTTTCCTGTATCCCCTAGTGTGGAGTAGATCTGGCCACAGGGAAACCCCAGACCTAATTTTGATGCAATGATCTCACTTGGAAATATTAAACTGATACCAGACTATGGATNATTTACTTCAGGCAATGTACCCTTTGGTTTCAGCAACAAAACAGCTGGGAGTCTCTTCACTCCCAACTGTAAAAGTATCCTACAGGGAGAAAGCGCTACCTGACTTGGGGTTACAGTATTAAGAAACTGTGCTTTTCCACTTTTTAATGTTCTGAATCCCTGGTTGAGTGGTATTCCCTCAACTCTTTTCTGTCAAGCAGGGGTGGCATCTTATCCAAGACAAATGGGCTGGCAGCTGACAGTCGAGAGATGTTATAAAGTCCTCACAGGTAGCATTTTGCTGTCAGCTGCATCAGAGGTGTCAGGAATTGAAGTGGCCTGCAGAGTGAATTTTCCTCACTTGAACTAACTTGGTGCTGCTCAGCAGCATGGATAAAACCAAATTGTGAAATCCTAAGCATGAAGTATTGTAAACAGAGACTTGATTGCTCATGTTGTGAGAACTGAAGGAAACAGAAGGGACAGAGATAGGATCCACAGCTGGGGAAAGGGTCTGGAGAAACCGTTTTGCCTCTTCTGCCACCACTGGGTGATCAACAGCAACTAGTGGGTCTTGGGTTCCCCTTCTTCCCCCTTCTCCACCTCTTCTTTTCCCTATCTCCTCCTTGTCCCCTTCAGTACTTCCCACCCTACATTACTCTTTGGCAGAACGTGGCATATGCCCTTGGTGGCTTTCAAGGACTCCCGTGAGGTAAAACAGGCATCAGGTACACTGGCATTTCGGAACCTATAAACAGTTCTGCCATTCTCCACATTCCTTTTTGCCTCAGCCCAGAATGTTGTTGCTGATGTGGGGCAGAAAGAGCCTGCTAGTGCCTGTGTGGCACCTTCCATGTGATACATGCTTAAAAAAAAGAAAGGTTTTTCAAAATGTCCAATACCTTGCAGCCTGTCCCAGGGTAGTCATCTCCTCTGCAGCATTTGTGCATCAGTTGGTGACTGCCTCAATGATACAAAGGTCCACTCTGAAATGTCACCTTGGGAATAGAGTCACTGAACTTATTGCAATCAGGTCCTAATTAACTTTGCGATTTTGTGTGGCTGAGGTATCATAAACCCACATGAGACCTATAGTGAAAAGATCCCACTTCAGTAATGAATTTCCAGGTGAAAGAAAGCTTGTGTAGTCTTGAGGGCATTGGAAGTCACCAATGCCATCTGCAGTTCAATAGCATTTGCAGACATGCTTTGAAGTGTGGCTTCTCTGTCACCTCCAAGCTTTGCCCTCTGCTTTCCTCTGAATCGGATGGATCTTCTATAAGAACTGATTTTATGGTCACTTTTCTGGGCACTTTTGTGGTGTGTTAGGAAAACACGCTTCAGTAAAAAGAGCTAGAAAAAGAATGAGGTTTTGGGCTTGCACATTTGTTCTCTGTAATTACGTGTGGTGGGAGGCACAGAGCTGTCAAGGACAGGAGAGGTAAATTTCCGTGACAGATACTGAAAGGTTTGTCTTAGCATAAAAACTTCAGGCTTAATTATCAAAATAGCTCCTCCTCTTAGAAATACTAAACTTCATGATAGATGAAAGATTTCAATGGCAAGGGCAAGGAAGATGAGAATAGGGAATGTTGCTTGAAGGTTTCATTAATATGCAGAGCTGTTTAATATATCAGTGCTTATATCTATTTATCAGCCTGACAGCTGCTTCCCTCATCTCCATCCCACTATTTGTTGACATCACGTTTACTTCTTCATTTTTAAGAATGCTACATTAAGGCAATAAAAACTGGTTTTANCTGACCTTATGTAATAAAATAAAATTTCATGGACACAAATCCATCACAGAATTCTTTGGTGGCAATGCTAGAAGCACTGCTTCAATCCGTGCAGGGTGGATAAACAAGTGTGCTGTTAAGCAGGAAAATTGCAGCTTGAAACAATGTGTTACAAGCACTTGGCTGAAGCAGCTCTCAGAGAAAACAGGATAAGCAAGCAAAATCTGTTTCTATCTGTAAAAAAGGTTTTAGCCTGAGCAAGGCCACTGCTTAGGAGCAGATTGTGAAGCATCAGAGCCATAGTTATGGCAGAGAGATGGACAGGAGGTGAAAGCAGAGGAAGCTTAAAGTATCTGGCAGGAATCTGATATGCACAGAAATATCTGTCTGCTCTCCCCTCAGGCTATCTTTCTGAAAGCAGGATCTGATGACTGTGTAGCTCCTCTGTCGATGATATACAGAAACTGTGTTTTAGCTGCTGATTTGCCAGAGATGTCACTCAAAAAAACCCTGAAATCTGTACCAAAAATAAATACGAAATTCTACTTAGCATGGTCTGAATGACAATTTTACAGTCGAGTTTTCTGAGTAAGAGGAGAATACATCTCAGAGGTCAATTGTTTGATACCAGCAGTGCTTGCTCACCACAGAAGAGGTTAAAGTTAGTAGGAGATAGGTGTAGGCAGTGCTCTTCAGACTTACACACAATGTAATCTGTTGTTTAACAGATTAAATTGCCTTGACTATCTGTGGATTTTTTAAAAATGAAGTTATACCATTCCTCCTCCCTCTATTTTCATTGGTTTTGACAGCTGCTGTTGTTTACAGGAAGCATTAGGAGAGGAGCTCAGCTACAGAGCCAGCAGAGCTCCTCAAGGTCAGCTGGCACGTAGCTGTTGTCTATAAACAGCATTGTGCATATGCTGTCAAGGTCCATGGGCTTTTCATTCCCAGAAACTGCCATTTTCTGTTAGATGTAATTGGGAAGTAAATCAGGGCCTTATGACATACCAAGCTACTGAACGAGAGCTTCACTTCTACTCCCTTTGGTTTGCATGAGCACCAGGAAGCAGTTAGGATGAGTTTCATATTAATGCTAAAGACTGCTTGGATAGCACAAAGGAGCACTGGATTCCAAAGGCAGAAAAACTACAGCACAGCCAAAGGAACATATGTATGCTGAGGCTTTAAGAACAAGAGTAAGGAAACCAAGAAAGAGACTACAATATGAAATACTGTGGGGTGTCTGCAACCCTCTCAGTCGAGCAAATAAAACTGAGATTAAACTCCTTAAAGTTATCTGTAACAGCAAGCTCAAACCCATGCTGGTATCATTTTGCATTAACATTAGGGAGAAGTAGGGCTGCCCTTTCCTGTATCCCCTAGTGTGGAGTAGATCTGGCCACAGGGAAACCCCAGACCTAATTTTGATGCAATGATCTCACTTGGAAATATTAAACTGATACCAGACTATGGATGACACAGAAGACAGAGAAGAAAAGAAAATATCAACAGTACTTCCATCAGTCTGTGACTCTAAGCATCTTTAGTGTGTGTGTAATTCACCCACAAGGAAAAGTTATCAGTGTTTCATGTTAGCTTCTGGCTTCTTCCTTTCTCTTCAAGGTCACAGTCCTTAGGAAGTAATGAACCTGGCAAAGTTTGAATTGTTTGTTCTATTTTTTTTTTTTCCCTATCAAGAAACCAGTGGTTTTATGCACAGGTGTCTTGAGCCTGCGGGGCTGCCTGTGAAAGAAAGTAATACATTTGCGTGATTGAGCCCTCAGCATCTAGGATCTTAAGTTATTTTGTTACCCATAAACCAAATTCTGTCCACTTCCAGGTCTGCATTTCTTCAAGTTACCACTGGCGAGTTGCTTGTGGCTGCAGGGTCTCAAGTGCCAGCCTGTGTCCTGTTTCTTCTCACCCCATGCCTGCACTCCTTCATACTGCATCAGGTGTTGTCATTGCTCAAGCCCTGTCCCATTGGACCCGTGCTACATCATTATGTTAGACTCATAAATATCTTTTTCTACATAAAGTGTTCTTTTTCACTTGTAAATATTATCAATATAAAAACTTCAGTTATGCCACGCAAAGAAACACACAAGTAAACCAAATCAACCTCAGTGACCCGGTAATTGGAAAAATCCAAGTGAAACAAATAAAAACAAAGCTGCAGGCAGATCAAGAGAAGTTCAGACAGAGCAAGCCTGACAATCCTCGGCTGTGAGGCTGTGCAAACACACTCTAAAGCATGTGGCCTGTGACTGGCAATGGCAGCACTTTCTTGACATGTGCTGTTTGTAAGACACATGGAAAGTTGCATGTTTGGTTTGTAGCTTTTGGGTGTAATGTTCCCAGTTCATTCCAGTACTTCCATTCCAGTCTGCATTTATATCCGTGTCAATGCCTTCTCTTTGACACCAGCAGTAGAGTATACTGTCCTGGATTTCTCTCCCAAACTGCAAAATGTCAGAACAGACTTTTCTCTTAAACCATAGTTACCTTGGGTACAGACAAAGCATGAAAGGTTTAAGCTGAAAAGAAATATAATAAGTGAGGGGTGTCTTCAGTTGGAAAGCTTAAATAAGTTTTTGCAATCCTGATTGCCTCTTGCTACCTGCAAAAACCATAATGAAACCTCTTGTCTTTAAAGCCAGAATTGCCTTCTGAGCTCATGCTGGGAGTTCAGCTTGTTAGATATGAGAAGATACTCTTCCAAGTGGAACACAAATTTTGCAGAGCTGAAAATTGGAGCAGGCTCCTTCCTGATGTCATTCATTAAAGACACACCAGTGCAGAACTCAGTGTTTAAAAAATATCTGCTGGAAGATCAATCATAACACCTGACTCTTTAAGTCTGAGGGGATGTTACGTTCTTTTTCATTTCCATGTCCACCTACAGTCACTCTGCATTGTGGGTCATCTTCAGCTACAAAAGACTAATGAACATGCCAACATTTACTTCAGGCAATGTACCCTTTGGTTTCAGCAACAAAACAGCTGGGGGTCTCTTCACTCCCAACTGTAAAAGTATCCTACAGGGAGAAAGCGCTACCTGACTTGGGGTTACAGTATTAAGAAACTGTGCTTTTCCACTTTTTAATGTTCTGAATCCCTGGTTGAGTGGTATTCCCTCAACTCTTTTCTGTCAAGCAGGGGTGGCATCTTATCCAAGACAAATGGGCTGGCAGCTGACAGTCGAGAGATGTTATAAAGTCCTCACAGGTAGCATTTTGCTGTCAGCTGCATCAGAGGTGTCAGGAATTGAAGTGGCCTGCAGAGTGAATTTTCCTCACTTGAACTAACTTGGTGCTGCTCAGCAGCATGGATAAAACCAAATTGTGAAATCCTAAGCATGAAGTATTGTAAACAGAGACTTGATTGCTCATGTTGTGAGAAGTGAAGGAAACAGAAGGGACAGAGATAGGATCTGGAGAAACCGTTTTGCCTCTTCTGCCACCACTGGGTGATCAACAGCAACTGTGGGTCCTGGGTTCCCTTTCTTCCCCCTTCTCCACCTCTTCTTTTCCCTATCTCCTCCTTGTCCCCTTCAGTACCTCCCACCCTACATTACTCTTTGGCAGAACGTGGCATATGCCCTTGGTGGCTTTCCAGGACTCCCGTGAGGCAAAACAGGCATCAGGTACACAGGCATTTCAGAACCTATAAACAGTTCTGCCATTCTCCACATTCCTTTTTTCCTCAACCCAGAATGTTGTTGCTGATGTGGGGCAGAAAGAGCCTGCTAGTGCCTGTGTGGCACTTTCTGTGTGATACATGCTTAAAAAAAAGAAAGGTTTTTCAAAATGTCCAATACCTTGCAGCCTGTCCCAGGGTAGTCATCTCCTCTGCAGCATTTGTGCATCAGTTGGTGACTGTCTCAATGATACAAAGGTCCACTCTGAAATGTCACCTTGGGAATAGAGTCACTGAACTTATTGCAATCAGGTCCTAATTAACTTTGCGATTTTGTGTGGCTGAGGTATCATAAACCCACATGAGACCTATAGTGAAAAGATCCCACTTCAATAATGAATTTTCAGGTGAAAGAAAGCTTGTGTAGTCTTGAGAGCATTGGAAGTCACCAATGCCATCTGCAGTTCAATAGCATTTGCAGACATGCTTTGAAGTGTGGCTTCTCAGTCACCTCCAAGCTTTGCCCCCTACTTTCCTCTGAATCGGATGGATCTTCTATAAGAACTGGTTTTATGGTCACTTTTCTGGGCACTTTTGTGGTGTGTTAGGAAAACATGCTTCAGTAAAAAGAGCTAGAAAAAGAATGAGGTTTTGGGCTTGCACATTTGTTCTCTGTAATTACGTGTGATGGGAGGCACAGAGCTGTCAAGGACAGGAGAGGTAAATTTCCGTGACAGATACTGAAAGGTTTGTCTTAGCATACAAACTTCAGGCTTAATTATCAAAATAGCTCCTCCTCTTAGAAATACTAAACTTCATGATAGATGAAAGATTTCAATGGCAAGGGCAAGGAAGATGAGAATAGGGAATGTTGCTTGAAGGTTTCATTAATATGCAGAGCTGTTTAATAAATCAGTGCTTATATCTATTTATCAGCCTGACAGCTGCTTCCCTCATCTCCATCCCACTATTTGTTGACATCACGTTTACTTCTTCATTTTTAAGAATGCTACATTAAGGCAATAAAAACTGGTTTTAAAAAGTGACTGGTGTGGGGAATAACAGAGCTAATGAACATGAAATCTTTCATTGATTTTTCATGAAAGGGAAGGTGACCCTACCTGTGTGAAACTGTAACCATGGCAGCAAATCTAGTCACTGAGAAAAAAATGCTGTTACTTTTACAGTAGGAGGTGGAAATGGACACTCAGCTGAACATTTTCAATTCCCTGATTGGAAGCTTGAGATGTTTTTATTTAATAGGCTTTGACTTTGAAGATGGATTGTGCTACCACATTTCTTGCAGAAAAGATGTCAGTGGGAAGGGACTGCCTTTGGTAATTAGGTCACACCAACACAGAGAGCTGAGGGACACTTGCATTAGAAAAAAAGACAACTTTCAATGCTGATAGTTTCCAATAACTTGTCAGGGATATAAGAGAGTGCCCCAGATATGTGAGAACCAACTGCTACTTAGATAAAGGACCTTAACATCATTGGTTGCATAAAGGTACCTTAAAGCTTTGAAAAAGGGCTTGGATGTTCCAGGAATTCAGGCCCTAACACTTACTGGGCACTGTAAGTCTCTCAAGTTCTTTACAAAGAGCTAATTCTCATTATCGCCTGAGAAAGAGGGCAGCACAGACACTGAGCCAAAAAGGTCAACTTGCTTGCCTAAAGCTAGAGAGAAAAATATATGTCAAAGCTAGTGCTGGAAAGCATGATTTTCCACCCTGTACTCAGAGCATTCCTGATCCTGCATCAGTTGCCCCCATAGCTCCCATAGTGTCCTTCCCAGCCCTGCAGGCACTGCCACTTTAATCACTGATGGATTTTTGCCCACATGTGCTGCTGCTTCTGAGTGACTGGAGGGACTCCCATATATTGAGAGAGCTGAAGACAGCTGGCATCTCACTCTGGTTTGTGCCACAGGCAAGCACAGCATAATTCAGGGCTTGTGGGTTCTCTCCTTTACACTCAGTGGAAGCTGCTTGAGAGACTGTACAATGAAACACTCAGCTCCTGTGTGTCTCCTCAGGCTTGCTGCAGTCAGTTTTCAAAGGCTTTGCTGAACACTTGTGCATAAACAGAGGGCTGGAGTGTGCATTCTCCATTTTACAGAGATGTGTTTTGGTACACCCACATTTATGAGGTACAACCAGTTGCAATCTGTGTAACTGATTCCTTCTTGTGTTTAAGATAGTGTTTAGTTCACTGGGGCAGTTACTGGCAAGTGACAGACATTGAGCTAAACTATTCTTTGGAATGTTTTTAATTAAGCTTAATGTACCACAACATTCAAATCAATGATAGCACCATAAACTGGTATACAGTGTACCCAAAATAAATGCTCGTTGTTAGACTAAAATTTTATATCTATTAAGCACTGTGTGCTTAATTTGGGACCTCTGCCCCTCTTTGTAATTACATCGAAAGAAGTTGGCTTGGACTCCAGAAACAGAATGTTGTAGTCCCTGCTTGCTAAATAGACTTGGTAAAATTAAAAACACTTGTAATGTCAGGTAAGAGAGTAACATATACACAAGTTTCTGGATCTGCTTTTTTAGACAGAGGTTGCCTTGTAGACATAATGTCTGCAGTACTGCACATCCCATTAGAATTTGCAGGAAGAAGAGAAAGCACTATGCAACTTCAAGACATAGCAGCACCAGGAATTCTGCCCACTGCCCCAGCTGTGAGCATGTCTCATGCTTTCCCCAGTGGGTACATTCTCTCTGTATATACCATCAAAAGTTTATCTTTTAAATCCAAGCACCTGATCCCAAACTTCTTTACTGGTTTTAGAAAAGGTTGTGGCTGTATTTGTTCATCCTAGACTCAACCAGCATAAGACTTGACACAGAGAAATCAGTCACATTTCCAGTAGAGCCACTAGAAAATCTTGTTTCTCAGCAGGTGACTGGTTGCTCCAACAGAGACATCCTCTGGGGTTTACATACACAACATTGTCCTCTGGCATAGCCTAAGCTAAGTGGGGAAGTGAGAAAGTGACTTTCATTTGGTAGTAAGGGGAAAAGGAGGCACTGAGTAATGAAAGAGTCTCAAAAAATATTTGAGGATAATGATCAAAGCAGAGAAGTAGAGGTCAGAGAAAAAGGCAAGTGTGAAAGCTAGAGAATCAGAGGATGGGAGAAAAGAAATTTAAAAATTATGGCAAACTCTTTAATGATCTCACTTGTGGATTTCAAAGGAGGAGAGGGATCATATTTCCTTCAGTGCTAGGTCATTACTGAAAGCCTTCACTGAGATCCTCTGAAGATGAGTTTTTCATCTTGACAGCTAACAAATTATTGTGCAGCCTGACAGGCAAACCTCTTTTTCAATGGACTAATCTGCTATTGGGATTTTTTTTCTGGCACCACTTTTCTGAGCAGAAATTGGAAGACAAACATAAAGAGGCAATAAAAACAGATCTCTCTGCTTTCCCACTTCCTTTCACAGGAAACCCTGCTTTTCCAATTCATAACTAATTCTAGTGCTATGTGGGGAATATATATATCTATAACAGCAAATGGGAAAGGGGGCAGGGAGAACAGAAAGGTCACAGAGAAGCAAGAAAAGAGAAAATAACAGAACACAACATTCAGCAGCAGGAAAGCATCCACACAATAAAGGATAGGAGAAAAAAAAAAAAGCAATTTGATTTTTAATGAAAATCAAATCAGATATGAAGAGTTCGGGGATGCATAGGGCTCAGTGAGTGTGTGCAGCTGATTGTGTATGCAGAAAAAAAGGAAAAACACTGGTACATACACAGAAGGCAAAGGAAAACTTCTGATGTAGAACATGGGCCTTAGTTAAGGAGTTGTATCTGTTCAGTTACTGTGCTACATTAGATATTTATATAAGAATTCATGTTCCTGATCCTGAAAATTCTTATCACTGCTTCTGGTAATACACACATCCTTTAGATCAGAAACACATTAAACACCAAAAGCTCTTAGGAGATGCCTGCATTTGACTCACTGATGGCAGTGTGGTCAGAATCTGAGCCAAGAGGGGATGAACAAACTAACAAAGAAGTCTTTTGAAGGCAGTGACAAAACTAAACACCCATGTAGGCAGAAGCTTGAGGCAGGGTGAGTGTACAGAAACCATCTACTTCAAAGACAAGGCATACCATGACTGAGCTAAACAGTAAATTGCTCCAAAACTGGCCTTTGTTACAAACATTTTCTTGTTTCCTCCTTTCTTCCTCTCCACTCCCCCATGTGCTGCATTTCTTGGATAGGGAATTCATGTCAGTACCTAACCACTGGTTAGTTGCACCATGTTAAGAAAGAAGTTAGATCACAAGGGGACCGGTGACTTTTTGTAATATTAATTAACAGGTTATATGCTTCCATACTTGTGATTCATATTGAAGATCTCAAATGCTAACTTATATTACAGAAAAACAAATCCTGCTCTGTACAAACAAGAGGGTGAAGAATACCATCAGTATGGTAGGAGCTTGAGGAGAGCCATGGGTCCAGCTTTTTGGAGGTATGAGCCACCTGTTCACTTGATAGGCTAATTGAATTAAACTATTGCATACTAAAATCAGACAGATCACAGGTTTGCTTTTTTGTTAGGTATCTATTTGTTCTTACATACAACTTAGCTAAGGTGCATTTTGCCAAGGTTGTATTGTATCAAACACTCTGTTGTACTCATCATTTTGGCTCAGAAACCATAATTCCTCAGGGAAACATTTTTCAGTCACTGCCTACCTTGTGTGACCTGATGTATCTTGAATGTTGACCATTCTTTCTTGGCCAGTTACCTTTATTTCTGTTCAGAGCAGACATGCAGGCAAATGTCAAAAGCATTTCAAAGTAAGCGAAGCAGTCAGCACTATTTGGAGTCTGTGTTTTCCCCCAGAAGTGTCCTTCACCTGACAGCAAAGTGAAATCTTTCACAAAGTGCTGCTTCTAGAGATATGCAGGGGAAGACAATTTCATCTTGAGGTGGGATAAAGTTACTCAGGTGACATCCTGCAACATGTATTTTTAAAATGCTGAGGAGGTCTACTTCATGTTTTTCTTATGCCCTTAATTCCTGTGTGCTGACTATTTCATTATTTGTGCTGTGTTAAATATATAATCTTTAAAAGTCAATTGTAGATTTTTTTCTGTATTTCTCTTCTGAAAGCATGGCTTCAATGGCTTGCTTTCAGGCTACATTTTCAATTGCATCGTATTGTGTCATGGGGACAAGAAGAGGATGCAACTGAGTACATTCTCTCAGATTGAGATTTGTGTCCATCAGTATGTATGTAAA
Source organism: Florisuga fusca (assembly GCA_038090715.1). Classification (NCBI taxonomy): domain Eukaryota; kingdom Metazoa; phylum Chordata; class Aves; order Apodiformes; family Trochilidae; genus Florisuga; species Florisuga fusca. The sequence goes on from JAAWXA010000011.1 coordinate 9,209,272, forward strand.
ATTACATGGTTATAGCACCTCTGCAGGGAGGTCCACAAGTGCTCCCTGCCTGCCTGCCTTTCTGGACAGCTACCACCATCCTCTCTGGACACAGCCAGTGGGCCACAGGAGCACATTGGAGCAAGGAATTAGGAGGGTTTCTTACTGCTCTCCTCAAGAACAGTGCAGCTGATGTTCCTTTCTTCCTTAATCCTGCCTCCGCCTTTCTTTCCTGATTCAATGTCAGGGAATCAAAATGCCAGGCAGAATATTCAGCAGCTAATAGGTGGAAGGATCAGAAAATAAAATAACTAGGATCAGTGGGAGCAAGCTAACCTTATTTGATGAGGAAACATGTGAGTAGATGTATTAGCAGACAAAATAATGTTTGGTTTAGGATTAGGTGTACTGTCTTGAACTCACAGCAGTCATTTAGGTGGAAAACAGTATAGAATTAAAAAACAGGCACGTGGCAGGAGGGAGATTTTGTTTTTTCCCAGACCAAACCAGAAAACTCACATGTACCTTCCTTTCTGCAACGTCGTTTCTGTAACTGGACTGGGAAAGCAGCCAAATAAAAATGTATACTAAAAAAAAAAAAAAAGGCAAGTATTCAAGTTTCACCAGATGCCAGTGGGTACCAGTGGAAATCAAACAACAAAAATTGCTTAAAAAAAATCAATTAAGTAATTCTGCTGGATGCCTGTCATCTTTGATTAAAAGACTAAACCCCTCAAAATGTCATGGCTGAAAACTGGGAGTCTGCCACACAAGAAGCCATATTTCACTATATAACAAAAGAGGTTGGGATCAATCCATTGTATGAGGTGAACAAAAAGGTAATGATCCCATTAATCTCCTTTTGAAGTAAGTATGTATTTCAACAAACTGAAGGAATAACATAATTATTAAGGTCTGGAAAAGGAAAGGATCTGCTTTTCCCAGGGACAGATGTCTTTTGTTCTGTTGGCCCAGAAAGGCTATCTGCATCTGGCCTCCTACACCAGCCAAGATAGAAGACCACAGGGTATAGGCTTTTTTGTCCCACAGTCTCTGAAACAGCTTGGGATCTGTAGACTGTGATGCACATTGGGATCCAGTGGATATGCCCAACAGATGGCTTGGGACACTTCAGAAGTCTCAAAAGTTACTTAGGAATTAAGGGCTGGTGAGACTAGGGTTTACTTGGGAAATGGGATTTTAAATCTCCTCAATTACTGCACTGCTTCCAAATGCTGGCCTCAAACCTGGTTCTGATGAGGATACAGGGTGAGTATAACAACATCCAATTTTGTTGTGTAGATGTAAAGCCATTTCCAGTTTGTTCAGCTCTTCAGTTTACCAGGGAAGGTGCTGTATGTCTGACCATTTGCTTTGTATGTAGAGCTTATGGATTAGAAGTCAAGTACAGCATTTTGAGGTCAGAGCTGCTGAACCAGATAAACAGAAGGACTTAGTGACAGATAAAGCCTGTAAAGAAATGGAAAGCAAGCTAATTTGGCCAAGATACAGAGAGATATTAAAAGAAAATCTGCAGAGGAAGCATTTTCAGGTTACTCTGAAAAAGCTTTGGCTGGAACTCAGGTTATTTTTATTTGGAATTTTACTTCCATGCACAAGCTAGTAACACCAGAATACTGAAAAGGGGCTTAAAAAAGTGGACTCTGAGGAAGCAAAGGTGGTATTGATCCAAATCAAAGTGAAACAGCTAAACCAAAAAGCTGAAAGTCAATAGCTGTCTTTAAGCTGGGGGCAGGGTAAATGCTACCCATGGGTATCTGACATGGATAAAAAGAAATCTTCTAAAGATATGTTTTAGAAATCTATCTTTCTGACCTGAAAAGTACGTGATAAGATTTATCACTGAACTGGAACACAGTTGGACTAAGAACTCAGACAATTTTCAGAAGAGACATCAGTGGAAACATACTCTGAGGAAAAACATACATAGAAGGAACACAGAAACAACAGCAGCAAATATCCATGCACCACAGTAGAAAGTTTCATAGAAAATGCATGAAATAAGATGGCTGGGGTTTGAAAATAGTCTCTGTTACGAGAGATATTCCTCAAAACATAGACTCATAAACAAGTGGGGCCCCAGGAACCAGACCATTCCTGTTCCCCAGAAACAGCTCCTGCCCAGTGGGGAGCAGCACCATGCCACACACCCACAGGAAGAGTCTCAGGGTCAGCACACCAACAAACCTGCTGGGAAATGCCACTGGGGCAGCAATATTCTGCTGCTGAAATCCCACCCAGGGGGAAAGATGCTGAAGCCACACTGCTGGGGAGTTGGGGCTACTCCTAAGAGGAACAGGCAGCTTGTGCTAGACTGTTATTTTGGGGATGCCTGAGGGATCCTGCTGCTGTTGGGGATGGGGACTGAGCCTTGAGTTTATGTGGCAGAGGCTACATAGGTCAGATATTGGATGACTCCTCTGCAGCATTGAATGGTTTATCTTCCCATCCTGGAAGGGAAGCACTTCCACTCTGAACAGAATTTGAGCCTACAGCAGAGTTCTGCTTAGGTGTTGACCTTGCATTAATAAAATGCTAGCCTGGAGGACATAAAGATAGGTAGCCTGAAGTATTATCAGCAAAAAGCTTCCTTTAATTGCACTAAGGACATCTTTCTGTAAATTATTAAGTGTGGAAGAAACAAAACCCCCTGGCTTTCACCATCCATTTTCCCACTATTCTGACTCTAAGCAATAGACTCTGTGGATCACTTTGCATTACTGTGGGATACATTGGATCTGTTTGAACACAGTTAATCTGATTCGAATTTGCATACAAACCATTTTACACAGTGTAAAGTGGGCTTAAATTGTGTCATTTACATTTACACACACTTCAAGTGCTCTTTTTATTGCCAGAGTACCAAACAGAGCCATGTCAGCCTCCGTGACAGTGGAAATTGGGCATCGTTCCTGTGAAAAATAACCTTCATTTGGATAGATCTGCATCCAGCTTGGAAGGGTGAAAGGCACTAGTACAGCCAAGAGTGAGAAGGAATCCTGTATTCCAGAACAGTGCCCATGATGCTCTGTCCTTTAGCACACACTTCTCCTCTCCCTCTCCTCTTACAGCACAGAGCTCTTGCCTCTAAATAACACAGAGAGAGGGAGGAAAAATTATTACATATGGTTTCATGTGACTCCCTGGGTAGGTAAAAATAAAGTTGTTAAACTGGTGACCATGCATGGATCTCACAGCACCAACTCCTCTGTGCTTTTCTTATATAGCTGAGCTAAAAATAGCCAGTATGATGTTGGCCTGAGTTTTTATAAAACCGTCTGTGTTCCCCTGATGATAAATGACCTGGCAACATCCATGCCAGAGACAATTTAGGATATGACATGGAGAAAATTACATCAAGAACAACCAGAAATGATAAGGAGCTTTTAAATAAAATCTTCTGAGAAGATTTCACTGGGGACAACAGGAGATTTATGGGTCGTAGTGTGGTTAGGGTGAGACTAGGACCAGGAGGAGATGGTGTACAATCCATGCCCCATGGTGAGAGCAGGCATGTCCTGATCTTCTGCCTCATATACAGGAGTCAAGTTATTTTTTTAAATCCAAATTCTGAAGCTGATATCTGAGACAATTTCTTGGTTTTAACATCAATGAATTTTCTCACATAGCACAAATGATCACTCATGAGCTCTCTTTTCTCCTTGCTCCCTCACAGTACTCCAAACATATCTCCAGACATATCTTTTCTTTCAGCTTCACTCCAGGATCAAATACCTGCATTTTTCATGACACACAATGGTCACACGTTGCAGGCAATCCTTTCCTGGACCACAGTGCTTTGGGGTCCAGTAGGTGTTCTTGCCAAGATGCAAGGACAGCACTCTGAAAGTTGCCCTTAGGATCAGTTAGTCTATCTTGGTGCTAATGCTCCAGAGTCAACTCTCCTCTTCCTCAGGATGATCAGGAGTGACACCTGGTCACTTCTCAAGGCTCACCTTTTATTGGTCCCCCAGTTCTGCTCATGTGCAGTTGGGACCAGCTCTAACTGGGCACAGGTGGGCTTAACAGGAGCTCATGCCTTCCTCCTCCTGACTGCCAACACCTGGTTGTCTTTACCTGATTGCCTCTGCAGTCACACTCTGGCCAATGCCAGGGAGAATGAAAATGTGGTCACCAAGAGACCTGTGCAACCTCAATTTAATTTTTTCAAAGCAGACTTCAGAAGCACAAGGACTGAGGGAAGTAACAAAAACCACTCAGTCAAAAAAGAAGGGGCTCCTCTCTGACCAAAATCACATCTGTGCATCCTTTTGTCTTCTGAAGAGTTTCACAAGTCTGACTGGGAAAAGACCTGACCACAGCTGACTTTCAATCAAGTGCAATCTGATAGCACAAGTTTCTAATAGATTGATCATACAAAAGCACTTTGTGATTGCTATTGCTTTTCTAGCCCACAGTCATGAGTAATCCCTTGTTTCCTTCCTTCTTTCTTCCACAGGATATTACAAGGTGGAGCAGATTGCCAAGAGAGAAAATGAAGGGATGGCACCAAAAGCAGCTGTCAAGTCTGAATTCCTTAGATAGGAACAGTCTGATCAGCAGCAAAGCTGAAAGAAATATTTGGCTTTGAATCATTTTCTCAAGCACCATGAGGAACAGAAAATGGGCGAGGGAGAGCAGTTGGAGAGACCTACAGATTATTTTGCCTGTTTTAATTTTGTCCTCCATACCCATCTATTTAACTGTGGCTTAGAGTCCTTCCATGTCTGTCACATAAAGGAGATGCCCAGTATCATAAACACGAAACACATATTTATCAAATGGTCAAAATACAGCTCACATTGAGAAGACTGCTACCTCATGGCAAAGCCACGGATATCTTTTATAGACTGAATGCACAGCTATCGGAAAAAACAGAATCATTCCGTGCCAGATGAAAGCAGGGACATGTAAAGACTTGATCAGCCTCTTCGTTATAGAAATTTGGGTTCAAGACTGGCCTTCCTAATTTATTTGGGTGTGATCCACCTATATAATTTCTTCATTCCTTTCAGTTTTTGCCCTTGATGTGTTTTGTATTTCTATGGGGTCTCAAGGATCTCTAAAGTGGTTTCTTTGTTGCCTAAATTCTTGGTGCTCTTGTACACAGTTAAATGCAGACAGAAGAGACACTTCCAGTTATCTAACAGTAATATCAGTTGTTTCAATGCTTGTATGACACTAAGTCTGTGGAGTGGCACTCTTCCAGTTTTCTCAGGAGTTGGCATAGCTCCTTAATAGAACAGCAACATATTTCTCTTTCAGATTTGTGGTTTCTAAATGTCACTCTTTTATTACTGATTTACAGCAATCTTTTCTTGCCAGACCCAACCAGAGCAATATACATACGTGAGAGGGATATTATAAACTCCAAAAATACTGCCTCTCCCCTTGATTGAATCTAAAATTATGGTAAAGTAAATTCTGCCTCCTTTAAACTGTTTTATAAAGTAAATCAAATGGCTGGGATCTTTCTGAAAGAGAAGCCTTAATTTATGCAGAACATTACAAAGTGAAGAATAAGGATGAATGGCTACTAATTTACACACTTGAGTTTCTAATTTGATAAATTTGAATGAATAATGTACCTGTACTGTTTACTGAAAGGAATGCTTTAGATTTATCTTCTAACATTTTATATGAACACTCTAATACCCCCAGAACCTATATAAAATGGAAAAGAAGCATCACTTAGTAATAACTGTACTGCAAATGAGATTTTAATTGGACAGAGCCAGGAAACACAGTCAGTCACTCAGCAGTCTTACCCCTGTTATTTCTCCTGAAGAAAGAGATAGTATTCAGTGGTCACCCTGGAAAAAAAAAAAACTTCTTGAGGTACAAAGGGCAAAATTTAGGGAAAAGCATATTGGTTTTCTTGTGTTTTTAGCAGAGAAGAGTCATTGGTACATGGTACATTGGTACTCTGTCATTGGTACAACCATAAGAGAGATTTGGAGTCTTTCCAGGCTTCTGGGCTGCAGGTGAGAAAGGTCCAGAGCCAGGTGAGTCCCTGTGGTCAGCATCATGCAGTGTGCAGGGGGCTCTGTTAGAAACACCTCCCACTTCTCTAGTCAGCTCATGCAGTTCAAATATCTGCCAGATATTGATATCACCCCAACAGACACACCTCCACCTATTTTTCCAGATGGAGGAATGTTGCTGTTGCATCATGGATTACTCCCTCTACTCACCTCCAGGGTTTCAGCTCCATTCCCAGGTGCACGGGAGACTGAGTCTTTTGCAGCTTTCTGCTGCCTCCTGCTTTCCCCTGCATGGAATATGGATAAAAAAATATTCCTCAGTGCAGGTGTAAAGCCTCAGCCATGGCAAGCACAGTGGCATCTGAACTTTGCTGCCTTGACAGAAGCATACCCAGAGAAGCTCTGAGGACACCCAAGCCTTTGATTTCTGGGAGAGTCTTAAATGTTTGGGAAGTTCTGGTATATTTCATGGGAACCCAGTTTCTGGAATATTGTCAGTATGTGGCTGAATGTGTTTTGAAGAATAATTATTCTCTGTGCTGCCATACTGCTTACTTTTGGGGAAAGCATCAAGGAAGAACAACCTTTTACAGAAAGTTCTTGAAAACAGTAAATGAATGTTTTTAAATATCAACATTAAATCAACTAAAAAAAAACAAACAACAAAGTAGATACCTACTACTTAAAACATACTAGCTACAGGTAATTTAATATCTGAGGCATAGTCCGAAAGCATGGAGTATGAAGGGGCTTGAAATAATGTATAGCAGTTTCCAATTGCTTTATTTTTATATGTATTTATTTTTATAAAGGCATAAAATAGGTAGTACTGCAATTTACAGAAGGAAGTAGATATTTGCTAGCATCCTTCAGGGAGTCTTAAGGTTCTATAGATGGAGGTTTTATATTTATAGTATATAAGTAATGACCTAAGAATCATGTGGGGGATGTGGTGAGGAAGTAAAAACCTGCTTGTTTAAACAGCACTACAAACATGGCCATTTTTTTCTGAAATAAAAGGATACAGCCCATATCCATCTTGGGAAGTAGATTCCCACCCTCTAAGGACCTGCTGCAGCAGGAACGTTGTGGGCAGGACTATGCTGTTACCTGACAGGCAGAGCAGTCCTGCTCTTTGGTTATTTCCAGACAGATATCATCCTCCTGTAAATGGCAGATTGGACTGTAGTTTTAGATGATTTTTAGCTAATGAAAAAGAATCTTTGCTCAAAGCTTTATTTTTTCCCATCAGGCAAAGATTGCTTTTTTTTTTTTTTCTGTGTTGAAGAAGAGGTTTGAGCTCTTCAGAGAATAATCACGTTGAAATGGCTGAGAACTTGCTCAGCTTGGCTTGGTTGTCCTGCACTGTTACAGACATCAGCTCTTTGTCTTAATGCACCGTGTGCTCATTCTCAGCACAGCAGCCTCCAGTGCAAGCAGGGAAATTGATCTGGTAGACATTTGTGAACTCAGACTTTGTTTCACAGAGATCTCATCCACAGCTGGATCTGATTCCTTGCCAAGCAAATGAACTGTACAAGACGGGGCTATACCATGTTCCTCCATCTCAGCAGAGTCATGCATCCTTCCCTGGACATCACTTCAGACAGACTTTCAATCTCAGCAATTATAGACATCCTGTAGGCCCCCTTCAAGCAAATTTATCTGCAGAAAAGGTTATTCTGTATAACTGCCTGGACAATAGTGTCATGGAGGCCAGGCCATTAGTAGCCTGAGACCTGAAGTTCAGGGCAACTGCCCCAAGCCCACTGCCAGGTGTATCCCACACCACTCACCTCATGCTCATTATAAAAGGAAGAAGCTTGCTAATATTTCCTTCCTCTTGGCTTCCTGAGCCGTCTGCTCCTCCTAAAGACTAGGCTGAGTATTAGCTTCTGTACTTTACATTGATGTTTCTCTTAGTTTTGTTATTTCAGTAAATCTGTTTTTATTTCAATCCATGGAGCTTGTTCCCTTCTGCTGATTCTTCTCAGCTGGGGAGGGGACACGGTGATAAAGCAAATGCTACACTTTAGCCCATAGCAGTGCATTAAATGGCTTTTTAAGGCCAAAGAAATATTTTTTAAATGAGTATTATACCTTTTAGACACCATTCTCAGGACTGAACAATTCTTGCATAAAGTTCTGTAGGCAGTATTGAAGTTTAACATTAAAGTAATCGGAATTCAAGTAAGCAGAATGGCTGCTAAGAGCCCTAAAAATGGCTAATTTAAATGCAGAGTTTAGTCTAAGGTTGAAGTCAAAGATGTAAATGTTAATTGCCAATGCAACACAATCCCATATGTAATTGGATATGATTTTTTAAGAAATACTTTTGGATAATAAGTATATTTTCAGAAAAGCATGGCACAGAACAGCAGTGACTGTCTTTCCCCTCTTGTGCACAGTAATGTTATAATTTCCTGCAGTGTTTTTAATGAAGTTCCACTGCATTATCTAAAGTAACTGTTTATGTGCACTTGATAAAACTTACAAATAGACCAACAGAAAATAAAATTACAGGAAATAATGATAATACGTTAAAAAATTAAAGGATGAAGGACTTTTCAGGATGACTAAGGATACATTATAGTGGGTGAAGGAAAAATAAAAATTAAAGTGAGGAATTGATAAAACTTTTCCTCAGAGGCACGTGATTAATATTTCTCTTTCTAAATGGCTGCTGAGTAAAAGGCACAAGTGCTGGCTTTGCCATATCATAGGGTTTTTCCTTTATATTCTGGTTATTTGTAATTATAACAGTTATTCTCAAAATGACTCTGGTAATAATGATGCACTGAGTGTGCTGTTTCAGCTGGGAACCTCTAACTCTTGTTCTCTTTTGTAGATATGTGGCCAGCTGGCAACAAAAGCACTGACATGACTGCTGTACTGTGGCAATGACAAAGGTGAGCGAGGAACTAAGAAAAAATTGCTGTATGCCCAGGTTTTGTGAGAAGCTATTTACTGTCTGTGGGTTTTAAGCAGGACAAGAAAACAGGAAGCATCTCCAAGTCCTGAATAAGATGTAGCTTTGTGAAGAACTGAGAGGAATTAAATTAAGCAAAAGGAAAGCCACAAAAGATATTGTTTGCCTTTGTATGTTTGATGTTAATTTTTTTTCCTTGAATCTTTTTTTCTCATGTCATAGGCCAAACCAGGAAACCTTAATCCAAAACTGAAATGGAAACTTCAGAAAAAGTTTTGTTTCAAGGAGAAAAAAGGAATTAAGGCTTGTAAATTATTTTCAGAATGTGTGCCTACTATTGATTTACTTTTTAATTTATTTTTTTTTTTAACTAATGAAAATCTAGAGGCTTTGCCCTGTTTTCTGCTTAAAGTTGTCAAAAGGTCTCTGTAGGAGTTCTCCTGACTGTTGCCTTTGGGGCAGTAAATGCCATGCTCCCCTCTACTGGGAGAAAGGAACTTCACCTTCACACTGACACGGAGCAAAAACATCCTGAAAAAACTCCAATGTATTTGCTAAATTCTGTCTTCAATTACCCTTTTGTATACCTGCACTGATTTCCACAGGGCTTGGAAGTCATAGAATCATATAATGATTTTGGGTTGGAAGGGACCTTAAGGATCATCTAGTTCCAACCCCCCTGCATGGGCAGGGACACCTCCCACCAGACCAGGCTGCTCCAAGCTCCATCCATCCTGGCCTTGGACACTTCCAAGGAGGAAGCAGCCACAGCTTCCCTGGGCAACCCAGGCAAGGGTTTCACCACCCTCAAAATCAAGAATTTCTGTGTTTCAAATGCTGAAATGCTCATGTACATTTGTTGTTCAATTAAATGGAATACATATCCAAAGATTTTTCAAAAAATAAAGTGTTTTCAGTGCAGTGTAATATGAGCATATAAGTGGGCTGGAGACCTCATAGCTGAGGACTCCAAACACATTGTAGGGGGATAGTGCAGAGTAAATTTGTTTTTCCCACCCTGTGCTGTGTTACTCCAGCTTGTGTGTGGTAGAAGGTATCCAAAGGGAAGCTGGCAGCAAACTGGTGTCACCAACAGGAGAGGGAGTGGCTGGAAAGAAGGGGATGATGAAAGAGAAGAGAGTGAGAAAAGCCCTTCAAAAAAGTTCAGTGGTAGCAACAGAGCAGGAAGATGAGAAAAGATACTGATGAGTGGATGCCTCAGTGGAGGAAACAAGATCCATTCTCTGAGACTTAAGGCCTGGTAGCTGACAGCAAGTGTGAAGGTGTAGTTGCCTTTACACAGCACAACGGGGGAGTCAGGGTTGTTACAGGATGGCTCAGCCTAGTTGGAAAGCATTGTACTGGGCTGCACATGGATAATTTATCAAAAGCATCTAACTATCTATTTTTCTGTTTGAGAAATAAGTGCACACGTTACTTTTTTTATATAAACTTCTGAAAAGCTATCAAATTAAAATTACTTTGTCTCATACAACTGATTGCTACTGATGGTCCAGGTGTGACAGCCTCTAGGTACCAACATCTTTGCCATCAGATTTCTCAGAAGAGCAAAATCCCTGCAATTTCCTTGAAGGCAGCTCTGCCACATGGCAGCATAGTACCTAGCATTTAAATAGTTACATTCTCAATGCTGGAGTAAATCCCTCAGTTTTCATGAATGTTCTTGAAACTACCTTGCAGAAATCTGGCAGTGGAATAACATCTGTATTTCCCATTTAAATGTAAGCCATGGGGTTGGTCGTTTGTTTGTTTTTTTCAATATTCTGATACTCTTCACTAACAGATATTTTCTTCATATTCATTTGCCATTCATACTTAAGATTACATGTTCTCATGAATATATTTGACCTTTAAGTTGTTGAGCACTATCCATGTTCAGTAACTAAGCAGCCTAATTGCTTTGTAAACAGTTTTGATTTGGCCTGCACACAAAACAGCTGAATTAATTCTACCACCCTGGCTTGACAAGATGTAATTGTTTTAAGTTGCTTCGTTTTTGCAAATATACTTAAATTTAGGTCCAATTAATGGAAAAAAAAAAAAAAAAAAATTCAGGCAACTAAGACCCCAACTGAGACCTCCTATATCATGATGAGGTTTAATTTTTGACAAAATGTCAGCTACTAATCAACACTAAGGATCTAATTGCTGGGAATTTTTCCAGACTAGTAAATTAATATGGTGTTATGAATTGCAATAAAAATGTTTTTATATGGTCCTGCTAATTGTTTGTAGTGCCTCTGTAACAAGAGTTGACTTTTCTTTCTGCAGAGGTATGATCAAAGCCTAAAGTGTGTGAGTGTGAAGAGACATAGTGCAGAAAATGTCACTGACAACTACTGGCTTTAAAGAAGGCATTCTCAAACATCGTGTGAACCACAGTGTTTACCTTTGATGTCTCTTGCTGGGCTCACACAGAACCTGTGACAAGGCAACTCTCAGAAGTGCAGAACAAACTCTGCTCCCGTTGTGATGAAAAGAGTGAAGTGTGGTACCCATGTGCTGTCAGGGCTAGCCTGCCTGCAAAGAAAGGCTAGAAAATGTGCTTGTATGAGAATAATTAAATGGACAAATCTGTTTCAGACAAAAGCAGAAAGTTTCCCAGCACTTCTTACAGATGCAAGGAAGCTTTTAATGCTTTTCGCCTCCTTTAAATTCTTAAGGGGCCGCTGTAAAATCAGAACTGATGAATAACAGAGAAATACAGGACATTCATGCTGGATTATCACTAGCCACCAGGTTCAAAGACCTCAGGACTACACCTACACGGAGCCATTGGATGCAAGACATGTCTGTATGTCTACTTGCACAGAGGAATTATACCACTAGTGAAGAATTGCCTTAGCACCTTCAATCCCACAAGAGTCCTGTAGTACCTGAACAGTTCTGACCTATGCTATGGAATTCCTTTTATTAAAAAGTCACATTTCCAAGTTGTGCTCAGCTGCTCTGACAGGGAAGAGATGGAAACTAGCAGGCCTAAATCTGACTGCTGCTTTATCTCTGAGACAGAGGTGCCATGGCAGGGGCAGATAGAGGCACAACAAGGAGCAAAACGAGACGTGTGTGCTGCCTGGGAGAAATGTCTGAGGAGCCTGGGTCTACCAAATACAGCTGCCATGAGCCCAGGTATGACAAGACCTCCTGGACAGCAGCTATTTTGTGCCTGGCTTGAATTTCTGAGATAAAATAATTCTTTGGCATGGGGCAGTCCAGGCCATTCATCACTGGCTATGCCTGGAATGTTGCCCGTTCTTTACTTAAAGTGTTTTAGACACAAAAGCTGCCAAACTCTTTAACCTTATGCCATGTCAACTCCAGTAGTCTGCAGAAAGGGTTTACTTTCTGAGAAAAAAACATAGTTGTTTTCTGCAGTCATCACTATTTTTTTTCTTAAGTACAGACTAAGTTAATCACCCTAAATATCAGTACACATCATTCCAGAGCTAAAGGTAAACTAATAAAACAGAAGACTTCAGTAAAGACAGTTTTGGCTAAGGGCTGGATCTTTTTATTTTATTTTGCAATGACACGAGTCATGGTCAGAGCAGGTGACTGGAGTTGTGCCAATTTATCTCTCTCCCTCCCCCGCTGTTTATTTCCCTCATTTCACTGACAGCATGTGAAGCACAATAACTTAGCAATGGTTACTTTTGGGAGAGAAGGCAACCAAGCTCCAGGGGTTTCGTATGCACCAATTAACCTGGCCTCAAAAGCTGTCTGAATCTCTCTATTTTTTAATTGCCTATCCAGCTAACAGCACCTCTCTTTGATCATACAGATAATGTTTTGTCAGCTTTGATCTCTCTTCTCTCCCCTTCTCACCTATCAATCTGTTACCAGCTGCTAACTGTCATCTGTGAAACACCAATGAAACATGTCACAGTTGTGATTTACTGGCACAATCTGGTAGCATCCTAACTGGAAAAAAAGAGCAAGCAGATGCCCAGGCTCAGAACTGAGATGTTTTCTGACATATAATTTCAAGTGGTGTAAAAGAAAGGGCATAACCATGTAACCAAGCATACTTGGTTATGGGAGTGCTCTGCTGGGGGCATTTGTGCGTTAGCAATGTAGTAACAACCATCATGATCAGACCAGTATCCTCCCAATGTGGCTAGCAACATTTGCAGAGGAAAACCAGACAGATAGAGGAGAGATTTTCCCAGAAATACTTTTCTAGTTACCATGGCTTGCAGCTGAGTGAATTTCCAAGGTCAATTCCAAGAATTTTCTATTCAATTGCCCTTGGCAGATTTTTCTTGTATGTACTTGTTCAGTTGTTTTCACAGACATGTAACAGCACCCTCAGTGTCCTGAGTTTTTCCAATTAGGAGACCATTCATTCACCCTCTCAAAGGCTAAGGAATTTGCAAAGGCCCAGTTCTCTTTAGGGAAGAACTGAGGACTTTGCCCCTTCCTTCCAGAGGGAGTTCAATCCAAAAATCTCAAACCCTCAACTGATAAAAAGATTATTCTGGATGTAATGAAATTTAAAAATTTATGTGTGAAATCCCTCTTTGAACATATATAACTAGGGAACTGAATTTGGTATTAAATTTACTTCTTATTGAAGGATGAACCATTGCTCAGTCTCCACATCAGTTTCATGTGCTGACAATGCTATACTTTCTAACCTTTCTGGCTGAGGCTTTATATATGAACTAAACATAATGGAAATTACTTTTTGCTCTGACTTGTTTTTATTTGCATGCTTCTCATCCTGTATATACATCCAGGCCTGCCTCAACTGCTACAAAGCAATTGGAATTCCACATTATAAAGCAACACATTGGTGGCTGGCCCAATTCATTTTACTAAGAGCAAATCTACCTCTTCACTCTCAGGCTATTGATTTGTGCTGGTAATGGCCCTGGTGTGGCCCTGTATCCCAAAAGGGCCCTCTTCCTATATCCTTAACAGATGCTGATCCAGCTGGTGTGGGAATGAAGTCTCTGAATTTGCTGCTATACTATTATAGATTAGGATATATAATAGGATATACATGTATCTAAGATATCTATGGAATATGAAGATCTATATATGTAGCTATGATAGCATAGATTAAAACAACATCTGGTTGCTTTAAGAGCCATTAAAAAAGAAAATCTATGGGGAAGTTTGCATCTGTGCATTCCCAGCACCTATGGCATCAAGCACTGAGCATACATTTATTTGAGAATCTTAGAATACTGAAGTGAATTCAGAGCTGCCTGTAACTGCTTCTGGCACAGCACATCTGGTCTGGATTTCATTTTGGCAGCCTGTGCATCTTTTAATGAAAGCTCTGGAGAAAGACTAAGGTGAAAGAATTCATTGTTTCATCTGCATCTGAGTACAGAATTCTAATTTGCATTCATCGTGCTGCACAAGTAGTAACTTTTGTGGATAAGATACAGGATGTTTTATGGAGAAACATTTCTTCAGCTGTTCTCTCATCTCTGACAGGCCTGTGTGTAGTTTAATTTCCCTAATACATTTTAAATATGAACTTCCAATACAACCGAAGCACACCACTAATACTGAAATCTTATTTACTTGTGGTATTAATCATGCTGTGATGTTTCTGAATTGTCCAGCTTTTTATCATTAGTGCAGTTAATCTGCTTACAGATGTTAATTTACTTGCAGCAGCAGTACACCCTCTCATAAAAATGTGGTGCTGGAATGCACCTGAGAGCATCATATATCCCACAGGAGAGGCTTAAATAAATGCAAAAGAAAAAAAGAAAAAATTTTAAAAAATAGAATTTTGACTAATTTTAATCAAAATTTTTTCAGTTAGATGTTTCTGGATTACTATCAGGCTTATTACAGCTATTTCAAACAAGATGGCAATCATGGCAGCTTGTTACAGGAATGGATTAGGAGACACACCTTGGCTTGAGTAAATTGTCATTTAAATGGATCAAGTGACCAAAAGTGGCAGAGGCAAACAGCACAGCAAGCTGAAATCACTTGTTAATGATAAATTAGTGTCAGAGGCAAGACAATATTTGCCCTTGTTTCTTGGTCACTTTGCTCCATCCTGTACATGCAACCTTCAGCCCTAGCCATGCAGTCCTCGTTTCCAGTGAACAAACAACATTTGATTCGCTTCCAGCAACAAACTTTCTTATATTTTAATCAAGCAGTTTATTAGAGCATGAAGGAAAATTGGTCATGACTTCAGTTCCTGTACTGCTGGAATGAACAAGCTGGCTGTTGCCAGCGCTAAACTTGGAAGTGCTAATGGTAATTAAAATCTATTTCCAAACACATCTGACAGTTTCAAGGTGGAGAAGTGCTTGCTACTCCTGTGAATTTCCAGACTGTGTATTAAAAAAAAAAAAAAAAAAAAACAGGAAGATGTCAGCTGTGGGAAAGAAATAATTATTAATGAAATATTAATGCTGCGTGATACAGCATTTGTTCTGCTTTAGTGAGCTTATGGCTATGTGTGTCTTCCAAACTGAGTAAGAGAAGCTTGAAACCAGAATTTAGAAGCTTTGCTATTTTTGCCTAACTTTTTAGTTGTTAAAGTATTTTTTTAACAGGAAGATATGGCAAAATAGTCTTAATACTGAAGATAAATAAACTATCTACAATTTTACTGAAGTCCATGTAGCTCATTCAGTCAATTTTCTCTCAGGTGTAATTGGGTAAAATACCTTATATTAACAAAGCACTCAACCCCTAGATCAAATGGGACTCTGTTCCAAAAGGTAATCTTAATTATTCATTTTATTCACACCACATAATAAAGAAAAGGATACTCTTTCTTTATTTTCCACTTAATTTTTCTATGCCTCCAGTTCAATCTATTAGATCAGTAGGAGGGACAAGGGATAGATTAAAAAAATGTTGACTGTCAGATTACCATGGAATTTGAATTAATGTTTTTTTTCTACAGAATGGAAGCATACAGGCCACAGGGTGCACCTCTCCTTGGAAAATTACTGTCAAAACAGTACCATTTCTATTAACACAGTGTTATGATCCACCCTATTTGTCGATGTAGCTTCAAATTTGGATCCCTGGGAGCAAAGTCCAACCACCAAGGGTTGGGTGAAAGCATAAAGTTTTATTTGACAAATGACCCAGGCAGAGTGATGTAACCCAGCGAAGGTATTGCAAATATGTTGTGAGGCAAAAGGGAGAAAGATACAGAGAGAGATACCACCAACCACGGACCCAGCAGCATCCACTCATCTTTCTTCTTTGGGATGGTGATCTGATTCCAGATGGGGCAAAGGTCCAGTGCGGGGTGGCAAGGAAAATGCCACCAAATGGAGCCTCACACACAGCTGCTGACTGGTGAAGCAGAGATTGGATTTCACTTGAGTTAATCTTCAAAAAGAAGCTTCAGTGGGATAGCTCACTAATACTCTCTTGCTACACCAGCAATATTGCTTATTAACAGCTTGTACAAGTTATACTTGGACACCTGACAAGTGCTACTACAGCGTGAAACATCCTATAGACATCCTCATGATACCACAAAGGAAGCAAAGTTATGTTCATGCAGCCTGACCATTGGCATGAAGATCCCATGTTCCTCCTGCAAAAGGGGAAAGCACTCGTGATAGAATACCCTGCATATATATAATGTAGATTTCACAGCAGGGGCTTACTGCTCAGTTTGCATGCATTCCAGCTGACTTCCCAATATACTCTGATGTCCCAATTTAATACTCTGTCCAAGTATTAAACAGATACAGGTACTTCCTTCCTTCAGAAACTTCTTTCACCAATGTTCCAGCTTGCTTCCCCAGCACTTCCCACAGGAAATAGTGGGGATCTCTTGTCTGTAATTTCTTTATGTGCTATGAAATGTTTTATCAGAAGAGAATGTTGAAGATTCAAAGTTAAGAGGCTGAAGCTAATGATTTATCTATACGCTGAGTAAGATTCCCTCCAATAAGCAACCTCTTGTTTCTGCAGAAGCCCATGCCTGCCCCAGCATGTGTCAGAAAGGAGAGGAATGAGGAATTCTGCTGAAACAAGATACTATTAACTTATACTGGTAAAAACAGACTTTTGTATTTGCACATACTGGGCAATGTCTAATGAAAAGGAGACCTGAAAGGTATTAACCAATGCATGGCTTGCATGGCTCTATTGCATGTATCTATTAAGGCACTTAAAGAAAAGTAATTTTATTTAAAAAACAAAACAAAGTAAAAAAAAACCCAACAATGGTAATGCTTCACCAAGAGAAATTTTTAATTTTCAGATACTTACTACACCAATACAAAATGTAGCTCTCTGACCTCATTCATGATGCACAATGCCTGAAGCAAGACTCCCACACAAATAATGAGACCAGTGCAGATCATTGGAATGAAGGACACCAGGATAGTGGTGAAATGGACACATTCAAATACAATTTAAATTCATTGGTTCTTCAATGCATCTGTTACAACACAAGATCCCTGCTGTGTTTGCATTTACTTTTCATGTGTATCAAAAAAAAATGTGATTCAAGTTTTCGAGTCATTAGAGATTTTGCATGCTGAATATAAGAAATATTTAAGATACCTGTTTTACAGAGGGCTGATCAAAAAAATCAGTTATTTGAAGGTGTTTTGACTGGTGCTTTTCTTTTTGCCTGTGCAGGTAAATGTTTAGATTTGTGCATCTAGTGCACATAGATATATCCTTGAGCAAGCAAGCTGCATCAGTGGTTGGGTTTTGGGACAAACATCCCATGATGCTGCTGTCATCAGGATATGCATACTGAGGTGTCTTTGGGAAATACGTGAAGAATACGTTTTTTTGGTTCCCTGTGTTCACTGTACATTTCTGTGGTCCTTTAAAGATAGATTCCACATATTTCTCAGCTAAAAGAAGGGAACAATTTGCTTATTATTTACTGTCTTTGACATTTCCTTTCTCAATAAAACCTTAGGAAAAAATGTTGAAGTTTTGCCTCACTCCTAAGTATAAAAGCCTCAATGTTGCTTTGAAAAATAAAAAGGATGAGCTCAGTTTGGAGCACATAATTGCTGTCTTTACTATTACAGGAGTCAATACAATGACTAGTGACAGGGACAGGCCAGTTATGTAATATGGACCAAGCACATGGTTATTGTGTCAGAGATGATAATTCAGCACCTTCATCTTAAAACTTAATGATTCGTTGTTATATTCTTGTTTACCTTGTTATTTGAGTAATTCCATGTATAAATGTTACAGTAAATCATTGTTAAATGCTGAAGCTTTGACCAAAGTCACCTGTGAATCCAGCATTTGGACTAGCAAGGCAAAAATGTTACTTGTCTTGATATTTATTTTCCTCTTTTCAGTTCATCTTCCATATCTTGCACTTTGCATTTCAGATATGGTTTCAGTGGAATGTGAAAAATCTGTGCAAACGAGATACATTTCACTGGGGACTTGAAACTTTTAAAAAAAAAAAAAAAAATAGACAGCATTACAATATTGCAACCCATGGCAGGGAAGGAAAAGTAGCATTCAGGAACTTCAGTTCCGAACTGCCAGAAGAGAAATGGACATAAAATTATTAAGCAAAATTAGAACACCATCAAAAGCAATAAATGTCCCATAGGAAATCAATTTGGTAAATTTACAGGCATTGTAATTAATCATCATAACTTGTTCATGAATTATAACTTGTTCTGCAACTTGGCTACAATTGATTTCCTATGGGACATTTATNGCGGGAGTCGCGGGGAGGGTGCGAAACGGGGATATGGGGGGGGTATGGCCGGTCACCCTGCGCGGTAGCGGCTGCCGCCTGTGCGTGAAGCGGAACCGCGCAGGTGCTTGGCGGCGGCTGCGACCCGGCGGCGCTTGCGTGGTGCGGACATTGAAGCCGCTGCCCGGGCTGGGGAGGGCGGTTCCCTTAGTGCGGCTCCCGCAGGAGCTGCGGGCGTTCCCTTCAACCACTTTCGCTACTCAGGGCTGCGGACAGGGGCAGAGAAGCCCCGAGACCTGCACTGTCCCTGCTACTCCCCCATTCCTTCCCCAGAGTCTGGCGGGCAGGGGGGGTGACGGGAAAGGGGAGGCTGTGGGGAGCTGTTTTGCTATTGCCGCGCCTGAGGTGGTGGTGAGGGGGGGGGCTGTCGTGTTTTATATTTATTCCGGGAGACCGCGGTGCTCTGTTGCGGTAAGCGCGGCCCCGCAGCGCTGGTGAGACTTGTTAGGGATGGGCACCCCTGTCAGGGCGCGCAGGGGGAGGTGCGGGGCCTCGCCGCCCACACGGCTGCTGCAGCCTCTCGGGTAGGGAGCAGCGTGCAGAGCAAAGCTGGGGGATCTACGGGCAGGGAGAGACAGCGTGTGCTATAGCAGTTAAGTAAGAAGAAGGAAAAATAGCATCTGTTGTTTTCCTTCTGCAATTGACTGTGTTTTGCCTAGAAGTAATGAACTCTCTGAAGCACTTAGGTAAGCTTCCTTCCACAGTAAATTTCTCCTTAGCTTACATCAGAAACAGTACCATGAAAGTCGGAGCTTAGAAAGAAAATAAAGAAGTGTATTTGCTGTATTTTGTAGTGGTTTTGTATGTCTTTAAGTTAGTTTCCCTTGTCTTAATTATAAATTCAGACTAAAAAACACTGCATTTGCTAGTTCAGTAGTTAATTGCGACTGACTTTTTTTGATGAGTGGTTTAATTTGGGAACGTTTTGGGAGCTGCTGTGGGGCTGGCACATCTCTTACAGAAAAGAAGCTGTTCTCATCAGATAGCTGGGACCATTTATTTTTTGAAGCGTATCCTAACTGGTAGAATAGTCAGGGGACAAAGGATACTTCTCTTTGTACGCAGCTATTAATTTTTGTCTGTTAAAGACTTTTACTTTGCAGAACAATGCAACAACATACAGGGTGAGGCTTCCAATGGGAGAAGGAAGCATAGCACCTAACCTGGAGAATCAATTCTTCTGTCTGTGTAGGTCACTAGATATTCACATATAATATACTTTACATTTTCGAGAGGAAAGCTCAAGAGTTTTCTCCATTTTCCCTCTCTTCTTGATCATGAAGTCCTAAAATTGATGGTTACAATCTTCCTGGGCTAGGGCATAACAATGGGTGATGCTCCATTGTAAATAATTGCTTACTACTGCTGCTCCCCTTTAAATCAGGAAAGATTGGTAACATTTCAACTCCTTTTGTGTATCATGTACTATAATGGTTAGGATACTTTTACAGAAGGTGACATCACCTTATCCTTTGTTGTATCCAAGGTATCCTCTGGAAATGCTAGGAGACAGAAACTTGATAAAATTCCTGGGATTAAAATTGCTTGGTAGTCCATGGAAATACAAGTCTAAGCAAAACAATGTGTTTAAGTACTCCTAATTTTTTTGTTTCTGGAAGGTTATTGCTCACAAAGAACTGTTCTTGCCATCTGTCTGTTTCTCCCAGGATTATTTGCAATTCTTCTGGTGCTTCTTTGGATGGAATATATTTTATTATTTCAGATCCTTTGATGGAACTTTATTGTCAGAACAGAATGCTTTGCAGTTTATTTACTGAAGTGTCTAATTTTGATGATATTGTTTACATTATACTAGTTTAATAAATAAACTTAGGACTTAGCACACCCCTCAAATGTTTTTTGTCTGTTTCTGAGAGTCTGTATTCAGACAAATCATCTGTGCTTACTTGAAGTTAATAGAAGTTGTGAAGCTGTCCATGGCGACTGTTTATCTGGGTTCTAAAGAGGAAAAGGTAGGTAATTCAATTCTGAGGGGTTGTGAAGTTAATAAAACAGAAAACCTACCTTAGCTATTTTTGTATATGCTGACTGTATGACATTGTCTGAGCTGGAAAAAGAAATTATTTCCCTTATCAATAATTTAACATCTTGAAAATAAGATTGAAGGTCTTCAGAGAATTAAGATTTGTCTCAAAAATGTTTTTTGCTTCAGATTTGATACTGGCTTGCTTAACCTGATTTGTCATGTACTGTAGACTGTAATGAAGGAAGGAGGGAAGTCTTATTAAAGTTATAAATCTATTGTTCCTGTAAAATGCTGCTTTTATATACAAACTACCAGGAGGCACTTTTAGAAAATTTCAGGGGATAAAATGAATAGAACTGCTGGGACTGCAGCTGATTGATTGATTCCAGTGCACATGAAGATACAAACAGTATGAATGAAGAAAAGAGCAATGTCAGCCATAACATTGCCTAAAGCATTAACTAAATAGGAGGCATAAATGACACTTTTTGTTTTCCACTGATGGAAGTTTTTACCATCTGAAAACCAAGATACTAAAGGGTGGGACAGAATGACCAGCAGGTTCCTGGCCAGTCAGGAGCACTCCTCATCCCAGCAGGTTGTGTGCTTGCCTTTCACAGGTTTGCTGTTCAGACTGTGGTGGAAGGTTAGTTTTGAGGAGGCATAGGTCCACGCTACTTAAATTGATGAATAAAGATGAACATAGGGTTGAAAGCTAGAACTGATAGAGACAGCATGGCTAAATATTGGGGGGCTAACAGATTTCATTGTAGAAGCTGTATAAGAAGAAGGAGACAAGTGAAGGAGTGTGAAGAAATTGACAATGAATTGGATGAAGCTGGCAGTGGTGCTTTGAAGTAATGCAAGGGGGCATGTGGGGTGGTAGCAGTCAGGGAAAGAGAAAACAAGTGTTAGATCAAAGCAGGGAGAGCCTCACTAAGATTCAGGTGGCCTAAGGGGGCTAAATGAGTTTAAATATCTGTCAAGTTATGGAGGAGAGCACAGCAAGAGGATTCATAGGAAAAGGCAGATCCATTCACATGACTTTTAGCTGATTCCACTGAGATCCAGGGGTAAGGCACTTCTCATGCAAGTCTCTTCTGCTGTTGCCTAATTGTTAAAGGTCAGATGATTTTGTTGTTGAGTTAGAAGATAAATTTGATCATAATAACTAATATTTTGTTTATAAATTGTCCCATTGTATGTGTGCTGTAAGCTTGTATCTGTAAAAGGTGGAAGGAAAGCTGAGTATTTAAGCTATGTAGGGAAGATGTTCTTGGACAATTGCTGGTATATTGTCTTTAGGCTTATGAAGGGGAAGACCCCTGTGCTGTAAGTTGAGTTCCCTTTTAATTTCCTTGGGTTTTAAATGTTTCCTTGCATAAGAGATACTGATTAATATAGTTATAAACTGACAGTAAATTTCTGATAAGGTGATAGGTACAATCTGCTTCTTGCAGCACATGAAATTTGATAGAAACAGTGACTAATACTTATGTTAGATATTTTGGACTTGATAAAATAAAATAGATTTAGCAAGTGTGATTGATGCCTTTCAAATATTTGTAAAGTGTTGAACTTTAGATATCATTGGCAAAAAGGGAAATATGGTTAAGATTATGTAACAAATTGTTCGTTTCTGGCTTAATACTGGAGTGAATAATACAGGAGGTTTTGCAAAAATAAGATAAACTACATTACAACTCTTTCACAGAAAGAAATCACTATTATAAATATAAGGTCACTGCTCTTCCTTTAAGGTATTTCAGTTAATGTGTTTACTTAATACTGCTTCATAAATCTATCCCCTTATTCACACATTATGCTAAAAACGTTGCTTTTCAGAGAATGTGATCTGGCTT
The DNA here is from genome assembly GCA_038090715.1 of Florisuga fusca. NCBI lineage: Eukaryota > Metazoa > Chordata > Aves > Apodiformes > Trochilidae > Florisuga > Florisuga fusca. The sequence continues at coordinate 9,231,755 of JAAWXA010000011.1, forward strand.
GTAAAGGATTTTTTTTTATACCACGTTGTTTTTTCACAGCATGCTTTAAGTGGTTGCAGAGTTCTTTTCCCAGTGGTTATGCAGATTGTATGTCAGTGTACTAGGTAAAGCGCTAGCCCTTCAGGGAAAATAAGTACTGAATAAAAATTAGTCTGTAGAAAATTAGTATTTCAGGAAAAATCTATGGCCGAGAAAACAAAGGTGGCAGGTTAGTCAACAACAGTTAAATCCACTGGAGTTTGCTGGCCTAAGGAAAAATCCCCCAAAATTTGTCCTATTTTGATTTAAGGCAGTGGTGTATCTGAAGTGGTGCTCAGCTCTGTCACTGCATGACCTGAAATGGCAAACAGAAGTACTTTACCCCAGTATTTAATGCTATGTGGTGGTGTAGTTCTCTCTAATAAGCAGAGGTTTCCATGGAAAAGGGTGAAATAAACAAGAGTTTCTGTGGGAAAAGGTGAAAGGTGAATTCTTTGCTGTTGCAAGTTTGGTCAATAGAACTGTAGAGCCCTAATAGCCTTGTGTGTGTTCTTGATATGTTGTGTTTCAGTGTAACATGAGTAAGGAATGAGATTGAGCATGTAAACTTTTTCTAAAAAATGCAGATAATTAGGAAGTTCAGACACCATTTCTTAAGAGCTTCTGCTGGAACAAATGTTTGAAGATGTTAAAAAGGGTTAATTTACACATCTATTGCAGAAGCAATGCAGTCCTTCAGGGTGAGTATTAGGTGATTTACCTGAGATGCAGGATATTTGCATTTGCAAAGGTTTAAGAATGATTTCTTCAATCCTGGGACTAGTCTGCAGCAAATTTTGTAAACTTTGGAGGAGGAAGAATAACCATGGAGAGGGAAAATTACTATGCTCCTTTTTTTTTATTTTCTTGTTTTGGTTGGTTTTGGGTAATGGTTTTATTGTTGTGATTTTTTTAGTTATTTGCTTCCTGGATTTACATTGAGTAATGGTTGGAAATGCCAGAGGATTAGAGCTCTGGAGTGCTCCTGTGCTCCTACAAGTTTTGGAAGAAAGGTGACTGACTAAACAGGACATGCTGTCAGTGCTCCTGCAAGCCGAAGGACTGCAGCAGAAATTTGAGACACCTGGGAGGTAATGTTACCCTGAGCTTCACTGGTAAGTGTTGTGGTCAGAAATCACATCTTTGAGAAGGTGCAGTGCTCCAGCTGTGCTACACATGGCTGCTGCATACCAGCTGTGCTGTTCTGTGGCTGTTCACATTTGCAGTTATGGAGATAAAACCAAGTTACATCTCTAGATAGAGTTGTCTTGAACCAAGTCTCACAGAGTTGGCTGAGACAAGCGGTTGGGACTTTCTTTGCCCCCACTGTTTCTTATGCTTTTGAGTGTCAGGTGGATTTCCAAGGGTGTAGTGGTGCTTGTTTCCCAGTAGATTAAAAGATGACTTCAAAGCTGCTCTTGCAGATAGAGGAGGTATTTTATGTAGCACTAAAAGGTTTCTAAATTTATTTATTAAAATCAGTGATGTAGTTTCTTGCTTTTGTCTTCATGGTCAAAACTTGGAGAAGTTAATATGTTAATTAATTTTATACTGTGTGACCAAAAAACACTTAGGAAGAACTGCCTTTTCTCCTCAGCAATGAACTTAATGTTTCCTCTGTCAATAATCCTGATGATATCGTTCCTCTTGATTTCAGTATCAGATACAGACAGTCAAAACTCAAAAAAAAAAAAAAAAAAAAAAATTTCCTCAGATCACAGTGAAAACAAAGAGAAGACAGGGAAAAATCTCAGAGTGGGTGTGGGGCTCAGTGGGAGCACATGCTTCCCTTTTGAATGATTTTAGCTTTCTCTGAGGAAATCTTACATTCTTGGGTGAGAGGTTCTTGCCTACCACCTACCTTTTTATGCTGACACAATGTCTTGGGGAGCTGTTCAGAGAATAAAAATGAATTCAGCATTATATTACAAAAAATTCAGACTTGCAAGCACTGTCTGAATAAACACCAATAAAGAAGATGGCTTTTGGGATTATTAAGGGGCTTCCTTCTACCCCATGGTACTCAGGTGCAGCCTATCCATTTTCTCAGCTGCAGCTGTGGAGCTGATAAGAAACAGCTGGTAGAAAAGGCACTGCTGAGCTGCCTGGGATAACTGCTGGAGGGCTCCAGAGCTGCTGCAAGTAAGTGCTTATGTGTATGTGTGGAGAATTTAGGTTTTCTCCTGTGGGAGTAATGAAAGAGAAGAGGGAGTATCTCTCTGGTTTCCTGTTCGTGAATGGGGATGTCTAGAAGAAAGTACAAGTGGGGTTTCCTAGTTCTCCTTGCCTGGAAAGAAGGAACAGCTGGAAGGAGAAGGAAGCAGCTGTTAGGGAGCTGTAGTCTATAGAGACATGGGAATTCCTCTGGTTTTCCCTAAGCTGGTTTTGCACTTAGCTTTTTGCTTCCAAGCATGTTTAATGTCCATGTCTTATCTCATGAATGATTTAAAACTAAATAACTGGCTAAATGTATTTTGAAATGAAGGGGTTTAATACTGTTACTTTGGTTAAACTTTTTCCCTCCTCTATTTTGTGGGGATGGCACGGTCTTCTAAATTCTTTGGGGAAAAAATCCTCATTTTTAAAAAAAGTTAACTGCCTTTATCAGAAAATGAGCATATGTCTTTTTAATGCGGTTGGTTTCTTCTTTTTTTTCATTTTAGTTTTAATGTCTTGTCTGTGATGTCTCCCTGAAAAGTGTCCCTGAGTAATAATTCTACCGTATTGTTCCTTTTGCAATATCCTATTTTGTTGTGTGTGAGTAGGATGCTATTCTACTTGTTACTACAGAACTATAAGCTAAAGAGAGACTGTCCTACATACCCAGAGATTTAGCTGTAGAGGATGTATCCTTGAAAAGCTGTCTGTAGAAATCCACTTTTTTTTTTTTTTTTTCTTCCTTCAAACTTTGGCTGTTACTTGGCTCTGTTTGAGCTCTGCCTTTTGCTGTGTTAACAATCCCAGGTGGTGGTGCTTATGCAGAGTCTGGTTCCCTGGAAGCCAAGTTCATACTGCCTTTGGTACTGTCTTTAGCCTTTACAGTTCTGTCCTTATTTCTGTCACCTCCTTGTTATATAGGATGATACTATTCCCCCAGCCTTATGTACGTGTGTCTCTTAACTCAGTCTTCAGAGCTTTTTTATTCACTGTTGCTTCAAAGTGACAGCTGTGCCATCAATCTGTTTGTCAGCTTTCCCCCATTTGGTGTGCTGGAGTACACTCCCCATCCCACATATGCTCAAGGATGTTGTCTGGCCCTGTGCACTCTGCAGGTCTGCTGCACCTGGCTCAAAAGTTGAAGGCAAAGCCCTCAGTATTTCAGTGGTAAAACTCCTCTCATAGGAAAGCAAACTCGTGGTGGAGAGTTCAGGCAAACCGTGTTTATAGACGTGGGACAATTAATTTGGAGTGTTCTGTATCTGCAGTGTAGCTGGCAACAGACTTGTCACTTGTTTCTGTATTGTTTGGCTTTTTTCACTCTGGTTACTGTTGAATTTCAATATTTGTCCTTGCTGACTGCCACATTGCTGAGTTTGACAGGTTGTTGCCAAAATTTGAATCTGCTGACATAAACTTTGCATATGTGTAAGTAGAGATTGAATCAGTCCTGTGGTAGAGAGTAAATCCATCCTGTGTCAGAGTAAATCCTGCTTTCTTTCTGTCTAGTAGATCAGCAACAGCTGCCCAAGAGACCAATAACAGCTATATCTGATCCTTGTTTGATGGATCTTTCAAAGAGTTGATTGTGCCAAAGAATACAGTACAAAATATCCCCTGCGTAAGGTGTATGTTTGGTTGAAATACTGATGCAATGAAGAGTAACAGTAGTTTTCCATATTTAGCCTGTTTTGCTTTGGTGTGAACTGTAAGGTCATTATTTCTGTAGAAATAACAAGTCAGTCAGCACTTGATGTTATCAAGGAGTCATGCTATTTAAGGATGACAGAAATCTTCAGAGTGCTCTGAACAACCCAGACTGGAATTGTGCAAAATTAGCATTGTGTTGAACTACGTGTCATTCTTCTACAAAATGCATCAATTGCTTGCAATGAACCTTACTATTTAAGTGATTTCTGGAATAACTGTTTATTTCCTGGGAATTAGAAGAAAAAAAAAAAAATTCAACTTCCAGTATAAATCATGCTGCAGCAATATTTAGCTAGCATAAACCAGTCACAGTTGAAATGTGAATGTCTGCACCAGTGAACCCGTGGGCTTCTTCAGGAGGACTGCTCTATCAGGTTTTAATTCCTGTTAAATTAATTAGAATCTTTAAAAGATAGAACAGTTCTGTATATCAAATGGCTAGAAAAATCAAGACCACTTTTCTGGTTTTGTGTTGTATTTGTTGAGCTGGCTGTTTTACAATTGATACAATTTCCTCTCTGAGAGCAAGGCAATGCTTAGAATTGAGTAGGAAGAAACTGAGCAGAACTTGTCCAGGGGGTATTGCTCTGGCCTTCTCTTAGCACCATCAGCACCAGAAAGATTTGTTTATTTGCTGTCCCTTTTGATGTTGCTCTGAATTTGAAAGTTCAGTCTTCAATGAAATAAGATTATCTCAAGTGGAAAGAGACACCGTGTTGAGATTTGAGCTCCACATATCCTTTGATGAAGGCCTATGAAGGCAAAACTTGGTGTGTATTTTCTGTTTGCAATAAATCAGCCTGTCAGACCCCTTGGAGGATTCTTAAGAACTTAGAAAATGCATGATGGGAAGTAATCTTTAAGCCTAAGCCTAAAATATTTCAACTGTTTCTTCTTACACCTCACAGAGTTGCTATTTCATGTGACATAAAAGTCACAGGTGCACCATGCATTTCTGTGTGAATGGTTGTAAAAAACAAAACTAATGAAAGGTCTAATGGATAATTCCAATTTAGGTTATTTGTTTAAATTTATAGCCAAATATTAACACACTCTATGTACTGTGTCTCTAACCCTAACAACTGAACACTGATGGAACAAGTACTATAAACAATTTTGTTACCAGAGTAGTCTTTGGCCATGACTCCCCAAGTTTGGAGATCTATTTAAAAGTAAAGGAACTTTTCTCTTGCTTTCTTCAGAGGGGAGAGAAATCAAAACAAGTTTACTTGGATATTGTTCAGAACAGAAGCTCTCTGTTAATGTGAGTCCTGGCAGTGTTCTTGGTGGGTAGAAAAATACTCTGTCACAGAGGTTTTGACTTTTGTGGAGATATCTGAAAAATAATGGGTACTGCCATCAGACTGGGAGGCAGGTCAGTAAGCAGGAACTGGGGTTATTTTGAGCATGTTCTACTCTGCTCAGAATACTCGAAATCAACATTGCTGTCATGATGTAGAGCAGGGTCATTCCCCTGCTGCTTTTTGTAGGCGTGGGCTGTCTGTTCTTGTAGATACCTTGCAGATATCTATCCTGTAGATAACTCTTCTGATAAGAGGTGGGTAGGAAAGAGCTAACTGCCAGTGGCAGCACTGGTGAATTCAAGGATTTGCAGGTAAATATTTCATACTAGTGAAAGTGGTACCAAGAGGATCAAGTACCATATGAATTTGTCTGGTTATTTAAGAAAAACTATCACGCTATGAACAGAATTGTTTACAGTAACATGTTTACAGAACATGTTTACAGTAGCATTTATAATAACCTCAGGAAAAAATTAGTATGTGTGTTCCCACTTGGTCTTCCAGATGCTGCTTTGGGGCAATGAAGAAGGTGACAGTATCAGCCATTTCCTATAAAACGGGAAGTCAAGTTCAGAACAGAAAGGTTTTCTTTTTCCTGAAACAGGATTTTTTTTTTTTTTTTAATTTAAATATAAATTCATCCGGATGTGCTAATGTGGAGTTGGTTGTGCATGTAATAGATTTGCTGACTATAGCATTCTTCTCCACTTTTGATTTTTTTTTGGATTTGAGAAATAAGGATGGTGGACTGGGGGTGGTAAATGCTAAGTCTGGCCTCGATTGCTGCTTAATCCTTTTAGAGGAAGCAGCAAATGGGTCTCTGTATTCAGAACAAAACATAAAGCACAAGTGAGATACAGTCTGTACATTTGTATAAAGTGTTTACTTAGGGATATTTACTTACACAGTGGAGCACACTCCTGTTGTATGACCAGCACACCCAGTGAGCCTGCTCCGAAGGGTTCTTTATTATTTAAAGGTAAATATTTTGTTCTGTGTGGAGATGGGGGAGAAATTATGAATATTTTGGAGACTAATGTGAGGCAAAAACTTGATTATCAGTCCTCCCAATGATTTCTGATTGCATTATGTTTTAAAAACTGCTTAATGTACATCGTAATATATCTTTGATTACATATCAGCATATGTGGTGATGTTGCTACTTTCATTTCCTATAGAAACACAGTTCTGCAGCCTTCAAGTCAAGGACTTGGTGATAGGACTGAGCTCTTAAAGTCTGCAAGTGTGGCAAAAATTGGAATTATTTTCCGCAACTGAAGTCTCAGCAGCATCATCTTGGGAGGTGATAACTGATATCTTGAGTCTGTAGACATATCCAAATTATATAGGAAGCATGATTGAACCTGAAGTTCTTGCAGAATAACAATGATGGTGAAACAGTCTGTTTTCTTATTTTTTTTTTTTAAGCCAAATGGTCTGCAAATAGCCAATAAAATGTTGTCTGTAGCTTTTGAACTCAAAGCTCAGCAAAGTCAGTGGAAATTGTGCCTGAAGTTGCTGAAACAACTTGAAAAAAAACAGCTGTATATATAAACCCACCTTCACCTAGCACTGAGTTCAAGTGCTTATTAGTGAGCAGGAAAGAACTTGTTCCTTATAGCTGTGGTTTTTTCCCCAAAGTATCCTTATCATCTGCCCTTCAATTTAGAGTATCAGGATCTACCTTTTAGTCTTACTAAAAGTCCAAAATTAAATGTTGAAGGGACATGTTAGATTAAAATATGATACACCCTTTTCTTAAACATTCCTCTTACTGGAATGGTGCTCAGCAGGGTTTGCACTGAACACTGATTTTGGAAGAGCTAAAACTATTTGCTGGCAGAAAGAGCATTTTCCTGACAGCCTACAGAAAACCCAGGTCTGCATGGTTTGTGGAATGGGTGAGAGCCCTTGCTTCTTACATGCTACGTGTCTCAAAATACAAAACAAATGCAAGTTTGGGCTTCAGGATTAGTAAATCTTCCGTTTGAAATTGCTCATGTTTTCCTGTATTTGGGTCTTTTGCAAACTTCTCTTTCTAGTTTTTTTTCGTCATGCAAAATATACTTCTGTGATCCTGGAAATACCACACCCAGCTTTTTTGAAAGGTGAATGTATCCAGAGAGAAATGCCTTTCTACATGCTAAAGCTGTTTTCTCTTACTGTGTCCCCAACCTTCTCTTTGGCAATAAAATCCAATTTTAGGCCCTTTTACTCTGTTTTTAATCTAACCATATGTTATATATAACATGTAACCATATAACCATAAACATGAGAAGAAATATAAAAGAACTTTGCAAATTAATATGTTTACAGGCAGAGCTGTAATGCAGGTGTGATGGTAGACTTGTTGTTTTTCCTACACTAATTCTAGACCTGCCTGAGACTACATAATACTCAATATTTTGGGCTATTCTTTCTATATTCATTCATTCCCACTGTGCCATGCACATGCACTTCCTACCCCTCCCCACCCCCAGCAAATTCTGAATTTGATTTTCTGTACAGGTGTACGTAGGAAGACAGAACCATTTAATTTCTCCTGTCCTTTTGGACATATTCCCCCCTCACAGGAATATTAGTATAGTCTCAAAATTAGCTGTCTAACATTGAACAGCTTGGCTATACAGCAGCAACCATTATGCTGTAAGCACTGAATGTCCTAAATATGAACAATGAGCTTTTGGAGAATAGAACTTCAGAGGAAAATTTGCCATTCATAAAAACAAGTAGGTCAATATGAGAGAAACAATTGTTACATTTCTCAAAACAAAACAAAATAGTCATTGAGCTGATTGACCAGCACTCTGATGTTTCATTGTTCAAACATTCTGCTTGATCTTAGTTATATCTTTTAAAGGTAATTAGACACGAAAAAGGTAGTGAAAAAAAGTATTGAAATGAATTGAAAGCATAGTGGTTAGACATGTTATGCATTGCTTATGGTATGTGATACAGGACAAGTTTGGAGAGAGGAGAAAAAAAGAAAAGTGACAGATTGTCATGGAAATAAATTTCTTATTTTATCCTTTTGCTTCTCAGCTTTCCTCCTTTTATTAAGCTGTAGTAATAATAAAGAGAAAAAAAACTACTGAAAAGATGCAGCTTTATTACATCCCTTACTTTTGTAGTATATACCTTTCAGTTAACTTAGTATGCCTGCATGTAAAATATTAAAAAAACAAAACCAAAAAAACCCCAAAACCCCCAAACAAATCTAGGCTGAGGAAGGGAAGGGTATCTGCAGTCTCAACACTGGAGCACTAGAGCTGAATGGTGAAATGCAGGCCCCAGTGAGCAGGTTGGACTTTGAATTCACTACACAAGAAGTGAGTTTTCCAGGTCAGTTAGCATCTCGTTTTCCAAAGACAGTGTGTTCCTAATGAGGGAAAAACAACAGGAAAGGAAGAGGGTAGTTTCTCAGCAACCCAGAACTGACTCATGCTGCCAGCATCATACTCGGGGTTAGAGCCCTCCAAGGCTCTGTAGTGCAGGTGCTTCTCTGATAATCATGACTACTTTCAATCTTCTTCCCCATCTTTTTGAGAAATGAATCAGGAAGATACTATAGTTTATCTGTTTGTCCTGGATAGAACTTAGTTTCAGGAAAATAAGGCAAATAGAAAGGAACTATTTTCCATTTTGCTGTCCTGGGAATTGTTTTTGCTATAAGCTCTGGCAGTTCCAGAAAGTGAAGTCATTTGGCTAGAACAAGATACAAGACAAGACCCTGGACCCAAACCCTTGTCCTATACCATCTCATTGGCACAGGCAACCAGAATCATGTAAGATGGGTGCCTAAAGGTGGATGCAATAAATTGTATTTGCTTAATAAGTGAATAGTGGAATTGCTTATTTCTTCCTAACTCATGTTCTCTAATTTACATAGGTGGAACACCAAAGCAGTGCAGTTAAAACTGATAATAGTTACAAATCACAAAGCATTTGCTGACTAGAGCAACATTAACCTGCATGAGTAATATGTTTCTGTTAATTAAACACAATTATTAAAAGTTAAAGATCTAAAAAAAATTGGACATGCATGAAGTTCCCCTTGTGATGCCTTAGAAAGCTCCTTTTTCCATTCCCTTTTTTGCTGCTTCACGTCCTTAATGATAATATTTTTACATACTGTTCCAGGAAAATCTGTAAAATACTTCAGCAAGATTACATGAAGCCAATCAAACTTTTACCACGTGCTGAGGTTTCCCTGTTGGTAGGGGTGCTTTATTAGGCTTGGACATCAGTGTTGTAGTTTAAGTAATTATTTATTGTTAAAGGGAAGTGATACCACTTTTTAAATGGCCTATTGGAACTTTGGAAAATCACACCTTATTCCTTGCCTACTAATTATGGTGCTGTTTTTTTCTGAAGATGGTGTCTGTAAGGCTTTTTTTGAGATGTTTTAGTGTTATTTGGCTTCCACTACGAAAGTAAACTGATAATGTCTTTTTCTAGCAAGATAGCTGGGCAAACAAGGATCTTGAAATATTGCAGAAAAGGTAGAATGATGAAATAGCAAATCTCCTTACTTCCTCATGGTGATGGATGGCACTGTGAATATTTGATATCAGTAAATACTGGGGGAGCATTCTCACTTTTAGCATGTAGGACAGCAGTGAGGAGGAGAAGGCCTGTGAGGTGAGCTTCCTCTGTTATTTAACTAAACTTTTGCTGCTGACTATATCTCATTTCTCTGAAGTTGTATGACTTGCTCTCAGAGGATTTATTTTTTTTTTCCAGAATGAACATTGCAGTGTAAGTTTGGCACGTGGCATCACTGACTCAAAGCAGCCTCCTGCCCATACCCACAGACTGCATAACTTTGTGGAAATCTTTTGCTTTTCTGCAGGTGTTGGGGAGAAAGAATCAGAATTGTGTGTGAGGAGGAAGATGTGTGAGTGTTCATTTCCCTCTGAACTGCTGCCATGGAGAGGTTATCCAGCTGGCATTGCCCAAGTGCTGGGCAGTGAACTGGAGGGAGGCTACAGTGAGGAGTGTTGTGGGTGCAATGCTACTGTGCTGTGATGAAAGCATTATTAGCTGATAACATTTACAATTGAGACATTTTCAAGTTATTGTTAAATTGATCTTTATCATTTCAAGCACATGGCTTTGTCCTCTTCCTGCTCTGATTATTTAACACTGGAATTCCATCCCCACAAGGACCTGAATACAAATAATAATTGTGTGCACTCTCAGGGATGAGGTTGGGATGGACAAATAATTGGACTGTATTGTGACTGGCAAAGCAAGGCAGGCTTTTGTAATGTTAGCTACAATGTACTGGAACGTGCCTCACCAAGCTAAAGTGACATTTAGTTGGCTAAAAAAGTGCCTAGGCACGGATGTGTACCTACAATTCTATATCTGCAATTTGGTTTCTGGATGTGAGTGTCATGCCTGATGAATTTTGCTGTTGGAGTGATCATTACTTTAAAAGATACACGTCTAGATTGCAGGGCTGGTTCTGTATTTCAAGGTTTCTTCCTTGTGTTTTAAGTGTTTTAAAAGTTTGGTGATGTCTTAGGAAAATAAAAAATACTTCCACCCTTGATAACCAAAATGGTAACAAGGCCATAGAAATCATCTCACGACTCTGAACTGAATCATGAAGTCAACTGAGAAGAACTGTGGTTAAATCTGGTGTCCTAACCACTGGTCACTTCTGAGTATCTGCTGCACACCAGAGGAAACATCTTGATTGCTGCTTTTCAGCAAGTGAGCTTTTGGTCTAAGATGAACTAACTGAGGTAAAACCAAATTTTCTGTTTATTCTCCGCTATCAAATTGTTTGAAACAATCTGAGCCAATATGAAACCACTTTCTCTGATGAATGTTTGCTAGATATAACTGCATTGTAATGACATAAAATTATCAATCACATATATTCCATAGCCACTGTCATGAATGTAGAACATGTAGTAAAATGAGGCCAAATACATAGGTCTGAGAACCTTTACATTAGGATCCTGTAGCACTATCAGATGAGCAAGTGTTGCATAGGAAGAATATTGAAAGAAACTATGAACGTTACTATGAGTTCATGACTTCAAATTTCAGTTCCCTCTGCCACACGAAAGTAATTTACTTAGGTTTTTGCAGTCCCTATTGTGGCTTCTTGTGCCTTTAGAAAAGTCCCCAAGAACTATTGTGACTTGGATTAAATAATTGGTTGTTCATATTTTACAACCATCCTTATTCCTTGCTTGCTAAAATTATTCCAAATACAAAGCCATACTCTCCCTGTCTGAAACTTGCTCTGAACTTTTTGCCTCGTTACTTGTTGTTAGGAAGTAGATGGTACTAATTAAGGATTGGTAGTCCTTGCCCAGCAAGAATGGGTTCTTTGCTCTGTACCTGTAATGCTCTTTGCTTTTTTGTTCAGTTCTCAAGTATTTTGGCCTCTATGACTCCCTGAACCTTATCTCTATTCTCTTTTTTCTGTTGAGGTGAAAAGCCAAATGCATTCTTCTCTTATGTAGTGCTCAGATTTTTTTTTTCTTGTATATTCTTGGATTTAGTTTTCCTTTTGTTATTTTTATCCTGATAATCTAACCCATTTTCAGATAATCCTTGCTGTCTGCAAGGATTTCTTGCTCTCCTTGCTCCCTCTCATCCTAATTCACTCTCTTCCTTTAATATTGGCAGCTGCACAAGTTTCAGTAGGCATACGGAGTCATTGAGATTGGGAAGTCTGCTTCCTTATTAAATTAACAGTCCTGGAGTTATTCATGCTACTGCCTTGAGTATCGTGACCTCTTTATTCGCTTGTCTCCATTTCTCTCCTGTTATGCCTGTGGCAAATTATCTGTTTCTCCTCTCATACAAGACAAGTTTTTACATTCTGTAAATCTTATGCTGAATGTCTGATTCTCTTGCATAAAATTTTAGTACCCTATCTGTGCACAACAAAGCTCTGCTTTCTTTAGCTCCAGTTTATTGCTTCTTTTTGTCTCACTTCTCTTGCAAAAATAAAGTTTAAACCATTGCTATCTTAGAGGGAAAGCATTTTTTCGTGGTAAACATTTGACCTGTCATATACTTTATCAAGCTTCACTTCTTCCAGTACTGAAGTACAAGTTGGTGACAAAGCCAGCCACATATGATCTTGTGTTTAACTGTTCTGTGTATTAATTAGAGAATGGTACTGTGCACAGTGGTTAAGACATTTTGAAAAGAAAGAACAAAAAAATTAGTTTTCTTACATGGCCTGTTTTAATTTCCTCCTTCTTTTTGTTCTGCCTCACTGCCTGGCTACTTCAGGCTGTGATCTCTAGGTCAGGGTTACTTGGTTTTTCTTGCTTGACAAGTTTTGTCATCTTATAGTTTAACTGAAGAAGTGCATTTTTCTCACTGACTTCCAAATGTTGGAAAATGAGGTATCTTTCATGACATCAAAGTTTTTATAAGACTTACTGACTCTCTAAACTGTTCTGACTGACTAATTGGATATCTAGATTTATTGTTGTTTGGACTCTTCTTCCTAATGTCTTGCTATGGTTTTAGAGACAATACAGACACAGTTTCTTAAATATCACTTCCTTTTTTTTAGCCAGTTGTTTTGAACTGTAGATCTGCACTTTAAAAATTCAAGAACATTTGCTTTAATATTTGAGAACTTCCATACAAGTTGAATGTCTACTAATAATCATGTAGACTGAAGGGGAAATCTTTGTGATAAGAGGTGAATTCTAGAAAGGACTTTTTTACACTGTATTGAAAAAGACCCACACTCCTAGTTTATGGTTCTATTATTTTTGTTATGGTTTTTTTTAAATCAGAATTTTTAGCCAACCTAGACAGCTTCTTATTTGCTTTTCATAATTTTTAGTCCCTTCCGTTTCTGAAAAAAAAAAAAAGGCCTCTGTTTTAATGCTATGTAGAGCTTTAAAACAATGAAAACTCCATTTATTTCTGTAAGGGAATAATTATTTCTTATGTGTACTTGGATATAAATGAATGTAGATTGGTTCAGTTTGTGATGCACAATGAGTGAATTGATTCTGGCTGGTTTAAACCTTTAGAAAAACAAAGTGACCTTGGGGGGAAAAAAGCTGTTTGATTGGATTATCTGTGGATGTCAGGCAGGGAATTGGTGAAAGGTAGAGGAAACTTCAAAATTGAAAATAGTCGAAGGAAAGAAAAATGGTGAACGAAGCCTATTAAACTGCTGAGCTCTCTCTCCAGTGAATTCAGCTCAGTGAATTAATTAGATTAAGTTGCATCAACCCTGATTTCTGGAAGGACTCAGCAGAGTGGGGAATTGCAGTAGCAACCTGTGTACTTGTGATGGCATGGTGCTATGATAGCTGCCACGTTTTTTTAATTAGTTTTATTTTTTATTAGTTTTGTGGTATGTGTAATCTCAGCTAACAGTTAAAAATGGCATGTGGAACTAAAATTGTCTTTTGATAAGAGAACACCCCTGACAACTGACAAAAACCTACAAAATTCACCATGTATTCTGTGTTTTTGGCATTTACGTATTTTCCAGAAGCTTCTAGAAATTCTGTCTGTGAATCGAGATGAGATTCACAAAGCAACAATTCTTCACTTTGTCAAAATTTCTCAGTTTCTCACTAATCTCTTCTTATGAACTCCCTAAATGCATCTGCTACTTCCCCAAAAACCATTTCAACAACTTGGAAGAACTCTATTCCCTACAAACCTTGACCAAATACTGTCTCATTCTGTGCTTCATACCATCACTGCCTTTTTCCCCTTTTTTTTTTTTTTTTGGGTTATTTTTATTTACCAGCTCCCTGCTTTACCCCAGAAATTATTCCTCCAGCTAGTTCTCAGTGTCTCCTGTTAATTCTGTTATGATGTCTTTCAACAATTAATCTGTTCTGGTCTGTAACCATGGCATTCTCATACATGGTGTGCTCTTCCCCCTTCCCTTTATAGGGCTTCTGAGTCCTCCTTTTTGTAGTCCTTTCATGCCAAAGGATTCTAAATCGCTGACTTATTCCTAATTAATCCTTAAGTGGCTTATTCTATTTTGATCTGAGCAAATGCAGTCCTATGAATCAGGCTTGAGTTTTTCTTGAGGAATAGAGAGGAAAGACTGGTCACTTGGTTTGTTGGAGTTTTTTGTTGTTTTAGCAGCAAACCTCTCTCCATATTTTTTTTTTTCTTTAACCTGAAACTACTATTGGGTTGAATTAAGCTAATATCTTTGGGATAAAAGAATTGTGGCTAAATTTACAAGACCTCAGTCCTTGTGTTTTCTTCCTGTATTTGGTAAGGACACACCTATGTAAGGTAAACAGCATCTGAAGATGTAGATATTAACATATAAAATGTCATCTTTGCCTTTCAGGAGAGAGAAAGTAATAAGAGATTCTGAGAGCAATAGCAATACACCCTTTAATTTAACTATTTATCAGAAGCAAATCCCAGTTGTCCCATTCTCCAAAATCTAGGTTTGTTCTGGGTTGGTACCATTTTTACACAAAATGGAAAATTCTCCCCAGAAGCCATTCTGAGAGATGAGTTACCAGGAATCAGACTTTGCTTGAGCCTTGGATGCTTGTATTATGAGATCCAAATATAACTCAAAAACTTTTTTTTTTTTTTTTTCCCCCTATGTGCTTGCTTGAGTTCTCTAGCTGGTAATTTAGCCAGAAGATCAGGAGTAATTAATCCTGAGTCTTCCAGGAAGCTTTTAAGGAATACAGTGTAATCTGTCTCATGTAAATGCTCTCACTTTTTGAGGAAATGAAGGTTTTATTCGTGGTTGTGATAGTTCTTTCTGTGGAGAGAAAATGTTGATCGGTACTTGTATAGCTGCTAATGTAACCTCTTTCTCTTTGAGAAAGACTGCCCTCTTTTGGAGATCGTTAGGACTGGCTTAATTGTCAGGAGTGCAGCACAAGTAATTGAGGTTGTTCTGCTTTGTCTGCTGAAGGTGTTGAATTTCCATGGATGGCTGTCGTGGGCACCGTATTGATATCCAGTTCTGTGTAACTGTGCATTTTCTGTGACAGTAGTAATAGACACTTGCAGTAGGAAAATTAGTTGCATTGAAGTTTTATATATCTGCAAACTGTATTCTCTGTGTCCATACATCATAAAAAAAAAAAAAAAAAAAAAAAAAAAGAAAAAGGGAATGTGACCTTTCTTTATTTCTAATCATTTTCCATTCCTGTGAAATTGTCTGTCCATAAATTCAGGTTTGGATTTTTTTGTTGTTTCTATCAGTTCTGAGTTTTTTCTTGTTAAATTGCTTTTAACTTACCTTCTTATTTTCTGTTTTAAAAGTCCCCCTCTTTTGTTGTTTTTTTTTTTTAAACTCTTGTCCTCGCAGGGTACAAATAGCTTTGATCTTCAGCATACTAAATTGACATAGGTAATCAGAGTTTCAATGGAGCTGACAGGTAGGTGACAAACGTATTGCCTAGGGCTTAAAAAAAGTGCAGGGAAGGAAATAGTACTGTTTATAAGTCAGTCCTGGGCTGAGTAAGCATATACTGTAATCTGTAATCATCTGAATGATATTTGAAGATGTACATTAAATGGACTGATTGCAATTCACTCCTGAAGGAGCAGGCTAGTGAAAAAAAATCCCTGTTTTATACTTTAAGGTAGCACAGTATTAACTCATGTGAGTATTTACAGCCTAGTTAGCTAGAAATTTTGCATTATTTTAGTAAGTTTGCATGGGATTGTTTATAATGCCATATTGTTTTAAAGACTTTGTCATGGAACAAGATCAAACTGTGCTAAGAGTTAGAGACGAGATAAATTGATGGATATAGGCAGGATACTGCCAGAATGCTACAGCATTGGTCAGCAGGACAGAGAATCTGTCTCACATCCATCTAGATTGTATTATACATCCTGACATAATACTTTGACTTAAAAATGCCTGTGTGTTTTGTGTACCGTGTGCTTATGATGTTGTTGGAATACTTGAGCTGTATTAAAAATGCAAACTAAACACAGAAAATATAGTCCCCACCTTTCTAAATCTTTATTGCCTTGTTAGATAAAGCTGCCTCTTGGCAGCCTTTCCCAATAATCTTTGTTTTATTAATGAGTAGTTTTGCCCTGCATTTTGAAACAGGCCATTCCTCTTCTGGCAGACCATACTATCTGGGGATGCTTATGCCACTTGTGTATAAGTGATGACTCTCTCAACCAGGGAAAGATGTGTAAGTAATTTATGAATTAAAGCCTTTTATAGGCTATTGAACAAACACATCCAACTGCATTAGAATGAGATTTTACTATTTTTAAAAGATATTTTTTTCGTTGCCCATATGGAAGTAGTCCAGCCCTGGGTCTCTTTCACCGCA
Organism: Florisuga fusca; assembly: GCA_038090715.1. NCBI lineage: Eukaryota > Metazoa > Chordata > Aves > Apodiformes > Trochilidae > Florisuga > Florisuga fusca. The sequence goes on from JAAWXA010000011.1 coordinate 9,248,247, forward strand.
AAATGGTACCAAAAGGACACGAGTGGAGTTGTTTCTGGTCTTCCATTTAGCCCTTTCAGGGATTAGAGCATCTGATTCATTTTGATACTGAACATACTGGTGAAGTGAAAACTGTTGTGCACTTCAGTGTAGCAGTTCTTGTTAAGGCATTATCACTGGGATGTCTGAATTATTCCTCTAGTTCTGAGGACAAGATTAAAGACTGTGTGCTGGACAAATACCTATTGACTTCACTAGGTCCAAGTCATTGCTCTGCCTAAACAGTTGAGTGAATTTGCTTTAGAACTTCATTATAATGAAATCTGTTTATTTTCAAAGAAAATATATAAACCTCACCTAACTATACAGCATTTTGGTTTTTGCTTTATGAAATGAATCAGAATGCTTTAAGCAAAATTAAAGCAAATGCAAGACTGGAGACTATAGTCAAAATCCTAGCTCAGCTGGGGATGCCTTTAAAGAGATTCTCAGGAAGTAAAAGCTTGGGAATCTTGCTGCCTAAATTAGTCAGCTTTGTTGGGGAATTTTTCAAAGACACAACTCCTGCCAGAAAATGTTTAAATAGGTGGATTGAAGTGATCTTATAAACAACTTCATGTATGTAGTCCAAAAAATGCAGTACAAAAAGAGTTTACTTTTCTCTAGTGTTTTTTTTGTTTTGTTTTTGTTTTTTACAAACATATGACTTTAATTGGAAAGTTTATACTGTTTGATTTTTAATGCCCTCTTAAACAAATACTATCTTACACATTGGCTGGCAGAGCAAATGAAAATGTGTATTATCCATATGTTTAATGATTTTTCTTCTTAACTCTTTCAGTAAAATTACATACAAAACCCATTTTATGCAATTCCCACTTACGTTGTCCTTTCTCAAAAGGAAATGTAAGCACCAGTCCAACAAATAAGATTTTGAGTTTGTTTCGATGCCATTTAACCAGAAGGGTGTCACTGATGTTCTTCACAGATCTTGAGAGGTATTCCCTTGACTTCCAGTGCACCTGTCAGTCTTACAGTCAAATCTGTGAGATCTGAACACTGCCATGCTGCTCATTGAAGAAATGAAAGGAAGGAAAGGATAGACTGAGATCTTTGCTGCTGCTACCTATTTCTCAACAGTCATCTGGACCTGAATCACAGGGTCTGTTGGAAGAGTAATATTTTGATTCAGATTTCATTGCTTAGCCTCATCAAGATGCTATTGTACATCAAGTCAATTTCAATGGGAAACAAGCATTTTCAGAGTTCTCTGTTTATTCTTTAGTTTCATAATTTTCTCTCTCCATGAGTTTCACCATTGATATTTCTTCACTTTGTTGAAGTCTTTCACTTGTGCTGAGTTCTCTCCGGTCTCAAAACTATATTTCTCTCTTGTCTGCACCATTTATTTCCATGTTGCCTTTTCATGTGACATAGTAATATCGTCTCCACTGTAGAAGATGAAACATGCAGTGGCTGTCTGCTACAGAGCTCCTTTCCATTGTTACCTATATATCTCACTGAACTGAAATGTCAGTTCTTATGCTGTGTTGTGTCATTTCACCTTTTACTACTCCTTTCTCTGAGGAACATTCTTATTCCTCTTGGAGATATCTTTCTTTACTCTGGTAGCCATTCTGGGACCATTATCAAACCCTCGTCTTACTTTTAACCTTCCAAGAAGTCCAGATCATCCCTATCCTTTGCTCTTTATTTTGTTGTGGTCACTGTGTGTTTTTGCCTTGTTTAATTCATCACACTTTCTGATAAAGCCTCTGCAAAGTTCAGAAAGTAGTTAAAAGTAGCTGCAGTAGCTGGTAATAGCAAACTTCTAGCAGGATAGTGTTGTTTTCAGTCTCTGAGATGTAAGAAAGTTATAAAGATGGCACAGTAGGTACGGAAACCTCCGTGCTTGAATTGTGTGATTTACTGGCACAGCCCGGGGGCTGCCATGCACAGGAGCAGATGACTTGTTCTGCAGGATCATCTTTGTAATAAGATCTAGTGTTTCTAGAAAAGAGACTTTCAAATGGGAATCTTAAAACTTAACTACTCTTGTATTTTGGGGTTTTGTGGATGCTGAGATTTGGGCATTTCAACCCTTTTGGAAAATCAAAGCCTTCATGTTTATATGTGACATGTCAACTCAGTGACCAGATTTATTCTTTTAGCATGGTCATCTTTAGGCCTTCATGAATGAAACAGTTGCCTGGGACATTGAGAAACAGTCCGGAGGTGTCCTCAGAGCTCCTTCCTATCTTGCTGGAACAGACTCTCTCTCTGCTCTCTCCCTTCCACTGCTCAGGAAGGTCTGCAGTGCCAGCACGGCACAATCTCTCCCTCGCTCTCACTGAAAAAAAAAACCAAAAAACAAAGCGTCCAGAATAAGGCAGAGAGGCAGAGGCAGATTCCCTGTCGCTAAAGGGGGTAAGGAGAAGGCGATGCACTTTCCCCACCGGTGTTTTTTACCAGCAACTCCCCCGCTTCCTTCCCTATCCCATTAGCCCACATTCCCTTCCTGCCCAGCCCTCTTAGTGCTGCCTTAATCTCATCTACCGGGGCTGCTGCCAGATCTGCTGTCAGCTGCAGTTTCTTGGCCGCTGTTTTCGGTGAACGAACCGAGAACGCCGAGCAGGAGGGGCGGAGGCGCGGAACAGGAGCGCGAAGGGATGGGTCGCCTCGCCCCCTGGGCAGGCCGGGCCGCCGCCCTCAGCAGCCCCGGGCTCCGCCGCTGTCCGCGGTGCTGTACCCGCGGGCGTCTCAGCGCGCAGCGGGCTCGGTACCGGGCCAGCCGGTGCTCCCGGCCATTTGCTGCCTCACGGACCGGCACTGCGGGGCAGGGCGAGCCGGCTCTGAGGACGAGGTGCTGTGAAGCAGGCAGGCGAGAGGTCCGGGGGGCAGGGGTGGGCTTTGGAGGGAAGTGTTCGGAGTGTAGAGCTCAGCCCTCCGGGCTCGCCGCAACCGCCGGTGTGGTCTGTAGATGGAGCACGTTCTGACACCTGCGTGCAAAGCCGGAGCTACGGCATGATCTGAGCTCCTGCTTAGTGCAGCTCCCGTGTGACCGGGGGGAGGGCGAGGAGGAGACGGGGCTGGCGGCGGGGAGGGTGTTGTGCAGTGAAGTACGATCAAAGTAGGTGAAAGCAACCGGGGAGGATTTCTGGCTTGTTCCTTCCTTTCGCCCCGGTCACCACCAGCTTCTCTCCCTCAGCATATGTGTAAGAGCACACACGTGCCGGTGAACTAAAGGGAAGTTTGAAGCGTATGGTTTGCGTTTTCTGTGTTTGAGGGTTGGAAAAGTTGCTCGGGCCCGAGCCGTGAGGAGAGGGCACTGATGAATCGATTCCCTCATCGTGGGTGGATTAGTCCTCCCCAAACTGTGGTGTGGAAGGTGCGGAGTATCCCTGGGTGAAGCCTGTGCAGGGGCTACGTGTGCCTTGTGAGGAGGCATCTGTGTGATATGGTGCTTAGTGGTATGTCAGGGAGCTGTTTCGAGTGACAATTCATTAACATCTAAATGAGATTAACATATTACATTTGTTATTTACAGGCAAAAGAGAGTAATGACAGTAGATGGTGAGCTAACTGCCATTCTCCAGTGTAAATATCTGTTGGAGTGGGAGCATGACATTGATTCTGATAACGTGTGGGTACAAAGTCAGGTCATTCATCATCAGGAAAGGGAGACCCGAGGCGATGTCTGACTGAAACCCCTTTTACCTTTTACAGTGCAACATTCAACAGCGGATCAGATTTGTAGGACATGGCACAAGGAAATAATTATGGGCAAAGCAGCAACGGGGTGGCTGATGAATCCCCAAACATGCTGGTGTACAGAAAGGTAAGCCTTGGTGGGTTTTAGAATCGAAGTCCTGGATTCTTTTGCCTAGCAAGTGAGGACATAATTTTTGCTGTTTCTCCACAACTTCACGCTGCTGATGCTGTGCTTTGCACTGAGCAGTCTGATTTCAGAAAATGAACACTGTTACTAATTTAGAATGTTTGGTGTCTGTTGACAGTTTTGCTGCCTAGTGCAGTTTCAATGGCATCTACAAAGCAGGTACAACTGGTAACTCCTGTTTTGAGAAATGGATGGATCTGTTCTTTTAAATAGCAACAGAGACACGTGCCAACTTTGCATCATGTTCAAAAACTCTTTTGAATTTGAAATACTGGATGTATTTAATTCACTTTTTGCATTGATACATACCATATGTGCCAGAAACTGGAATGTGTTTTGGGTTCAGGTGTTCGCTTGTAAAATCTATTTTTAAAATAAATTCATATATTTAAAGCTAAATATTAACTGTATAATACAATATTTTGTATTTGTTTCTCTGGGCAGAGAAAGTCAGTGTGCAGACAAGTCAGAAACATTAACTTTTTTTCAGATGAGGGGAAAAAATTAAAATGTTTCATAGCTGCAGTCACCACAATTAAAAAAACCCAAATATATTCACTACAGGGATTCACTCTGGGAATGATTTCTAATGTAGCTGTTCTAATAGCATCAATATACAAATTTACAGATGTTGAACTCCAGTAGTGGGGCTTATTTAGCCACTGTGCATTCATTTAAGTGACAGTAAGTGCTTGGGGATTTAGCATTGCATTTACACATTTTTTTTATAAACCCTAATTGTATTTATCAGAAAGAATAAGAAATTCTAATAATAATAGAAATAACTGTGCTGTCACAAAATGAAATATATGATTATGCAACTACTTGTTTTTACTAGACCAGAGTGCTTTCTAACTTGTTTGTGGTTGCTTTTATCAGGTGGAAAAAATCAATACTTTTACTTTGTTAGAGGCATTGACTTTTTGCAATTTAACTGTAATGGAAAGCATCTGATAGACACTGAATTTAGTCTTTGAAGTGAACTGAGGTGTAATTGATAACCCTGGTAAGTGGTTTTTTTTCCCCAGAAGTTGAGAGGGTCTCAAATTGAAGTCAGATGCATGCTTTTCTTCCTCTTCCTATTTTGAAATTTCTTGCTGTCTTCCGTTAGTTGGTCTTGTTTACTATTTTGAAAAATTAGGCACTTTTTACATAAGAAATGAATTTATGAACTTTATTGTAGTTACCCACCTATGTAAGAATGCACATCTAGAAAAAGATGCCACTAACACCACAAGTATGCTTCAAAATGCAACTGTGTGCATGAATTTCTATGTGAAATTATGCTGTATGCATTAAAAAAATATGTAACAAAGCATGTAGTTTTCTTTGTATAAAGAATACAGACTGCTTTAGGGTTTTGATCTTTCTAAGCTGAATCTTTCCACATTTGTCTCGTACTTCCACACAGAAATAAGTTGCTTCTTAGCTTATTGAGTACATGGAGGGGGAACACAGAGGAACTTTATCTTCTTTCATGATGTCTGATCAAGCTGGTGACCTTTTATATTTAGTATGATCTCATGCTAAAGTTTAACATTGCCTCTCAGCAGCTTCCAGACTGAAAAGGAACTGCTGAGGCAAGTTATGAGAATACTGGTGATGAAAGGGGAATTTTAAAGTGGGGAGTGGGGATGGGACACACAACCTCAGGTGTGTGTTTCTCTGAATCAGATAATCAGAGGCTTTTTCAGTTCTCTGTAAATCAACAGTAAAGGTGTGACATCAGTTTGTGCCTCCTGTTGTAGCTCCTTCCCTTGCTGTTGAAGTGCAAGTGGTACACTGATTACATTTCCAAAGAATGGTGACCTTCTACAGCATTACTGGCCATACTTATTTTTCTACATGTCAACTCATTTTTGTAGCACAGTGACTCAAAAGGATCATTTAAGATTGTGCAAACTGGTATTAGAGTACAGAGAGAAAACTGAGCAGTATTTCCTTTGGCAGTGTCCAAGGAATAAGCAAGAAAATAACAAAACTTTTAAAAGTCACCTGCCTTTTTCTGATAAATGATGTTGCTGTAATTAAATGTGTTACAAATGTGTCTAGAATATACGAGGAGGATAGTTAGGTGGAAATCTTTTCACTTGGAACATACCATCTTTGAATGTAATTATTTAATAGCAACAACTAAGTTGCAGGATTCCTTGTAACGCATGTGGATGCACAATGCTTCTCTGTCTGTCTTTGTGCTGGAAATGAAAGCACTGTGCAGAGTGAACAAAGAACTAGGTCTGCCAGCATCATGAAAGTCTCTTCTTTTGACCAGCTGGAAAAGTATTAATAGTTGTTAAAAGCAAACATAATTGTACTATTGGCTGGCTTCAGAAAGGAACTGAATCTGAAGTCTTGTGTTTTGAATAATGGTGCTGAAACCCACAAATGTGGACGTGGTTTCTTCCAGTAGTTTATCCAACATCAACACATGGGATGGTGCACATTTTGTGATGGGTACCTGCAAGGAACAGATGGACATCTTGTTTGTGCTAACAAAGAACTACAACTTGGCCATGCTGTGTGAAGACCATTATTTTGGCTATGAACCATAATCCTGTAATCTGATAATTTTAGTCTGTCTAATTTTCAAACATAATCTAAACCGGTCTAAACCACATGGAATTACAACCTAAATCCTGGTTGTCATCAACATTTTATAGAAAATTCTCTACAGAATGAAGTCTGGTGTTTACAAATTAAATAGTTAAGGCTTGACTTGTAGAATCATTATTGAACTGTAATTAAATTGCAAACGCCTAACAAAAAGGGATGGTTTTCTATTTTTTTTTTGGATGCATTTGGTTTGTGCTTAGTTATTTGAAGGTTGGAAGAAAGATGGATTATTAAATTGTAATCTAGAATAATATAATATGTTGTAGCCTGTTATTCTTATAATAGCTTGTAATCATAGACAAAAGGTTTCATTGCATTTTGCTTTCAGATCTGAAAGTTTTTAAAATCAGGATAGGATAATATTTAATGCATATATAACTTAGAATTACTTATTTGAATTTGTGATGGAAAAGACAGAAGCACAAATAAATAGTTCCCAGTATCATTTTTAAACTGCCTTTTAAGATGCCTGAATTAGTGTTTTTATGAGGAATGGTTTTTATTCTAATAGGCCATCAGTTGCATTATTCTTCTGGCTATCAGCCTAATTATAATGTAATGACATACAACACATTGTTGGTACTGACATACCTTAGAAAAAGTGCTGAATTTTTCTGCTCGTAGCCTGAGGCAAACATGAAAAATGTAAACCCCCTGCTTTTACCTCCTCTCCAACAGTCATTCCAGTCCTACATTCCAGTCATCAATTAAAAGAGATAAAGAGACCAGGATCCATAGTATTTTAACATCACAAGTTGCTCATAGAAAAATCTCAGATTTCAGCAGTGCTAACTTACTGCTGCAAGCTACTATGTAAAGAAGAAACTTGAGATGTAATGTAATGCCCATGGTGTGCAGCCTGTTTTGGAGCCTAACCTGCCTTGGAAAAAAACAAAAAAAAAATCTCACGCATGGCATAAAGTGTAAGAGTGGTCTCTGAGGAATATCATTTGAGACCTACTTCTGGTCCAGCTAAACCTTTGTTTATTTTTCTGGTCTGTGCTTTGCTTACTTTTTAGTCAAACATATGCTGCAAGGATTAGGAGTTCTAATTTGTAAGCTTAATGGTTATTGTGTTACTGTCTGCTCTTGCTTCATCTGTGAGAGGATAGCTTTATTTGGTAGCAATATGATTAGCCTGGTCTGAATGGCAATATTCTTGTGACCAGACTTGGATTCTCTACCTTCCTCACTGCTCTGAGTGCTAAAATAGCTTTTGTCAAAGCTGATTAGAATTATTAACAGTGGAGCTTTCAATGCTGTAATGAAGATAATGAGGTGTTTGTTCTGTTCTTGTGACAAATTTGAAGGTCACGTATGCCAGTACTCGTGTATAGCAAGCACTGAATTTGTAAGCTCAAGCTGTGACTTAGTTTACCGTGATCTGATATTCTTAGTAAAAACTGTGCCTCCAAAGAGTGGTACTTAACAAATGTTGCTGTAAAGGGACAACAGCCACGCAGTGACATCTGAGGAAATAATGATCAGAGGTTTCTGATAACCATTCCCCTCTCCTCTGCTTCTACCAGAGATGACTTCCAGTGTAGTGTGGAGATACTGTTCTGTTCTCATGTGACTTAATTGCTGCTTCCTTAAAAAAGATTTTTGGAAGAAAATGATATCACGGGTAACTATTCCTTGGAGACTGTGAGACTATGAAGGACTGAGTTAGTGGGATTTTTCTAAGTGCTGTCACTCACTTTGATAAAAGAAGAATTAGTGTGATTCTGATGATGACGTCAAAACCTGTGAAGGCATCTTGCTCCCACCGTAAAATACTGATTTTATTCCTACATCACAAATGTCAGGGCACTCTAAGGTACTAGAGATAAGTGGTGAGTTGCTTTTTGGTTATATTTTCTTTGTGGGCTTGGGGCTTTTTTTTAATTTGTTTTGGTTTTTTTTTTTTTTTTTTAATTAAATTACAGAATGCGGTTTCTTATGAGAAGAAAAGTAGCACTGTTGCTGGTCTTGTATGCTGGTATTTATTTTACTCCAATGGTAGTTATTATAGAATTGATGGAGAAGGGCCTGCTTCTGTGGACCTCAGGAATTCCAGCTGCAAGAAGAACAGAATTTACCTCCCTGTCCAGTACAGATGTCATTGGGTTGTTTTCATAGTTCTAGAGTAGTTGGTAGATAATGAAGTAAGCTATTATATTGGTAATATTTAGAGAGCTGGAACTTAATACTGAAGGACAAAACAGTTGCTAGATGCTGTTGCCTGCCCTTCATGTGGCAGTGGTGAGACTGCATGTTTCCCTCTGTGCACTGACCCTGGTGTTTTGTATCTGCCTCCTGTGCAGTGATTCACTTTGATGCTGTATCCTCTCCTGGAATGGTTATTGTTAGTATTAGGCATAGCGTGTATGTTTGGGTATCATTTGTGATAAAAGCTGTATAAAGGATTTGATTGTCTTCACAACTAGGCAGAACTACTGAAAACGCCAAGGAAACCTCGTTTAAATATGTCTGAGTCTGCAGGTGGCTAGAGCTGCAAGAGGGGCACCTGCCCTGCTTATTTGCTTTGCTGACTCCTGCTGATGTTTTCCATCCTTTCCATTCTCTTCCTTCCACTAGGGGTAGAAATGAATCAAGTGAATTGGCAGTGAGAGGTTCACTGCTGCTTCCTGCTCTGAGCATGATGTGCTGGGATCACTGACATTACTGTCAATGCAAAAACCCCACAGAATTCTCTTCCACCATGTTACTTTCTTTCTCCATCCCACATGTGCTGTCTCAAAAACTATATGTGTCTATTTTGATTGTGCTATGTCATTTTCAGTTTCTCTGCTTCTTTCCTTTGAAGCAGTCTACATTTGTAGCTATGGAAACAATGATGCTATTGACAGTGACGTGCAATATGGAGTCAAAAATTGTTTGTTTTGCAGTTTTGAGATTTGTTTTCTTTTACTCACAACATGCTTTGAGGACGGGGAATTTTTATAGTAACCTTTATCATATGATAGCATTTGACAGATTCCTGTCAAAGCTGGTATGAACTATAATGAGGCCACATTAAAATTCTTGCATGTAAATACAACTTGTTAAATTGTGGCTGTTTTCCCAATTCAGTAATTACAAACCCATTGAAGTATAGCTGCAATTTTTTTTAATAGGAAGTTCTACATTAGCTTCTTCAAATCAGTCTGCAAAAGCTGCTAAACCCAAGAAATTTGGCTTGTGAAGTCCATTTGCAAATCTAAATGCCAGGTCAAGCCTGGAAAGAACATAATAAAGTCACCAGCAGATTATATTTAATTGTTTTTTATATACTTTAGGACTTCACAGACAAAGGGCTGGAGAAAGGTAAAGACTGCAGATTAATAGTTATAGAGCATGACTAAAAGTTGTTTTTCAACTATATCTCTAAAAAATAAAGCTTTACACAAAAGATACATATAATTATTCTGTGTTAAAAATAGGCAAACTGAGGCATGACAGTAACATATCAGAGCAGAGAAAAAACCTAAATCTTTTTGTTTGCTTGTAAAATAGAACAAAATATTTTCTACAGAAGAGGGAGCCAGTAGAGCTGAGCTTGCAAAATGCTGCCAGGAATGGCTTCCATTACTCTTTTAAATTTTATTTTTAATTTTTTTTTTTTATAATGGCAACAGATGTAGTAGGAGGGGGGAAAAAGTGAAATTTAGGAGCACCCCTTTGTTAGCTTCTATCAAGGCAAGAAAACTCTGGATTGCAACATCTGCTTTACAAAAATCTGTAGGGGAAGAAAACTTTGAGGATGGAATTAGTAGGAGGAGGAGATTGACCACGGCAGAAAAACATCTTAAAATGAAGCACTGAGATGATGGTGCAGTGAAGAAAAGTACCCATACAGTTTTCCATGGCAAAGGGATCAGATGAGAATTTTTGTTTTGGTCTTGATTGCTACCAGGTATACAAAAAAGCTGGAGAAAAAAGGTTGAGCCTAGTTACCAAGGTGGGTGTTGAATGTAAGAGTAACTGGACTAGATATAGTAGGAATGAGGTTTTCTGGGAAGCCACAGGGACCTAAGGGGTCTAAGAAGCAGAGTCAGGAACTGTAGCTTCATCTGGTGGCTGAGAAATGCCTGGAATTACTCTTCCTGCAGAAGAGTGGGCTGGCCAAGAACCAGAGCTGTAGGAGCATCTGATAAAGTCATTGTAACTATCCGTGAAGGTTTTTGGAGATAACATACAGGCTACTTAACTGGCAGGGATGGGAGGCTGTCATTTAGACTATTTAGCCTCTTGAAATTTGGGCCCTGTTTTATGTTTGTGTGCATATCTGTTTAAAAGCTTCCTTTGTCAGATGCTCCTTCCAATTTAAATTTTTTTTAATGCTCTATGCATCTCTGAGAAGCCAGCTTTATGTCTTTATTTTCAGAGTAGCTGCTTTATCTGTGAAGGTGATCAGGTCATCAGAAGCCAAAGACATCATCCTTGCTATTTCTTACTGGTTTTATTTGCTCTTCTTTCAAATGTGCTTCTGGATAAAAGTTCATTGCTGATGAATAGGAACTGAAGAAATAACACCATAATATATATTTTATCCATTTTTTTCCAATGCAGTTGCTTATTTTACAAGATTTTTGTTCTACTCAATTGAGGGAATTTTTGACAGTCATTAAATAAATTTTGGAGTGTATTAGATCCACAGTATCTTTCAAATGATAAATTTTTGGGGGCATCTAAGAATTTATAATTTTGTGTTCATATCAAAGACATGCTGAATTAATTCTGAAAAACCTTAAACAAGAGCCAAACAGACCCCAAGGACCCAATAGAAATTTATCCATCACAGCAAAATCATAATTCTGCTCACATTCTTGCACCAATTTCACTGAAAGTGGGTAAAATGGGAATTTTGAAGCTGCGTTAACACTTCTGCATCACTTCTGCTGGATTTGCATGCTCGCTCGTTTCTTCTTTTGACCTGTGCTGAGTCCTGTTCAACATAGCATGAAGTTCTGGGGAGGAAGAATTGTGCCACAGAGGAAGAGAGAGCAAGCACAGAGACTCTCTTTGAAACACAGTTCAGATGTGGAAGGTTTACCTTGCTAAAAGTGAAAATTGCTCTCTTGGCACCAAAGGAATTTTTCTTTTTTTCTTTCCGTTCCAGTTATTCTTAGAGGGTTGTATAAAGTGAACGTATATGCATGTGCACTTACACTCTTTCAGTAGTCCAGCAAATGGACATTTACTGGCATTTATAAATATCTTCTCAACACTGCAGAGCACTGTGGGACAAGCAGTGGCAGTGGGGTGGGTTGTCTTCTTTCGTGATAGATTCTGTAGGGTCAAGGATCTTACAGGCATATCCCTTTGGTGGCCATCAGTGCTTCTCTGACCGTTCATCATTTTTGATTAAATAGCAATCCACAGTTAAAAAAAAAAACCAACACAACCCCCATGGAATTGATTTTGGATTTTTTTCTTGTAATCTGGTTATTGTTTCAAAATTGTTTATAGTTGGATGAATGTGAACAGAGAGCTCGCATTAGAGGGCATTTAAATTTACAACAATTTTTTAGAGTATCTCATGTATATCATGTAACTCTATTGTACTTTGGTCTTCCACATTGTGAAAATGAATGTAACTGTGGATTGCCTCTGAAGATTCTACCTTGCTTTCCAGCTCCCTGATCTCTGCTACGTAAATGAAGGCCGACACAGATATCAATTTATGTTGGAAGGGTGTTAGCTCAGGACTTGGACTTAACATCCTTATTTATTTATTAATTTGTTGATTTTTAATGTATTGAAGAACTTGACTCATTGCTTCTCTGTAAAACAGGAATTTCAGCACAATGTTCTGTGAAACAGTTTCTTTAAGTGGATTGTTTTATTATGGGGCTTATTCTTGGTCACTCTTGGCAATGTAAAAGGACATGGAATAAGTTCAAGGACAAAATGCTGCACGTTGAGGCACTGAAAGAAAAATATTTAGTATCACATGGCTCTGTCATTTGGCATGTGTTTGCCTTCATGGGAGCAGTACCACAAATTGCTGTCTGGCATACATGACATGAAGGAGACCAGCATGACTGTGGAGGTGCCTCTGGAGAATGGTGCTGGATCTTCACTAGATGGAGCTCCTCTCTCTGGGTAGTGAACCAATACCTCTCAGGGATGCTGAGAGGGGTTCCTGTGAGAAAGGAATTAATGCTGGACTTATAAACAGCGTCTTCCATGCTAAGTGTTGATGTCTGTGAACTGGTGAAGTTGTTGGTAAAGTCTTTTTGACATTGGTTTTAACTAACTGATGGTTGTCGTGCAGTTTCTGATGCAGGGTGAGAATCCTCTGCTGTCATCATATCCACATCAACCATTCTGAATGCTGCTGGTTGCCTGCACTTGTGTTACACACAGGTGCCTGCTGGGGTTAGGGTTCTGTGGGCAACTTGAAAAGATAATTTTTGTGGGTAAAATATAAAATCTAAGCATAGAACAATGAAGTGATCTGGGGAGACCAGTGAGAAGAGACAGACTAGGTAATTTCCATTTTTTTCCTCCTCGGTGCATGAAACAGTCTTTGGTGTCACCTTCAGAAGAGTTTTTGAGGATCAGTAGTAAAGTTTGCTACAAGTTCAGTTGTACACATGATTTGGTCCAAATATCTGTCAGTGGTTTTGTTCCTTATCATCTTGATAGGTCTTAGGAAGAGAAAATATGTTCCTGTATGTTCTCACTTTTCTCCCTTATGCCACCTTTTTGACCTTTTCATATAAGCCATAGAGATATGCCCAATGTTTTTTAGTTGAGTAGTCCACAGCTGACATGAATATATTAGTATCAATTTAAACTAATCTGTATTATTGGTTACAGCTGACTTTTTATATCCTAATCTTCTTGCAAGCTATCTTGGATAGTACTTTTAAGATTGACTCCTTACATCCTTAAACATTAGACAGTTAGACTTCCAAGTGTTACTAGAAATGTTTAGATGCAGTTGAAAAGGAAAATGTCTCCTCCTTTTTTTTTACTTTAAATTATGTTCTTTACTATTTACCTTGTAGTTTTACTTTATTTATGTGGCCTTAAGTGCAGAGTAACTGCTGTTCTCACTCAGGCTATTATGGTAGTACCACAGGATTCCTGTGTCAGTGAAATGCTATAAAAGTTGTTACATACTGGTATCTGGTATTAGGGTTCTAGAGGTGTTGGTTTCAGTTTTTTTCTATGAAAGTAGTGGACTTGGAAGTGTTAGGTTTATGGCTGTGCTTGATGGTCTTAAAGGTCTTTTCTCACCTGGATTCTGTTCTGTGCAGGCTATATTGTAGACTGGATTAGATTAACCCTTGTGTTTTGTTTCTATTTTCCTTTTCCCTTCAAAGCAATTAAATATCATGTTAACTTTTGAATTAATTGCCCGTCGAAAATCTAAATAAGTTTTCATAATTGACATCTCAATTGTAACATTAACAATTAATGCAGTGAACAACTTCTGACAAGTGAGAATAAATGATACAATATTCATTAGCAGTGTTAACACCTTTCTTCCTGAAGGAAGAGATGGATAGTGTCTTGAGGGTATTATCTGCATTAGAATGCAGTGGGAGATAGCATTTTTTTTCTAAAATGCAATAGTAGTCACAATTTTTGCTAATGCTAGGATGATTTGGGTTGAGTGGTCTGTTACAGCACTTTTCTAATCTGTCAGATCTCAGTTGATTGTCTCCCTTTTATACTGAACATGCTCATGCAGAAGTAGATTCTTGGCCGTGGGAGAAAGGAGGTTTAGGTTGTGCTGCTGAATGGCTTTGAATAAATCACTCCATATCATACAGGCACTTTGTGATTAATTCCTTAGGGTGTAGAAAAGTGAGACATAGGTATTATTTTAAATAATACATGAAACAACATTTATTTTAGAAGTAAATTATCCCTCCCCACTTCTCTGGTAGGATAATTGGTCGACAAAAAAATCTTCACTGTGCAGTGCTATAAAAACTGTAACTTCTTCCTGGCTAAAGCTCCCAGCATGTGGTTTGCTTAAGAGCAAGGAGAGTATCTAAATCAGGTATTGTATTTAGAAAATTGGACAGTGCGAATATGGATATAAATCCTGGTTCTTTTGTCCTGTTTGAGGAAATGGTAGTAATTTTGGGCCTGTTTTCCATTTGTATTTTGGAAATAATTCAGATTGGATTATGAAGAGACACCAAGGATAAGGTTAATTATAGCTTTGGATAGCATGTAGTATAGTGATGGCAATATTGCAATAGTGAGTATTGCCTGATTTTTCTGAAATACTTTTTTTTTTTTTTTTTTTCCAGTTGCTTTTCACAATTCCGCTGTGATTCATTACAGATAAAACCTTTGCCTTTTTTGAGTAACAGATTTTGTATCCCTTTTGAGTGAGGTTTCATCAGCCTGGAGAACTTGGTCTGACTCCCAGTGGAGTGTTAAATGGAGATGCAGTAGCTAAACCCTCCCCATGGTGAGCTGATAGTATAGACTTCCTAGAGTCATTGCTTCTGTTTCTTCACCTGCTTTGAACTCTTCTCTGAGTGATGACAGAGGGAAAGAAGATGTACATGGCCTACAGTACAGGCCCATCTGTGAAGACCAGATGGCATCTGTAACAATTTTTCCAATGATTTGGTTATTTTCCCTTTCATTTCCTGTAAATTGTCTAGGGGATACTCATGTGCTGAAACAAGCAAGAATAATGGAAGTGCCGACCTTTTTGAGGGAATAGCATCTTATGCTTTCTAACCACTGCAGCCTAATCTCAATTATGTAATGCTTGTAAGTGCTGTATTTGAAATAATTTGTGATTCTGTGGAATCCAAACACAGTTTTTTTCATGCCACTTAAAGAACAAATGGTAGCCGTAACTAAAGTAGTGTGTGGGAGCCATGTTTGTAAGATTTTGCTTTCTAGCAATTTAAAAATAATCAGAATACTGAGTAAGTATTATGGCAAGTGTAACTAAAAGGACATAAATTCACACTATATTTTCCCCAAGCTTTAATTTTTGTAACAGATCTTGTAATTATACCTGTCTGCAATATATCCGAGCATTCACTGTGCTGAAGCTGTAAGTCCAGTCTTTCAGTCCATATTTATATTAATAGCAGGAGTTTAGTATGAATAGTGATGATTTGAATGGCCACATGCAGCTTTATATGTAGTATTCCTGTGAAACATGAGTAAACCTGCAAAACAAGTGGCTCATTTGTTTCTTTTTCTTGGCAGGCTTGTGTTTGGTTGTTTCCCCCCCCAGCTATGGCTGATAGTATTGATACCTGTTCTATCACCAGGAGGATGTAATTCTCCAAACTGTGAATGTGTAGCCATGTTTGTAGCTAATATTCCAGCTGTGAGTAAGTTTTTCCAAGCAGGTGAAATAGTTCTTTGCTTTATCAGTGTGGTCCTCTCTTTTATTTTTACTTCTTACATACTAACATAGAAATGTTTAGCCTTTGAGTAAAAGGAGAGAATAATGTAAAGACTATGCTATTAAAAGTACACGTTCTCTACAGAACTGCATCAGCAGGTTTGGGAATTTAATAACCATTATTAGCCAAATAATTTTTTTAAAGGTAATATTTTGTTGAAGGCATTCAAATATGTTACATTTTTGGCCAATAATACTTCTAAAGCAACAACTCCCATATGGCCTCTCTTAAAACTGTACATTTCTTTTTGATGTCTTTATTCATTCACCTTTTCTCCTAACAGAACTGTGTGCTCTGGAATCTTTTCTAATGATTTAAAATAATTTCCTCACTTTGGATTAGTGTATATTTTCATTTCCACTTTTTGAAACTTGATTATCAAGTAACATTAGAAGCCCCTTAGCACATCACTGTAAAAACCATGATAATAAACCCATTTATTTATCAAAAACATCTTTACCACTTAGAAGCTGGGTGCTTTTTTGATTATAAATGGCAACGCAGGAGTCATAACACTAGAATCAATATAATTTTAAATTTGTGACTGTCTGCTAATGAGCTTGAGTCATGGTCCTAGGCAGTGCATGATTTTAAATCTGATGCTATTTTGGGCTTTTGTGCTGTTCCTATAACTGTCCAAGGAGGCATGTGGCAAATTACAGTTTCAGACTGACCAAGCTTTTCCTTCTGCCATCACGGAAACTTTTTATGGGCCACCATATATTTGTTTTTGCATCTTCAGTTCACTGCTTCAGTTCAGTATGCAAATTAACAAAAACCTTTTATTAGCATAATTTTATTGCATGGGAATTTTAGCCAAAATCCCTGAGCAAGGAACCAACTGATATTTATAGAAGCTCTGTTGGAACAAAATATCTTATTTAGAGATTTCTCTTTGTTACTTTTAGGCAACAGTAATGGAGATTCTAAAGAAGAAAAACTTTCTTGGCTTTTAAAAGAATAATCTATTTGGGCCTTTTAGGATTTTGACTGTCCATTTTTTCATATCTTGAAGTGCTCACCAGACTTTTTAGTTCAGATACACACAGTCTGTGATTGTCTGTGCTTCACTAAGAAGGCAAGAGAAAATGCTTTTTATCTCTCAGCCTGACAAATTGATTTTTTACTACTGAGTACTGTTGGATCTTACAGCTTAAAAGTGCTGTGGTAGTGTCTCAGTTCTATTTCCATTCACTGTTCCTCAAATGTAGTTTTTAGTTTCTGAATTCTGTCTTTAGGAGTCTTTGACAGGAAGGAGGCTTTTTTTTAAACACATAAAGTAAAGGAGAATGCTTAATGTGTTATTTCATAACTAAGTTTAACCATACTTCTTCAAAGGCAGCATATATTTTTTTCTTTCACTTTTGAACTACTTTGAATTCCAGTTTTAAAAGTGATTTGCAATATTATGTGAAGTTTTGAAATGGTTTCTGTTAATATAGTACTTTTAAAAAATGATTTTATTTTATTTTAAGGTAGCTATGTGGGTGATTGAAAACTAACCTGTACATCATTGATTTTTGCTTTGAAATACATGCTCAAATGTGGTTCTCATCAGTGCAGATATTCTCAAAAATATTTTGAATTTCACAAGCACTAAACTAGTGGGTGTATTGATGGATTTCCACGTGCAGGTTAGGGTATGCCATACAGCACAAAAAATCTTTATTTGCCAATATTGTTTAATTACTTGAAATTATTTCGGTGAAGAACATGTTAAGGGAAATAAACTACCAAAAAGAGCTTTGGCTTATGTTATGCAGATTTGAGGGATGAAATGTATGAATTGGCTGTTATTTTTATTTGTAATTACCAGAAAGATCCTGAGTTCTGATCTGTTGGGGAGGCCTTGAAGTTTTAAAATCACATTGTTTCTCATATGTCTCTGTACAACTATACGTAAACACCATTTCAATTTTTGGTCATTGTGAGCCTTGAAATGTTATAAATATAACCTTGGTACTTGTTGGAACAAGCGTGCCTCTGATTTTGTAAGGATATGCTCTCTATAAATACACAGGCTAGTGAATGCTTGACAGAAATCTATTAGAGAGTATTCCAATTGCAGAATAATAAGAACCACATTATTTAAATAATGCCAGCTGAAAGCACAGGATCCTGATAGAGTGGGCATGTCTTTTAAGCTCAAAAATGTTTGGGTGCTATATGTGTAGAGAGTATTCTGAACTACATTTAGTAGAAAATCATAAACCTTTTTCCTGACTGCATAGCCTTGATCACCTGAAGTTTAACAGATGAGTTAACATTAGATAGGTCAGAGTAATTTAGATGATCTTTCAAAGGTTCATTCCAACTTAAAACATTCTAATATTCCATGAAGTCATCTGAATATGTTTTTATTTTGTTTTTTATCAGGAGTTGTTCATTGGTAAGGTGATAAAGCTATGTATTTTTAGAACTTTCCTATATTTCAGTGAGAGGAAACTGTGTAATTTTTCTTGTATATAACGGGTAGCAAGTGTAATTTAAAGTGCTGCTGAGCTGACTTGTAGCATGATCTGGTTTTGTATCTCCTCTCACACTGCAGAATGTTAGGCTTAGGAACAGAACACACAGGGCAAGGTTTGCTGGTTGAAGAAGGCCTTGAGCTGGTGGGTACAAGAGCTAAGGATGTGGATTTGGAGATTCATTAGTTTCCTTCCAAAACCATATCAGCACTCAAGGAGGTGGTGAGATTGAATGCACTAGAGGCAGAGTTGTTTTGGTCTATGAAAACACAAAGCTGTTAATGACTTATTTTTTGGTGGATTTTTTAAGGTTTTGTTTGTTTCTCCCTGGAGAGCCCATCATGCAACTGCCTGACTGTAATAAAATCTCTTCTATTTTTCCAGCTACTAATTGTCTGTGTTTTGTAAACTAAATGATACAAAGTTTACTCTGAATCAGTATTTTCAGATTGATTTTTCAAAGGAATTCTAATAAAACTCTGCTTTGTTTATTATATATAAAACCAATATTGTTGACAGTGATTTTCATTAATGCTGCTTTGCATGTGGCAGCATTTGTCACTTGATGGCTTTCTTGCAGGTGTACTCATTGGCATTAAATTAGTAATACAGTTCTAATTTGTCAGTATACTGATCTTAGATTGTATTTATATTTAACTACCTGCTTTACTGCTGATAAGGATCTATTGGCTTAACTGCTTACCTGCACATTACTCTATTGATCTCTCTTCTAATCTTGCATCTTGTGCTCTTGTATTTGAGTCAATTTATTCCAAGGACAGGATGTACTTTTCAAGTCATTTAAACACACAGCAGGAAGGTTAGCCAAATGATAGTTTTATTATTGATTTTTATGAAAGTCTGTTAGGTACACAATTATAATCTAGCTGCAGATAAACAGATGTATTTGAAGAGATGAGATTTATACTTAAAGGGACAATAAAGACTTTTTATCCTCTTTTGTTTGTTTGTTTATTTTTTAAGCATAAAATTATTTTGAGAATTCTTTCAGGGATATGGAAGAATAGCTAAGTATTCTAGGTTTCTGAGCTTTTGTGGTGTAGCCTGTTTTGTAGTATATCAAAAAGAGGCCAAAACCCAGGGCTCTTCTGTAATTAGAAGTTTCTCTTTATGGTGCTTTACTGTTCTATTCAAATATCAGAGGGCTGATGTGGGAACTTGTACTTTCAGTGTTATGCAACTCCATCTGTAGCATTCTCTCACTCATAACATAATTTCTTCAAATGTTTTTCTGTTTCATGGCAACTTGTCAAACTGATCTACACTTTGTTCAGTCATCCAGCCAGTATTCCACATGGCAAAATTGAGTATTTCCTGAAAAGCAGTTGAAGATTAATGGAAATGGAGAGCTTTCGATATCTAGGTGAGGCAGAGGTATGCTGCTGGAGGACTGTTGGTACCATTTGGCAAACTCAGAAATAGTTCTTCAGCAAAGCTGTCTGCATTGCAGCAGGAGACAAGAGGAGGATAAAAAGTTTTTAATTAAGTGATTTGGTTTGCAAGCCTAGAGACAACTTACAACTCCTCATCTTTTGATGGTACTGAAAAAGTGTTGTTAGTAAATGCAACTGCTAAGTCTCTGGAAGTGTCTAAATTTTTGTCTTCTAATCACCTTTATGTGAAATATAAGGCCTCTGGTGTCTTGGGACATCTTACCATCCCAAATAATTGTTGTTGCCCAATCCTTCTTCCCTGTGCTTTATTTTCATGCTTTTTTTCCCCCATCTTGTTCTGTCTTACCTATATTCCAAATAGGTAAGCTCTGTGCAATAAAGAAACCCTAGGTCTGAATTTCTCAGGATGCTAGAGGAGGAGTTCTAAAGCCAGTGATAAAGAATAATGTCACCTAAAACTCTTGGAAACAGCTTTTCATCAGGAGAGTTACGCTCCCCTTACGTGCACATGCAGGACTGGGAAATAAATCACTTCCTTAAAACATGAAAGTGACTGCAGTCACAAAGTTACTTGATAGGAATGCTGTGAGATGATGTATGGATGGCTGTTTTCAGTCAGTTGAGGTGTGCCATTTCACATCAGTACACAAATTCAGGGAGAAGATGTAAGATAACATTTCCATGGTCCTCTCCACCTGTTTCCTTTTTTTTGTTGAAATCTCTCTGAGAACATATCTTGAAGCAAAGAAATGAAAGGAGATGCACGAGAAGTAAAGAAAATGTTGCACTGGAAAGGTCCTCTTGTCTTGAGAGCTTAGATTTATATTTGAACTACAGAATATACGGTTTGTCTATAAAAAGCCAATATGGCTTTTTCAGTACAGCTTTATGAAACAGAAGACCCTACCCCTTCTGGATAAAGGAAAGAGCTGTGGTTTGCAGTAGTGTTCACATTGGTGTTGCATGAGATCATCTTTCCAATAAATTGAGAATTACTTCTACTGACCTTTACTGGGATGTTCAGTGAAATGATTCTAAAAGCAGTAAAATAACCAGATAAATTAGCACTTAGTCTTGCTTAATGGGTCTTAAGATGTCCAAAACGTTTTATTACAAGATTGATGTTTGCTCTTTTATACAGATAAGAGTCTTTGCATTTTAAGACTTCTGCTTGTGATCACAGGATCATGAAAATATTGTTTGATAAAAAAACATTTGTAGAACATATAGTCCACTCTCCAGGTCCAAACCACTGTTGACAGCACTAAGGCAGGCCAGTTGCATTCGCCACCAGTTCTGCAATAATGAGCAACAAGGGAGAAAAATCACAGAAGACTTAAGAACTGGTGAAATAGGAAAGCAAGAGAAGTGATTTGAACAGATTTCTGTGACATTTCTTTATTGAAATATTGGGGTTGATAATGCTTTTGTTTAAAATCTGAGAGCTTTTTAATATTAGGAGCTGTAGAATTGCTTTTCTTCACATTTCAACTTTCATGCTTCAGCAGATTGCATTTGTTTATTCAATCAGTGTGTTGGAATTCTATTTGGAGGCAAATGCAATAATGTTAACCTGCAATGAATGAATGAAATGAAATGTATCAATTTAATTCAGATAGAAAAATCTGTGTGTAAACTGTGATTTTATAAAACATATTTTACTTCTGGTAAGGTCCTCTAAGAAAAGCCATTAATGTGTAGATTAGAAAGATGTATTTGTAGCCTGAATGCTGGGATACTTAAGGATAACTGGTTATTCTGCAGGATCTTTCTATTTAAGCTTCAGGAAGTCTTAATAGTGAGCCTTAGATCCTTTCCAGCAAAGTGGATGTGATAGGCTTACCACTCTGCTGTCTTATTACTGTGCAAAATTTTTAGAAAGTACTATGGTGGAATAGCTAAAAACACAAAAATGAGAATTTGATGTTTTTTATTTTACATCTGTGATGCAAAACTAAAGGAAAAGCAAAACTAAAGGAAAAGCAGCTAATTTTTCAATATTAGGATGATTAATCTGAAAGACTAGTATGGATCCCCTTGTCTTGTATGCCCACTGATACCATATTCCTCTTCAAATCACCTCTGTAAATTAAAATCAAAAGTCTAATGTGAAAAGCTTAATTTTATTTATTATTGAGAAGTTTGTGTGTGCCTCCATATACTTGTGATTTATACTGTTACTGGCAAATATGGACTGCTATTAGTACAACTTGAATGACTTTTTCTTTCCCTGCTTAAGTTTGCTTAAAGTAATCTGAAACTAGTTCTGTTTAACAGCTTCCTGTTTCTGCTTATTGATGTGAGTGGATGAAGTGACTGATTAAGCAGCTGTGCCTTGCAAATCAGGTGTTCTAACAAAGAGGTGTAATGGATTGTCTTGTCTACTTAGTAAACTGAGAAGCTTTAGCCAGACTAAGTACAGTTTGAGCCAACAGAGTTACATCCATGAAAACTAGTGGAAGATTAGGAGAAGCTTCTTTAACTCTTTCCTCAGTTCCTGGGTGACACAAGAAAGGGGGCTTTAAAACTGTACCATAATTGCTACAGTTTTATGGACACTGTCATAACAGAAGATTACTGGTATAGAATTTATTCTTTTGTAGAAGTTAAAACAATTCTCAAAAGTTTGAATAGCAGAGCTCCAAATATACATTATCTCCACAGCATGCTAAGATGGTAAAAAAGTAACTGGCCATAGTTTTTCTTACAAAATAAACCTACTCAACCTACTCATATCTTACTTTACATCTATACTTTATATCTTACTTTATTTTACTTTATTTTACTTTATTTTACTTTATTTTACTTTATTTTACTTTATTTTACTTTATTTTACTTTATTTACTTTACTTTATCTATACTTTATGTCTTACTTTATATTTATAAACTCATATCTTACTTTAGGGAAGGCAAACATTAATTTAGTGCCTATTTGCTTAGTTAATATTCTCCTGCAGAATGTCTCATGATAGTCTTTGGCTTGTGGAGCCAGTTTATGTCAGCTCCAGCTGATGGAAGTGTTCCTGCTTCCCATCCTGTGTGGAATACCCTTTGAAGTGTGCTGCAGCTCTTCGTGCAGATTGTCCACGGTGTTTGTATTTTGGCACAGGTGAGAAAATTCTGGCAAGTCTTAGTTGGCTTGTTCTCCTGGTGTTTTGTATTGGTGAAAGGATATTTGGGAAATTTAATGCCAAATAGGCTCAGAAGCTTCCTGCTATATTCCCTGTTTCATACAAAGAATGAGGCTGCTGTGCTCTTGTGGTGCTTCTGATGAGTTACCTTCCAGCACTGTTATTGGGACCCATCTGTAGAAGTCAGGCATAAGGTTTGCTGGTCACTTCTTAATTAACCCTCTGCTTAGGGAAGCTGTGTGGATGTGATGGTAAAGCACTTTCCTTGGCAACACCATCTGTCCTTTCTCCTTATCTAATAATGGGACTGTACCTTGCAAAACACCTCATAATAAGACACCTTTTAAGTCCAAGCTTTTATGAGTAAAATTCTTTCTATTGAAATTTTGCCATCATCATAGTACCTCTGCTTTCAGGCATTGTCACTGTTCTAAGTTGATGATGAACCCTTATTAGCTGGTACAATAGAAACTAAGGTTTTGAATTAATATAGATATGCCATAGAGCATTGCATTAAAAAAACAAAACACCCCGATTCTAAAAACAGCTCTGAAATTTAATCACTTGGCCAAGTCATATGCAGCATACTAAATACTTATTAAGGATAAGCTGTTTCTGCTTTTAGAACAAACATTAAATGGCAGATGTCCACAATTCTAATACCAGATGACAGTGATGGAAAGGATTTGTGACCTAAATACATCTGAACAATTTCTTCCATTAATGCACATTCACAGTAGCACGTGACTTAACTGATCTAGGTAACTAGAGTGGTCTTTGTTATCTCTGCTCACGTTTGGATAGATATATTGGCAAGGTGCCACTGATACCATGCATTTTAACTAGAATAAGCCCTTGCTCTTTTGAGAGGAAGAAAGTATGGAGTTATACTATTGAGTGAAATCAGTTAAAATACTCTGACTTCAGTGTGTGAAGCTTGTAAGCCAATGCTTTAACTAGGATCTAACAATGCTAAAGACAACTATGTTGTTCACCTTCCCCAAATGTTATTTTGGGTTCCTTCATATTGTACAGTGAATGCCAATGCTGATGAATGTAGAAAGATTAAATTATTTAGGAGACAGAAGGGCTTGTGAAGACAGAGTGGATGCATAAAGTTTGTTTTGGTGGGCTTTGTTTTGTTTTGTTGGTTTTGTGTGTGTGTATGTGTGTTTTTGTTGTTTGTTTGGTTGGGTTTTTTTGTTTTAGTTTGGTTTTTTATTTTTTTGTACTTTCCAACCATCTAGAAGTCCTAAGTTTGCTGCATAATTATTAGTGGAAGTTCTTTTGTACTATGTTATGCATAAGATCAGATTAGAGTGACCTAAGGATCTCTTAGAGCTTTGTGTTAAAACAGTCCACTGAAAACAATACTCTTCTGTGAAATTCTGAAGACCTACCTTGCAGTTTGGGAATCCTTGAAGGCTACCCAAAGTAGAGAAGGTTCCTTTTGTTTTAGAATGTGTTGGCAGCTTTGCAAGTACAAAGTACATCCTGATTTTTTTCTTCATATATTTATTTATATAGTTTATAAAGTGAACAAAGCCTGCTGAACAACTAACACCAGCTTGAGAAATTTAACTATCCTCCTACTTATCTACATCCTAGCTGCCAGGGCAAGTTTTCTCTACCTCCATAGTCTCCTTTGAGGTGACTGGCGAATGATCCCTTGTGTCTCATACAAATGTTTCTCTTGGGTTTGTGGTTGAATAAATAGCTTGTCACCAATATCATTCATTCTAAACTGTCAGTACTGAGATGCATTTCAAATATGGATCTTCACGATTTCCCTTTTTTTTCTTTAAATAATCATTTAAAAATTAACACAGAGTAGGCTTTACCCCACAGTTAATGTCTGACTGTATTTTGAGGTTAAATTAGTCTATGAATCTAAATGTGTGTGTACTGTTGTGTTTTGATTTTTCTTTTTTAAACAATTGTTTTTTCATTGGTGTTTCTATTGCCTCCTTTCAGGTGTTTTAATCTTTTTTTGTGTTTGCTTCCACCTTTCCCATCTATTTTGATAGTCCTCTCCGTACTGGTAGGCCATTCACTAATGATGTGGTAAAGCTTTGCTGGAAACGTTCTGATTTTGCAGATGGATTAACCTAGAAATATGAAACTGTGCTGCTTTGGTTCAGGTTTGCATGCAGTGCCTTTCAACAGATAAAGTTGAAGTTTGCTTACAGTTACAATAAATCTTACCCCCTTATTCTAGTTATTTGGCAGTGATACAGGAGGGACATTACTGATACTGAATTCTGAATCAGTTGTAGTGGAAGTTCTAGCCAGAAGCAGAAATTTAAAAGGCTGAGTGATGTAATAGAGTTGAGAACACTGATGTGGTTATTATTACAGCCAGTCATGCCTTGAGAGAAATGAAGAATATCTTTGACAGAATATGTGGTGATAAGCAGGCAAATGAGTCTCTACTGACTTGCATGGATGTAGCTGCCATAACTGTGTCTAGGAGCAAGTTCTGTTGCTCTGTGTGAAGTACAAGTGATGGAATAAAAGCAACAGAGGCATGAATATGGAAATCCAGCTTGTATCAGAGTAGCAGATAAGGAACAATTTAGAATTATCATATGCTGTAAATGACATTGCTTGTGAGAAATCTAAAATTTCTGGATCTTCACTGTTGAAGTAATTGTACTTACAATGACACATTTCTCTCATCCTTCTTATAATCTATATTTTCTTTTTGAGAGGAAAAATAAGGACCCTCTATGCTGGAAGCTAGCTGTGGAATTTAGACAGATTTTAATCAGATCCTTCTTGAAGGGATTTGATTCCACCCTGTACAGCCTCCTTGAGCTCAGTGGGGTTTGCAGCTAGTGAAAAAATGCTCACGTCACAGAAGTTTTTTGTTTAAGAAAAAGAATGTAATTTTTCCTTTCCTCTCCAGTGATAATCATGATATTTAGCTTGGTCTACAAGTATAAATATTTTGTCTTTGAAGATGAAATCTTCAGTAGAAATCTTCTTGTGTCCTGTGTTCAGTGGTGGGTGACATGGATGTGTACATTGTACAGATATTATTTGTTTTATTCTTCTGCTGTTAACAAGCTAGAAGACTTGTTAACGAATTAAATAACTCTCCCCTTTTCCCCTTCTTTGGAAGCTAATGTCTGCAATCACATAAGCTTCTTGAAAGGAATGTATGAATGAATGAGAGTCCTAACAGCTGGAAACTTGCTGACTCTAATAAATGAGGAGCTACTGAAAAGCTCTGCTGGACCTCATTCTGACAAACAAGGAGGGGCTAATTGAGAATGTGAGGGTTGAAGGTAGCCTTGGCTGCAGTAGCTATGAGATGGTGGAGTTCAGGAACCTGGGAGAAGGGAGCAGGGCAAAAAGCAAGACCACAATCCTAGAATTCAGGAGAGGAGATTTTTGCTCTCTGATTTCAAAGATCTTTGTAGAGTCCCATTGTATAAGGCCCTGGAGGGAAGGGTGGCCCAAAAGAGCTATTTAACATGCAAGGATCACCTTCTTCAGGCTCGAGAACAGTCCATCTGAAGAAGTAAGAAGTCAGGAAAAAGTGCCAGGAGGCCTAAATGGATGAACAAGTTGCTCCTGGCAATACTGAAACACTAGAAGGAAGCATACAGGAAGCAAAAGCAGGGTCGGGTAACCTGGAAGCAACACAAACACACTGAAGGGGCAGACAAAGTTAGGAAAGCCAAAACCTGACTGGAATTGAATCTGATGAATCAGATAAGAGACAAGAAGGGCTTATTAAGTCCATAGGCACCAAAAGGAAGATGAGTGAAAATGTGGGCCCACTGTGGAACGAGGCAAGGAACCTGGTGACAGAGGACATAGAAAAAGCTGTGGTGATGAATGCTTTCTTTGCTTTGGTCTTTACTAGCAAAATTGGTCTTCAGAAATCCCAGGCCCCAGAAACCAGAAGGAAGGTCTGGAATAAGGAACACATTCCCTATGTGAAGGAAGATCAGATCCCAATAATCTGGACATACATAAGGTCCATGGGCCCTGATGGAGTGCATCTAAAAGTGCTGAGGGAGCCAGTTGATGTTTTGAGATTCCTTGATTATGTTTGATTGTGGTGATTGGGAGAGGTGAGTGAGAACATCAGGAAAGCAGATGTCACTGCTATCTTCAAGAAGGACAAGGAGGACCCAGCAACTACAGGAAAGTCAGCCTTACCTTGAATCCTGGGAAGGGTGTGGAACACTTAATACTGGTCAACATTTCCAGCTACATGAAAGGCAAGAAGATCATCAGGAGCAGTCAGCATGGATTCACCAACAGGAAGTCATGCTTGACCAACTTCATAAACTTCTATAATGTAACTACTGGCTCCCTAGACTAGGTGAGAGCAGAGGATGTTGCTTACTTTGACTTCTCAACAGCTTTTGACACTGTCTCCTAAGAGCCCTGTAGAGAAGCTGATGAAGTATGAGTTGGATAAAAATATTAAGATAGATTGAATTCTGACTAAGTGACAAGGACCAGAGGGTGATGATCGATGATACAAAGTCTAGTTGATGGCCAATAACTGGTGGTGTGCCCCAGGGATTGTTACAGAGCACGATGTTCTTTAGCATCTTCATTAATAATCTGAATGATGGGTCAGAGGGCACCTTCAGTAGGTTTGCTGATGACATAAAACTGGGAGTAGTGGCTGATACACCAGAAGGTTGTGCTGCCATCCAGAGGGACCTCAACAGGCTGGAGAAATGAGCTGGCCTAGAACCTCATGAAGGAGCAGCTGTGAAGTGCTTCATGAGTGCTGGTTGATTTTGTAACATACAAAATACAATAAAAGTGCCAAAACACTATTCAAAGGTAAGGATTGATTTTTTTATATTCCCATATATTGGTCAATAGATGGGAAATACACAAGCTAATTTTTCATTTAGAAGTAATAGACCTTAGGTCTCTTCTTCCACTTCCCATCCTCCTTCCAACTCTGCTTTCTTTCATGAGAGACTGAGTATGATGTGGTACTCACTTTAAATTATTTCCTAAATAACTCTGTTGCTATGGCAGCAACTGCTGCTGCTGCTTCTGGAATTTACATGCCAAGCACTTCAGTGAGGAGATTTACAGAAAAGTCATTGAAAATGGTCAAGTTTGTCAGCATTTTTGCAGCCCACCCACAAAGCAGTTCATTATGCAGCTCTTTGCTGGAAACTAGAAGATCTGTTTTAACTGGCACAGCTAGCCATGTAATAGAGGAGAAAGAAGGCCCCAGCTCTCTAGTGTAGCATCTTGGCTAATGTGTTTAATCCTTGTAGGATGTAATTGCTACTGTATAGGAACAAGACCTCAGTTTGGCATTTCTCACCGTCAGATGATGCCACTTCGTGATTTTGCTTATAAAATAAAGCTGAGCTCTTTAGGAAAACAGTTTTTTTAAAAATATGAAAGCTAAACTAATACTAGTTTTTTGTCTAATACTTCTTTTGAAAGTACTGTAGGACTTCTAACCTTGTGCCCTGATAGCTTCTAGCTATGGAGAAGCCCCAGCACTGACACATTTACTTGACAGCTCAGCCAGGAGCACTCTGTGCTGGGTTAGGAGCTGCTGGAGGCCACCAGGGAGTGGTGCTGAACGGTGCTGATCCAGTTGGTGGCTGCTCACCAGTGGTGTCCCCCAGGGATCAGTGCTGGGCCCAGTTCTGTTTAATGTCTTCATTGATGATTTAGATGAGGGGATTGAGTCCATCATCAGCAAATTTGCAGATGACACTAAGCTGGGGGGGGAGTGTGGATCAGGTGGAAGGCAGGAGGGCTCTGTAGAGGGACCTGGATAGGTTGGAGAGTTGGTCTGATTCCAATGGGATGAGGTTCAACAAGGCCAAGTGCCGGGTCCTGCACTTTGGCCACAACAACCCCATGGGGAGCTCCAGGCTGGGCACAGAGTGGCTGGAGAGCAGCCAGACAGAGAGGGACCTGGAGGTTTGGGTCAACAGGAAGCTGAACATGAGCCAGCAGTGTGCCCAGGTGGCCAAGAAGGCCAGTGGCATCCTGGCCTGGATCAGGAACAGCGTGGCCAGCAGGTCCAAGGAGGTGATTCTGCCCCTGGACTCAGCGCTGGTGAGGCCACACCTTGAGTACTGTGTCCAGTTCTGGGCCCCTCAGTTCAGGAAGGAGATTGAGGTGCTAGAGCAGGTCCAGAGAAGAGCAAGGAGGCTGTGACGGGACTCCAGCACAAGTCCTGTGAGGAAGGGCTGAGGGAGCTGGGGCTGTTCAGCCTGGAGAAGAGGAGGCTCAGGGGAGACCTCATCACTCTCTACAACTCCCTGAAAGGAGGTTGGAGTCAGGGGGAGGTCAGGATCTGCTCCCAGGTAAGACAAAAGGGCACGGACTTAAGCTCTGTCAGGGGACGTTTAGGTTAAATACTAGGAAAAAATTCTTTACAGAGGGTGATCAGGCATTGGAATGGGCTGCCCAGGGAGGGGGTGGATTCTCCGTCCCTGGAGATATTTAAAAAGAGACTGGATGTGGCACTCAGTGCCATGGTCTGGTAACCACGGGCGGAGTGGATCAAGGGTTGGACCTGATGATCTCTGAGGTACTTTCCAACCCAGATGATTCTGTGGTTCTGTGTGACTTCCAGGAATATTTTTTGTGTAGGCTAAAGGGAATATAACTAGTCAAAAGGTTTGTTTATATCTTTCTCTAACTTCTGAAGCTTTCTGGTGAGATTATAATTTTTCTCTGAGTAGTAACTGTGAACATTGGAATTTTGACTCTGGAAGTAAACTTGTACAACAGCCATTAAAAGTTTGCGATTAAATGAAATGATGGATTTGATGAACTACCATGCAAGTTAAAAGGCTTGTGTAGTCTCTAACATTTAAGGTTTGCCTTTTCTTTGACATTCTTATGTATGTAGTCAAGTTCCTGAAATAGTTCTAGTATTCTTGCTTCCTGTGCTTGTCCACAAAGGTTTGAGATTTTTCTTTCTTTTTCTTCTTTGCCTGTATGTCTATCTTCCCCATTCAGTTATCATTCCTTAAATCATCACATATTCAAGAAAAGGAAAAAGTAATTTCAGATATCCACACTGTACAGTGTGCTTCTGAATCTATTTAAAATCTGGCTGTGACTGGCAGAGTTGTTAACTTTGCAGAGTTGGGAGTAACACTTACTACACTTTGAAGAACGGATTAAGTTGTTACTACATTTATATACCGGAAATCAATGTGACCAGTGACAACATTGCATGCCTACTGGCTATCCAGAGAGCTAGTTATGAATGTTTGCTCTAACAAAACAATGTTCTTTGACCTTGGGATAGCCAAAATCAAGCATTTCACAAGTTTATGGTGACAGAAAAGCAATACTAATGATATTTTTAGGTCTGTGTTATAGTATGCAGAACTTAGACATTGTCAGGTCTTACAATGTGACAAAAAATTCACAGATCTCCTAATGTGCTACTGACTATAGTTTCTAAAAACTTGTGAATTGCTGATTATTTTGGCAGTTCTAGTTATGAAGAGCCTGACTTTCTATAGTTGACAAGGAGCCTAAAAAAATGTGGTAGTATTTCGGATCATTTTTCACCCTTCCTGCTCTTGAAGATAATGTCTACCCTTTTTATTTTGCTTTCAGTTCAGACAATTACAGTTTGAGTCCTGAACACAGAAATAATTATGAATCCCCCCACTTTTCATAGGCTGTTTCGGTTTTGCTTCTAGTGCATGTTTTATGTACTTCTGACAAAGATTTCAACGTAAGACAGAAATATTACAATTCATCATAAACTAAAAAAAATAAAATTACAAAGTAGACTTTACATGGCATGACATGTAAAGACGTAAAAACATCTTTTATGAAGAAGTATTTTAATATATACATGTTGTCTAATGATTTTAAAAAATTATTTTTAAAAGGAAATAATTCTAAAAGTTGTGTATTTTATAATTATGTAATTAAATTAAGGACCTTGCAGAGTGTAGAAAGTCCAGTGCTGCTGGTATATTGTCATGACAGAAAAAAAATACTTCTGGGAAGGATATATTCCTTTGAGCAGAGCACAGCTAGTGCCCTTTTTATATAATCGAATCATCTTTCAAATTCCAATAAACTCTGAAGTTCCCTTCTATACCTTACTGAAAATGCAGTCAAGATCATGATAGTAATTTCTGGAGCAATTAGTTGGTGGTAGTTTACTAAGCAAAATTTTTCCATTATTAGCTTATGTAGTTCAAGCCATATGTATTTGAGTCATGTAAGTTCAGTTTAAGTCACTGAATGCTAATGAATAATGTTCTTTACTGAAATAAAATTGCATTTTCTGTCTTGAAAACTAGAAGATACATTCAAAATAGCAACTTGCCTCAGCATTCTCAGAAAACGTTTTCAGCTGAATTTCTCTGACTTCAAAGGCAGTCATTTTTGTTGATCTTTGAGAATTACATATCTTTAAAAGCTGTAAGGCAGAGCAGCTCTCTGAGATGGCAGATTGGAATGGAGCCACAGCACACCAGAGCAAACAGGCTCAATGCTACATTTTTACTGAATAATCTCGGTGCTCTTCAGTTGTCTTGTCCTGAGACAAATATTTCTTCTTCCTCTGTAATCCACCAGATTAATGGACATGGGAGGCTTTTGGTTAGGGTTTTGGACACCATGTCCTCCTTCTCATTAATCAGTTTAGAATAAGAATCAGTTTATAATCAGTGTGGAAATCTCACAGAGGCAAAAATTTATAAGCTACTCTTCTGCTGTCATCGTGGGTATCAAGATCAGGCTGTGCTGTCCTGAGGTTGCATACAACAGGAGGAAGAAATAAGAAGAAAGACATCAGACCTTGTCCAGGGCATGCAAGATTGAAACCCTGTATCAAACCAGATTTTTTTAAAACAGTTCTCAGTGTCTGTGAAGTCTTTTTACACGCTGAGAACAGACGCTAGAAAATAAGGTAACTTGTAATTTCAATAATGTTTCACAAAATGCCAAAAAAAGCAGAAAGGAAAAGAATGAGACTGTCTTAAATAGTACCATTTAAGTACCATACATGAAGGCAGAGATTAGTTTCTTTGCTGAAATACAAATGTCCCTGCTTATCATGTGTAATGGTGTGCTGGGGGCAAGAAGAATGGCAAGCTGTTCAGAACACAGCAGTGATGCCAGAAAAAGCAAAAGATAAGAAGTGATCCATTCCAGAAAATCCTATTTTTTATTCTAAAAGCAGAGAGAAGCTCTGATTAAACTCTTGTCTAAGCTATAGATGACCCAGTTAAAGCTTTGTTCTAAGAGAAACTGTAACTTTAATCAAGCCTGACTATAAAATCTAATTATATTTCGTTGCATATTTAAGATTGAGAATGTATTTGTGCTTAGCTGGGGGCCACAAGTTTCTACTTCCTATACACAGTTGTATTTATATTAGAGAAGAAACATAATACAGTTCTGTTTGCTTTATATTTTAGTTTATTAAAAAAAACTTATGTAAGTCTTCATGGATTTCACCTTGTCATAAGATGATTTTTAGCATCTTTATCTATGCATTCCACTAAATTTTCAAAAGTTATGCAACCTGCAGTTTTCTGCAACTTGTTTCTGCTTTGCAGACAGGGATTTCTTATTACAGGAAGATAAATAGTGGCAGAAGAAACTTCAGATATAAATAACGTACCTGTTCTATTTAATATTAAAACTATTACTAGCTTTATTATCCATGTTGTTTCCATGGGGAATAAAACCGAGGCATAGTAGTGTGTATTTGAAGCTAAGATATTTAATGAATTTGGAAGAATTGATTGTTGCTGTTTAGAAAGCCCTATTTTTAAAACGAACTTTCAGAGTAAAGTGCATGAACATTGCCTTGCAGTACAATTAGTAATGGAACAGAAGTGACTCTCACCCTGAAAAAATAAAACTCTATCACTGAGGTCATCAGACTCCTTGGCCATGGTCTTGGCATTGCTCACTTCATGCAGCAGTCTCACATATTCCTTGTATTTGCCATCCGTGAAAAGAAACTAATTTTGTGTCAGATTAGGAGTAATGGGCATAGCAAGCATTTACTTATTGGAGGTAAATGTGTGAAATGGTTAATTTTCTGAGTCAACCAGAAAGCTAAATCAAGTGGAGCCTCAACATTACACAGAAAATACCGCCCTTTCTTCCTTTCTTTCTGTGCTTCTTGTCCCTGGGGTGTATTTTTTTAGTGAAAATTTTGTTTAACAGTGGAAGAGCCAAAGATTAAAGAAGATAAGACAGATGGAGATAGAAGAGTTGACATAGAATAATGGAATGTTCCAGCTGAACGAGTGAAGAAACAATCTTCCTCCTTTTTTTCTTTTTGTTTTTTCCTACATTCAGGAATTCAATTCAGAAACTGAATTTTAAAATTAATTTTAAGTGGGACTGTGTTTTGCAGGTCTAATATTTCTCAAGCAATTTTTCATTGTCTGCAATATGCTTGAAGAGTCTTGACTTAGAGCCAGCTGTTCAGGAAAGGTGTGAGCAATAGAACACTTGTTTTTGCTAATTCTGGTGTAAATATATTTCCCTTGATTTCTCTGTGTAAAAACGAAGTTATTTGGCTGGGTTTTTTGGGGAGGAAGAACCCTGCCATGAATGACCCTTTGCTTGCATGTTTTCGAAAGGAGGGATGTGACTGGAAAAGCAATGGGCAAGTGGAGTTCTCAATGTGTGATGGCTGCTCCAGTTCTGTACTGTGACTGGCAAAATACAGAGGATCCTTAAATCTGGCCTGAACCATAGAAGGCTTTCAGTTATCCTGTAATACATCTGTGGATGTGAGAAGATTATTAGGTGTCTGACATCCACTGTTTTTCTCTGTAGGTCCAAGAATCTGACCTAGGTTATGCCACTGTTGTCACATAGTTCAGACTTGCTTTGTTGCAGAATGGAGAAGAGAGTTTTACTAATCATGGGGACATAATTTAAATGAGTTTCTACATTTTTCAAAGTACTTTCATTTGTGATTGTGAGAAAAAAAAAATATCTCCACAGCAGTAGAGAAGAAATTGAGATTGACTTAATGTCTGTGGCCCTTGTGACTTTCCAGTCTAAAGAGGGTGTGCTTCTTTATTCTGGCATTATATGTTCTAATTTCATAATGTTAAAATTATATGACATGAAAAATTGGGAGAAGCTCTATTATTTTTTCAGGGATTTTTATTTTGCTTGTTGCAACTGTAAGAAAGTAGATTTTTGTGCTTTAGGTGAGTACCTTGAGAGTAAGATAAGCACATTTAGGCAATTATTAACCCTACCAGCAGGAGCTCCCTCCATAATTGGCAGAAATCACAGAATTACATTTATACAAGAATATTTGCTGGGGGCAACTCACTCGAGTGACAGCTCAGAGCAGTTCACCAGCCATTTGGAAGATGCTCTCCATCTCCTAAAACTTTTCCTCACCCCAAAGGAGCAGCAGCATGACTCTACCTTTGGGAACACCTGAGCATGAAGACTTTCAGGGATAGCTAAGGCCAAGTTTGCTCAGTTGGATCCAATGCACTTATCCTGCTCCTCCTGACTGCTGGTAAGCTGTCAGCAAGGAGAGCAGAAGTAGAATCAAACTTCTAAAATTTTGTATTGCTTTGTATATTACTGATAACTCAGTAACAAAAGTTTGAAATCCTTCATAAAGACTCATTATTGCCTAGTAGCTAGTGCATGGGTTTTACTGATCTCAACTTGAACCAAAACATTTGACCTATGTTCTCTCTTTTCGCTCTTCTTCTCCCTCCTTGTTACCCTTGTCCTAACATATAATATTTAAATATATAAGAAACAGTTTAGTATTCTCACCTCTGGCTTTCACAACTGTAGTAGTCAGTAATTATTGCAAAATGGCAGACATACTAGAGCTCCAACAGCTAGAAAATTACAAGGTTTCAGTGTGACACTCGATAACATAG
Source organism: Florisuga fusca (assembly GCA_038090715.1). Lineage (NCBI taxonomy): Eukaryota > Metazoa > Chordata > Aves > Apodiformes > Trochilidae > Florisuga > Florisuga fusca. Next base: position 9,283,022 of record JAAWXA010000011.1, read on the forward strand.
CTTCATTTTCATGCTTTGGGTGAGTTTGCAGTTTGGGTTTTCCAAGGATGCCTAAAGCCTCAGAGTTAAGGTATGGAGATTTACTGCTGTTGCTACAGAATTTAATATTGTGTATTGCAGAATTTCAAATTTTTTTTAAGTTTCACTTTTTTCTTCTTTCAGAAGAAATTAACAGTAATGGGATAATAAATAATGCTTGCTGAATAGGCATCCAATATTTCTGTACTTCTAATTTGTGTGACTATAGAGGTACAGTTGGGAATGAGGTTTAAGAATTCATGTTCTTATTCAAATACAGGATTTTCTAGTGTCTGTGCAGTTTCAGGATTGGATGGTCATCCCTCTGCTCTGTAAGGTGAATTTACAGTAGGGCACAGGTAGATATTGACTTCCAGGAATAGAAATTGTGTCCTGAGGTGACATTTTTTTTGGTATCTTAATGTATTTATTTTTTTCTGATTTAAGAAGTGGGTGTTGCTTTACAAATGTAGATGTCCTGTGTATCTCCAGAGCTGTGCTGTGTCAGCCTCAAGAGAGCTCTGGAAATGTATGCTGTAGGTATATACCATAACACCTTTTTGATTGTTTCCTCCAGTCCTTCTCTCTTCCCTATCTTCTGTATGCAGACAGTCATTATTCTCCCTCCTGTCAGAATCCTTTGGAATCCCAATATCCCAAATGAGATAATACTTTGATAACAAGGATGAAAATCAATGAGAATTCACCATGACTTTTAATTTTGATGTTAGGTGAAACTTTTCAGAAGGTCTAGACCTGATTCAGGTTTCTTCTAGTACTGTGTGCTTTCATCATAGTGACATCTGACATCAGATTTTCTGAAAGCTGCTAGTTGTCTGCTTACAGCAACTGTTAACCAAACTCTTTTTAAAGGAAGGGATCATGCCATATAGCTAAGAGGCCTCTAGTCTTTATGCTTGTTGAAGGCATTAGGAGCTCTACTTAACTAAATCCTGTGTTCCTATCTTTTTTTCCAGTGGAACTCTCCTTCATTTTTGAGAGAGCTTGCATGTATAAGCTATGCAAATTTTGTCCCTAAATCCCTTGAATGCTTGGGATATCACAAACTGGCATCTCTGTCTTCCTACAGTTGTTCGTGTTGGCATGTGATTCAGAGACCTAGATTTTTTGCTTTGGATTTATCCTTTGTGCCAAGAGCCAAATAAATAGAGAGGTATGAATGTTCCTGTTAATGTAGAGCTGAACTTAAAGTGTATGTTCTGCTTTCTGGATTTTTTTTTTTTTTCCTTAAATTCTTTTTAGGAATCACTTTACTTTTTGGCATTACTGAGCAAATATGGTGTACATCTACCTTGGAGAAAATGGCTGGATCATTTTAAAGTGTAACTCAAGACCAGGCTTGTTTGTTTAAAGTTTAAATTCAAAGTAATTTGCAGTGAGTACAAACGTCCAGTTCCTGCCAGTTTACCTCAGTTGTCCAATCATTTTTACCACCTCCAGTATGGTTTAGAGTCAAAGTTATATTTGTTCTGCAACCATATCAAGATTGCATTGGGAATGTAAGGCTCATCTGAATTTGGCCAAGACTGCTAAGTGGCTGCTGGCACCAGTTTGTCAGGAATTATGGCATGTTTCTAGTAGCTGTTGTGAAAATTTTGAATTGCAGTTGGGAAACAAGAAGCTTTTTTAAAATGATACATATCTGAAAAAATATACATTGTGAGAACATTGTGCTGAATACTGAGAACCAGGTTTTATGTAATCCCTAGAAGAGAGTAAGCTCTGCAGCTGGAGTGCTTTTTATTGACTGCAGCTTAAAATATGAAATTAAGTTCTGTACTGAAAGTTTTGAATATGAAAAGGAATAGTGTGATATCATGTCCTTCTTGGTGATAAAGTTTCCCAAGGCAAATCTTCATAATGGCTTAGATGTAGAAATAACTGAGGCTTATTCTGTGCAAGAAGATGTTGGACACAGATTGAGTTGTCTTCAAATCATGCTTGAATAACCAAAAAATAGTTAATGGTGATCCTGAAAACGCAGAATTCATGAGTCAGGGCTCATATGTCAGGCTTTCTGAAAATTCAGGCAAATGTAACTTCAAAAGCTTAAAGGCAGTTCACGTTTTTAGGATTTTATTCCTTACCAAGAAGTTACACTAGAACCATATTGTTTTTATACTACAGAATCTTTATTTTTTCCACAGAGTTTTTGTGGCAAGCTGCAGCTGCAGAATATAAAAATGTACAGGTTTTAGTACAGCTTGCTATTCTATCCTGGTAGTTAATGAACAGAAGAATGAACTACAGCTATACTCTTGTTAAGAATTTGGAATATATTCTTTAGGAAAGCATATGGGTTTTTTTTTGTTTTGTGGGTTTGTTTGTTTTTGGTTTTGTTTTTTTTTTTTTAATGTTTCGGTAGATAAGAAATAATGATATTTTTGTGTTTTTTTTCCCCCTATAGCTTTTATACCAATTTTTCCAGCTGTCCTGTTCCTATCTACACGTGTAACTGTGGAACCCTAGTTCCAGTGGATGAATTCTACCTCTGTTACACCCTGCCACTCCTAATGTTTATAACAGTATTTTATTCATTGGGAGTTCTAAAACAATTGTAGCATAACTTTACCTGTGTCAAACTTATGCCTTTGGTCTCGTGCCATGGCACATCTTCAGTAACAGAGAAATGCTTGCAAGCAGGGAGGAATCTTTGCAGCTGTTGATTATGTTATTCAGAATGGTTTGCTCCGTGATTTGGCTCCAAGCACCCTGAGCAGAAAACACCATATTCTTTCCACTAGGACTTGTACTGAGTGCTGTGTACCTACGTGCTGGTGAGTCAGAGCAAATAGAAGCATGAATTCCAGTTTGCTAATGGAACTGGCCTTGAAAACCTGCAACGTATGCTCAGTTTTAATTGAGCCATTTTAGGCACTGCCAGCTTCTGCATCTGAGTGTCACTGCCAGATGTGGCTGCTACGAAGGAGAGCTTAAATGAGTTGAAAGAATAGGGTTTTTTGTTTGTTTGTTTGTTTTAAATTTTGTCATTAAAAAAATTGTGAATGTAAAAGTAGAAGATTTATTGGGTGAAGTAGTCCCTGAAATAGTGATAGAATGAAGCATTTTGTATCAGGCTTAGTACATTCCATGTAACACTGTGCTGACTAACGGGATAACGTGTTTCCTGGAAAATGTTACTTGGCCTAGGTGCTGGTGTTACACATTATTTAAAGGTAGGAGGATTTGCTATGTCATTTTTGACGGGGTGGGGTGTGTGTGTTAGCTGAGCTGGGAGATTTGCATCTCTATCAGTATTCGACTTGGGTTTGAACCCATTTGTAATTTTTCCTGATGATGAGATTAGACATGATCATCTGAGTCACTGCTGGACTCTCTCCCACTTCTCAGAAGGTAACTATGTGGTAGGTATCTAGCTCAGATGAGCTCATGGAACAGTTCTCCCTGCACCACAAAACACATCCCAGCACTCCATAGCAAACTGCATATGCTGGCAGATGGTAAAAAAAGCAAAGCTTCTTCAAATGTATAGTGTAAAATGTGTGCTCTCTCCTTTCTCCCTTGTTTTTCTCCTCCCTTCAGGTTCTTGCTCACTTCTTTCCCACACCTTCCCCCATACTTTCATGACTTCATTTTCCAGCACTGATTCTTCTTTTCCCACCCCTTCCACCAGCTGCTCCCATTGCTCCTTCAGCTCTTCCATTCTCTGCTTCTTTCCTTTTCCCTGGCTTCTTGCCACTCTCCTAATTTTAAAGCTTTAATTCTTTCCTGCATTTTTAATCTGACATTGAAACCCTTCTTCCAATTTGTCTTTAAAAGCTTCTTCATGAATTATCAGTTTAGAGAGAAACTAGAGGGATGAAGTTAACACTCGGCGCCTTCCTCAGTTTTGTGTGTGTCCAGTGGCACTTAAATCATAACAGAAATGCATCAGGTTTTGCTTTGTGCTTATGTACAATGATGTAACATATTCATTGCTCAAATCAAAGCAGTTCTGCACTTTAATATGGATAGCAGATGTGGTTTTCAGAAAAAGACTTGAAAGGCTAAAAGACCAGACCCTTAAGTGTATCTCTCAAAGTTTATTACTGCTTTAGTCTATTTGTAATTCCTTACCAACTAAAAGCAGTCCTAATGGTGGGTGGTGAGGTTGCTTCCTAATTTCAAGAGACCTGAAACACATTTGCATTGTTTTGAATGAACATCTTAAGCTCTTTTTTGTGTGTGTGTATATTTTTGCAAAACAAAGCACCTTGCTCACATTTTTAGTTTTCCCATCTCCCCACCATAAATCCTCTGTTCTACTCTGCTCTTGTGAGACCCCACAGTGCTGTGTCCAGTTCTGGAGCCCCTATTGCAAGAAAGACATGGACGTGCTGCAGCATGTCTAGAGGAGGGCCACAAGGATGATCAGAGGGCTGGAGCACCTCTCCTTTGAAGACAGACTGAGAGAGTTGGGGTTATTCAGTCTGGAGAGCAGAAGGCTCTGAGGAGACCTTATAGTAGCCTTCCAGTATCTGAAGGGGGGCTATAAGAAAGCTGGTGAGGGGCTTTTTAGGATGTCAGGTAGGGACAGAACTAGGGGGAATGGTTTCAAACTAGAAGAGAGTAGATTTAGATTAGGTATTAGGAAGAAGTTCTTCACCATGAGGGTGGTGAGACACTGGTAGAGATTGCCCAGAGTTGGTGGAAGCACCATCCCTGGAAATTTTTAAGGCCAGGCTGGACAGGGCTCTGATCAACCTGATCTAGTGGGAGGTGTCCCTGCCCATGGCAGGGGCACTGGAACTAGATGATCTAAAAGGTTCCTTCCAACCCTGAAAATTCTATGATTCTATTTTTAATCATTAGATGCAGTGAGTGTGAAGTTTTGCCAGTCTAGTGTACCCATCTCATTGTCAGGCTCACAGATCTCAGCGCAATAAAATTTATCCTTGTTTCCATTTGGAAACACCAGGGAGGGGGGGAACCATTTGGTTCAATAGGGTACTTATCCTTTTTTTCTTAAGGGATGGTCGGGGTGCAGTGAGGAATAAAATGCCTTGCAGATAATCTCTCTCCATGTTCTAGTGTTCTGTCATGCAGCCACTGTCTCTTACGAATGTTCTTTTTCAGTTTCATATTAATTGGCATATATCCATTTGTTCAGTCATCTTTTATGAGTTTAAAGCATAAGTTCCTTCCTCTGTCTCTCAACTGCCATCTTCTCAGCCTCACAAATGAAGATGTAAGCACATGACAAGGGATGGGAGCAGGAATCCTTCCGTATCCTCTCATCTCAAGATGATGGTGAATTTGGGCCTGTGCCATACTAAGGAGTAGATACCATAACTGCAATCTGAAGTAGCTTTAAATGCATCACTGGTCTTTGGAGATGGATGGGTGTGCTCTGAAATTAATTTTTCTATGGAAATTTTTAATCATCAGACATCTAACTCTAGCAGCAGCTGTCTGGTTTTCTGTTTAATCTTATCACAAGTGTTAGAGCTGGGATTTCTGTGTAAACTAGAATAGGAGCCAGGGCTCTTTTACTATGAATGGAAAGGACTAGATACCTCACTCTCCTTGTTTCTACTTTCATGCCTAGTGTCCTGTCTCCCTCAACTGAATAAATGCTGTGTGAAGACCTGATTCAAACAAACTGTTCTTTGGAACACGTTGATATTCCAGAATTATTCATTTAGGACCTCTTTTTTTTGGGGGGAGGGTGAGGATTTGTCCGAGGAAACCTAGTCAGATGTGCAGGTGGATCTGTTGTGTAGCAGATGTAATGTAAAGCCAGTTTCTTAGGAATGCACTCACTATATATACCTGGTGAATCCAGCATCTGGACTGCACTCAGTAGCCAGAATTATAATGGATCTGTTAGAATGCAACAGAACAGGGCTGGGACTCTTCTCAAATGACTATAGACATGCAGTTGATCTACTCCCTCAGGTTCTCTTCATGGTCAATTAGGATAAACTGGTACCCTTTTATAAAAGCTGGTGGAATTTCATCATGAAGAATAGAATTCTTTTGCCTTTATTTCTAAGAAATGTTTAATATCCGTGGGGCTTTTTCTATCATATGGATTGAAGAGGAAACTAAATCTCAAATGAAGTTTCTTTTATAGGTGGAATTCCTCAGGGGACCAAAGTTACTTCTGGGCAGCTTTGTTTTGTGAGGTTGTAAAACAAGGTATGAGAACTGCTTGACAAGTTGGAGTTTTTTTTAAGGGTTTCTAGCTATATGAGTCTCTTGTTTGATTATGAAATGAAATCTAAAATGCTACTGAGGGAAGCTCAGTTATGCTCTGAAAACTGCAGAAAATGGGCAGCCTGCCTACTCATGCTGTACTTTGTTTCTAGCTTGTCATTGTATTGGATGACATGGTGTCATTTGCAGAGTGGTCTTTGGGGCAGCTTCATTCTGTGCCGTTAAATTACTATCAAATCACTGTTTGAGCATGAGTAAATCCTTGCAGTTCTTTTGGGTATGAATTTTCTTGTAGCAGTTGCTTTTAGGTTAGCTACTACATGGATACTGTCTGGAGAAGGACTTGGACTGGCTGGGCAGGTTTATTTTCTAGGGTAGGCAGTGTTGGTCCCTTGGGAGCACCCCCATGGGGGTCTCTCCATGAGTGCAGCTGAAACTTGATATTCCATGAAACAAAATGCTTCCCTCAACCAGGAATGATAAAAGCTTGGACTCAAGATCCTCAGACAGGGTTAGTAGAGGTCCATAGGAAGAGATGGGTGAAATGAAATAGTTGGAGTGGTCCACACCATACATGTTTTAGGGCTGTCATTTCAGCCTACCCCTTGTCTTATCCCATGGTTCCATTGGTGGTTAGGAGCATATTTTATGGTTTACCATAATGTGAAAAGAATCCAGTTCATGTCCTGGTCTAATATAGAACCTAGGAACCCAGTCATCTTGTTTTGAAATGCCACCAAACAACACTTCACTCCATATGTCTAAGCCAAGTCTTGGGCAGGGTTCATATCCCATCCTAATATTCAAGTTTTGCTTCTAGTATTTCCAGCTAACAAATAATGCTAAGTTGTATTTTGTAGTTTAATATAATTTATTGTCAGTTTTAATGGAGTATTATTAAATTTATGAAACAGAAATCTTTTTCAAGTCTCTAGCCTACCTGCACATGGTACTTGGAGTTCAAAAAGTATAAATAAACTCCAGATATGAATCTGTACCTTTTAAAACCATGTTTAGTAAGAACTTTCACCAAAAAAAGGAAGTTTTCCTTTCCAAAAATGTTGAAATTTTAAGCTGTTAAGGAAACTTTATGTGGTATCATTTTGAAAGAATTAAAAAAATTATGATAACTCGACGTGCATTTAGTAAATTATTAAATTAATAATTGCAAAAGGTTCATTATTCAATGTATTTTTGTAACTTATTGTGATGAGTGATATTACTGGACAGGAAGATTTTCTGTTGTCCTTGTAATTTTTGGTCTTTCCTTCTTATGACCCCACTGCAAAGTATTTTGGGAAATTGCAGCTGTGAATTGTCTTGGCAAAGACAATTTTCATTCTGATGTAAGAAATAAATTTTTTACAGTGAGAACAATTATTCACTGGTACAACCTCCCCAGGTGTGTGGCAGATCACCATCACTGGAGGTTTTCAAGATGAGACTGGACATAGTATTAGATAAATTTCCCACAGAAGGTTGGACCAGATGATCTGCAAGGTTCTTTCTAACCTGGAATTTTCTATGATTCTGTGGCTCTAAAATTTACTGTCTGTTTATCTTCTCCTTGAAGTGCTTCCCCATACAGCTTTGTCATCGAGCTCTGTCTCTGCAAGAGGAAATTTTCAAAGAGCTGTTGGTAGCTGGTCATGGGTTAGATGGCAAGTGCTGCTCTGGGAGGCCATAATTTGTCATGGATTGTAGCCATCCTTTTTGGGGTTGTTTGACTTCTACAATAGATCATCTGCCTTTCAGATATATCATATTTGAAGAAAATGAGAAATGTTTGAGAAAACAAAAAGCTTTCTGTTGCGGGGTGGTTTTAGTGGAGAACGGATGCAGTTTGTCTTAACTCCTCCATGTTAACTTCTTCCAGGTGTTAGGCCACCTTCATGGGAAGTCTGCCTCAGATGGCTGAAAATGCTTTCACTACTTAGAAGCCCATTTGTGCTGTTTTGAGTCTTTCTGGGCTATAAAAAGTTGTCCCACTCTGAGAGAGACCAGGCAGTAAGAAAAAGGTGGTTACTTACAATTTGTTCTGACAAGATAATGCATATTTTCAGAAAGAAGAACTTGAAAAAGAGGAAGGGCTCTAATAATGCAAAGAAAAGCATTTCAGTGCTCTGTCTTCCCTACAAACCCAGCATGACTAATTTTAGGAGAGTCTGGAAGCAACTTATGGATGCTGTTTAAAAAGTATATTTAGTATTTGTTCATTTCCCTGAACAGAGGCTCATCAGTAATGCACAACTGCACAATTGATTATAACTATTTTGGATATTGTGGCTGCTCTTGGAGGGCAAATGGGAACATATTAGCTTCTTTTGCTTCTCTCTGATGACATGTGAATGATTATCTGATCTAATTAAATATTAAAAAAAACGCCAAACCAAAACAAAAAAACCCTCAACTGGAAGAAGAGACAAACCAAAAACAAACAAACCAAAAAACCCAAATCATTCAAGAAACTAAATCTTACTGTGAGTATGAGGTAAACATAATTTGGTTTCTCAGTTTCTGCCTTGAAATGAAATGGAGAGGCTGATGGAAAAGACTGTCAAACAAGCAATGAATGCATAGAGCAGACATAGAATATCCTTAAAGAATAGTGTTCTAAATAGTGGAAATCTGTCTTTTGATCATGAAGCCTAGTAGGCATTTTCTAAAACTTATGATTTGAAAATATTGTTACTAGCTTCTAATTACTCCCTCCTTCATAGTCCAAATTGGTGAGAATAGTACCTAAAAGCTAGATGTCAGTGGTATCATTTACAGCACAATTTCACCTTCTGGGTCCATTCTGCATTTAACCAGGTCATCAGCTTTTGGTAGTTAAATAATTTATTTTGATGTGAAATATTTTTGTGAAAATGCAGAGATATCAGAGGCGAGGACAGATGTCAAAATCATGAGGGTTTTCATCCAGAAGAGACTTACTGGTTTTCATTATTTTTAGCAGGCTTTGGTCTGAAATAGCCAATACTATTTATTACTTTCTAGCTTAGAGAGTCCTCTCTTTCCTCAAAGCATCGAAATGTAATGTTTCTAAATTTTAGCTTTCCCCCTGCATGCAGTTGCTCAGTGACATTATCAAGATAGCAGCCAAGGGTTCCTGAGGTTTTGAGTCACAGATCTGCAATAGGGTGCCAAAATCCTTACTAGACTTCCCCAGTATGCTAACTGCAAGATGAGGCTCCTAGGACTTCTACACTGTCAGCTCTGTGACAGAAATTCTGGCATAACTGACTTTTGTAGCATCTGGAAAACCTAGGCTGGTGGTTTCCTCCATTAGACGCATCTGGCACCATTTTCCATGATCCAAAAACTTCAATTTTTAACATCCCATGGCATGTACAAGCTGCTTGGCATCTATTCCCTACATCAACAGACTTTATTTCACCTGAAACTTTTTTAAAATTATTATTTTTAATGAGAATTTTGCAGAGCCCAGAATAAAACAATATTATCGGATTCGTGTGAAATTAAAATATCAAATTCTAGGAAGCAAATTCATACACCTGCAGAAACTCGTAAATCTGTTTTTAAAAGTTTTATCAGAAATAAAGACACAATTATTGGAGAAAAATATGAAGATTTTCTATTTTGATTCACTTATATCACTCTGACAATACCTGTTACTACATATCTAATATTATTATTTATCTCTTACAAAGTAGCTACATTTTTCATGATGTGCCAGCAAGGCTTTTGAGAGCATTCAGTATTACAGTAAGACTGGTAAAATCAAAGAAAAACAGTAGTTCAGCTAATGGAATGGCTTGTACCTGTCTGTATAGATTTGTGGGTTCAGAAAAGCAAGCAAAGAAGGTCTTCAAAACAATGTCTGCATTTTCTGTTTTGCTGCTGCTATATTAAAGGCCAAAACAGTATTGTGAGATCATCTGAGAATCTTAAATATGCAAAGATGACTTACTGTTATTTATTGTTTATTTTCCTGGGCTCACTTCTTGGCTTCAAGAGGACTCTGTTTTGTGTAGAAGAAAATCTAAGGACCCCAGTTCCTAGGTGCTTGCTCTAAGCAATGCATCAGTGCATTTAGATTCTGTGTATTTCTAATGAAAGAACATGTGATTTTGTGCATTTCTGTAGCTCAGTGGACCTCATTATTGTTCTTTTTACCCAATTAAAACAAACCAACATTGAGTTCTCCACAAATTCTACTTTTACTCAAGGTTTCAGGGGGGTTTCTGGCTTCACAAAGCAGTGAGGTAACTGATGCTGATGATGTCAAAAGCCAGACAAGAACAAAAACATACAAGAAGTGAATTTTATTCATGTAGTTTATCAAATTACTCATTTGAAATGTTTCATTGTATCTGACTGTATTGAAATATGGAAATGGGAGGAGTCAGCACCTGGGTTTTAGAGGATGGCAAATTGGATGTTAGTTTTTGGAAAGGTCTTGATGTGAAAACTAAAGAACTGCAAGCCTGTGAGTCTCTCCGCTGCATGAAGTAATAGAAATTACTTTAGACTTTGTGAACAAGTGGATAAATATGGTACAAATATGGTAGATATACTTGGGAATAATTACCATGGCTTTTGAGAAAGCAATCTTGCATAACAGTCCTTCTGGAGTTCTCTGAAGGACTTGGCACACCTTGTTGATGAAGGTGACCTGAATGATGTGCTGTGTTTTGACAGCCTAATGCCTGTGGACAGCCTCTCTCTCATCAGAGGCTTTTATGAAAACAAGGCAGCCAAGACCTAGGTGGGAATACCTTTCCTTTGATAAATAATTAGTTGAAAAAGAAAAACTAATATTAAATTATTTGAATTTTTAAGTGAGGAAAGTGAGGAAAAGAGAGAAAAAGAAGTCTAGCTCATGTTTGGTCTGGCATCTGAACTATTTTGTATATTTGTAAGTGACCTGGAGAAAGTGACCTGCTGTAATGACACCAGTTTTTCTGGTAACTTCAATTTCTTATGGGGAACAGGGCTATGGCTGACTGTGAAGAGTGGCAGAGGTACCTTAACGCACTGCTTGAATGTGTGACAAAATAACAGGTGAAATTTAAGTAGATAAATATTATGATTTTTGTCTTCCTTTACTTTGTATGTTAAATGATTACCTCTGAGTTGGTCCTTGCCACACAATTATGAGTTACTGTGGAACAAGGACAAATATAAAACTGACATTACAGATACAGTCATGAAAACAATGACTTAAATAGCAGCCAAAAAGGGACATAAAATGTTGAGTACTTAGGAAGGGAAAGTAAAGCAGAACATCAATGCACCGTTGCAGAAATCCATGGTTTGTCAGCATTCTGAATACCGTGCATGTTTCTGCCCTTCTCTTGTCAAAAATGATGAGGAAGAAGTGGAGAAGATTCAAAAAGAGTAATGATATCAACAGAACAACTTTCTAATGAAGAGATATTAGTTATGTGCTCAGGGATGAAGCTGCAGTGTTTCACCCAGTGTTTACTGCCTTACAGATAGGAATTTAAACTACTGTTTTCTAAGTATACATAATTTGACAGAAATTTCAATATAAATCTATTTACTGGTAAAAAAAAATATTTATTCCAAGCAATTTTCCAAGATGAATCTGATCCAGAGCTTAATGAAATCAGTTGGATGGGTTCCTGTGAACTGCAGTAGACCTGGAATCAGGCATCCCTGAGCAAATGAAGAGACTTCTGTTAGAATTTGGTGAACACTGCTGCATTGGAGTAAGACTAGAGCTGTGTTTTGTCTCCCTTTTTCCATGCATATTCCACGTAGAGTTTGTGAAATGTGATATTTAGTGTTGGAGTATGTAATTTTGGCTGGGTTCTTACATAGCAAACCAGAAAAAAAAAAGAAAAAAGAAAGAAAAAAAAAAAAAAAAGAAAAAAAAAAAAAAAAAAGCACAGTATCTCATCAAGACATTGGTAATAAGAACACCTAAACAGTGGTAAGTTGGTAAGTTTTTTAGAAAGGCTTTATGCAGCCATAAAGACTTATTTTTAAGGGTGAAACCATTCAATGGACATTTAGCAAAACTCTCCACTGCTTCCTTTTTTTTTTTTTTTTTTTTTTTTTTTTTTTTTTTTTTTT
>JAAWXA010000011.1:9297817-9532908 GCA_038090715.1 Florisuga fusca
AGGAAGCATAGAGTCAAAAAAAAAAGAATAACATGATCTTTGAGGCTTTGATGCAAGTGTATATTTCAACAGGAGTTAAACTNAAAAAAAAAAAAAAAAAAAAAAAAAAAAAAAAAAAAAAAAAAAAAAAAAAAAAAAAAAAAAAAAAAAAAAAAAAAAAAAAAAAGAGAGAGAGAAGGAAGCAGTGGAGAGTTTTGCTAAATATCCATTGAATGGTTTCACCCTTAAAAATAAGTCTTTATGGCTGCATAAAGCCTTTCTAAAAAACTTACCAACTTACCACTGTTTAGGTGTTCTTATTACCAATGTCTTGATGAGATACTGTGCAGAAAATAATGCAATGGGGAAATATATAACAGAATGTAAGATTGAGAAGGGTTTTGCTAGTTCTTTATGTAAGAAAGCATGCAGATCTTGAAATGCAGAAAAGAGCTATATTAAAATTATGTAGCATTAAACCAATTTTTGCTGCAATAAGTGTTTTTGCAACTTCTCTGCAGGTTGTCATTTGCAAATAGGGTAATTTCTCTATTTTTCATTTATTTGCAATTTAAACTTGTATTTCAGTCACTGGCAGGAGAGGTTATTTTTAATAAGTATAAGCAGATGCCTCCTCTTGCTTTTGGCAACTTATATGTGTAGGGAAAAAAAAAAAAAAAAGATGAATTGCTAATTAATGTTTTTGCCTGCTGAAGCTCCTTACCTTAAGTAAGCCCTGTTTGTCACAGTTGGCATTGCAAGCTTTTTGTCCTGAGGACTAATTGGCAGGCTAGATGGACTGTGACATTCAAAAATATGGAACATAATCCAAGAAAGTAGAATGCAGCCAGAATTTTAGACGCTTCTGCTCATTTAATATGAGGTGCTCTCTGTGGGTTTTCCTACTGTTTACAGCTCCTTCTGGGTATTTTATATTACAGCGATTTTTGTAGCTTTTTCTTCTTTCATTCTCTGCCTGCTCCTTCCTGGCCCATCCTGCCCACGTTAAGCAACTGATTTAAACCCCCCAAAGTTATTTTGGAAATTATTCCGGATTTTTTTATTTAATATTTTCTTGAAACTGTGTACTCCTTTTGCTTTATCCAAACTCTCCTGACACTCTCTCCATCCCTTCTCTTTCGTAAGCTTTACATCTTTAGTCACCTCCTATGTATGCTGTTTAGAATTAAAACTGGTGATTGCTTGTCTTGTGAGGATGCCTGTAAAACTCAGTCAGAATCTGTGGGCTTTTTTCCCTTTGGGAATCCTCCTAAGGTTGAGTCTTGGAGCCTACACCAGCAACTGTAGGTTAGACAAGCTATTAGGTGATTGGCATTTAATCACACTGTCTCCAGATTTGGACATGCTCCTTTCAGAATACTTCTAGTGAACACAGTGAAACAAATCTTCATTTGTAGGATGACTGCAAGGTGATGCAGCAATAGGCATAAAACTTCCTTGTAAAAGTAGAGCCATACCTACTCTGCATTTACATAGTCTGCTGGCGTGTTTTGTTAAAGCATAATCATTCCTTTTTATACACAGATGCTAGTGCATTTGCTTTTTATAGCAATTAGAGAGCAAGTCTTTGAATTTACCTCATCAGTGTCAAATAAAATTGAGTACCTATTCAGCTTTTAACATTTTATCTTTAAAACCTGCAATTCAGATTTTTAGTAAATAAATGGATTTTGCTGTGTTCCTAAAAATTTAGTAATTTGATCCTTGTTTAGAGTCAGTTATGAACAGTTATCCTGAATGACACATTAAAATAATCCTTATAATGATTATAACTCATTAATAGACCTGCATCAGTTGAAACTGCTTAGGTTTTTTTATTAAATTATTTGCATAACATTCAAAGCATAAGTGAGGTGTTGACAAGAAGAGAAAGTCTGGTGCTTGGTAAAGTGACAGTTTTTCAGTTGTTTTTAATAAATGAAATGCTGGTATAGTGAATGTGTGCAAAAATTTATTTGTGGAGCTGTTATTTAACTGGCTATTAGGCCTTGCTGCTTTGAAAACTAGCATCATAAACACAAATTGAACCAGCACACCTACAGAGACTGCCTTATTTACCAGGGATAACTCATTTCTTAATCTGCATCAATGTTCCCTGTGATACACTTGTCCTTTTAAGCAACTCGCTCACATTAGAAAGAAGTTAGAGATGGACAACATTTAAGAAGCTTCCTTAAGTTTATATCTTCTCAGAATAGTATTTGAAAACATTATTTGAGATCCTGGCATACTTCAAATGCTTGTGTGCTCCAGCATCTTAAATACTGGTGATTCAGCAGAGCTTTGGATCACTGTCTTTGTCTTTGCCTTGTGCAAAGCTTCCATGTCCACAAGCTGTACATGTAGCCTTGTTCCTCATCTTTTGGGTTTTACAATACAGCACTGCCTAGAGTAGAAAATGCAGCTGGGACTGTTACAGATTTGTGGGCTGTTTTTAAAATTTTCTTGGCTATTTATAATAGGCTGTTTTCTATGATTTTGCCATCATTTATAATATTTTAATTTTCACATTCCTTTTTCAAGCAGTTCTCAGTCTGTTCTTGCAGCACCCAAATGAAAAAAATTCAGAATTTATTTTATGAAATAATGTCAGTGACTTTCAGGTTGGGTTGGACAACAGATTTGTGTGCATTAGCTGTAAATTAATTTATTGCATATCTATTGTTTGAATTCCCCACGTACTAATGTTTTTTTTTTTTTGGCATTGCCTCTTAGATTATTTGAGAAATATGAAAGGGTGTTTAGCCAAGTTCCTAATTTCTTCTCAGGCAATATAAAATTCAAATTGTCTTCATTAAAAGAAAATCAACCTTATTTTTTTCTCTCATTTGTGGACTTCAATTTGCATACACTTTAAAATGCTGTGGACTTAGCAAAGTCCACCATGATTCATGGAAAGCTTTTGAAAGCTTTGGAGGCCTTTTCATCATCAGGCCCCTTGAATCTTTGTAAGGAATGAAAATTGGAATATGATAAACAGAAGTTGTACATCTGCCCTGTGACTGTGATGCATTTTTCTTTATTATCCTGGGGTCCATAGGAAGCATAGAGTCAAAAAAAAAAGAATAACATGATCTTTGAGGCTTTGATGCAAGTGTATATTTCAACAGGAGTTAAACTAGTTGAAGATAGGGGGGCTGTTGGAAGGATTATGAATGATGATGTATGTGTTAAAATTAATTTAAATAAAAACATTTAAGAACATGTTTATACTCCTTAGTGGGTTAATGCCAAAAAGCCTTGGTTTAGGGAAAAAAATAACTGTGTTTTAAGTGTTCTTTACTAACTACTAAAAATTAAAGGGCTTGGATTATAGAATGTATTTTATCCATGTGTTTAATTATAATTTTTTAATTAATTGACATTAATGTAATATATTAGTTTATCTGTATTTGCTTTCTTGGTAGGAAATATTTGACACTGATCTCTTCATTCTGTTTTATCTCCTTCCCTTTAACCCCCAGCATTTCCTTATGATATGGAAGAAACATCTTTTATAAAGTCCTTCATTAATTGCTCAAATTTAATAGGCCTGTCTTGGATGAACAGGAATCCCTTTCCCTCATACATCTCCAATTTCCTTGTGAAGTTATGAATCTGTGAAAGACTTCTATTGATCCAGAAGAGGGGTATGGAAAAAGGAAATCCTCTCTGCAATTTTATGGGAAGACTTTTTATAGAAAAACTAGAAGATTATATATCTTTAAAAATTATTCAAAGGCTGATATAGCAAACCTCTTATATTCTCCCAGAGATTATTTTGCATGCTTCTGTACAGTTTCAGTATGTTCTAACTGGTTATATTTAGTACTTCAGCATTTTCAGTGTCATTTAGAACACTAATAAATGTGGAAACTGTACCAGTTTCTTCCCAGAAATTGCAAAATTGCTCTTTCAGCTGAGTATTCCAAGTATTTAATGGTCTGAGAATAAGTATCAGTATTTACTTATAATTGACAGATAAGAGGCAACTTCGGTGGGCAAATGAGAGGAATAATATTACAATGGTAGAGCTAAATAACTTACTGAAAATAGTTTTCAAGAACACCTTGAAGCAGGTTGAAGATTTGGATTCATTCAAATAGTAAAATAGTTAAATTCCTGATGAGAGTTGGTATCAGGCTTCTTTTTCTCTGAGATTTTTCTGCCAAATGGCATCAGTTGACTACAGTGGCTTTGACTACAGATTTTCTTTGTAAATTATGCAGAATATTGTTTAGATTGTTTCTTTCACCAGGAAATCTGAAATTACACGTGTGGTTGATTGGAATGGCTTTTTGGTTTTAGACCTTTCTCTTCTGCATTCTGTATTTCCATGGTTTGAGCATGTTTTTCCCCTTGAAATGTGTAGGTCATAATTGAATTCAGTGTGATTGTTTTTTGACTGTTCTTTTAAGTTATCTCGGTATACTAGAGTTTTAATTCTAATCTTTGAAGGACTCGCTGTAAATTTTGAATCATCTGTAAATGTCATGGATCTGTGTTTTCTCCACCATTCTTTAAACACTGAAAATAAAATTAGTTAGCACAATAGAGTCCTCTGCAGAAAGATCCCAGGTAGATTTCCATCTTTGCAAGGAATAATACTTCTTTAAATGTTAGCATAGTTATCTATCTTTCTTTCAGTAATTTAATCCTGATTTTCCTGCTTGGTGAGATATTATGATGTCACAGAGATAGAAATCAAAAGAGACTTCAGACAATCCTTTAGTTCCGAAGTGTGGAAGCAAGGTCAAACGTAATACGAGGCCTGCTCTGACAGATTTTATTACTAAAACCTTCCTCCAAGAGGCTTTGCAGACTGTCTCAACGCTTGTTTCAATGCTTATCTATTATTTCTTGTCTATTCTTTCTTATCATCTTATTTTTATTCCTAGTTCCTTCCGTAAACTGTTAGTCTCTGAAAATCAAAGCACAGTTTTATGAGCAACGTAAAAAAAAATTTCCCAAGCCTGTTATCTATTGTTTCTCACTCCTTCATTAAAAGACATCTCAGATAAAAAGAAAGGAGGCAACATGGATTGGTTTAATAATTTGTGTGAGTGTCTGTGTCTCTCAAAAAACCACTGATAATCACTTTATCTTGTATGTACCTAAAACATTGTTTAGGATTGCCCATTATGTTCCTGAGTGCCAAAATCTGACTGTCTAGCCTTTATGCCTGTCTATAGGTTGCTCTTTCTGACTTTAAAGGAAACCATTTCACAAATCCTTTGGGATTTCATCACTCTTCCTTGAAGTATCAAAGACATTTCTTTAGCTGACTCTCAAATTGCTTTCGATTAATTAATCAGTCCTGCTGAATAAAATATATTTAGCTTCTCTGGATGTATTTGGCTTCCTTATTCTGACCCATGTTTCTGCAGAGAAGAGTTCCTATGTTCTTTGTGTGGTAGTGAGTACACCAAGTTAAACATCAGGTGCAAAGTCAGAGCAGTGAAGTGCTGCCACTTGACCTGCAGCACAGAAGCAGATGTTTTGACTGATGTTCTTCACCCAAACTGGAGACATGTGAGATCTATCATAATGGGTCAAAATCTTGTACTTACACGTTATAGATTTAGATTTTGTAGTCTGAATCTCTGGTATTGTTTAACTCCCTGTGCAAGGCAGCAGTTGTTTCACTGAAGTAAGAAGAAATATATAGTGCAGATTTTATTCTCTACTGAAAATGATAATTGTCTTCCAAGTGGCATGCCTGTACAAACATGAAGCCATAGTTCCAGTACTGTAAAGCTCCACAGAGTTCTAAGCCTGCCTGTTCAGGTTTTTGCCCTCAATGTTGCTGCTGCTTGAGTCCCAGAATCAAGTGTCTTCTGAAGCAATCAGCAGCCAAGTTATTATTGCTATTTCTTTGTCTAGGTTCATTATGACACACAGGAAACAGTAGGAAAAGCATTTCATGTTCCTCAGGATGTGGAACTGTGTTTAGAGACAAAGCCTGAACCAATTTAGAGTCACACGTGTAGGTTAATATGTGCATTTCTTTTGTTTACAGTTGATTGCCTTTCTGGATGTTTGTTTTAATGACTACAGGTATCAATATTTGTTCATGTTTTTGGAAACATAGATTCTGTGGCCATTATGGCATCTAACCCTGAAACACATCCTAAAAGTGAGATGGGGATTGTGAAATTCTGCCTGTTCAAATCATAGAATAATAGAATGTTTGGGGTTGGAAGGGACCATAGAGATCCTCTAGTTCCAACCCTTCTGCATGGGCAGGAACACCTCCCACTAGATCTGGTTGCTTAAAGCCCCATTCAACCTGTTCTTGAACAGTTCCAGGGAGGAGGCATCCACAGCCCTGGGAAACCTGTACTAATGTCTCAGCACCCTCACAGTGAAGAATTTCTTCCTAATGTCTAATCTAAATCCCCCTTCTTCTAGCTTAGTCCATTACCCCTTGTACTATCACTACATGCCCTTATAAAAAGTCCCTCCCTAGCTTTCCTGCAGAACCCCTTCAGATATTGGAAGGATGCTATAAGGTCTCTCCAGAGTCTTCTCTTCTCCAGGCTGAGCAACTCCCATTCTCCCAGTGTGTCTTCACCAGAGGAGTGCTTCAGCTCCCCTTTGGCTACCCTCCTCCCTCACCCTTTGTGACACTCCTCTGGATTCACTTCAGCAGGTCCATGTCCTTGTTCCATTGATATGGTCTAAATCACCTTGGGTTAAGTCCACAGTCTATTTATAACATGAATATCTGCTAGAGTTTCTTTACCTTATCTCAGATAAATCAGAAGGATTATCTTTAGAGCTAAAAAAGGTTCAAAGAGGGCAAGTATGCTTACAGGTATGGATATATGACTTGCTATCAGCCCATTGTTAAATTCTGCCAAAACTGTTTTCCAGTTCTTTGTCACGATGAGAATTTGTGAATTACAAAATAGCAGAGATTATTCCTTATAAGAGGTACAGGTCAAATGCTAGCATTTTGTGTTTCCACTGTTCAGCCTGAGCTGTGAAACTGTATATTAGAAGCAGTAATCTTTCCCCTGGGATAAATCTAGATTTTCTCTTGTCCCTGGATAAGAAACAGTTCCTTTCTTGTTTCCTTGGGCTGCTTAGTAGGGAAACAAATCTAAGTATAAAAATTATTGTTAAAAGTCTGATTTCTAGAATTCTGGTATTCGAAATCCACTGTACCCATCTTCCCAGCATGCATTTCTTGCTTTCTTTAGTATGATAAAGAAATTCAGAATGTCTCATCTACTCCATTGCCTTCAGCTGGATTTTTCTCCATTCTCTGAAAAAAACCCAAACCAACCAACTGAAAAACAACAACAAAAAACCCCACCAACCAATCCTACCAGTTTTTACAGTAAGTTTCAGGAAGTTTTTGTTCATCGCTTTGCTCAAAGAACTTGCCAAATCAACAGATTAAGAGCAGTACTTTTAAGTTTCCTGTATTAATGTAAACCTGTAGTGTATCATAGGTATGTATTTTATTTTAAAATTACATAAGTGGCAGCAGAATGAAAAATACAGTCTTTATGGTATAGAAGCAGCAGTGGAAATAACAATCTTTACAGATAGAATTTGAAGTAATGTGCTTTTTCCTGCAGGAAATACAAAGATTCAGTGGCACTGTTCATGAGGCATTATGTAGGTGGAAAATCATGTTCTTAGAACTAAGAAATGTGTGAAAATGCCTTGGGCTATGTTTATACTGGGGAAAATGCCACATATAAAAGTTGCAGTAGTAAGCATGTTTGATCATGTGTTAAAATTGTTCTCTGCTTCACACATTACCTCAAAAGTACAGTTGATTCATCTCGGCAGCATCCATACTAAATTATAATTTGAATGCCAGTCTGTACTTAGGCTTGGAGAGCTTTGGGGAGTTGTGAAACAAGCCCTTAGCTTAAACCAAAGAATGTGCCCATGAAAAGATGGGCAGAGTGAGCATGGCATGTGTGGCCTTGTCCCTAAAACATGTTCCCTCTGGCCTTATGCCATTTATATCCAACCGCCTGACTTGGCTTCTCAAGTTATCGATTACTAGTATAGGGTGTGTTCTCTGCCTAGATGGTTCATTCTGCTGTATTAATCCAAGGAGACCTTCAGTGTGTTTTGAGACCATTGGTGAGTGGTTTTAGCTTGAACAAAACCCATATCCTAGGTCTAGGATTGTCACTGGTTCAGTGACCCTGTCTGCACAATCTGTCTTGACAGTTGTCAACATACTGCATGGATATAGTAAATAATTACTGTTTGGTCCTTTGAAAGAATCTTTCCTAAACACATATTAAAAGTAAAACACATAAAAAGTATGCTGGCCCTTCAAACTAGGCTTTAAGTATTGTCTTTTATCTTTCTTTTAGTAGATCTTTCCCATATATATATTTCTAGCTTTCCATTTCTTGAGAACTTATTACTCTAAAAAGGAGACTCCACAAAAGGAAAAGTCATTGGCTTTCCAAACTTTATTTCCACACATGGGTTTGCAAAGCCACCAACGCTCAGGAGGTGGTCATTCATTCTTAATGTAGATGCACATAGGGTGAGCAGGAAAACCAAGAATTTTGTGACCTGAACTTGCTGAAAAGCCTGCTAGTGATCTCTCTATATACTGCAAGTCATCTCAAAGGCCTAAAGCATGTCACAGGAAATAATAAATGTATTTTAAGTGATTTGGTTAAAAAAGTTCTAAACAATTGTTTGATGTGATTGGAGATGTTGGAAAATGATGCCTGTGGAAACAATTCCCCCCTCTTTCTAGTGAAAGCAGAGTGGTTTTGCTGGACTTAGTTTAGTATTACTGACTCCTTCTGGTAATTGTTAAAAGCTCTGCATATTGCAGAACTGCTTGCTATGTAGGTATGTCTAAAGTGTTGGAGGCTATGTCCTTTGACTGTAGTTTTAGAATACTTAAAAACAGCAGCCAGATGGTGAGAATTGCTCATAAAATCCCTGAGTATGCAGCTTGCATATCTTACATCTCTACCTAAGATTTACTAAGTATTAGCTAAAACCTGTAAATTAAACTTTGTGGGGAAAATCACACAAAATCATGTGGCAGGGAGAAGAATGCTCAAAATATATAGCAAATTCCAGGTTGAAATTGATTTTCAAAGGGGCATTTGTAGATTGAGCAAGTAAATACTTCATGGTAATTCATCAAAAGAAAAGAGAATTGAATTAGATAATGAAGTGGACTTCAAGAATTTCCTTCATCTTCCTGAGAGTAATGAGGAAAACAAAAATAAATGGTTCAGGGTATATTTAGAAAGTATGTGAGGTACTTCAGTAGAGTTTGTATTAATAGAGCCACGTACATTGTCTGATGTGAATCTGCTATTGACGTAAGTGCTGTAGAAGAGTTGGCCCTTAGTAAATTGAATTCACTTGTTCTTTAGACAATTTAATCCTATGTTGAATATAAGGAATTTATCTAATAACAATCTTAAAAGATTATGTTTGAAAGGAAGTGTAATTTGCACACAAATGCTTAAATTTCCTACCAGATGTTGAGCAGAGGAAGAAGATATTAGGTGTATGATGGAATAATTTGTACAATACTAATTGGAGGGTTAACTTTGCCAAACAGGCAAAAGGATGATCACACAATGTGGAGAAAGTTGGATCTGAGGGACAGCTGTGTTCATGTGTTGGAAGAATCTTCACAGATGTGGATTTATAAAACCCACTTTTATGGCAGCAAACCAAAGATGCTATGACTCATACAAATGTAAATCTGCTTTACTTATTCATCACTTCAACAGTTTTTTGATGTGTGCATTAGTTAACAAAGACATGGACTATATCAGGTTACAGTGAGTTACTGCAGGTTTTCCTAAAAAAACCCCACCAAACAAACCTGCCTATTTTGCCATAGAAATGCAATAGTAGTATGGGTTACTTAAGTAAATTGTAAAACTCACTAGAATATAAGAAAGGTCTTGTTTATTGAGTCTGATTAAAGTGAGGATGAGTTCTTAGAAAATGCTTAGTTCCTAGGACTTAGGAGAGAAGTATGCATATAAAATATGTGATGATAATACTATCAAAGCCATTCAGAAACAATACATGGTTTCTAAACAGTTTGTAATTGGTTGATTTTTTTCTCCCAGCTTTGTCATCCCTTTTTCTTCCTTAAAAAAAAAACAATTTTGAAAGCACAAAGAGTCATAGTCTAAGCAAATGGTGGAATTCTCTGAAAAATGGAATTCAAGGTTTTTTTTTTTCTCTCTCCACTCTAAATTCCTTCTATTTCAGCATATGGCTGCAGATTCTCAGTGGCACAGACATTTTTAAATGCACAAGATAATTCTTCCACTACTACCAGGAAAAATGAATGGCATCTCAGCAATTGCTTCTGAAGTTAAAAGCTTAGAGGTATTAATGGAGCAGGTACTATTCAGTTCCCATGAGCAATTTATAATGAGACTATAGATTCATTCACTTTAATGCCAGGGATGCTCCAGTTATAACCTCCCTCTTCTGCAGCTGACCACATGCAGCCAGCAGCTGTCCCTCTGAGGGTTCATCTTTTTGTACCCATTCTCATGGCTTCCACACAGGCCCCTGCTGCTCACCCAGCTGCCAGATTTGTTGCTGTTCCTCTTGTCAGCAGTGAGCTGCTTGCCAGCCTTCCTTCTCCAGCCTCCTCTCATTCTGCTGCCTTTACTGCCTGATCTCTCCTTAATATGACTTCTAACTTCATGCTAAACAGTTTCTTTTAATGGGCAGTGGCATCTTCTGGCAGAGGACTGACGTGGCACTTCATATTATGTTTCTCTAAAAAAAAAATAAAATAGGTTGTATCAGTATTTTGCTGCATACTTGTCTTTATTAGAGGCCTGCACCAGGCACTTTAAATATAGCTGAGCTTCCTGACTTAATTGTACATCTAGTTCCTTGGAAGGTATCCCATTAAAGTATGCCATCCAAATATCTTCAGACTCTAATAAGAATTTACATTTGATTGTGGTGCCAGTAAATTATGAAAAAAAAACCAAAACAAACCAAGACAGCTCCTATCTCATTTATATGTACTTTTGTTTTGGGTAAAAGCACAATGAGTTTCTTCCAATTTTAAAATTCCTACAGTGTTAAAGATTTAATAAATTGCCATCCTGAAATTTTGCCTGAAAGAAACTTAATCTAAAAATAGTATTCATTTTATTGGCTTGACTTTGTAAAATTTTTTTCTTCTGGTTTTGTACAGAGACTTTTCTGATGTTCCCCATGCCCATGCAAAAGGAACAATTCTGTTTAGTTTTTTCTTATCAGCTGTGTGTAGTTTTCTAGCAGAACATACACTTATTAGTGTGTTCTATTCAAACTTGGGAGCCAGAGGGGAGGAAAAAAAAAAAAAAAAAAGGCAGAACTGTCATCCTTCAGCCTTATACACAGTGTCTTCTCCTTATATTGATCTAATTGATGAGAGATTTTTGTTCTTGTCTGACTTTCATCACTACTGAGTGGTAAACCAATGAATGAGTAGTGCCTGAGCTATGCCTTTATCTCAGATGAGTCCTTTCCTTTAGCCACTGGTTCTCCTAAAGTCTCTGGGAAGTTAATGTTTAGGAACTTAATCATTAGGTAGAATGAAATTAGCCTTGGGATCTAGAAGCTACTAAGGCTGATTAAAAGGACACTAAAATGTCAAATACATGATATTAACTTCATAAACTTGGTATTTTTGGAAACCAACTGCAACATCTCTCCTGTGCTGTCAGAACTAATAGACAGCAACAGCTCTTTCCCTTGGACTCTGGAATGGCTCTTCTCTGCTACCAGCAAAGTCTCTGATGGTTTCCCACTGGCTGAAGTTCAGAACTGGGACATATCTTGGGTTCTGAAGTTAGCATTTGCTTGAAAACTTAAGCTGTGTTCTTTGTAACAATTGCTGTTAGTTAGCTCCCGTGACTCATTCTTTTTCCTTGATATGATCTTCCTTCCTTCATCACTGTCTGTCTGCAGTGCTACAGGCTGCCACTCTTGATCCTCCTCTTCAGTGATAAAGTCATGGAATAATTTTATTTGTGATGTGACTTTAGCAACAATGACTATGACAAATTGATAATCTGTTTTTCTCTTTCAAACTAAATCTTCTTCTGTCCAAACTAAATCTGTTTGTCTAACCCACATATTCATCTGCAAGCTTAGCTAGCAAACAGATTTGTCTCTTAAATGCCTTTAAAAAAAAAAAATAAATTTTTTTTGGCTGCTGGAGAGCTCAAACTGATAAATACAAACATCTTCAGTTCAGAATACAAGTGAGACTGAACATGTCTTCTTGCAAAATATTTCTTTTTTTTTTAATTTCCCTCTCCAGCCATGCAGCATTAATCCAGACTTTGCCAATCTGTTTCAATAATTGAAATAGTTTCCCTGGTTTGGGGGGAGTCCAGCTAGTCCTACTCATACCTTTCAAACACACTCTTTATTCTGGCTGTGAAAGATATTGCTTTCTCTGTGTCTATTTTCTTTCCTTCTTTACCTCTCAAAGCTTAAGTTCCTCATATGCTACACGTGCACTAATCCTGTTGTCACCAGGTTTCACAATATTTAATATTGTGGTCTGTCATTCACAACCAGGTGATGCCTCATTCCTCTGGCTGGTTTAGTGTTCCCCATTTAATAAATTTCAAAATGAATGCTCGTTTGGAAAATCTTTTTTAATGTGTAGTTAACATTTGGACACTCAGCTTTCTAGCATCATCTATTGCTTTCTATGCTCTGTTTTGCTCACCCAGTACTTGTTTAAAATGTGTAACACCTCTTCCTTCAATGCTGTGTTATTCTGTGGTTTTTTCTTGGGCATTATCTCAAAACTGACCCGGTTCTGTAATTCTGTTTCACCTAGGCAATGCAGTTTGAAGTATCCACTGAGTTTTTTCTAAAAAGAATAAGTGAATGATTTCACAGTCTTTATTTCAAATATATTTTGGAAAATAGATTATCTAATGGTTAATATTTCTACAAGAGGATGCTAATTGAGAATGTCAAATCACATGCTTTCTTGAGTAGTAAATTTGATCCTTTAGCTAGGAACAGTTAACATCACTTGAAGTATTTGAAGAAGTATTACTCTGCAACATACAGGTTGGCACCAGGTATATGTCTATTTTCTTTTTGCTGTTGAAGCAGAAATGAAAGGCTTGGACAAGAGCTGGAAGAGACATATCCACAATGGTGGATAAAGTTTTCTCAGGAATACTAAATACAGTAGATTTGAAGCTGTTGATAAAGAAGAAACATATTTTTCAAGTCAACAGTTTTCATTTGACATGCAGATAACATTAAAAGTTTAGGCAAGCCTAGTGAAAACTGTTCTTTACTCCCTGTACTGCCACAATCTAATCCCTGACTCTGGCTATATGCAGACAGATTCCACTGATTAAGTTCTATTTAATAAAGGTAAGATGAAATTATTATATTCTTGAAAGAACACTGAACTTCAGGGAAAAGAAAAAGAAAGAAAATTAAGTTTACTTCTTAACAAGAAACTGAAGTGTTCTGTAAGCCCTACAGTTCTCAGTTCTCTTACAAAGAAAAAGTGTGTGGCTGTGCTTATAATTAAAGAACAGTTTTTTCTATTTATTAATCACATTTTTTGAAAGTTAGCAAGCAGAATATTGGCAAGGCTTCACATCAATATCTGGACTACAAAGTTGGCAAAGATATTTGAACATCATCTTAATTAAGCCTAAAGAAATTCACTGATCTCTTTTGGGAAAAAACTAGGTGTGAACATTGCTTTGTTTTTATAAAACCAGCTTTTCTTCTTATGCAACACTTTCATATCCTCAGTAGCATATAAAACCTCGTGGAGTTCTATTTCCCCTAGTCAACTGGCACAAATTGTTATTTTTTATGTTGAAGCAGTAAGGAAAACATTTTTAGAGTGGAGTTGAAATTTCTTTGTGGCATTAACAGTGACTTTGCAGGGAACTTTTCTTGGAAGTGTCACTATTAATAGAAAACTATTATTAGCACATACAAAATCTTTTTATAGAGAACTAGAGGGTACAGTGCACAACGCCAGACTAAGAGCTTCTGATTTGATATCAGGGAATGTAGATTACACAGCAATACACCAATAATTTTCACATATGTTGTCAGCCTACAGGTAATGAAATTTGCTGAAATGCTGTACAAAGATCTGCAACAGAGCAATTACTATTTACTGCAGGTTTTGGTTGTGGGATATACCCTGTGAAGTTTTATAAGCTCCATGTCTAACAGGAATGAAATTTAAGGTTTCAAATTTTTTTCATCAATGTGCTTTTCAGAGTCAATAATTTTTTTTCCCTTAGGCATCAAGAGATTGAAAAGAAAATTTCTCTAATCACCAAACAAACAGAATTGCAGAGTCTCAAACAAATTGCAAGAAAGGAGACCAGGAGAGAAATGGGCAGAAGAGAAAATTAGTATCAGCTATGTCAACATTTAATAAAATTGTGAAGTTTAAAAAAAAAAAAAATTACTTTTTTTGATGATAACCTGCTGTTCAATGAGTAAAAAGTATTTCTCTAGTCAGTGATTTTTTTTTTCTCCTACAGGGATGAAAACAAACTATCTCCCATTCATTAACATGGTTAATGTTTTGTTGCTTAGTTTTCATCAGTAAACATACTTTTCACCCTACTGTGTATTTTTCGAATGTTTACCATTGTTTAATTAGGTATTTCTCCCTCCAGTCAAAGCAATTATTATTTAAATCAAGCAAAACTATTCAGTGATTATAAAGTATCTTGGCCTTTTCTACAAATGTAAAGTTTTAACTGTAAGTTCCTGGTGCTTCAGTAGATAATAATGCAAACACAGAAATAACATAAGGATTTTTGTGCTGTGAGTTTTAGACAACATTACAGAATTTGTATTACTTCTACTTTCAAGGACCCTAAAATTACTGGGGAGAGGACTTCCCAGTACTGCTTTTGAAGTTCTCTGAAGCTTTTTGCATTTAGTTGCATTTTGTTGACACTGTTTTGAGCAGCGTGTTTCGCTAGATGATCTCTAGAAGTCCCTCCTGATCTCAGTGATGCTGATTCAGTGTCAGCACCTAAGCAAGCAATAACCAAATGAAGGTATTTCAAGGATGCTCTAGAATTTTACTGGAAGCCAAGCAGAAGTTGGTAGAGGAAAAAATCTCTTTATCCACTTCTTGGCAGTCTCTTCAGAGGAGGAAGAAAGGCTATTTGCCTGGTATTATACTATCCCTGAGGGGAGGTGAACTCTTTAAGACTGTTATGATTCTTTTCCCCTTTTTAAAAAGTTGTAATTATCCTTAAAAAATGGATTTCTGTCACTTTTTATATTCTGTTGTCCCCTTCCAACCACCACCAGCAATAAAAATTTGAAGTAGATATGAGCTGGACACTAAGCCAGCTCTAAGCCAAAAGCTTTGTGGTTGATGCATTGCTACATCAC
The DNA here is from genome assembly GCA_038090715.1 of Florisuga fusca. Taxonomy (NCBI): domain Eukaryota; kingdom Metazoa; phylum Chordata; class Aves; order Apodiformes; family Trochilidae; genus Florisuga; species Florisuga fusca. The sequence continues at coordinate 9,313,205 of JAAWXA010000011.1, forward strand.
AGGATCTGACATAATAGAAGCTGGCTACACACAGTTGCTTCTCTCTACTAAAACAAAGTCCAAAAATGACAAGAAGATCCATAAATGACAAATGTTGTCTTTCTGCCCTTACATCGTGCTAATGGAATGTACCTCAGCATAACAGCAAGAACATTATTTTATTTTGGACTTCTCTTTTTTCCTTTAGGCCCAACCTTGTGTTTCACAGTCACCCCACTATATCTAATCTGATTCAGAACAACAGCTCATAGAGCAGAAATCTTACCCCTGAAAAGTGCTGCTTATGTAAGTCAAAGTCTTACTAAATAGGTGCTTTCAGTGAAGTAGGCCCAGAGTATTGGGTTAAGCACAGATGTTGCTTAAGACTTTTCTTTGAATTCGTAACTTGTTTTTCTGTCTACCTGTTATTACAGAAAATTATTTTTAATCTATGGTCTCTGCAACTAGTATAAAGAAAGTATTGTAGGTTTTTAGAGATTTTATAGTGAAAGCTTGCAAATAAAAGAATGGAGGTCTTCTCACTTTAAAGCGTAAAGACAAATCTTATGAATATGTAACTGGCAAGAAATAGCATGTAGTTGCTTTCTCCAAGGGAAATTTTAAAATTCTTCTTGCATAGTTCTTGTAGGTAAAGGTCAGGGGAAATATTATTTTCAGGGTAAGTGAATAAAATGAACTAAAATCACCTATTTTATTAAAATCTTAAGAAAATAGTAGTGGATCTTCAAATACATTTTTCTGTTTTTCAATAATTTCAGAAGAATACTGTCTGAATATAGAAAATATTTTGTCAGTTCTAAACTTTTTTTTTTTTTAAATTTTTTCTTACTATAAGCAGTTGTATGTAATTATTGCAGAAAGCATTAGCCTGATTTCTTGGTACCCATGCACTAATAAAAATGATCATTTTGATAGGCAGAATGTATTCGCAGTTTGTTGCTACATGCAACACACCTTATTGTGATAGCTATTATGCACTGCAGTTGAAAAACAACACAAAGTCCTGTCTCAAAAATGCTGATGTCTAAAAGTACAAATAGTAAACTGCACATGGTTATATATATGACACTGCATACCAAGGTAAACAACTTGAATTTTTGTATTTCATAACTTACAGTAGATATAAAAAAACCTGGAATATTAGCTTCATATCCAGAAACTTCAAGGAACTTTTTGCAGGTGTTGAACCTTGGTATATTTGTGTGCAAGACTGAATAGACTTAGTTACTTTTTCTGTAGCCCAGGCTACAGTAGCCCAGTCTTCTCTAGGACTCAAAAAACTGTATAACCACATTTTAGAGTATTTGTTTAATAACAGCAGCAAAGCAAGAGGCTGCAGAAATATGTTCATCCTTTGGTTTATTCATATGAACTGTATTTTGTAAAAGCAGTGTTGCACCACTGCTGTTTCCATAAAAGATCTATTCCACTCTAATAACACACTAATTTTACTTTGTACTGGTTTATCAAGTCTTTGCATTTATGATTGTGTTGTCTAAATCTCTGGAAAACTGAAGATGCCCTTTGAATTTAAAGGATATTTTGACTTTGTTTTGAAAAGCTGACATCCGTTTTCAAAAAAATGGTGTTTAACCCAAATTTTTAGATGTCCTCAGTACAAAAGCAGTAGAGCAGTAGGCTGCAAAGAATGTAGAGTTGTCAGCTGTGCCTCACAGTTTTCAGTAAATCACTTTCTGAAGAGAGGTAAAAATAGTACACCGTGTGTTAGTGTCTGAAAAGGGTGAGCATGAGGGCAGCTCAGAAGTGCTATGCTGGCAACTCTAATCTTGGATTTTTATTTAGTTCTTTAATGATTGAATGGCAATTTATGTTAATATTTTTTCCAGATGGTTATATACAATTATATAATATAATAATTGTAATTAGATGAAAACCAAGTAACAATACCAATAAATACCTTGTTTGTGAAATAAATCAAAACTCTATCATAATTTTGTTGAGTTCAATTTATCTTTATACTAAGCATATCCTAAGAGATTTTTAGGTCATTATTAGATCATTATTTTAGTTCATTATTTTTGAGAGGTGAACACGGTGTTTTGAATTCTCAAATTGACATTAGAATTCTTCCAAATTAAGTGAAAAACAAATCACATCATATCTCATATGTAAATATTGGTGTCTTTCAAATGGCAATATAATCTGGAAGAAATTAGATGTTACTTATTTGTTCAAAATGTGTTTTACTAAGTGATATTTCATAGTGATCTACAAAGAGAACATTTGCTGAAGAAGGGTTTTTAATTTTTTTTTTTTTTTGCAATAGGGATGAAAAATATAGGAATATTAAAATGAGAAATTCAAGTCCTCAGTAGATTTTAAAAAGGAATTTCCAACATGGCATTGTCAGTTTGTGTGAATTTTATATCTTAGAATAGAATCTACATGTTTTCTTGTTAATGAATCATGTCCAGAGTACATATGTTAAGTTTAAGCTATACCTGCACTCTTACAAGCAATGGTTGGGTGCATTTGTTACATCCCAACCCCTGATTCTGTGATGATTTTCGTAGATAGATCAAACAGGGTTTAAATCACTGATAACCTGCTACCCCCCAAACTACTTCTTATTAACTACTGCAAGCTTGTATCTTTTAAATATCTCATTTGTCATTCTCTATGATAATCTTGTATCAAAAACATGATGATATTCTAAATTAGCTTAATTGGTGTGGGTTCAAAGTAGGGGAGCAAGTGTAGAGTCAAAACAATAGAAAACAGAATAAATATCTAAAGATTTGTCACAATAGTGAGTACTCCAAATGACATCATCTTTTCTTTGTCATTGAGATGATGGAATTAGCATGCAAATCCCATTAAATCAAAATGCCTTCATGTACGTTTTTCAAAAGTTAAAGATGAGATTTCTGATTCAGTAAAATATCAGTGCTGTTTTCATGTAGATCAGGTCCAACCCTGCTCTGACCTCTGGCTAAACACTGACTAAGTATGAGTTTGTAAAAAGTCACTCTAAGGAAACTATTTGAGTCTAAAAAAGATAACAAAACAGCCAACTGAAGGAGGAAAGCTTCTCAGATATGGCCTCTGCTACTGAGGGCTGTCTTTGGAGAGAAATACTTTGTGGGGATGTGAATAGTTTTCTAGACTGTTCCATCATGCGAGGAAAAGAAGGGAAAAGCAAGTGAAAGGGCTGGATAACTGGTTTTGCTGTTGTGAATCCCTACTTGAAGTTCTGATATGAGCAGTTGTTTTTATCTTGTGTCACCAACAAATCTGCGAATGAACAAAGTAATCATTTATGGCTGAAAGTGGCACAGTTAGGAACAATGAGTTTTCTTTGTGAGGTATCCTTATTCTCTTGAATATGATACGTTTTCTTCTCCTTTGACAGTTTTAGATGAATTAGCAGTAACAATAATATTAAATACTTTGAAGACCACTGAAGTGCCCCCAAACTAGTACCGTTTTTCTTTTAATGGAGCTCAGCTTTTTTTTTCCTTTAAGGCAGTGTAAATATGCAGCAATATTCACCTGCTCTGTCTGGGGCCCTCCGTGTGCTGTCATAGAATCCCTGCAGCTCCGCCTGAGGCACCTTTACTTGTCTTCTCCTGGACTGGTCTGACTTCAGGGTTATTCCTCACTCTTTCCCCTCCCCATTTTTTGCCCTTTCTGAAACAGACTTTTCTTGCAGTGCCACCATCATGACTGAGGGGCTCAGCTGTGCTGCTGAGTCCAGCTGGAACTGGCTGTGCTGCCCTGAAGCTACCCCTGCCAGCACCTGGGCACAGACACCCAAAGCCAGAGGGACTCCTGTTGTATTCTCTGATTTATCTAAAAAACCAGTGCTGACAAAAGAATCATCCATTTCAGTCACAGCAGCAAAAGACAGGCTGGTAATGATGGCTTTGCCAGCCAAAGCTGAGGTACTCATCCTCTCCATTTTGGCTGTGTTTGCTGCAGCTGATGAGGTAGCCCTCTGTGTTTTAGCTGAGCAGTACCAAAACACAGAAATGGTTTTGAGCTACAACAGAGGCAGAAGGAGTAGAACCTGGGTACTGCTGCTACAAGCGTGGGGAGGATCTCCCTTGGCGAGGCTGTGGGTCTGTGGCTGCTGCAGGCTGTGGGCCATGGCTGGTGTGCAGTGCTGGGGCTGGAAATGCCATCCCCAGCCATGGCATCTACTGTGGTCAGCAGTTTTTAACACACATCTGTCTGCAGTCCCCACAGGGTATGAATATATGTGTCATTATGGGGCCTCTTGTTATGAACTCATAAGCTTTTTCTCACAGCAAACTGGCTTATTCAGGATGTAGTAAGTGAAGACTGTATGCAGTGATCAAGTGCTTTTCATGCTTAGATTTAGGATTTAGTGATGTATTATATGGTTTAAAAAAAAAATAGTCATACGCCATTTTAGAACAGGTACTGGATTTTACTTTAATACTGAAATGAAAACAGTTATCTTTTCTTAGATTTTGGAAGCATATTCTTTGATAGAAGCTAAGCAGTCTCTTCCTTTTTCAGTTCCTATGGATTAACTGGGCTTAAAAAGTTTGCCATGTTTCAGTTCTAGCATTACTATTAGTATGCTAGTAGATACTATAAAATACCTGCACTATTTTTTCATACTGTGTATAGTCACACATACATAACATATATAACCAAACTCAGGCTATGTTGAATAAACTGTGTACATATACATCTTAATGTATATGCAAGTGAGAAAAGTTAATTTTCAATGTTAATTGTAAGAATAGACAGATATCACAGTATTGCCACTGGCTTACACTAGAAGTCACTTTATCACATTGTCTTTATGACTATTTATTTAGTCTTTTTTGCATTGAATATGCAAGTGTACTACTGAAATGTCTACTGTGGTCTAAGTGTAGTGGCTGTGGGAATTTCAAGAATCAGTTTTATTAGTAATTTCTATTTCCATACTCTTAGCAAGGTGTTCTCTAGTACTATCTGCTCTTCTGAGAGCTTGACACTGAAAGATTTAGCATACATCAAATTAGAAACGAACACCCTGCTTTGGATTTTCTTTAGGACATTATGGAAGGACTGATACCTAGATAGAGCTTTCTCTCATTGAATCTGCTTTTACTTTAGCAATATTTCATGGGGGTAGTAAATTGAAGATTGCAGCTGATAGTATTCTGGTAGAAATGTGTTCTGGGTGTTTCAGGTGTGTTAGAAAAATGGAGGCAATAAAAAGCCATTCAAACAGAGAATTACAAACAAATGAAAGTGAAATAATGCCTCTAGTCTTATTTCTTCTGTGGATCCACCTGTTACTATCAAATAGGTAGCTTGGATAGAAGCAATAGTTTAAATGGATTAAATGCTAAAGTTCTGTACACTGTCTCTCTTCTGGGGACACCCCGTTGAACAGGAATGCAAGTTTTTGTCCCACTGCTTTTCCTGACTGTCATCAGTGACTTTCTGCCCCTGTGTTAGTGCACGGCATCATTAAAATGATTGATTTGGCATAGATAAAGATGTGAAAAACATCAGCAGCAGAGAAGGGCTGGCATGAAGTATTTGGTTTTGGAATCCTTCTAAATCAATATAATAAAAGAAATGACCTCCATCAGGTAGCTCTACTATGTAGCTGTCTGATTTTAATACAGTGAAGGTTTCCCACCTCTCAGTTTAACTACCTCACATATCAGCTCCCTGGCTGGTGTTTTTTTCATGCTTTGGAAATCTTGGAATAAGGTCAGAAGTGAAATAGCATTTTTCCATTGATAGCAGTGGTAACTATGATGCTTACAGGCACAACACTGGTAACCTTGTTATTCTTCTAGAGCTCTGGAGATTGCAGTAGTCAGGTTTTCAGTGTGCAGAATTAGCCACAGAGCTTGTTGTCCTGCTCCAGTTCACTTCTGTTGTGGAGACACTGTCTGTGTTGCTGCAAAAAAAAAGGTGCAAATGACCAGTGGAACCTTAAGCAATGGTTGCAGCTCAGAATTCTCTAATGAAATCTTACTTTTACAAACCAAAATTAAACTTGAAATAAAAATATTCTTCTCTGCCATCTCTGTAATTCTCATTAAATTAAGTGAATTTGTAAGGTATATAAATTATTTAATATTTAGTGTTTATATCAGGATCTACTGATTTACTTTAAATACAGTGGAATTCAAAGTTAAAAAACCCAAAACAAATTAACAGTAAAATTAAAAAAAACCAAAAAGAAATCCTATTAAAATGGAAGAAACAGGAAAGGAAAAATTATTAATAAGAGCTAGTTCTCAGGTCTAGATAAGAGTTAAAATTTTCAGACATCAGTTTATGAAAACTCATTACCTGGTAAAAAGAATGGGCTTCTTTGAGATTATTTATCATGATGCATGTTTATTTTTCACTTAAAAAATACTAAATTCCAAAGTTTGTTAAATGTCTTTGTGAGTCGGACTTAAAATACCACATGCACTTAGAATCTTTTGATATGATCCTAGTAAGAGAGATGATCCCTCTGTAATTATCTGAAGATATTTTGAGCATGTATTAGCAGGTTTTGTGAAACCTACTAAATGCATTATTTTTTGTCCAGATATGTGAACTCACCAGTTTTTCTCCCTCTCCCTTCTGTTCCTCTTACTTTTAAAGCTGGTTTCCTTAATAGACTAGAAACTGGTGGCATTGGTTCAAGTATAGAAGAAGTGAGTGGCAACAATGTTTTCAAGCATTTATAAAGATTCTGGAATTAATAAAAAGAAAATGGAAAACTTCTAGCTCAAGGCCTGAATTGAGAGGATCTTTTCCTGAGAGGATTCACCATCAGCACTACCTTAATGTATTCCCTACCCCCACAATTTGTTCTCCCAGGTATGCCAGCACAATTCTCTCTGAGGCTGTGCTGAATTCCAGTTTCACCATCGACATGGCCCACACCTCAGGCACTGCTTTTCAGAGGTCTTGTATTTAGGAGAAAGAACTCTACACGAATACAAAAAACCCCATAAAATAAAAAAATTTGCAAGAACTGATAGATATTATGTTAGGAATTGATCATCTCATTTAGCTTCCTAACGGAGCAATCATTCCTCTATTTCTGTCACTCATATGTATCACTTGTTTCATTTACACTTAATTGGGTAAAACAGTTGTTTATGAAACCAAATGAAATTCAAAAAGTAATGTGCATACCATTAGGTGAGAGGCTCACATTTCTAAGTATGAAAGAGTTTATGAATTTTATAAGCCCTTAAATGCCCTGGGAATAGTTCTTTATTATGACTGAAATAAGAATAAATTGCATAACATGTGCTGCACCTAAGGAAACTGTTTCTTGGTGGGATTTATTCTTCACACTGTTATTTAACAATGTCAGCTGTTCATAGAGCTTACCTATTGTGCTGAAAGTTGAACCTCAAGAGGCATAAGCTTTTTAGCTGATAACCTACAAGCACGATATATAATATCTTTATTATAGATTATATATATATATGCATAAAAAGCAATTATTGCAATATATGGAGAAAAAACCTAAAGTCAGTTTTGGAGAGCCAAAACGAGCACAAATGCTGTAAGACTTGACCATCAGTTAGTCAAGGCAGGACAGAGGAGAGTTTCACTATTTCATAGCTTTAAACAACAGTAAAGGCAGTCTCAGAGAGTTGACAGAAAGTAATAAAGTAAAATAACACTGCTGGAGTTCATAGAAAGTTTTCCTGTGTAGTTTTCCTGTAAAATATTCGAGGCCATAATTTTGTCCTTCAAATATTGTTTTAGAAATCAAGTTTTAACATGGAACATCAGATAAGAGCTGATGTAAACAAACAAACAAAAATTCAAATGAGAAGTAGGCAAATAAAAAATATTCAAAAGGAGAATACCATCAAGTTCTAGCATTGGCTTCAAAAGGAACAATTATGTAAAGCATATAAATATTTCACATTAGGCTTTGACATGTATATAATAATGCTCAATTGACAGCTAGAAAATTATTTTTATTTAATGAGAAAATCCTTCCTATGCCATTTGTATAGCTTGTTCTGTTTTAATGACTTGATCTTCAGCTTGATGTGGAATGACATGAATGGGAAGAGAATGATGGCCATGGGCAACTGAACTTCTTATTACACTATCAGCATCTTATTTGTATGAGAGCTGAAATCATCTTCATTAGTCCTGAAAAGTTATAGTCCTAATCATAGCATCACGGCAACCAGAATTCACAAATAAATATATTTTAGGTTTGTAACTTTGCCCCCAAGTCCATGATCCTACTCAGGATTAAACCACTGACTGATGGCCTAGGGCTCTTTGTTTCTGAAAACTGGGATGGCAGCTCAAATCGAGTTAAAATAGAATCCTTTTTTTTCTTATGTGACATTTGTGAGTAAATCTTGGGAGAAGGACTGTTATATTTAAGTCCTTTTGGCATCTGAGGTATTGAGGCTGATGTTGAAGATACCTCTTGTCCAGTTAGGAGTGGAAGAGTGGAGAAAAATATAAATAGCAGAGATCATTTCTGCGTTTTATGTTGTTCTTAATATTTTAATTTATGGCAGAACTTTTTATGATTTAAACCCCCTGTCTCAGTCTTTGTGGCCTGTGTTCTCTAGGCCCAACAGTTACAGATTGCTTCACCATACGGTGTAAGATAATTGACACAAGTGTTGACACCACAGAAGGGAAAGGTGGTTGGCTTGCTTCTCGTCTATTCTTGTGAAGCACGGATAAAATTTAATGCTTTTTTTACATCCATTCAATAACTTTTACCAAGTCATGGACAGCACAGATGCCTTGTCCTTTGTTGGTGAATGTCAGTGAGTTGTGCCCATGGTGCCTCAGGGCTGCCCACAGCACAGACTTCATCACGTGCTGGAAAAGCTGCGGGTCTGGCTGTGTCAGGTTGTTGCCTTCATGCTCATGTGGCTACTTGGCTTCTTGTCAGTGCAGAGCACAGACAGGGCATGCTTGATTCTGCATGTGTAAGTTTGTATAGGTATATTCTTTCCCTTCAGTGGCCAAGGTGTAAATCTTTTCTCCAGAAAAGGTTACTGTGAGGAAAGAGAAAGTTCATGTTATGAGGTGATCAGGTATTCTTATGTTTGCCCTGCAAATATATGAGGCAGAGCACAAAAATTAAATAATATTGCTAAAGTGTATCTTAGACCCAAGAACTGTAGTGGAGAGGGTGTTTTTTTCTTTTGTCATAGATTGTGGTGTTTCTCAGACTAGTTTTCCTTTCATTTGTTGTCCCCTTGCTTTTTCATCCTTAAAATAAAATAGATGTGAGTGAACTTTAAATCGAAGAGGCTGAGAGGAAGGACATTCTCTTATTTTATTTTTTATTTTTTTTTTAGGAAACTATTTTTATCGGGAACAAAATCCAAACTGATCAGTTATAGATGGGCACAAAGTCAGAAGTAAAAAAATAAAGGCATCAGTGAACTGATGAAACCAATTGTGTAGATAAGATATCAATGTGTGAAATAAAATAGCATCCTGAACAGATGCTGGTTCATCTGGCTGGTTTTTAGATATCATCTGGCTGGCTTTTATCATTCAATCAGATTGTCCTTTAATACTACTCCTTTAATTATTATACTTGAATATTGAGACTATGTAGATTTGTTTCTGTAGTTTGTGTTAGGGTTCATATTGGCTAGGTTAATAAGGTTTTGGCTTATTTGGGCTGAAAAATAATATTTCCACTAGGAAAACTTTCTACTTTAGTCAAAACATGAAAAAATACTCATTAAATTAGTACTCTTAAAAAGTCTGTGTGTCGTGTCCAAGAAAACTATATACCTTATGTTTGTGTATGAAATAATTTCTTGATGGTTAGCAAAAAATGTCAAAGAATTTTCCACTCCAAGCGTGAAAATGTAACCAAAATAATTTGTCAGTTGCTGAAAAGCTTTCACCTGTTAGTTTCTTGAAAGCCTTCATTTTGTCAGTAAGGAAACCAAGTAGTTTAGTGCTGAGCACCGTTTTCTCAGGGAGACCATCATAGATGAAGACACTCATTGTTTCTCAGGATTTGGAGCCCACCTTTCATAAAAGTTTTTATCCAGAGCATGCTAAGCTTCTACTCAGGCATTGCAAGTCCCTTTGCTCTTGTTTTATTGCCATTCCTCAATGTGTATGGATATTTCATTCAGAAGTACTTACTAGCATCAGAGAGTATGATTTGGGCTCTTACCTAGATGTAATGTGCTACATGGAGAATCTCACATTCTCCTGAGTTGAATTTGGGGAAACAATAAGTAGTTTTGGAGATATAGCAGATACCTCAGGAAGTGGAATAGAATCCTCCCTGTGAGGGATTCAGATTTCCTTTGCTGATAAAAAATGCTACAACATTCATTGTCTTGTAGCAATTGATCCTGGAATGGGAGTGATCAAGGGCCCCTTTTGATAAACAGAGCTGGTGCTGGGGGATGAACTGAACACCAGGCTAAGGAATTGACTGGTGCCACATCTTTGAAGAGTCCTTGTAGAGCTGCTGACTGTGATAGGACTCATTCCAATGCATTTTTTAAAAAATCTTTTCATATTTAAGCATAATTATGTGTTTAATTGTCCTCAAATGGTATAATAATTCACCAGCAAGAAGAATCTAGTCTAGATGGCTTACTTCTATGTCTCTGGTATCAGCATTGTGTAGTCCTGTATGTTCTGCACACAACTTGCCTCTCTGGCTGCTGCTGACACTAGAATGGGTAGTGGCAATCTGCTGGCTGCATGTTTAACGTCTAATTTCTGGCTACTTATCCTGGCAAACAGGGCTGAGCACAGTTTATCTAATCACATACACATCAGCACAAGTGACAGACTGGAGAATGTGTTTGTGATATGCTGCAGGAAATACTGAGTGAGCAGAAGGCCCTCTCTATCTGTTGGGTTGGGGTTTTTTTTGAGAGTTACTGTCACTCTGTTAAAGATACGGAATTATGAGGACCTCAGCTCATTAGTGCTGAGTTTATTGGTGCCCTAAGTAAACTAAATATTAGTTTATTATAGTGCCCTAAACGTAAGAGGGGAAAAAAATATATCAGACTGCAGACTGATAACAGGAAGTGATAGAAAGGTTTTTAACTACAGAGATTCCATTTCTCAGTATAATTACATTTCAAAAGGTTATGGTAAAAGTATGGCTTCAAGAAATATAATGAAAAGAAGAGAAAGAATAGTATTTTTAATGTAAGAAGAAATTCCATAAATCGTAAAACTTTATATGAACTTAATTTTTATTTTAATGTCAATAATGCAGATGAAATCTTTGGAAATATTTTAAAAATAATATGGTACTGAATGAAAGTGTCAGAATTCTTGAGGAATGTCAGTGATTTAACAATTTCTTCAATGATCTGGTCAGCTTTTAAGGAAAGATGTTTTCAAGGAAGGTCTTTAGCTTTTTTTCAAAAGCAATTTTTACGATTACATTCTCATTTCCATATCTGTTCCCTTCTATTCACAGTTCATCTGCAAAAGTTGAGTATCCTTCTGTCTGCTTTAGTGATCTTTGTGTCATATTTAAGTTTTCCTGCATCCCTACTTAGGAATATTTATCTTCTGTGTATTTACTTAACATAATTAAACTATTTCACTATTAATTTTTTCTCCACAGTCCTACATGAAATTGCCTATCCATGCGCATCACAACTGCTCAGTAAAGTGGAAAATCTCAGTGTTGTTAAATATTGAATTTTCATTTCTTAGCCAGTTGAAGTATTTAGTGTACCTACAAAACACAGTGACTTTTCAAGGCAGGGATTCCTTTCTTTATGCATCATATCACTGATGATCAGTTTTGTATTGAACATCATCAGAATGGCTTAGTCCCTAGAATAAAATCTAGATTCTGAAGTTAGAAAACTGTCATTCTTGCTAGTTCCTTGTTAGTAGTAACTCATTTTGCTATGTATGCTCTTGAGCAAACTCCGATTCACACTTCCCATTTGGCTGTTACAACTCCTTCAGATAGTTTAGAGTACACAGTTGGGGAGCTCTGAGAAGATACCAGGCCTATCTGACATAAGAAAGAAAAGGAAATAGAGCAAACTATCACTGTCTCCCTTTTGAAGCAAGGTGTAAATTGATCTGCTATTTATTTCTAATGAGCCTTCTGTGGCTGGGCTTTTTTTGCATGTTTTTTGATTGGAAAACACAGTTAAATGATGTGCAAGTGATTACCGCATGAATTCATGAATATAATTTATAATCTAGAATGTTAAGCAGATGGCTTGATAAAAACTCTAAACCCAGTATTCTAACATACTCAAGCAAGCCCTTTTGTATCATATTTTAGAAGATTTTTTTAATAACACAGAATAAAAATCACGCTTGGGTGAATCTGTGTGTACATATAAATATATGTGTATGTACTGTATAAAAATACTGATCATGCAGACAGATCCACAATTACTTGTGTACAGGGAATAAACTACTGCTTTGGAAGGAATGTCAGAGTAGATGTACTGTAGAAATGTCTGATGTAAAAAATGGTGCTGCTGTTTCTATAAAAAAAGCTATTGATATAACATGTTTGACCAGCTTAAAAATAATTAGAAACCAGCATGAAGTCCCAAACCTACCCACCTACCTTATGAGTTAGGGCTAAGCAGGACTTATAAAACATTCTTTTGGGCATTGATGAGGCAGTTGCACAGGAAGGGTTAAAATAAACCTTCCCACAAATGGAAAATACTTTACAGTTCATTGCAATTTGTTTTGAAGGTAGTTTATGAAATGCTACTCATTGAAGAGGTTTGTTTGATTTCAGAAATGAACCTTTGGTTACATTTTCCCAAATTCATGGAACTGAGTGAGAAACAGAAGTAGATATGTCTCAGATTAATTCAGTTTAGCTAATATTACTATTAATTTCAGAACAGTCACCTGAGAATACCATAAAGGTTGATGAGTGCAGAAAGACAAATAAGTAGATTGTCTGCTCTTTAAGTAAAGTTTAAACATGTAGGCTTTACTTCATTTTCAGTAATGTTTTATAATCAATTTCTAAATCCATGCCAAGGTTTAAGTTCACATCTGGGAGTTTACAAATGTTTCCAAGGGCAAAACCAATTCAAAATGGAACCTGATCTCATCCTGAAGCTGAAGACTCCTCAATTCTGTTTGCATTAGGATCGACTCAAGAGGTGGATTTTAGGTTTTAATATGTGCAACAAGAATTTCTTGAACTGAGTGATCATGGGTGTCCTGATATCATGACTACCTATGTTAGATAAATAGCATTCAGAGGTTATTCTAGTTCACATTTGTATTGTTTTACCCATGTATACTATGTTAGAGGGCACTTCTGTCCTCAGTCTAATCTCTGAAGATTTACTCTGAATTTCCAGTGTCTACAGCCTCTTTGATCAGCATCTTTTTACAGTAACTCTGAACTTGTAACAGTAGATATTATGAAAACAAATGTATGAAATATTTGAGGTAAATATGCAAGCACCAGGTTCAGTATATGGTGAAAACTACTTCAGAGTGAGAAATGATGGAAAGATAGTGCCAGCTTATCAAAATTTGTGATTTTTTGTCGCAACTATCAGATGTGGGGTTTTGACAACGAGGTCTTTGGTGCTGGAAGACTTCCCTATATACCACTTCTAGAATTCATCTCCAAAGGGTAATGTTTTGATTTCTAAATAATGATTTATTCTAAAGTAGGTTTCAAGAATACAGTGTTGTAACCTGACCTATCTGTTATGGATGAAGAATTTGGGGAGGTGTTGCTTAATATTAAGAAAGTGAATATTTTTGTAACTTCATTTTTTAGAATTAGACCTCAAAGATTCTAATTATCTTTCAGTAGGATTATGTACCAAGAAATATATTATTATAAGAATGTATATGATGACCATAAACTAAAATGCAAATTCACACAGAGTGAGATTGCATTTTTAAGTTTCAAAAAAGAAAAGAAAGATAATGAAGATCAATCATTCCTTTGTCCTCCTCCCATCCTACTGTCTAAGACACAAATTAATGCCTGAAAGCCATTTAAAGTTATTTCAGTGTAAGCATTCATCCTGATGAGACACAATGTAGTGCAAAAGATAAAGATGGAACAAAGATGCATACGGTAAAAAATGTCTCTAAACATGCTCCTTCAGAATAATGATCTTGTCAGTTACATTCAATAAATTAAACACATTTGAAACATCCAACATCCAAGATGTTAAGTTAGTTTTCAAGGAGGATGATACAGAAATGGTCGGGTGTTCTGGATTTTTATATGTTATGCAACTTCTTAAATTTTATTTCTGGAACATTATAAATAGTTCTTCGTAGGAAAAGAGGAGACCTAATGCAATGGTCATGAAGTATTTAATATTTAGAAGTCCAGTGTCTGGAGATACTAGGATGTATTCCCAGAATATAGATAGAAATGCCTTCACTGACTACAGCAGACTTTGACTCATGCCTGTAGTTAGAGAAGGGATGAGGTAGAAAAAAATGTCATGATTCAGCAGCTTTCTGGAGCTCCAGTCTGCTTAAAATCTGAGTGTTTGAGTTCCAATGCTCCAACATATCATAAATCTTCAGGAAGCTGCTTAGTTAATGGTGGTTTCCTTAGCTGTGTCTCAGATTTCTCAGCCACAGGAGGTCACAGTGACTTGCCAAAGGTCTGTTGGTTTGCAGAGTCACAAAGAATCCCAAGTCCTGGTCCAGAGATGCTAAACGCAACTTACTCAAGTTTTTCCAAATGCCAGAAGAATCTTATGACTGTTGATGTGTTTAGGTATTTTACTTACCTCCTGCCATGTTCAAAAAAATTAATCAGAACAGAATTATGTTTTGCTGTGTTTGTACATCTGCAGCTCCTTGATTTTGCCTCGTTAAAGACTAGTTGTGTAATGTACTTTTTTTCAGCCCAAATTGGGAATCTGTGTTTTTTGCTTGAAAAGGGTAGGTGCATGCAGGCAGCCTCTATTTATTCTCATTTATTAGTGTTGATCTTTTTTGCAGGATAATCTCTCTTTATAGGGACATGGTTTTTCCAGTAAGTATCATACAAAAGAAGAAACTGGTACAAAGATAGGACTATCTGAAGCAGTGCTCTGGCTTCTAAACCCTGTTATTTTCCATCCTTTAAATTGGAAAAAAAACCAATAAACTGGTGATGTAGAAAAAGGCTCTTCAGAAAGTATTGGTATTTTTTGAGTGAGAGATGACTTTATTAGTCAAATGTCTCTGTTCTGGCAGTAACTTTCTATGAATCTTTTTTTCAATGAAGAAAGTTACTAGACCTGAAATGCTTGCTTTCATTATTTTGTTTCATAACTAATACTTATATTTTGTTTTTTACCCCTACTGAAATGAAAATACATTTCAGAACTGTAAAACACATTACAAAAAGAGAGCTTTTAATTTCTGCATAGGTTTCCCTCAATATTTTTTCTCCAAAAATGCAAGTAGAGTGTCTTTTTTATTACTCCTTGATGAATGTGAATACTTACCTGTTTTTCATACTTTTTTTTCATGTTCTGATGTGAAGCTTGACAGATTTGAATAGTCAGTGAGAGATGAAATAATGTTGTTTGACATGGGGAGATACCTCATTTGGACACCAAAGGGAAGGCTAGTATTTGTGTGCTTGTCTTACATGAATCTCTAGTTTGCACTACAGCTCATAACTTGCTGCTAGCAAGACCTGTGAGACGTAGGTTTGCTTTTTAGCATGAAAATTACGAGTCTGTGTGTGATGTTTTCAAAAGCAGTAACAAGGTGAACAGGCCTGGAACTTCTACTGTCTCAAAGGAAATGAGATTTTTAATGCACAGGGGAAGGATACTGGTGTTACTGGAGTGCTGGTAGCTAATTTTTAATGAAAAATAGTTTGAATGCTCTCTTTCATTTATTGTAATACCCATCTTGATATTACTTCTCCATACAGAACCCATCATGATTGTATTTTCTATGCACTTTATCCATGCTTTTTCTGTGTTAATTGTTTGGGAATTAATTTTCTTTTTTTCCTCATTATTCTTAAGAGAAAATAGGTGAATTAGACATGCTGTAAGAACCAACACAGGCAGAATATCCATGACTGTCTCGTTTCTGTCTATTCAGATTAGTTAAAATAAAATATTTGTTTTCAAATAAGTTGTCTGACAGAGGGTGACAAATTACTGTGAAACCAACCCATCTGTCTTATAGTGCTACATTACCATATTACATCTCCAGCCCATTTTCTTTAAATATGGCAAATATAATTGGCACTGAAAGCTTGCCATACTGTAATACAATTATTAAGTACAACTTTTTTACAAGACCATAATTTAAAAGTTACTGTTTAAAATCTGTTTATGTGGTAACACTTGTATTTCTGTATTTAATGGAGTTTAACACCTCAGGGGAATTTAAAGGACCAAGAAAGCTAGAAATTTAGATTTTATGCAGCATCTCAGTTCCCTAGATGCTGAAATATTAGAAGACCAGCTTGCCTTCTTCAGTCTTCCTGCACCTCAAAGCAGAAAGCAATTCAGAAATCTCTAAACTATTTAGATCTTTATCTTCTGAAGCATGGTAACAGGTTGCCCAGAGAGGTGGTAGATGCTCCATCCCTGGAAACATTCCAGGCCAGGTGGGACTGGGCTCTGAGCGACCTGATGTAGTTAAAGATGTCCCTGCTTATTGCTGGGGTGGTGAACTAGATGACCATTTAAGGCCCCTTCCAACCCAAACTATTCTATGATTCCATGAAGTACGGGTTCCTCCTTCCAATTTTGTTGCGAATGGAGAAGTAATGCTGTGCTTTAATCAGCCTCCTCATCAGGTCTTGGCCAGAGCAAGTTAAAGATCCTCAAGACATGCACAGGCTCATTTTCTAAATTTGTATTCTGTTTTCATGTTCATAGTTTACCCTTAACTGTTATTTGAAATATATATTTTAAAAGGTCTCCTCCTTGCTTGGCAAGACTTGCTTCTGAAGTCAAGTGCTTCTGTGATAGCTTTCTAGTGTTTGGGCTTATCTGGTAGGTGAGGAAAAGTGATTTCAGCAGACAAATTTAGATTTAAAGCCATTAATAACATCTGGCATGAGAAAGCTATACCAATTTAGAAAACATCTGGTTTTAAAATTAGAATTAATTAATTAGAATTAACTTCAGAATTAAATGGCAATATTTTGAAATGAATGTAAGTACTCTCCCAAGGAATGTCACATTTTTAGATAGATGAATATATTGTGACTTTTCTATATCCTGTAACTAGTATTTACGTGAGTGTTTCTTGTGAGTGCAAAATGCACTACAAGCCACCTTTCAGTTTTGTATCTGAGTGAGTTATGTACAATTGTAGCCACCTAAGTTCTCGTTTTGCATCTCCTAAAAACCCCATATGTGCTTCCCTCTATTTTCTTCTTTAACATCTTAGCCTGTACCCTGACAAGGGTACCAGAATCTGTTCTGTGTTTTTTGCTGAATTTTGACTTTTTGCTTTTCTTTCTCCTTGGGAACAATCCAAACCTTTTTGACATTTTTGTCATATTGTTTTGAAAGATCCATTTGGGATCCCAGAGGGCAGCTTTCCAGTTGAGCTTGCCCATTTACGAAATATACAGGTGACCTCATTTTTAATGTCAAGACCATGATATTACAAACCATAAATACAACTCAGTACACATCTTGGCTTTGAAAGACCATAATTTCAAAAATGTGTTTTGCCTAAGCAACATTATCTCTATCTATGGCTGCACAGCGTAGAAGCTCAAATCATGGCCTGACAAATTAAAAATATTGTTTATAGTTTAGACTTCATGAAAAGTAACAATTTTTTCAGAACGAAGAATTCTTATCAGAATCCCTCTATTAATATAAACATTCTTTCACCAAGGCTTTTTTCATCAACATCTATTTCCTTCTCAGATACCCCTAGTGGTGCTTGCTTTTCTGGTATCATTCTAACCCATGTCGAAGCTTCTCAATGTAGCATTAATAATTTTAAATAATCTCTCTTCCAAATAATGTGTTTTCAAGTAACCTTGTGTAAAATTCTTTTTCTAAATATCTGAGCTTCCAATAACTTAAATGACTTCGCATATTCTATGTGATTTCAGTAAATTTTACATGAAGACAGTGTTTGTTTGGGTTTTTTCCCTTTGCAAGAATCTATCTAAGAAGAGGTTTATTTTAATCAACTTTACTGTTGAAAGTGCTTTACTTTTGAAAGTGCTTCTTTTCTAGTAGCTGTGTCTCTGTAAGTGCATTTTCATTCATTGTCCCCAGGACTATCTGCTTCTCCAGGTAGTGATATCCAGCATTTGGTATCCCTGCTCAAAATGGGCAAGGCCTAGTAATGAAAAGCAAAGGAACTGTTGTATGATTTTTAATAAAGCACTAACACGAAACAAATGAAAATGAAATGCTGGTTTTGTTGATTAAGCATTTTAGAGGCACAACTACACAGGAATGTGCTTAAAATTATTCCAAAAGTACAGTTCTAAATCCACAAAGTGTGCAGAGTCTCTCATATTGATGCAAGTTTGGTGGTGAATGTTCAGTGCTGATGTCAGGGACAACCCCAGTGGGACTGATCATCTAATTAGAAAAAATTCAGGTCACAATAACAATCAAAAGAAACTGGCATTGATTTTCAGATAAATTCAAAATAACCTTAATTATTCTTAAATTAAAAAAACCATGCCCTGTACACACTGCATGTAAGCACAGGCTGCTGGTATATACAGTAACACCCATGGTTTACAACCAATCTGGAACATCACCTAATTGCTTAATCTGACACAGTACTGTATGGATAATTAGGGTAAAGAAATTAGAATCTTAATTAGGAATTCACAAATAGATAATTACAAATGCCAGCATAAGAGTGGTGACAGGTAGTGCTTTGATGCAGAGTTTTGTGTTATGTGTGTAGCCAGAGTATCTTCAGCTCTCTACAAATATTCTGTTGAGGGGAGGGAGTGTGAAATATTTGGTCACACCAGTGAGTTCATACTGCAGAAGGAAAAGAATACAAGCAAAGCTGTAAGCTTCATAGATATACATAGTAAATTATGCTCTTCAAACTATCTCCATTGCATCCATTTATTATGGTTGGAAACTTTTGTGTTGAATTGAGTTAACTCAGTTTTGCATTAAATGGAAAATGCTAAAATCTTTGATATAGAGATGTCAAACCATCTCGTTTCTACATGCTTGATTTAGAAAAAGAGCTGTCAGTACACCTGACCTGAGACTATTTGCTTTATATTGACGAGCAACATGGAAATATTTTATCTGGCCATCAGTTTGCCATTATAGTACTTGTCAGTGCAGCCTCCTGGGATTTGTAGTTCATGTGTTTTGTTTTATTTTCTTCTTTGTGATGGAGCTTGACTAGCTGAAGAAAGCTCCTTGGTTGGGAGTTGGGCTCTACCTTAGAGTTGGGCAGCTCTAAGGTAGCACCGTGATGATTCAATTAAAGGATATGGCAGTGATTGTTGGTATGTGTAGTCCAGGCAAAGAGCAGCTCACATGGGAAGGCAGAGTCTGAGGCTCCTAAAGTGTAACTCTGATGAGGTAGTTTAGCCAATCATGTAAATGTATTTTTTGCCTCAGTGAACCACAGCAAAATACTTTCTTACAAATTTTTTACATCCTGCAATTCTAAGTGTTTTAGCTGATGGAGGTTGCAGCAGGGAATCTGTAGTATAATGGACAGTGTGTGAGACAGAGCATATGTAGTACAATGGAGGAGTACTGCTGAAGGCAAAAGCACTCACAGGTAATTCGTTGTCAGTATAATATTAAGATGAGAATATATCTATCTATTCTGTGTTGTTAGCATATATCACAAAAGAGAAAAAAATGGCCATGACCTCGTAAGGAACCTTGAATCTTTCTTGTATTCTGCTGGTATTGTTCAGTCCAAATTCCTCCATCTATGTCTCTGCATGGGGGTTGGCTAAGGAAAGCCTCCTGCAACCTGCTGGCCAGCAGCAGTAATGTCCTCAGCCTCAGGGGAAAAATTGTCCAGGGAAACTTGTTGCTTTATGCAAGAAATGATTTTATATTGTAACTTGTACATTTTCAACAACTTTGGATGAGGCTTGTAGTTGGTTCCAGTGGGTTATTCCACCCCTGCATTTGTATAAAGTGAAAAAGATTTCAGCCAAATTAACAAAGCTGTAGTGTGGGCAGACCCAAGTGCACTCAACAGGAGATCACTCTCCTGTTCTGAGGTATGTTAACTGAGTACAAAATTATGCTTAGTTTCATTCTGTTATCTCTGGATAAACTTTTAATTCCTTGGTACAGAAATTTACATTAGTAGCAGAAGTGGAATTGAGAGATCTGTAAATGTGTAAGTAAGTAGGTCAAGGCTTTAAACTTTTACTGTAGATCTCTTGAACTGTCCTGGTTTGAGCCAGGAGAGAACCAATTTTATTTCTGGTAATTTTACTTTTCAGATAATTCTTTTTGACGTAACTGCACTTCCTGAAATTAACTGCATGCTTTCAACAAGTGTCTGCTTCGAGGTCTAATAATGTTCAATGTTTAGTGTAATCACTGGAGAATGGTGTGCAGAACCAAGGTCACTCCTTAGTTCTTTCAAACTTATTGTGTGCTGGAAAGAAATGGGAGGAAAAAGGTCACAGCTGCAACCCTCCTGTAAGGAGAAGGGGACCAGACCCAAAATTTACCAAACCAAATATTCCATCCCCTACCTGTCATAGTCAGTATAAAGCTGAAGGATCATGAGGGTCAAGCTCTCTTTGTCCACAGACAGCAGCCTGGGAGGACTCCCCTCTTTTGTCTGCCTTTGATCCATCTCCTGTTTGAGTTTGAGTCCAGGAGCCCAGTCCAGGACTTTCCCAGGGCCTGATCTTCAGCCTTGGTGGTGATGTGAGCATCACTGGAGGGTGGAGGATGGAGAAGGGAGCATTGTAATGGTTTTGTAAATATTTGTGTATACATCTTTTTGTTTTCTTTATCATCATTGTTTCCTTGAAGCTGTGTAGCTTAGTTTTTAATCCACAAGTCTTTCTCCTTTACTCTTTTTGAATTCACTTTCTGGAAAGGGAGAGGCATTAATACAGAGCATCTGTCATTTGGTTAATAGCTGGCCCAGAGTTAAATTTTTACACAAATGATTGCCTTCTTTTTCTAGTCTTCGAATCATTGTATCTAGTGACCACCTTTATGGGGAGTGTTTTTAGGCTTCAGTTTAAAGGAAGAAAAAAATCTTGTCCTGCACTGACAAACTTCCTGAGCTTTCAACTTTTGCCTTTGAGTTAAAAAAACCCCACTTCATAACAAGCAGTGATGTTGAATTATGGTGCAAGGGGATAATTTTTGCAAGATGTGTAGATGAAATTCATATTCAGATTTAGGAATCTAAAGAGGAGGGTCTTCCCAAACCACATGGCACTGAAATCTAAGAAACCATAAAAATTTTGCTTATAGGAATGGTATTCATTACACCTAGCTGTAACCAGCTGGAGGATGCTAGTCCTGGTTTGTTATCAGGACTTCTACTGTCAATAATAAAGACAGACAGACAGCTTTGGGGAGTTACTAATGATTAAAGATAGAAGTGCATTGTACCCTGTATGTCATATCAAAGAAGAGAAGCCAAAAAAATATAGTCCTGTGGTCTTTTAGCACTGCACAGAACTGATTACTTCCCATCTGATAGCTTTTAATATCTCTTCCCCGTGGCCAGATACAACTGACTCTGTGGGCTTGTTAGTTCTCTATGGATTCTGCCCCTGGGGTAAGTCAACCCTGTCTCTGTGCATTTGGAGCAGTGCCAGAGGTCATTATTAAGCAATGGCTCCTTTATCCTGCAGCCTTCCTATTACAGGATCTTGCTGTTTGCTTTCTTGTTGCTTCCTATAAGCTGCATTCTCACTGTTGTCATGTTTAGTCTTTGAAATAGATTTCACATATTCCTTACATGTCAAGATGAAGACTTCAAATTATCTTCAGAAGGAAATGAGTGAGGTTTTAAATATGAATAGGTTTAGCCTGAATTGCCTGTGCATCAGAAGGCTGGTGACTTTTTGTCAGGTTTAGAATTACCTCACTGGTAAAACCATGGCGCTTTTTGAAGCATCCCTTTATTTCAAAATGCTCCTGTAAACTTCCTTCTAGGTGTATTTTTCATGTTAAGTGTGTATAATGATGACTGAAAAGCTTAAAGTTTTGCTTGTCCAAGTTCCTTTTTTGAAGCACATTGAATTTAATTTTCAGAGTGATCAGGAGGTAATTATTCATGGATGTGGTTTTTGAGTCTTTGAGAAGGCTTAGGACTAAAGAAGATCCCATTGCACGTTCAGAGTTGGCCAGGTTAAGCTAGGTAAGGATGTAAGAAAAGAAGTGTGAAAGCCTCATTCTAAGGTGGGGTGAAGGAGCTTACCTTTCACTTTTGAGCATTGGGTCAGGTGACTCAGAAGCAAATAATGATACATCATAAGGAAAATTATTGTGTCAGGCAACAGCTTGTGTTTCCCAGAGTAGACTTCTTGAGCAAAATTAGATGAAGATTTTCTTTCATCATTCTAATTAAACTATTCTGCCCTTTTCATTGTCTTAGGTCATTGGTGATGAATGACAGAGAAATGCCTCGAGTGCTGCTTCCCAACCACAATTAAGTGAGATGTTTTTTCAGTGGAAGAAATTATACATTTGATGACTTTGAAGCAGCTAAAACAGAAATAGGAACTATGTATAATGAAAGTTAAACTGTGCACCTGCATATGTTGGATTAGATGGTTTAGAAACTAATTAAAGCTGGGTTTTTTGTTTGTTTGAAGAAAAGAATCACTTGAATTTGAGAAACTACTTATTTACATAAGGGCTCAATAAAAATTCACCAGCTGAATGACAAAGGGGTTGAAACAAACCTTCACTCATTCTATGAATAATAAATGTAGGGATAGTTTCCACTTCATAGACAACATTTTGTTTGACAGGTTTTTTTCAGAACATTATTAATAGCCTTAAATTCCATGTCAGATGAAAGCCATTACAATGAGCATTGATTCTTGCCTTCTGTTACATTTGTACATTGATTAATTCAGAGCAATGGACTTGGTCTGCCACCTCTTGTTACGTGCTATACTAACAATATCTTCATCTTGTGTGGGCCTTCTGTTTTGGACTGTGCCTCTGGATTTGTGGCACTTGGGTTGTTTATGTATGAACCATAACTACAGGGAGTGTGTGAACCTCCAGAAATTCTCTGTATAAAGTTTTAGCACAAGGAGTCAAACCAATTGATTTTCTTTTCATTTTTTATATGGATTTTTGTTCTTTTTCCCCTATGTACACCACTGGTGACCACAGCTCTCTTTCCCTTTCCTGGCTGTATGCAACTCCCAGACTGGGCCAATTAATTCACTGCTGCAACTACTGCTTATTTGCTTTTTGCTGATTTGGGTCATCTGACTTCTGTGGAAAAAAAGCTGTATAACATAATACAGTCTCTTTCCTTAAAGCAACCCAGCCACAAACTTTAAATAAATTATTTGGGAACCTGTTGGGAAGACAGAGGTGAGATAGGCATTCTTTTTTTTAAAGACTTAACTAGTAAAATAACATAAAATGCTCAGTCACATGGAGTTTTTCATATGGAGTATGTTGGTGATTCTAGGAAAAAGGAGGGATAGCTGTAATTAATTTTATTACAACATTATCGAATATTTTGAGAAATTAAATATTCAAAAAAGAAAGATAGAAGTTATCTAATATGTAAACTTAAGTTACATAATGTGCAAGAACAAAACCTGACATTGTCTGGCAATTACTCAATCTAAATATTCTTTGTTTGCTGTTCATAGTTCACATAGAAGTGAATCTTTGGATTGGGCATAATTTCTAAAATGTACAGAACAAATTAGCCTTAAAAAATGAGCTGGAAAAATATAGCTAATATAAAAAAAAATATATAAAAACCACAGCAAAATAATTTTAAACATTTTTTTACCTACTTGATTACCTACAAATATTCCTGTTTCTGGCTCTGCTGTCTCCAAGGATGCAAAGTTGCATCATGCCATGCTTTCTTTCCACTGATCAAAAGAAAACGAAATTTTCTTTAAACTTAAAAGCCCTATTTTTGTTTTGAGCAGCCTTTTTGAGAACCGTATCGGTCCTCTAGAAGGCTGTATGAATCTAGTTTGCTTTTATATTTGGCATAATACCCATAATGCAATCAAACATTAAGTTCTGTGTTCATCAGTGGGTTTTGACTACTTTTAACTATGCCAACTGAAACTCTTTCTGCTTAGCTATTTCTTTTTCAAGAGACTTGGAGCACATACATTTTTTTACTGTTGTCCATGAATAAATTGCTTCGGTTTTCTAGTGTGTTCAATAAAATTATGAAATATAAGTTAGAGGTTAAAAAAAATAGCAAGAGTGGACCTGTGATTCTGAGGGATTGGCCTGGGATTTCTTGTATAAATAATTCTGGATTTTGTTTGTTTCCTTTTTTTTTTTGTGTTGTGTGTGTGTTCAGATGGAAGATGTCATCGCCCGCATGCAAGATGAGAAAAATGGGATTCCTATTCGTACAGTCAAAAGTTTTCTCTCCAAGATCCCCAGTGTCTTTTCTGGTAAGAGTCAAAGTGAATTTCCTAATATTTAAAATTTCATCTCTGTCTTATGTAAGTGAATGCTATGGGGAATTCACAGTCCTCTGGTCTGGAGACATTGACTGTCCTTTGAATGCATTAATCACTGATTTTTTGGATGTTTCACATTGGAGTGGGCTTCCACAGACCATGGTTTGGTCCTGTAAATTGTGAAGGGAATGCTTAGTTTACTAAAAAAAAGTCAATTATCTGAAGATGGCAATATTTTTATTCCAGAGTTTCTTCATTTTTAGCCTATTTTCATGGCAAGTATTCCGAGTGTATTGTATAGTTATATACATTGTACATGAAGATAAGAACTGCCACAACAGCAGGACAACAGGACAATCACTACTGAAATCTGTATTTTATACTGAGTTGTGGATGTAGAAACTTATTATGACTTTTTGATCCACTTTTGTAGCAGATTTATCTTTGGTGTAAATTCACTAGAGCTCTTGAATTGCAGCTTAATTTGATAATACCACTCCAGTCAGCTACAATCATAGAATCATAGAATTTTCAGGGTTAGAAGGGACCTTTAAGGTCTTCTAGTTCCATCCCCCCTACCATGGGCAAGGACACCTCCCACTAGATCAGGCTGCTCTCTAGACCCCTGTCCATCCTGGCCTTAAAAACTTCCAGGGTTGGAGCTTCCACCACCTCTCAGGGCAACCTGTTCCAGTATTTCACCACACACAATTCTGAAGTGAAATGGATTGTGAAATGAACCCAGTTCTTGACTCAGCTCCAATATATTGTATATGCCAAGATGAAAAACTCTGAAAATAAAGGGCTAAAACCAAAGCTGTTAGCAGCTATGCTGATTCTATACCTCACTCCTTGGTGCATTTTTCCTAGCTATTTAGTGTTAATGATACTCATTTGAGTTGTTTCAATAAAGAACTCGATATAAAATATCTATTTTTATGCAAATAACTGTGGTGAACAATTTAGCACATTGCAAAGTCTTTAATGGAAGTGGGGAGGCTTATTGTACATATGAATAAACAATCATTGGAGAGGGAAAAATGCATCCTTGTCAGATTCCAGAGGGGATTCAGCATAAAAGAATCAGTGGAAGTGCATTGCTGGGAGATGGCTGCTCTGACTTTTGCTGTCTGCAGACCTGCAACCCGTTGGGCTCATCAGTGAATGCCTGTGGTGTACTTTAGTATTTCATGACCACCAAGAATGGGTATCTTACAGTCCATCATACTGTAGCATCTTGGCTCTGATGAACTAATAGTTTCATTGCACTCAAAGCTTATTTTATATCAAGTTCTGCAGAATTCACTGTTCCAAAACAGATATTTACAGTCCAGCTGTTAGTTTTTATTTGAGTCAAACTACTACACATAGATTTTTCAGTATAGTTCTATACTGACTCATCCTGATATTATCTCACTGCCTTCTGGGGCCACTGTAGAAATAAACTGTATTCCTGTTATGATTTCAGCCAAAAATGTTTTTTGGAAAAGACCCTAGCCATTAGATTCTTGCTGAATTACCTCATCCAACTAGTGCTTGTGGGGGTAAATACAATTAGGTCTTTGAACAGAGAGAATGTACAATGTGCTGTAGCAGATGGTCTTTGTAGTGATGGTTCACCTCAAGCTGAGTCACCCACAATCTTACTTGCAAGTAGGCTCAGACTGAATGCAACAAATAAGTGAATTTGCATGGACAGCTTTGCAGAGAACAGACTGACATAGCCATGAGCCCTAATATTCTAATGGCTGATTCCAGACTTACTAGGTTATATTTTAGATCTTACACTGGTCACTAACTGTTAATGAGAATGCTGCTGGAAATTGTGCTATTGCTTTAGTCTTTTATTATGAACATTATAGGCTTCTTATGGCCTTCATGTTGTTATCTTAAGTATGAAAAATCACACCAGAGGGAGTGTTTTAAAAATTGCGTGGTTCTGAAAGTGTATCCTATAGCAGAGCCTCAACTATCTCTTAACTAACCTGATTATATGTCAAGTGAACTGGATTTTTCTTGAAGGAAGGATTGAGTCAGTTTTCTCAGCAGCTTTAAGTGTAGTTACATGTCTGGATATCCAAAGCTGATCTTGAAGTATGGGTCTTGGGAAATATGACTGTTTAAAGCCAATATTTCAGTTATCCCTGTCTGTGGGTCTAAGCCACTTTCTATGACTTCTGCTAATGTCCATGGTCATGGGCATTCAGTTTTCAGAAGGCTTATGTTTAAAACAGGGGTTGATGATTGACCAGGCTGCAGTAATGCAGGACCCCTGGATGCCTAAAATCTGTACTCTGAAGGTGAAGTCAGAACATTGTTACTCATCAGATGTATACTGTGGCTTTGATTTGCAATTATAATGGTTCTAAGGGAAAAAAAAAACCAAAAACAACCCCAAACAAAAAACAGTAAGGAGGGTTTGCTCTTTCTGTGTGATTTTGATGAATAAATTGAAGGCTTGCTTTTGTTGCCTCAAGGGTTTTAAAATGTTTTGGAGGAGTGATGAAGATAGTTTATATAGACATCTTGCCAGTCAACGCTAGTAATTGCATGAAGGTTGTTATGTGTCTTCTTTACTAACACTTGATCAGAGCATTTGGGAAAAAAAAAAAAAAAAAAAAAGGCAATTTGTCTGGGACATGGCTCACCATTAGTCCTGGAGATGGATGAAGAAAACTTGCTCAAAATGATGAATGCAGGGAGTCTGACATATGAATCATAGGGATTAGAAGGAGCTCTAAAATATCATTTTTATTTTTACTAAGGAGAGACAGCAAGTAAATGCCAAAGTTTTCTATTCATATTCAGTCAGAAACATTAGGAGTTTGCAGACTAGATACTGCAGTAGTTGAGAGGTTTTTTTGGGGGTCTTTGTGGGATGGGTATTAGTACTGAAAGCTTTGTAAGCTAATCATAAGGTGGCTATTTCATTAAGTCAGATGAAGAAATATAGTGGTGTCTTATGATCATGGAATATCAGTGTGATGCTTTGTAGGACTTAAAATCTATAGCACTTGGATATGCTGGCTGATGAATGTGATGGCAATAAAACAGAATAAAATCTGTGGAGATTGTCCCAACTGAATGGTGTATAAGTGTGAATGAGGAACAGTGTTTCGTGTTGTTATTGAAGGAGCTGGGAGAGCCACAAGAAATGTAAGTTCAATTAAAGAGTCCGTGCAGAGACAAAATAACTATTCAAGGAAAGCATGTTCATATTATTTGTTACTGGCTATTTATGATGAATGGCTCTAACATGGAAAATAGTCAGCTCTTGAATCAACTAAAATAGAAGAAAGAGATCAATAGAATCAGGTGATTTTTAAACATCTTTTGAGTTAAAGAGAAAGTAAAAAGATTAATTTACCTTTTCCAGGAAAAGATAATTTCTGTGAAGTCTTTAGTTTCTTGTCATTCCTAGATGTTAAGCTGATATTGTGCCTTTTCCATATAGAGATTGCATTTTCATATTTTCAAGAAAGTTTATTGCATCATGTGCCATTTTAATTAATCTTTTTCCTGATCTTAGAAAATATTTATTTCTCTTCTACCTGGGAAATTATTAAGATAATGAGATGTTGCAATTTAATTAGCAAATATATTCACATAATTGCTTGATACCAATCTTTATTTAAACACTACTAGTATGCTTGGTAAAAATGGAGTACTTATGTGTTTAAACATAAAAAAGTCTTGATGAAAAGCAGACCAGCAGTCTCAGTAGCCTGGTTGAATGTAGTAAGAGACCCCAGAGGAAAGCAGTGTGGTAGGAGCTCATCCTACCCACAAATCCCAGCTGGATGAGCCCAAGGAATGAGTCACAGGAGCTCCCTGCATCTATAGTTTTGCTTGTGATATAGAGGCATGCAGCAAAAAAGTAAAGAGCAGTACAGTGTGAATTGGATGAATCAGGGGACTCATAATAAGAAAGAGAGCATTTAATCTGTCATTAATTTTGATCTTGCCTAGCTGAGTAATCAGTTGTTAGCATCTGCTGACTGTTCAGTGCTTTGTGTTAAAGGAATTGATAGGTTTATCCACTTCAGAACTGGAGATTGCCTACCTGAAAGAGAAGATAAAAGAGAAAGCTCTACTACTTGGTTTGACAGAAAAAATGCAAAAGCATAACACATCAATCATCTCTTATCATTGAAGCAAAGTAATATTGCATTATAGGGAAATGCAGGGATTACCATATGGAAGAAGCTAGGATTCCAATCTCCCAAGCTTCTAATTTTAGAACACACATTCCCTTTCCTGTGCAAGTTTGGAAAGTCAAAAATGAGAAAGGACATTTTTGCATTTTCACTTTTTAAAGCAAAACTTTTGAGAATAAAAACTCAATAATGCTCTATCCCCAAATGACTGGTTGGTCAGAAGGTAAAACACCCATTTCTCTTTTGTGTAAGGTTTCATTCATCACTTTGTCAGTGTGATTGATTTGTATTCAACTGCTCATGGTCTTTTGGGAGTGGATATTTTTATATCTCTTATTTATTGA
Organism: Florisuga fusca; assembly: GCA_038090715.1. Classification (NCBI taxonomy): domain Eukaryota; kingdom Metazoa; phylum Chordata; class Aves; order Apodiformes; family Trochilidae; genus Florisuga; species Florisuga fusca. The sequence goes on from JAAWXA010000011.1 coordinate 9,342,244, forward strand.
GATTGTGTTCATGACTTTTAAAGTAAAATGCAGAAGATTGACTGAGCTATGCCATAAAATTGGACACAATGAGCTGATTGGTGCTTTGTCTGCTTTACCATTTCAGAAAACCAGAATAGATATTTGAGTGCTCTCTGCATACCTTCACCTCTGGTTTATGTTTGTTTGCCTGTCTGTCCTGGCCACATCACTTAGTTTGTAACTCTGGATGTTTAAAACTTGACATGACTTTTGTATTTTATGGAAAATCAGCTTAGTGAAAGTGTTGTAGTTGTGAAACTCAGGATGGCCATGTGACATGCTGTGGTGGGCTAGGATCAAATAAGAGTTCAATGCTCTTTTTCTCTTGGAATGAAAAATGAATGAAAGAAATGAACTGTTCCAAATAATTTTAATGCTCCAAAATCATTATGCTCTGTATTTTCTTTTTAAGGCATATGTTAATATCAGACCTTTGATAAACCACTGTCAGAAATAAAAGCTTCTCAAAATGTGAAAGTATTTTCATTAGTTGAGTTAAATGGAACAAATTCTCATTTAAAAGTTATTACTTCCTCCTAACAAACAACAACAAAAACTGGATTCATACATTTACCTTTCAGTGGTGATCGCCACTAAGAGTGGAAAAAAAAAATACAGTGAAGAAAGTCTGGGGCAATTTTACAAAATTGTTTTGAGAAACTGAAATATACTGAAAAGTCTTTTAAAGTGACCTGTGTGCAAAGCAGTCATCAAAATGTCAGTTCCCTTAGAATCTGTAGATATGCAAAGCTTATTTTCATGGACATTCGTGAAAGAAGTCGTGTTGGTGGGCAAAACATCTTAATAATTCTGCTCTTGTTGGGAGAGGGGAGATTGATGGGAACATTAATCTGATTTGTTGTTTGTCCACATGAAGTACACAGTTTGAATTAGATGATCCCCTGTATCCCAAATGCTATGTCAATCCTTAAAGCTCAGCATGCTTGCAGAGAAATAGCTCTGGGGCTTGTTGATTGGCTGAATATGAGCCACCAATGTGGCCAAGAAGGCCAGTGGCATTCTGGCTTGTATCAAAAATTGTGTGACTAGCAGGACCAGGGAAGTAAACATGCCCCTCTACTCAGCACTGGTGAGGCCCCACCTCGAGTACTGTGCTCAGTTTTGGGCATCTAAATACAAAAAGGACATTGAGGGGTTGGAGCAGGTCCAAAGAAGGGCAACAAAGCTGGTGAAGGGTTTGGAAAACATCCCCTGTGAGGAGGGAGTGAGGGTGTTGGGGCTGTTTAGTCTGGGGAAAAGGAGGATGAGGGAAGACCTTATAATTCCATACAAATACCTGAAAGGAGGTTGTAGGGTGAGTGGGGTTGGTCTCTTCTTACTGGTGACAGATGACAGGACAAGGGGGAATGGCTCCAAGTTGCATTAAGGAAGATTTAGGTTGAATATCAGGAGAAAATTGTTTACAGAAAGGGCTGTTAAGCACTGGAGAAGGCTCCCCAGGGAACTGGTTGGGTCTCCATCCCTGAATGTGCTTAAAAATCATCTGGATGTGGTGCCTGGGGCATGGTTGACTGGTGGGTCATCAGGAATAGGTTAATAGGGTTAGGATGAGGTTGGACTCAATGATCTTGAGGGTCTTTTTCAACCTGAGCAATTCTATGATTTTATGACACAAATTTGTTCCTAACTTTTCCCATGGTGTTGTTTTGTCATGAAAATATTCCCCCCCCCCCTTTCCTACACCACCTTCCTTCTTTCCTTGGGTGTAAGATTTGCCAGTGTTTATAGTGGAACAGGGCTGCACCTTTGAAGTGTGAGTGCGGAGAAATCTACAGCCTCCACTATGGCCAAAATTTACCTAGTTTACAATCCTTGGCACCCGGTCTCTGGACACTGGACATGTAATGTTCATGAGAAATGAGAGGTGAAAGCAAGTCATGAATTAGCCTCACATCAAGGTGTAACTAACAGAATTTCTGCATTCTATCACAACTTCACTGTGGGTAGTTTGACATTTTTTCTGGCATTACATCAGTTAATATTTGTTGTTGTTACACCTTTTTGATATTACAGAAAAGAGAGAAGTTAACCCCCTCCAACACAGAGGGGCAAACATACATGATGCAAATTTATATTTAATATATCAGCTTAAAAAAGCCAACTTTTAAGCTGATATAAGCAGCATCTGTAGCAGTGATTAATAACATGGGTTCGTGAAAATCTGTTGTGTGTATAATCAAAGAGTTGTAAGAAGACATGACTAGAATATGTCTAAGGAAGAACAGCTGTGCAGAAATACTTCAGAGGTTCTATGAAAATTCTTTTTCTCCCTGGCTACCTCTTAAAAATCTCTTACAAGAAAGTACTGTTGGTGTTGCATAGGAATAATTAAAACTAGTGAAATAAATCACAGAATCACAGAATTGTTCTGTTGGAAAAGAGCTTTATAATCATTGATTCCAACCATGAAGATCAGTGAGGCACAGGTATTTTAGTATTTGTTTTAATTAGGAAGCAGAGAAAAGTATACTACCTGACTCCATCAGTTTATGAGGTACTTCTGTGACAACAAAACTGTTAGCTTAAATCACACTGAAATTTTTTCACAGAGCAATTTATGGTTTTCTGAGAAGAAAGAGCAGCTACTGTGTTTGCTGTCACAAATTTCTGAGACAGGAGGGACATTTGCTCATGTTAAGAATGAAGAGAGCAAGCATAGAGCTGAAGATGAGTGAATTCCCAGCATGAAATCCTTGTTGAATGTTACTTGTGGTTTTACAACGTGAAATCTATTTAATGACACTCTTGAGAAATAGTTTCTGGAAGCTACCCAAGTAACAAATGTCCATTTAAAGACAAAAAGAAATGAAAGAAGATCTGGTTCCTCTAAGGTCAGAATCCTTGACTCTGAAAAGTATCGATTGGCTTGCAAAAAAAAACCCCAAAACTTTCAATAGCACCTAGGATTTGCAAGTGGGATTTTGTATGAGTGTAATACAATCCTAAATCTTGGAATATGTGTTAGCAGGTTTGGATCTTGAATATATGTTGATTAGAATGAAAGATGATAGTTACAGACAATGTATGTGTTGGAAACTGTATCTAGGCAGATATTGTACCTGTTTCATAGTGTCAGTAGTTATATAATTACACTGTAGAGTATGCATGGAAAAATCCAACTTTTTTATTTATGTGGCATTGTATGCTGTTGCCTAGTGGCATGTTTTTCATTGATTGGTGGTTATTCCTATATGCATATAGGAAGCAACTTAATAATGTGATAAGTATTGCTGATATAAATATGATATTATTTAGAGGTATCCTGCTAGGGGTAATACATATACATTAGCTTTTCTTTTTAAAGTGGTACATTTGGGACAGTCCCCTATTCCTCTTAAATGACATCTAACATCGACTGATTTTGTGACTTTTTAAGCAACAAAATTTCCTTCTGGTTTAGTTTTACTGTTTTGAAGTTGTTTGAGATAGTGAAGTGAACTGCATGCAAATAGAAAGCCGTGCTGTATTGACAGATTTCAATCTTCCATTTTTGCAGCCAGATAAATCTATTTGGCCAGCAGTTAAAATGATAACACTAATTAAAATAATTCCTTGGATAATATGCCCCTGGTGAAGAAATCATCTTAGTGGGGGTTACAAGATGATTTGTGATTTAGCTTCTAGTTCTGTTGGTTTCATCTATGAGGTGAAAGACTTTGTCATTGCAGTTGCATCAGAAGATTGCAGACCTGTCTTTGCAAAAGGGTTGTATTTCTGTTGCTGCTGAAGTTAACCAGAGACTGGCTTTGCATTACACTATTATCAAACACTATAAAGTCACCATAACATCAGGATTTTCTGTGTTAGTGGAATGTCATTTGACATCCCCCACCTCACTGCAAGTAAGTTGCACTCAGTCTAACTTTGTTTTACTAGGAACTAGTGGGAACCTGGATTGTCTGGAAGTTTTTTTCTCCTTTCTCTGGAAGATTGCTTGGAATGGGCCTCTCTGAGTCTTTGTTTCAGTCTGGACATGTTTATTGAAGTGATTGATTGTAACACAGACTGAGCAGTCCATTTTGTGTGCATGCATGCAATTTATGTTTGTCAGGGACACTGGTTATTTGTGATGGTAAAAAAGGCAGAATAGAAAGATCTGAGTTTTCATTTCTTGGTTGTTGGGAGCTAGATATCTAAAAACAAACAAAAAATGTTATTAAGGATTCTTGCTTTTTCTAGTGCTGCCAAGCTATCCCATGCCACAGGAATTTGAAATGCTAAAAACATTTCCCTCTTGACTTAGGACAATAAGATAAATTCTCAGCTTTCTATGAACTTAAACTGTCAAGGGCTGGGTTTTTTTGCTTGTTTGTTAACTCTTTTTTTTTTTTTTTTTTTTGGGTGGTGGTGTGTGTTTTTGTTTGGTTGGTTTGGTTGGTTTGGTTGTTTTTTAAATATATAAATAATATTGCAGGATGAAAAAATGGAAAGTTTCTTGTTGGCAAACAGAAAAAATGGGACACTTCAGACTTTTAAAAAAAATTATAGCTGCAACAAATAGGCTTACCAAAGAGCCTGCCTCTTTGGCACTGAAAAAATCCTGAAGAAGTTCTAATATTATTTCCAGCCAGCAGTGTTCCTAACAAAAAGTAAGATATATTAAATTAGAAAGTCACCCTCACAGGAAGTAAAGGTATTTCCATGTATCTTACTGTGACTGACAATCTATCAGCATGCAAATAAATGGCCCATAGATACGAAAGCATTTTCAGCAATTATCAAAATAATTTAAAACGGAATAATAGGATCAAGAATCATTTGTTAACAGGACTAAGAGTGCTCAAATACATGATGAGTGCTTCTTACACTGCCTCATGCATTTGGCAGAGCCAAATAATATAATAGGATGCTTCTGAGCTTCACAGTAAAGGTCAGGAACTGAGTTCATCATTTATAAAGCTGCTTTCTGGTCTTTGCAGTTGAAGAGTGAACCTTGATGTTAAAAATAAGCATGTAAGCCAGCAGGAGTTACTCTGTTTTCTGTGATCCCAGTCCCACAGTCTCAGCAGTCCCCAAGGCCAGAGGATGTTGGCAGCTTTGAAGGCACAAAACCCAGTGTTCCTGATATGCACTTTGCCATTTGCTTCCCACACAGCATCCATCCAATTTTGCCATAGGGATGGGAGATCTCAGTGGTGATGCTCTCAGTTCACTGATTTCCCCTGTTATGAAATATCACTGGAGTATGTGCTGCTTCTCTGTGCTGCTCCATGTAGTCAGGGTGTAGACCACAGCAGGAAATGGACAAAACTGTTGGACTGGGTGCTGAGAAGTAAGAAGATGCTGGTTGTTGAGTCTGGTGTCTGAAGGAGGGAGCAGAAACCTAGGACTCATCAGAAATCCAAGTAGATGACACAAAGAAATTACTTACAAGTTCTTCCCATATTGGCAGGAAGGCAGATAGACATTGCCAAGACTTGGGTAGTACAATTGAATTGGAAAGCATGGAGAATGTTAAAAGAAAAAGCAAAAATCAGTTAACCCAGAAACCTCCCCTCCCCATACACACATTTTGTCGGATATTTTTATTACAAGGCCTGGTAGTGCTAGAGTCTAGGAGCAGGCAAGGGGGATTGATGGGCATTTGATGTGTGTTTCACTGTTAGAATAATGAAATGTCACTGTTAGAGTAATGAAATGTCTACAAAGGGTTTGAGTTGTTTCTGAGAACTTGGTTCCATTGTACCATATGGAAAACACCAGGCATGATGGGGTATTTTCAGGAGACAATACAACCACCTCAGCCCTTTCTGAGACATCTACCCTTTGAAGCATTTCAACAAAGTGATTTGAAAATAAAAATGCAGTTCTTAAAATAGCTTGGGGGGTTTTTTTGTTTGTTTGTTGGTTTTTTTTTTTTTTTACGGTGCCTTTTGTACTATAGCAGCTATATATGTAGTTTTCAAACATCAGCAAAGTATGTGCATGTCAGGCATTTCAGAAAACCCATTTGGATCTCAATTTAGCCATCAATGCATGCATATATTCCTTTTATGCATTAAATTGTCACAGTGCATGGGATTAGACATTCAAATCTGCTGTGAAGTTTTTTAACTTGAGTTCTGAGTATGTCATAGGCTTGTGGAAAATATTGAGGCGTTGATTGACAATTAGGCCAAATTTTTCCATCTTCAGATTCAAATAACAGATTAGTATGTTCCTGATGGATTCTCATGGTTATCAACACCTTGTGCTCATCTGATGCCAGAATTTCTGCCCATTAAAGCTTTTGTAATCAACTGTGAGATAGCTACAATGTGGAAATATTTTATGGACCTCTATAGACTTAATATTTTGTCAATACTACCTCCTTGTAAGTTTTGGACTTATTGTGGGAGGAATGGCTTGTGTAGCTTAAACAAAATAAGCATGTAGTAAAATGCCCAGCTGTTGCCTAAACTACTTTATTTCTAGAACAAGGAATATTTTATGAATAGAGAAATGGCACTGGGCCAAACCCACCAGTTAATGGTTTGTTTACGGAAATTCCACCTTTTGATTTTCTTCCCACCCCTCTCATTTCCTCTCCTGATTTTTCTAATTGCTTTCAGCAGTAATGATTTCAAGTTGAGTCCTTGCTTCCATCCTTTTCAGAGAAAAAATTCTGCAGTCTTCATTCTTTATTCACTTGTTTTCCTAGTTAGTAGTTTTGTGTCCCTACTATCTGAATTCAAAAGCGGGCTTTTAAACAATTTTATCAAGTCCTTCCTTATATAAAAATGCATCTACTTAATAGAACAAAAAAGAATTCTGTCTTGAAAGGTGGAGGTGCAGTGGCTCACATCCTTTGTTTTTGTGCCTGGGATCAAATACTGTTTTACAGAAATACTTAGCCCTTGCATGTGACCTAAATCTTTCCAGAATGCTGATACATAATTAAAAAAATTAATGTGTCATAAAATGACAGATCACAAAGACCTAGTTGCGCTGGTCAGCATTTGTAGATGGACCATAGCAGCTCTGCTCGTGGACTGAAAATATGGTTGCTTGCTCTGGACTGAAAATATGGTTGTGTTATGAATAACATCAGCTTATTCAACCAAGGCTTAGGAGGCTAATCTTCACTTTTTGTCATGCTTGCATGGAAGCTTCTGGCATGCATGATGGTCCAGACTCTGGACCATTTAAAGAACAGTAACTGAGTCTCTTGTTCCAGAAAATGTGGAAAATTGATCATCGTAGCAATTAATTCTTCTAGGACAGCTGCTAAAATAAAGGAGAATGCAGCTTGTCTTACTTTTTTTCTCTAGGTATTAAAAATACATTTCTTCGTGTTTAAAAAGAAAAATCAACAAAACAAAACTGGTGGAATGTCCATCTTTCTCCGTGTTTTGGTCATAGCTTTTTTCTCCTTTGGGCAGCCATGCAAAAGCCAGGGAACACAAGTTCAGCAAGCAGTGGAACACTGCTGAGCTACTGAACAGGTACCATTCAGCACTGGTTGTCCTGAGCACTGTCAGTCCAGCAAGAAAATAATGTATGCATGAGTTTGATGATCTAATATATTGTTTAATTTGTCTGATATGTTGTTTAATATGTGATATATCTGAGCTTTTGGACCCTGCTTATAAATTAGCTCTGAAATGGGTGAAATGAGTTCTGTAAATTAGTCTCCTTTAGCAAAACTTTCCTCCTTTTATTCTGAGAGATAATGTGCCATGTTTAATCCATCCAGTCACCTCATTTGCTTTGGATTTCATCTGATTTAACCACACTTTTTTTTAAAGGTAGTTAAGCCTGTTATTTCTGATTGCATGTAAATTAATGATTGCATGTAAAATAGAAGTATATTTTCAAAAAGCATCTGAAAAACTTTATACAGAGACAGCTATGGTAAAATGGAGTTGTATATTAGGTAGAAGAAAACCTTATAGAACAGTTGGTGAGCTGGGAGACGTGCTGTTGTAGCAGGTTAGAGGAATACCTTTTGTAGAGAAATACTAAAACTGAGAATAAAGTGAACATCTAATCTTTTGAAAATGTCTTTTAGTAGAGCCAAGATAAATTGACTGGAAAGTCCACACTGAGAAGCAGAGGAACCTTTTAAGAAAGGGAAAGGGAATTGTGAGCTCTTGGTTACAGAGAAGAATTGCAAGATGCTGCTGAACAATAAGTTATTTTTGAAGACAGAAGGTAGAATTAAAACTTTTTACTAGAATTAAAAGCATTACCAGGTACTACTAGTTTAGAGGCTCAAAACTGCTTGAAGATGTCAGCTTTTTGGTCAAAGTCATTGCATGTTTCTGGAAACTGTTTGGGTTATTTTGGAACAGTAATTATTAATTCAGGGATCCGAAAATAGGAAAAGCCTTCATCAAAGGACATAAATTAGTTATTGTGGAATGAATAATGATTTCTTGTGGAAGAAGCAGAATTTTGTAGGGAAAGTGTGTCAATGTCTCAGTGATGTGAGTTTTGAAGGACTTTGATGTTGTAAATTAGGCTGTTTGAATTATTGGTGTCTAGGATGAAATGTGCATCTAGATACTGACTTAATTCTCTGTGGTAATCTTAACTAGATTGTAAGAATGACCCATCTCCTTACATTGATTTGGAAAACAATCCTACACATGCCTACTGCTATGCACATGCTTATTTTTAAAAATGTAGTATTTTAATTTCTTTCAAGTTTTTGTGGTTTTTTTTTTCACTGAATATTATTTTTAACTTTTACTGAAATGTCACTGCTTGGTAGCTGAAAAGTTTGAATTCTGATTTTATTTTTTAAAAGCAGAGCAGAAAGCAAAATAAAATATTGAAGTAAGAGAGCGAAGGCAACAATTCAGTCTTGTATATATTGCATAAATTTTAAATCTAATAATACTCTTCTGAGAAGTGGCCCCCAATTTAAGGGTTTTGTGTCAAATACTATTGGACACCTTGTTGTAAAAGGTGAGATAAAATCTATAATTCAGAGTGTCATGTTCTCCTGCACAGCCTCTGGAATCTGGCTATTCAGTTCACAAAATCAAATTTAGACATCAGTATTTACTTAGTCTCTGTGCACAGCTTATTACTGGAAAACCAAGATATAAACTGTTTGTACCACCTGTACTCAAAAATGGAATGCTGATGTGCCAAGAGGGACGTAGAAGACTAGGAATAGGAAGAGTAAATAAAATATAATATCATGTATGAAACAGCAGGTACAGATAAAGGTAATTATTTACTTTAAAAATTGAAATGTCATGTGTGGCTCTAGCAAAATTTGCGTGCTGTTTTTTATAATGAGCTATCCAAACAGTACATTTAATTAAAAAAACCAACCCAAAATGCCCAACCAACCAACCAACCAAAAAAAAAAAACAAAACAGAAAACAAACCCAAAAACAAACAAAAAACCCCACAAAAACAAACAAACAAACAAAAAAAAACCCAGAGAGAAAAAAGGGAGACTGTACAGATCACAAGCAAGAATTCTTAGGTTTTGTATTAGCTACCACAAACATAAACAGACAGAATATTTAGGAAAAAGAAAATGGAATATAGTACTTGTAATATTTGCAGTAGATTTGAGCTGAAACATCTCAAATCAAGTTATCTGTCAAGTAAAAAGGAGATTATAGCTTTGTGCCTTGGGTCTAGTAAAGATTTGCATCAGTATTGGAAACCATGTTGGAACTATCTTTCCTATTATTTTGGGAAAGAAAAAGTTATTTCTGACATAATTTAAAAAATAAAATATGGCATTCCTCTGTGATAACTACTGGCTTGGAAAAAAAGATGCAGAAAAAAAGGAATCCTAAATAACAAAATCTGCTGTAATTCAGAAATGCTTTTTTTCCCCCCACTTGTCACTATTGTTTCCAGTACTCAATTTTTCTCCTACGAAATAAAGTATAGAAATAGGAATAGATTCGTTTGATAGATCTGTATACACAAAAAAACCCCACTTAGATAACCTTTCTGGGATACTTGGGGCTGTTTATTAACAGTGTCAAGACTAGCATCAAAGGGCACAAATTGTCCTTTGTTACCTATACATAACAAAATAAGCCTCTTTATTTATTTATTTATTCATTCATTCCTTTTTTTGCAAACCAGTTTCTCAGTACAGCAGACCAAGTGTATTTAGCTCTTTGTAAACTGGAAAGGATGTGGTGGTTGGAATTAAAGTACAGGAAAGAGTGTTCAGTATTATATACATGCTATATTTTTCTCATATATTTCTGTCTGGCAGGTACTTAGGCTAATATATGTTTATAGCATAATAAAAAGAGCCTGAATTTAAGCTCTTTTCATTACTCTTAATTGTTCAGTTTATATTCCCCCTCACCTGCTTAAGTAACACCACAAAACCCAGCAGAGCAGCCAGTAACTTTGCCCAAAGTAGAACCAAAATTTTATGGATTAGGACAGTATTTATGTCAGCATATTTAAAAAAGGAGTGTCGAAAATGAGGAGTAGTGGATGCAATCCAGTCAGTTCTAGTTCCTCAATGCAAGCTCTGATTTGAATCGAAGTCAAACATTACTACTGAAAATGCTACCTTAAGAAAACAAAACCAGAAATGTACATTTTAAAAGTGATACAATTAAGCCGTAAGACACCAGAAAATGTGTTAATGTGAGATAATATGTAGCTCAAAGACATTGTTACCCAAGAAGCATGCTACCTTTCAACAGCCAAACCTTAGAGACTCTTATTGTGGTTACTAAAATTACAACCTGCATAAAGAAAAAAGAATTAGCTACAGGAGGCAGCTTCAAGCAGTCTTTAGTTGCAGCATTTAAGACAGTATCTATTAACAGTAAAGTATTACATTTGTAAGAAGAAAATGAGTTATGGGAAGCAGAACTTTAAATGAGTGGTGTATAATATGAATATATATTTACCTGAAACATGTGAACTCTAGAATGGTAGGTAACCAATATTTAAGAAAAATATCCTTTTAGCTTCCCTAGCAGGCTGGTAATTGCAGTCAGCAAAAAAGATATCTCATATATATATATATGACAATGACAAATATCATTGCTTCATGCTTTGTAGCACAAAAGGGGAAACTTACTTGCAGATGCTTCTTTCAAGCTATTATTTATAAGGAAGACAGAATAACAAGCCTCTAAAAATCTCTTTTCTTTAAGGAAGACATAAGGTGAAATATGAGGGATTAAAACCAAAACAGAAAGCTAAGATTAATAAAAAATGTGACAAAATCAAAAAGCAGTTATGTTATGATAAATGATTTAAAATAAACCCAAGAAGCCTAATACGCCCTGCCTGAATTCAGCATGCTAAACACTGACCCTTATGTGTATGATTCCTGTATCTTTGCTTTTACAAATATATAGACACAGTATGCTTTATTTTCAAAGAAGTACTTCCAATTACTAGTTCCTTGCTCTAAAAATCAGTGAGTTATTAAGACTAAATTTCACCCACTTGAAGTGACACAAAAATTTGCCTGTCATTTTTAAATTACATTTATTTAATATTTTGAATACAGTTCTCTTGTTGTAAATGCACCTTCCAAAAACATAATAAAAAAACAAAACAAAACCCAAAACAAACAAAAGAAAAAAGAAAAAAAAAAAAATAAAAGAAAAAAAAGAGAAACTTGTAGTGTTTGCTAACGCATATCAGTATAATTTAGGGCTCATAAGTGGGAGTTAGAAGGAAATCTCTTCGATTTTCATCACTGTCTTGTCTGTTCCCTCTTTATGGCAGCAAACTATCAGTTTGGCCTCTCTGGTCACCACTCCCATAGCTATAAGGTGAGACTTTCCTTCACCGGGGCCGTACCAGAGGAGGTAACGTTGCTGAAGTTCTTTCATATACTTGTGAAGTCAAATAAATTATTTTCTGTAATTCTTTGCTTGGCAATTCCTACCAGTCCCGTGCCAGTATTTAGCCTTAGATGGAGTTTAGCACCCGCTTTGGGCTGAATTCCCAAGAAACCCAACTCCAAGAAGCCCCGGGCCCGGCACGCTGGTGGGGGGGGAGTTGCGGCCTCCATCATCAGGCTTGAACAAACAAAGTAACAAAGTTTTCTTTAGGAACACTGTGGGCAGCAGGAACAGGGGGATGATCATTGCTCTACTCAGCTCTGGTGAGGCCACACCTTGAGTACTGTGTTCATTTCTGGGCACATCACGGTAAGAGGGGCATAGAAGTGCTGGAGTGTGTCCAGAGAAGGGCAACGAAGCTCATGGAGGGCCTGGAGCACAAGTCCCGACTGAGGGAGCTGGGGGTGTTTAGTCTGGAGAAGAGGAGGCTGAGAGGAGACCTTGTTGCTCTCTTCAGCTACCTCAAGGGAGGTTGGAGTGAGGAGGGAAAAGCCTCTTCTCCTTAGTGAACTGTGGTAGGACCAGAGGAAATGGATGGAAGCTGCACCAGGGGAGGTTCAGGCTGAATGTTAGGAAACATTTTTTCTCTGAGAGGACTGTCAGACATTGGGATGGCCCAGGACAGTGGTGTAGTCACCATCCCTGGAGGTATTTAAAAGGCATTTGGACCTGGTCCTTAAGGACATGGTTTAGTAGTTAGATTATGGTATTGGTCAAAAGTTGGACTGGATGATCTTGGAGGTCTCTTCCAACCTAAACATTCTGTTATTCTGTGATTATGTCTCTGTGATTAAACTCCCTTTAAATGGTGTGTCTTCTGGGACAAACTGAGTATCGTTGCCTGTCGAGGGTGATCAGACATTGGAATGGTGGTGGATCCTTGGAGGTTTTTAAAAAGAGATGTGGCACTCAGTGCCGTGATCTGGTAACCATGGTGGTAGTGGATGAAGGGTTGGACTTGGTGATCTCAGAGGTCCTTTCCAACCTGGCTGATTCTGTGATTCTGTGGTTGTTTCACTTGGTGAAAGGCTTTTTTGATCAGTGATCATTATTCTATCAGATCATATGCCTTGTGCCAAATTCAAGTAATTAGGCTTTGGAGCAGGCGACCGTATCAGTCAAAACCGAGGCAACAACAGGTCCTTCAAGTAGCACATCCATGGCTCATTTTGCTTGTGCATTCCCACTGTATTTTTGCCTTGTTTGCACCAGTCACCTAACCAGCCTCTAAGATACTCCCTGCCCGGTGCTCCAGACACTTGTCCCCTCTCAACTTCCCTGCAGGTACAGCTGCTGGGTGGTCCTCCTCATGGGCCTTAGGCACATGGCTTTAGCATAGCAGTTGTCTAGGTTTCCTTGTGAAGTCATCAACTGTCCCTCAAACAAAGGAGAGCTTTTTGATGAGGGGAGGGGCTATCAACAACTTCCAATACCTCTGATAAAGCAGAAGTGTCACTACAAAGTGAGTGGAATGCTTCTTGTTTACAGGTACTGAGAGCTGTAATGGTGGCTGGTGTAGAGCATGACTGCTTTGGTTTGCACTGCACAACAAGCTGCTGGCACACATCCAGAATGTCCTCCTGAACAGTATGAAGAGTTTGGACCTTGTTTCTGTACATTCATTTCACCTGTCAGGGGTAGCAAAAGTTGCATTTAAGGATGAAATACTGGGTAGTGAAGTTCTTGTGTCTGAAGTAAAACACCATTACAGATTCATTTCAGTTTTGCATGCACACTGATCTTAGAAAGACTACAGAAATCAACTTTAAGTTTCTTAAGCAACCTTAAATCCCAATTTATTTGCTCTAAGCCTGAGCATATGCTATAGTTCAGAATAGTTTGAGACATATTTCAGTACTTTGGTCAACCACTTCCTGAAATGGTGATGATTCAAAAGATAGGGAACATTTTTAGTGGCCATACTGGAGTATGGATTTTCCCATTGCAACTGAGAGAATGGGTTTATAATATTACCTTTGATTTCACAGTCAATAAACAGAAATTACTTTTAAGCGTAGCACCAGAATGAAAAATATACCTGAAATTAAAGCTTAAAAGGGAATGAGTCAAAACTGCCAAAATAGTAAGTTCAGTTCCTTTTTTCACAGGCAATAACTCTTGTATCATCCAGGGAGTTTGCAATATTTCCATCCACACTGTATATAACTCACTGCCTGATATAGTAGTTACAGGAATTGAGATTTAACAAATATATTTTCCTAATGGTATTTGCTATATCAAACTCCAAAAATTGTTAGCTTTGTAAGGCTTATCCATTTTCTTTACTAAATGGCAGGAGATGACTCACCATCAACAGAGTGATATGATATGAGCTAAGCAGAGCTAATACCACTATAGTTGTGGTGTTTATATTGCTTGATAAGAATGTCTTTGAATTTAGTTTAGGTTAAAGTGGAAGCAGCATGTTATTAAACATATGCAGTGGAATAAAATTTTTCAACTCAGTCTGATCGAGTTAACTACTGGCATGGTAACACTTTAAGTGAAAGAGGCAGATGGGATTGCCCTTCAGTCTCTTTATATTTTGTCTTGTGTCAAACTACCAATTGACTTCCCATGGCTCCTCAGTGTAGCAGATGCTACAGCACTGTCCTCTGGTTTTGTCAAAGAGGTGAGACCATTGTAGCATAATGAAACAACTGCATCTTAGTTTTGTTCAAGCCTCCTACATGTGCTTAGTTTAGAATTATTCATTAAGAGCCTTCTGACACTACATAAGTCATAATTTTTTTACTGGGAAATGTTTTCACAGCCACACTGTTTTATCAGATTTGTTTTTGATGTTGTTATCTGGAAGTACTGAAATACTTCATTTTGATTTTGTTTTTTTATTATTATACTTCTGTTAGAAGCTGTCTTATGAGTCACAAAGGTGCAGATGAAATATTCTGCTTCTTCTGTACTAACAAACAAAAGGCTTTGCCCCTGTTGAATTAAACATTTTGACAGCATTAAAGGAAAATATTTTGGAATTTTTTAGTTTGTGCAAAGGTTTGGTGTTTGGCATTGAGGTTCCACTTCAGAAGAAAATGAAGTTTGAGAGCCTCAGAATTTGCTGCAGGGTAGAGACTGCTGTCTAATGAGTTCTGTTGTGATTTGTGAAGCATCCTTTTGAGGATGCACTTTTGGCCAGGGAATCTCAGAGAACAACAGAGAACTCCAAGGCTATATTGAGCAACAACAGACTATGATCAACACAGAGAATCTTTGTTATCCAGTTAAATTATATCAGAAATGTTGATTTTAGGGTCCTTAGCACAGGCAGAGGAGATGCTGTTCCAATATATTTGAATAGCAGTTAGTATAAGTTTTTAAATTACTGTTCTAAAATTACTGAATGATCTTCCCAAAACCAAACTTTAGAGTATCTTTTGCCTCCAGATCTTCTGCTTTCTGTATCTTCTGCTACACTTGGCTTGGTAATCATCACCCTTACTAAGATTAGAGCACAGCAGGTTTAGGCAGCACTAAAGGAATACATATATATATATATATATGCTTTTTATGCAGCAAGAGTTACTTGTGGGTGCTTCATCTCAAGAACCTGTGCTCAGAGCTGTAATTTTCCTCTATTTTCTCAGTGCACACGTGTTCTTGTCTGATAAAGAAGTTGTCTATCTTTGTTAGCTCACTTGCTAAAAAGAAGAAAACACTAACTAGCAAGTAAGTCTCTCATAAGGCAAGCTAAATGGTGATTTTAAACATGTGATAAGGAAAAATTACTGAAATTTAAAGGGGGCATCTTGTTGGTATTTTTCCTCGAGTGACAGTTGTTTCTAGGAACATAACTTGTGAGGGGATTGTCGTTACTATTATTTAGAAATGTGGAAAACAAAGTTTTAAAGTTGAATCTCTATATTTTGCAATATAACTTAAATTAACAAACAGTTATTATTAAATAATTCAACAGCTATTAATAAACCAAACTAAAAATTGCCTTTCTACTAAAAAAAATCAGTAGGATATGCACATATTCCAACAGCAATTACTTAAAACCATGGAGTGTCTGTGTTTCAGAAGTAGCAATGGTCAAAGACATACTCCTTGCAAAGTCAGTAAGAGAGCCAATGAATCTGAGATGAGTGATCTCCTGACTCTTCCTGGCAGGGACTGCTGCTGTGTTTTATGTGTGCTGTATGACAAACTGACTTGGCCATCTCTGATCTGAGAAGCATGTGTTAGCTATGATGTGCCCAGCAGAAAAGATCCTTCTTCCCTGAGATACAGCTCTCCTGGGAGTGTATTGAAGAAATTCTGGACCATTAGCTGTGATGTTTCCCTGTGCCATCGAGCGAGGAAAACCATGCTGTGCAAGCTGGGAGTGAACCTGCTGCTAGAGTCTGGCAAGCTCTCAAGAGACACAAAGGAAATAAGTGGAAGTATTTGCTAGTTCAAAAACTTTACAGAGGAGGACGTATACCATTGCAAAGTGTTGCTTTGAATGCCATATCATCCATGTTAGTGTGTTCCATTGAGCCTGTAGGAGAGATCAGGAAAGTCAGTTTGGCAGCAACATGGCAGGTATGAGGAAACAAGGGAGGTTATGTGTAAGCAGAAGCCTGTATTCCAGTCCATTAGACATTATTTGTTGAAAACTGTGCTCTGGCAGTTTGTCTATTGATATTTGACAGAAGCTTATTTCTATGCAAGGTCAAATAGAATTAGCACAACAGACAGAAGGACTAAAACTTAGTTTCTAAGTATAGACCTGCCTTGTGCAAAGTGAAGCAAGAAATTAGAAGTGGATAATCTACTTAAGTCTCCCCTCCTAGGTGATCTATGTCCATCCTTTTTTGCATCAAAAGTGCTCCTTAGCAGGTGTATTACCACTGTTCTCTCTCCTCTGTACTTTGGAGAGTAGAGTGGCTCCATTCCCAGGCTATCAAGCTGTGGTTAGTGTCTTCTTCCTTCTGCCATCATCAGGCTACTTACTAGTCCAGGCACAAGTACCCTTTGCTGCTCTCCATCAATTTCCTATGTGCCAATAGGATACCAACAGAATTCTGTTCAACACTGTTGCCAGGTTGAACAGGTTATGATTATTTCATAGAAAAATACTTTTTTATTATAATTATTTTGGGAGGTTTCTTGTCTTTGATTTCCTTTTTGCAATACCGTGCTGCCACCTTTATTTCTTAAATCTATTGATTAGTTCATTTTCACTCTTTTCAGTATATAAGAGGATTTAGCAAGAACACATTTTTTCCCACATCTCTACTCATCCCCTTCCTCCCAACCTTGGGACCATGTTGCATTTAGACATTACAACTCCTTAGCTGACTGACAAAATCTTCATTCTCTCCAGGGCCTCAACACAGGAGTCAGTATCTCCTTTCATCTTTCACTAGTAAACAGCAGTTCTGGTACTGGATTCCTATTTGCTTTTTATTTCTTTGCTGATCCTGCTTTAGTTTCCCCAAAGGAGGATATACCATCCACTGCTGAATCTTCAGTCATTCATTAAGGAAGGAAGGGTGGCCACTAGCAGTTTTACATAAAACATATACGTGTCTCAAATTATTATGTGGAGAGGCCAAAATACAAATAAATTGTTGACTAGGAAGAAGAGAGGCAGAACTGGTTTGGATAGGTATATGAATGGTTGTGTGTACATGTTCTCTTACAGAGGGGGTTTTTTACATCTTGCTACTATTTACTCTTTCTCTGACAATGTAAACAGCAAAGATATAACAGGTGCTAAAAGTAGGATGCACGTCATTGCATACTCCTAGGCAACAGTATGAACAACTCTGCATCCTGTGAAAAATGAAAAAAACCCAATAAGCTACAGCTTCATTCTCACAAAGAGCTTCTGCACCCATGAATCTAAGTTATGAAAAACCCACCCTGTGTTCACAGCAAAACACCATCCCTGCTCAGTTGTTTTATCCAATTCAATAAAACATTGAAATGTACAGTAAGATAACATGAAGCATAGAATCCAGACTCCAGGACACCTAGGCCTATTTTTTGCACTAATGCCTACAAACAGATCTTTTCAAAAAACTTCTCTGTTCTCTAGCCCCCAAAATTCACAGCACAGTATGGGAAACTATTAAATTTACTATAGAGATAAACACAAATACTATGACCTACCAGAGGTTGCAACATGGGCTAGTGGTCCAGCATTGTTCAGAATAGTGTCTTTTTTGTTATACTTCTACCTGATAATGGATGAGCCAGTGGATTAATGTACCAAGTGGTAGCTCTGGATATAAGGAATGTGAGGGCAGGGACAGGAGAAGACAGGAGGGTTTTGCAGAGGTTGTTACTGTGTTTAAGCTCCAAGAGACATTCCTAAAATGGGGATATCAGTGTTGGTTCTGTGGTCATTGCCAGAACCAACACTGATGGAAAGCAAATACTTTGCATCTAAGATGCATTTGGTTAATATGGTACCAAGATTTTTTTAAAAGCAGGAAGGCTGCTTTTAAATTTCTATTAAAATGTCATAGCCAAAAAACTGCAATTAATATCTCACAAATGCTCATGTGAATGTCTCTGGGGAAAGACAGCAGCAGCTGAATGAACTTGCTAAGCTAAAATGTAGAGGGGTCTGTTTTCTCAGAGTTTTATTTCTTGTTTTGCTAAGTTTACTGTGGTGGGTGGGAGCATAGTTTATATGATGGCTGGCATACGTACCCATGTAAATGAGCATATACCTTTATTCAGTTTCCAATTTTTGAAAGAAATACAGTAATTATTATGGACAGCAGGATTTTTTAAACCCCAGAGAACTGCTGTTTGCATATTGAAATGGTAGTTCATGTTTATTTAAACTTTTGATGAATCTCCATTGATGGATAAATCATTTTGGAGTATTTCAGTTGTAAGCACAACATACATTTCAATGAATCTTTTGGAATCATCTTCAAGAGCTAATAGATTTTGACTTGATTGTGACAGAGTGATCTAGCAGGCTGAGGGAGATGGTTCTTCCCCTCTGTTCTCTTCTCATGAAATCCCACCTGGAGTACTCGATCCAGTTCTGGGGCCTCCAACATAGGAACGAAATGGAGCTGTTGGAGCAAGTCCAGAGGAGAGCCACAAAGGTGATCAGAGGGCTGGAGCACCTCTCCTACAAAAACACTCTGAGAGAGCTGGGGTTGTTCAGCCTGGAGGTCTCCAGGGAGACCTTGTAGTGTCCTTTCAGTACCTGAAGGCAGCCCACAGGAAAGCTGGGGAGGGACTTTTAACAAGGGCATGTAGTGATAGGAACTGGGGTAATGGTTTTAACTTAAAGAGAGGGCAGATTGAATTTAGGTATTAGAAAGACATCATTTAGTGTGAGGGTAGTGAGACACTAAAAGATGTTGCCCAGTGAAGTTGTGGCTGCCCTGTCCCTGGCAGTGTGCAAGGCCAGGATGGATGAGGCTTTGAGCAGCCTGGTCTAGTGGGAGGTATCGCTGCCCTTGGCAGGGGGGTTGGAGCTGGATGATCTCTAAGGTCTCTTCCAACCCAAACCATTCTGTGGTTCTGTGATAAAACGCCTGTGGTACGTGTGTAAAGAACCACCATAAGAGGAACCATGTTGTTTGTTTCTTTGAGAACAACTCCAGTTATATATGCTTCAGACAGTCGTGCAACACAATTATTGAAATTTAGAATGAATTAATTCATAATCTCTGAATAGAGATGAAAGAATACAAATGAAAAAATATGCTGAATTTGGTGGAAGTATTGAGTTGGAACAAAGATCAGTTTTATTCCTAAAACAGTTCATTCTATGCTGTATGATGTAAATTATTTTTATTATGCCAAGCAACTGAGTATAATGTAGTCTTGAAATATTCCCAGATTTTGGTAAAAAAACTGAATGGGATTAGATTTTCAGTCAGACTAGTGCTATGAAGTACAGGTATTTATAATTTGAATAAATTAATTTCTTTTTCAAAATGCAGCCCTGCAGCAGATCTTTGAAGTATAAAATCTGAGACATAGCAGTATTAAAATAATCATGGATCTGGTGGAAATAGCACAAAAACATCCAGCACAGCTTAATCAAAAATAGAAATTCATTTGAACTTTCTGTGGTCTATTGAATATTAAAACATTTCATATTTCAAATAGAAAAAAAGAGGCCTTGAGCAAAGTTCTTGATCATAGTCAATGACATTTCTGGTGTAACACTTTTGTATTAGGATTAAGGATGAAAGCTTCTAGTGAGTTTCAGCAAAATTTCTTGTATCTTATATTTTGTATTTATTGCTATTAGCTGATAAAATAGTTGGTCTGTGCTGGAGGCCATGGAACAGTGGGACTAAAGCCCTAAAACCAAATTACTACTTTTTGGACAAAGAAATGAAATACATCTTTGTCATCTTTCTGTTACAGCCTGTGCCCCCCCTACTAGGTGGTATCTCTAAAGCTAAGTATTCTGTGCAACCTCCATGTTACAGAATCTCTTTTCTTCAGATGAGGTTTTCTATTGGAGACGTTTCTGTTAGCAGAAGAGCAGCTGGCTGGGAGCAAATTCTTTCAGAATTTCTGCTTTCTTTATGTTCAATCCTGTGTCCTTTATCAGGAGTTTCTGGAGAGCATCACATTATATGGTTGTACTTAGCATCACTAAACCTTTCTGAAGGATGTTATTTTAGTCAAGATAACTAAATTAAATAGCTCGGGTTATTCAGAAAAGCTGTGATGATCAAAAGGGGCTTTTGGACATCAATTTACAGTGTGTTAAGTGTAGAGAACAGTAGGAGCATGAGTCACTGCAAGAGTGTTTTGAAACAGCAACAGTGGAAAAACCCATTTTCAAAGCAGCTGTATAAATTAACTTATTGTGTAAGAAACCTTTGTAAGGAGGGAAATATGCTGACATTGTTGCTGGGCAAATGTCAAAACTGTAAATCACTGTATCTTCACTCACTTTCTTCCTGGAGTAAAAATCACAAGTCAAGTCATATATAGTTGATATATTTATTCCTCTAACCCCTGAATTAGGACTTGAGGGTTCTCCCCTATGAAATTCCTCTGTGAATCTGAAGTGCCTAGCAAAAATTACATTGCTGCCTCACTTCCTTCCATTGCCATCTGTGTGTGGGTGTCTTTGGGGGGCAGTATTGCAAGAATTAGAAGAACAATTTCACAAGGAAAATATCATATTTCTTAGAGATATTGAAGTAGAAATGTGAAAAAATAGAGAATATCTTGAAGCAGTACTCTGGTGAAGGCTTTCACAAAGTTGTTTTGTTGAACTTGGAGGCTGTGTATTACCACTATTTTCAAACTGCTGATATAAAAATAAATGAGAAAGTAAAACTTTTTGTTGGGCAGAGGTAAGCTCAGGCAGTTTTAACTGTTTTGCAGAGATGATCAAAGTGCAGCTTACAGGCACCTACTGATACACATATGAGAGAGAAAACATTTCACTAATAGCGAGATACAATTTTTTAACAACTAAGAGTGTAGAATCTGAAGTATGGGATGAAAATGCTATGGCCAGTTAAGGTTTCTTTGGGTAGTGCCTTTATTATTTTTATGATTTTTTTTTTTTTCCCTAGCTCTGGTTTTTTTTCAAGGCATTGTACTGCAAAATCTGTATGTAGTATCTCCATCTGGATACACTCTGTATTTGTATGCATCTTTTAAAAAAATCCAAAATTAAATTATGTGATTTTATATTTCAAGCAGGTATAAACTAAGGTACTTGAGCTATATGCAAACTGTAAAATCAGATGACTTTAAAATTTATGCATAGACACTTAGTGTAGTGTCTATGCAGTATAGTTAAGAAGGCTATAAAATTATTTACAGTGGTTGCTTCTGTCTACAAACACTGCATTAAATAATGCTTTCTGTTCCCTTCTGGCTCCACCCTGAAACCATTCTGCTTGGCAGCCCTTTGACAGCTTGCCTGTCCATATGCCCCAGGAATACTTATAGTGTCAGTATAGCCCAAGCATAAGCTCGTTATTTTTATTTCAGAGTAAGCTTATTATTTTCACTTCATCGTCTCTAGAGGAAGAAAGCCTTTCAAACGACCTAAGAAATACTTTCATTTAGAAATTTCATCCAGTGCTGAATTGCTGAAAAAAAGCTCCTGTTCAGTAATTGCATACAAACACGTAAGATAAAGATAAAAAATGTTGTGCCTCAGGGATGCTTTCCCCTCAAGAGCCCTTCATCATGAAACTGTCTATGAATGTCTCTTCTCTTAATTTGAAACTTGGTTGCTTGTTAATAGAGAAGACTTACGAAGTGGTAAGTGAAATGCAATGAACTCCAAAAAATTGTCCTTGTCAGTCTTTCTGTTTTGTATACCAAGTTGTTAGCAAGATACAGTGAAACATCTAGGAGACTTACAAAGAAAGCAAAATGAAATATTTATGGTAAGTAGCAAATTTGTCCCTCAAAAATGTCAGTTTTCCTGAAGTAATCTTGGATGAATTTTCAGTATGTTCAAGATAGGCAACAACGATGTTGTTATTGCCCTTTCACATGTTATTGCAGGAACTGGAGGACAAACTTGGGATGGGGGTCACATCTCCATTTTCTTCTCTGCTTTTCTTGATGGAGGCTGCTCTTGCTTTCATCCACTGCTGTGTGCTGCACCCAGATGCACTTGCCAGTGCTGCTCAGTTTTCCACAGCTCATCCTTCACTGTAGCAGGGCAGGGATTCTAGGTGTTCAGCACCCTACAAGAGTGCCCTACAGGGTAGCAAATAATTTACTTTCTCTTGTTATCTCCAAAACTATTTAACAAAGTAGGGATACAGCTCCAGCAAAAGGAGTTAAAAGGAGTTCAGACTAGAATATCAAAAGACAGAGGTGGTCACACTCAGGTTCAAATGCCTGAAACTGCTAGTGTGTGAGCAGAAATTTGGACGAAGTTGCCTCATGCTTTAGAAAATATAATCATCAGGCTGTAGAGATTTTTCCACATGGAGTTTCTCATTCTGTGTATGAAGAAGCTACAGCATCACTGAGACAGACAGAAAAGATTCTTCTTTAGGCTGGTGTCTACACACTCGCCTCCAAGGTGGGGAATCAGGGTGGCAGTGCACAGCATACACCAGTGTTGGGAAGATCATGGACACAGCTATGCTTGGTGTTTGGAGTGTTCCTGTTCCCCTGGAGATGGATCCAAAACTATTTACTGGATGGGATTTAGGTTGAGAGCCATCAAAAGAATGATAATGAGGGAAAGAGAACATGATGAGTTGCTGAATTATTGGCTTTTTCTCCCTCAGTAGTACTCAAATGTGTTTGCATGTATTTTAAAGGTGAAGAAAGGAACTGATTAGGTGAAGAGAAGTGAGTAATAGTGATGAGGAAAACTGGAAGTCACTTAGCTTCTCATCTTCTTTTACCATTATTTAAGATTTCTGATGGACAGGAAATCAAGAAGGTTTCACTGATGAGCCTCTCGGCTTCCTTGCTCATCTCAGACTTTAGAAGTTTTGCTTGGAATATTCATGCAGTATTGAAAAGGACGTGGATTTCTTTTTTTTTGGTTGGTTGGTTTTTTTGTTGGCTTTTGTTTGCTTGTTTTGTTTTTTCTTCCTATTTGGAGATGAAGATATCTTATAAATGAAATTTCTTCTGGGTGACCTCATGATGTTCACAACTCTACTTATATGTCCTGTCTTTTTCCTACAGAAATACCTTTTTACATAGAGGAATTTGTAAAGTTTATTGCCAGAAGAATTTACAAAACATTCTTTTCTTTATCCTTGTCACCTGAGCACTAATGTTTTATTCTAGTGAAACAAGATCACATGGCTTTACAACATTTTGAAGCAAAGCATAAAAATTCCTTTAAAATACAAAGGCTGTTCTGGGTTTTCATATAATTTAGTTTTTCCAAAGAGCATTACTCTTTTCTTACAAATGTTTAGTATGAGGCAATGTTCTTCAGCAAGATGCTGAACTCCAGTACGTATTATAACAGCCTTGGGATTACAGGGGTCCCATCTGTGATTACTGGTGAATTGCCAGTTATGCTCAGCTAGTGTCATCTCTAAAAGAGTCACTTGTGGCTGTTGAAAAGAACTAGGCAGAGGATTCCTTTTGAGAAACTTTAGAGAGAAATGTTGCTGGAATGAAGCAGCAGTTCTTTTTGCTGGAGAAAACAGGAGCCTCCGTGGATTGATGCTTCTAGGATAAAGAGTGGGCACAGACACACAGCCATAATTAAGTATCCTTTTAGACCTTATGAACCAGATTTCTTTTCTGAAATTTGGTTATGAGACACAGCGTGACTGCAAACTTTATATTACTGGATTTTGTTGGTGAGCACTGTTGACTGATTTCATGTAGGTGTTGAAGTGGAACAGATGTTTCACATCCTGTATTAGCTCTCACAATATGAAAGCAGATGAATTTTCCTCTCTGAAACAGAATTATAGTAATTTAACAATATCAAGTAACCTGTTGTTCTTCACAGGGTTATGTTAGCCACAAGCATGGATCCAAGTTCTCCAGCTAGTGAAGGGTCTAGAACTCAAGTTTTATGGCAGTCTGGAGGAACTGGGGTTCTTTAGTCTGCAGAAAAGGAGGTTCAAGGGAGACATTGAGCTCTCTACAGCTACCTGAGAGGAGGTTGTTGTGAGGTGGGCATTGGTCTCTTGTCCTAAGCAACAGGTGATAGGACAAGAGGAAATTGTCTCAAGTTGTGTCAGAGAAGGTTTATTTTGAATATTAGGAAAAACTTCTTTACAGAAAGGGTTGTCAAACATTGGAACAGACTGCCCAGAGAAGTGGTTGAGTCATTATCCCTGGAGGTATTTTAAAAGATGTGTAGGTGTGGTGCTTAGGGTCATAGAGGACTTGGCAGTGCTAGGTTAATGGTTGACACTGATCATCTTAAAGGCCTTTTTTCCAATCAAAATGATTCTATGTTTCAAGACCAGGTGATGGTAAAAGCACTAAAGTTTACCTATCTGGCCAAGGAGCATCCTTGACAGAGTTCCTGGATGATCTGCTGCTGCATTTCAACAAGCAAACGACAGGCCCAGCTTCCCAGCTTTCACAGAAAATCACAAAGATGACAATAGTTATGTTGTTCTCGGGAGTTCAGACAGCAAAATCTTCATGAAGATTGAGTAAATGAACTTTTTAGCAGCCAAACCCTCTCTGTGTCTTTCTCTGTCCCAGTCTCTCCTTCTCATCTCTAAATACTGAGGTCTACATGAAAGGAAAAAAAAAAAAAAAAAAAGAAAAAAAAATATTTTAGTTACTAAATCAAAATATTAGTAGTAAAAGAACATTTTTTGAAAGGTTGTCTTCTTATGAAATAAGAAGTCATTGAATTAAGTTTCTCATGATTTGTGATTCAGGTTAATAAACTATACCTTCTTGTGACTTGAATCTTCTTCAGCTAAATATGTTTTGGAATTTTTAAAAAATAGATCATTTTGAGTTTCCATTTTTATTTTGTATTTTGGAGCTACTATCTTTTTGATGTCAGATCAAGGCTTGCATGGCTCATTGCATCTCCGCATAGCAAAAAATGGATCTGTGATTCCTTTGAAAACTTCTGTAGTTCAAAATCAACACCTTTTTGGAATGCACTCTCAAAAACATGTTAAGGCTTTTGTTCTTGAAAGCACTGACCTGACCTTTATGACTTTGAGTTGGAACTTTTCATTGCAGAGTTCAGAGAGCACACTTCCCAGAAAAATATTTTCCTAAGATTTTATGATAGCTTCAGCA
Organism: Florisuga fusca; assembly: GCA_038090715.1. NCBI lineage: Eukaryota > Metazoa > Chordata > Aves > Apodiformes > Trochilidae > Florisuga > Florisuga fusca. Next base: position 9,367,752 of record JAAWXA010000011.1, read on the forward strand.
ACTGCTGTCTTTGGACCATTTGATTTTAAATTAATCACATATGAACTTTTCAGCAAACATATTATACGTATTAACATGTTTGAGTCTTCTTTTTTTTATATAAGAATATAGACATTTTTTCTTCTTTCTTCAAATAAGTTGAATTTCTTTAATATTTTTAGACTTGAGTACAGTCTTGTGAATTATATTGCCTTCATCTGGATAGTTGCTGGTATTTAAGGAATCTCACTGTTGACTCAGGCACTAAGTCTGACAAAAACACTTCTTAAATGTTTTCTGCTTGCACTTGCTTTTATTTATTATTACAAATGATCACTTTGCCTTGTCCAGTATTATTTGCTCTACAAATTGGCATAACAATTGAGGGTTCTTCTGGGATTCCCAATTTCAGTTGGCAATTTAACTTCAGTCTTCTGAACCTTGGAGACAGACCAGCAATCTTGCCTTATATAGCTGCCTTCTGGAAGTTAGGCAGGGAGACTTGGAGAACTTAGTTTGAGAGTCTACTTTGAAAATATTATTATTGAAGTGTTGTTATCATCCATTACCAGTGACTGGCACATTAAAACTGAGCATATTTCTGGCACAGGAAATATTTTCTATTTTGATCTGCTGAAATTTTCCTATTCAGGAGAGTCCAATACCAAGTTAGTGGCTTCCACAAAATTCATACCATCTGACTAGCTTCTCTTTTTGATAGACTCATGGTGATAAAACAGATTCATGTTTGAAGGTTAAAGATGTTTTATCCTGTAATTATTTTTTCTTGCTTACAAATAATTAAGTCTTTAAATCTTTTTAAATTCTAATTCTTGGAGCATGATATTTGTGTATGTAAAGTGTGGTGTGTGAAAAGTGACATGAATTTACTGGTCACCAGATTTTCAAAGCTGGAACTCAGAAATACCGAGATATTCACAGAAATACTCAGAAACAGAAATACTGTTTTCATGCAAAACATTCACCTGTTTTGCTGTCTTGCTCTTTTCCTGACATAAGAAATTATAATAACAATTTTGCTTTTAGAAACACATTTGCATAAATAATAACCCTTAGAAAAGGGAACAGGAATAATTGAATTTAAATAGTTTTGATGATTAGACATTAAAAGGAGCAGCTAAAAAAACCACACAGCAAGCTACACAAGATAATACCTTTATTATTGTTTTTAGGACTAGAGTTGTCCACAAGATCTCCCAAAGGATTATGTACTGATGAATTTCTCACTTCTGAGACAAATTACCTCAACTTTGTTTTACCTGAACAGACTTCACACTAGAAGGAGAATGTTCATCTGGGCTTTTGTCCTTGAAGTAATGCAGCTGAAATCATCCAAGTGTTCAAATGTGGCAGCAAGCTTAAACCTCTGTTCAGGCTTTTGAGTACCCGGGGAATGACTTCAGTGTAAAATGTGAATAGAGCAGTAATGATCTTTCAGAATCAGATGATGCCATTGTCAAGAAATCCCGTTTCCAATATTATTTATAGTAATTCAGAAGACAGGGTAACATGGAGGTGAAATTTCTGATGTGTAGACCATGTATGGAAATGTGATGCCAGGAGCTGAGAATTGAGGAATATGGTGTGTTACTCTGGGAAAGTTTTCAAAAGAAGAGGGAAGAAGTATTTAAAGGTGAGATTTTAAAAAAAGCATTGAAATAGAATATTTTGAAGTTTGAATATCTCTCTGAAACATTTTTTGCACATCCAAGAGGATGCAAAAGTAAATTGTATCATTTAAAAAATAATTCCATAATAAGGAATAATGCTACTGGAGTTTAATATCTATCAAAATGTAGACATGTAGCATAGTAATGTAAATCTCTGCTTTGGACATGACTGTAAAATCTCCACAGATTTCATTGCTTTCTAATCAAGTTAGTAATGCATACCAGAAAAATTTATTTTATAATCAACAAGGCTTTGCACATGATAAAGCTATGCACTAAGCACAATAAACTAAAAGCTACAAAATTACATTCTTAAGAAAGTAAGGAAAAAGAAATATTATTTCTCCTTTCAAATGCTTTTTAAAGCATCATATTCATTGCATTAAGAAGAGCAAAGAAAATTGTGGACTGCAGGATGTACAGGAAGAAATCTGAACAAGGGAAATATCCTCCACATTCTAATGTTCATTGTCCATTCATGAGATCATATTGTTTTGGTTTGGTTTATATTTGTGTAGATTGTATATATTTTTATTATCTTTTTAAACTTACGTTTTTTGAAAGAATTAGGTTATTATGTCTTCTGGAAAAGGGATGAGCAATTTAAATATTGCTTTTAAAAAGAAGTGTTATGTGACACGTTTCTCCTTTACATTGCTTGTCTGAACTGGGCACAATGCAGTTACCATAAAATATGGAGAACATGCACATCATCTCCCCTCAGTGTTTCAGTATATTTCCCCCTAAAGGCAATTTAGTTATTTAAAGATGCTTAAAACATGAATGTGTTTGCCTTTTTGTCTGCACAACGGCTTCATAATTTATTTTGTAATACGTGCTCACAGCAAATTGTAGCTTTCAGGATGAAAAGCAAGTCTGCCTTCAGCTGGTGACTTGGCACATCAAGTGAAAGTTCCATAGGAAGTGCATGGCCAAGAGCAGAAGGGTTTGGGAAATAGGAGGGGGAGCTGGAAGGATACACAGTGCAAAAGAGAGCAGGGAAGCTGGTATGGAAGGTGTTAAGAGGCAAGCAGTAGCATGGCACCTTAAAATAAGGACAGTAAACTGAAGAGGCAGGAATGTATGGGCAGTAAATGAAGGGATAGAGAAGAAGAGAGGCTGGAGCAGGAAGGAAAGAGCTTTAGAAGCAGGAAAAAAAATTCATTCTGTCAATGACTTAGTTACGAGGCAGGGTTTGAAACATTGGTAGTATAGATTTAGGTGACTGACTATGCCTTTCCTAAAGCTGTTAAGATGTTTTGTTTCCATAAGATGTTAAAATCAGATGGGAAAGTTGAACACAAACTGCAGCTATTCAGAGGAGCTCATGGTACCATGTACCCAAGTCCCAAGGAGGTTTCTCAGCCTGCAGCATATACTCCCTGTATTGCACAATCACAATGTATGTTGCATTGGAATTTTCTAGGCTTTATTTGAAAACTGATTTGGAAGGTGGGGAAAACTTAGTACTAATAAAGTGTTTGTTTTTCTATGTAAATTCTGCATTAATGTAATTTTTGAAATGCAGGCTATTATAATAACCTTAATGCACTTTTATTACATTTTATGACTCTTGGCCTAGAGAAAGGAGTGTTATGTTTCTTTGCACAAAAAAACCAAAAACCAAAACCTACAAAACCCCCAAAATACCTAAAAAAAAAAAAAAAAAAAAAAAAACCAAAACCAAAAACCAAAACCTACAAAACCCACAAAATATTAAAAAAAAAAAAAAAAAAAGAATGGTCTAGATTTTTCTGGACCATCAGCAAAAAATGTAGTGCTGTCCTTCATGCTAGGGCAGTAGTAACTGGCCTAGGAAATTAAAGAATGCTAAGAGCAAACTTACTAATCTAAAAATGCCTGTTGTTTTGTTCCTAGGTTCAGACATTGTCCAATGGTTAACGAAGAACTTATCTATAGAAGACCCAGGTAATTTCTCTTTTTTTCATGTCTGAAAATTCTAGTTTGTCTTTTTACATGATTGGACCTGACTGTCTTCTGTTGCAGTGTGAGTGCCCAGGAAACATTTGACAGTATAATTTCAATAGTAAAACTGACAGCGTGGAACCTTAGAAACTTTTTCTAAGATTATCATGATTCTGGTTATCAGTTTTATTGGAGCAGGTATTGGGAAAGAGGATGATGGAAAAAAAGAAAAATGATAGCTGCTTTAATCAGTAGAAAATTAATTTTAAGTTCCTGCTCCATGAGGAATTCGCTCAACGTCATGCCAGCTAGTTTGTTAAACATTTGCTGTTTTCTTAACATAATTTTTCAATATATATATATATATATATATAAATACAATTAATAAAATATGCTCTTGTACTGTTACCAAGAACTGCATCCCTATTTTTATGTTTGGGCACTGTTATAACATCTTAAATGGAAACTGGACTGTAAATCAGTGTGGTAGAAAGAACAGTTCATGGGTTGATCATCTGGGTTGGAATGTAGAAGTTAAGCTTTCCCCTGGAGCTCTGCCACAGGTTTCTTCTGTGGTCAGCAGCAAATGCAATTTGAGGCGTAACTGATATTTATTTTTCTGATTTACAGGAATCTTGTTAAATGATCTGAAATTTTCCGTAAGGAATGATTTCTAGTAGAAAATGCTGAATTGCAGGAATAAAATATTCTATGGAATTTTCTGTTATCTTTTTGTTCTTTAAAGCATGATAAAAAATATTTATTTTTCCTCTTTCTATTTTAGACTTTTAAAACTCTGTGGTTTTCTGTGGAATTCCACCAGAAAGTAAAATCACTATATTTAAAATTGGGACTTGAATAATGAGCAACTCTTATAAAAACATAATTAGATATTTGGAAGTAGCCAATTCACAACTTATCAATATGTTACATGAAAGATTTCACTAATTACTTCCAACTTTAGGTAACTTTACATAGTGTCATATGTTTGTTTTCTGAAGATAAACTGAAGGTTGCAGGAGACCTGTGTGTGACATTGTATTTCTCAGTTTTCAGCTGCAAAACACTCAGCTATCTATATATATATATCTAAGAATTTGAGAGATTGCCATTCTGTGTTTATTTGATATGGAAATCTTAACCATTATTTGTCAAACCAGAACTGCAGTATTGGGATAGACTGTCATTCATTATCTGGCAGTTGCAAAATTTGGACTAGAAGAAACCTTAAACTAAGTGGAAAACATGGTTCCTTGTGGTGACATCCAATTAAACTTAAATAAACACATAAACTTGTAACATACGTAAGTAGACCACAGTAATTTAATTTCAGTTGGGTTTTATTCTCTCAGATTGCATGGGTGGAAAAAACTATCCACAAAGAGAAAAACGCCATATGCATGTCAGTTTTAGTCCCAAGTCAGCTATCTGGAGCTGGCTGGGTACGAATTTTCTGAAAGCAAATCGCCCTAAATGCTGCCTCTGTGCTCACAATTGCCAGACAGAAACAAACCTGACTCACAGTGAGCAAGAGCTATTCACATGACAAACTGTGTGACCTTTTTATTCTAGTTCTAGACAAGGCAATCTAGAATTTCCTGTGGTAAAGCCCGAAATTTCTATGAACTCTTGACTCCTTTACGTGGATTCCCAGTATCTTCTGTCCACCTTTCACCAATGTCTGTCTTTTAATAATCCCCTGTAAGGTCCTCTTACAAAGCTTTTTTGAAGCAATGCAGTTTTGTGATGCAGAGCTAAGTAATGCCTGTGTTTGCACTGAAAGTTTTAATTTCCACCTGAGTCTGATACCAGCAACATACCTGTAAGAGCAAACTAAAATAGACCTTGGTTCACATTTTAAGACTATATTCTACTCTGTCCAGAAAAAATTAAGAACTATTTGCACATCTCATCTACCAGTGTCGTGAATAACTCTTATGAGTAAGGCATCCAAGTTGTGATTTAAGGGGTGAGTAGACAAATTCAAAGAATCATAGAACAGCCCAGGCTAGAAGGGACCTTGACACATCATCTGATCCAACCATTCATGGGAAAGAGAGTCTTAATGAGATACAGCCTGTCCAGTAGCATCTTTAAAACCTCTGGTTATGGCTACTCTACCAAGTCCCTGAGGAGGTTGTTCCAGTGATTGATTGCTCTTGGAAAGAATTTATTTCTTATCTGTAGATAAAATTTTACCATTGGTTCTTGTCATATCTGTGTGGCTCCTTGAGAAGACACCCTTTTTTCTCACTGTATTTGCCTTTCAAGTGCTGGAAAATGGTGATGAGGTACCTGCTTCATGGGTAGTGGGAGAAGGTCTGGTGGCATTTGCTTTCACTGTGCTAATAAGTGTAAAACTATTATTTGAAAACAGCAGTTTCAAGTAAAAAACAGTTGCAAGTGTAAATTGCCAGTTGAAAAAACCCTGCACGTTTTTCATAAATGAAAAATAACTTTCTGTGGAAGATTTGAAAGATTTTGGCTTGCTGCAGTAAATCTCCATGAAGAAAATAAACTGGAGATGTAGAGTGGATTCTGCTAAGTTATACCAGATTTGAAGTTATTTCAGTGTGGCAGAGTAGAGCTTGTGCCCAGAATAGTTGTGTGCAACATACAGTTGCTCCTATATTATTTGCTTTTCAATATGTACTTAAAAATGTTTGTGTTCCAGCCTACACCTCATCTGTAAAATTTTAAGGAGCAGAAATGATCAAAGTTATTTTTAACATGGGCCTTTAATTTGATCATAAAAAAAAGGCCTGATGTCAACCCAAAAAGAAGCAATTAAGTGAGTTTACAGAATTACAAGGGCTTGTGGTTTGGTGCTTAGACACGTGTTTGTTGAATTGACCATTGCAGGGTAAGTGCTGACTCTTCATTGGTGGTGCCAATTACTCTTAATGCAGAAAATCTACTCTGTTTTTCTACTTTGTGTTGGTTTTTTGGGTTTTTTTAAGTGACTAATTAGTGCTGTGAAATGTAGCAGATTGGCCACACTAGAGACTGACATCCTTTTAATCCTTAGGGGAAAAAATAGTACAAAGAGGGTAGATGACCTGATTTCAAGGTGTCAGCTGAAATTGCCAGGACACTAATTCTATACTTGGTTCTTGCACAGATTTCTTTGATGCCCTTTGGGCAGACACTTGATCTCTCTATTCTTGAGCTTTCCAGCACGCTAATAGTAAATCATGCTGTTTTCTCAAAGGAGAAAAAAACAGTGTGTATTTTCTAGTATTTTCATAATGAAAATATGTGTTCATCACACACACACATTTCATCCTTAAGCCAGCTCATCAATAATTTGTCTAGGTGGCTCAGTAAGCACCTTTAAGGTTTGGTAATAAGTTAAGCCATCATCCCCTTGTTCTTTTACAATACCTTTACTCCTGATTGTTGCTTATTTAATTTACTTGTATTAATTTACTTGCAAAGCCAATTGAATTTGACTGAAGACACTTCTTTAGTGGGTGGGCACTCTACAAGAGCCACAGTAGCTAATTTTTCACTGGGTGCCCACCAGCAGCCACGTGAACTGTGGTCACTGATCCAGTTCAATAAAAAGGAGGATTCAGAAGCACAACATCTGTTTGTGTTTCTTCCACCTTTCCTTCCTTTGCTTTGTAGTAAAATCTCTTTCCAGCTGCTGTATTGATAACGACCTTGATAAAACACCAGACTTGCCCTAATGAGTTAGAAGGAATATCAAAGTGTTTTTATTTGAGTTTATGAAAAATTGTTACTTGCAAAACGTGGGGTCTGCCCTTATCCCTATGTGTATGAAGTAAGGTAGAAGCAAAGAGCAGGAGTCAGATGTTCTAAAAGATTGCCATTTGGGACATGGTTCCACAAAATTGTGAGCAAAAGAGAGGTTCTTCCAGAATTTGCTAATGGAGAAAAGAGCCTCTTATGAAAAGGAAGAAAGAAGGGAATTGAAAGGTCATGCTTATGTTTGAAATCTTTGCCTTAATCAAAACTTGTGGAAATATAGGAAGGGTAGGGTGCATCCCATTTATCAGCTTAACCAACAGGAAGAAAGAAGCTGCTAAAAATAATTTACACTGCCTGCATACATACCATAACCCTCATACTAGGAAACCAGGAACACCAACAGATGTTCAGCTTTTTCATATGAAAACATAGGCACCATTTGTTCAGTGAGGCAAATCTCATGAACCTTTGTCAAGTCTTGTGTAAATAATTTTCTAACTTTCTTCTACTGGGTGAATTTGATCTGAGCTTGTCACGTCCCGTAACATTTAAATGGAATAATGACTTCCATTTCAGATGAACAGAAATAAAGTAAAACTCAAATCCTGCTTGGGAATAGAAAATGTCAAAATTTACAGACACTGCTTTAGTACCAAGAGTATTAATGTTGCAATACTCAAGCAAAATAAAAAGGCATGGGTCAATTTTCCTTTGGTTATCAGTGCCAGGGGTGGCAATCAGTGGCTATCAGTGGGCTTCTAGCCACTGCTGGGGTTTCAGGACTTCAACTTGAAATGTTGACATGCAGAGGTTATTTTATTTGCCCAAATGCTTTAGATAGATTTTGAAAATGGTGAACAGAGGTATATTGCCTGTGTTTCAGTTGTGACAAGATAAATCAGATTTAATGGGTTTCATAGCTTCCGACTTAAGCTTCTTCCACTTCTGGATAGTAAGTGGAATTATAGTGGAAATATATAAATGTAGCTTGCATGTGTTAGGATTGTTTCTTAAGAGCACAGCAGGCAGCAGAGCCAGCTTGGGATGTGTCCACTTTACATATATGCTGCTACTGTTTGAGCAGCCTCATTTCCACATTGTCACTCTGGAAGGTGATTGGCATGTTCCTAGGTTGGCCAGCTTATTTTCTCACTTGCAGATAGGTGGTAGGCTACATGGGTGTTCATTTGCAGTTTCCATTCAAAAGCAGCTATTTCTTCTGACGTGTTTAGTAGAGCGGGAGCTGATTAAAAATGAACAGCTTTTTACACTTGCAGGGAAGAAATTCAAGTTTATGACTGGTAGAGGTGCAAAGAGATCATGGTATCAGCAAGAAATTGCTTCCTTTACACAGACAGACAGCTGAAAATATCACAGCTTATTACATTATGCTAAGTGTGTCTAAATAAAATCTCTTCTACCTGGTTGCCTTAAGGTTACATTATTTTACAAGATGCTATGTAAAATAATTAATTTGTTTTCATCCTAGTAATCAACACACTGCGTTTGTATTTAATAAGTTTTATATATAAATATTGTACACTCTGAAAATCCTTTTAGAAACCACTTATTGAAAAGTGAAAGCTATTACCCTAAGGTGCTTATCAATATAATAGGTTATATTAATCAGGTACAAAATAGGTCTAGTCTAGAGACCTAATCCTATTTATCATTTAAGTAATTTTATAAACTTTTGAATTACTTGTAAAGTACTAGTGAATTATTTGTATTTAATTTGTAAATTAATGCCCATATTGAAATAATGGCTAAAGGTCACAAGTATGGAATTTGCTGCCTTTCAGCATAACTTGCTTTATATTTACTGTAAAAAAAACCAGACCAAACCAAAAAACCAAACAAAAACTGATCACTGCTATTTGTATGACAAAATATATGCATTCTGTAACATTGTTGCTGTAACCAACCTCTTTGCTATTGCCAATAGCATACTAGTTCTAAATCTCTTGGTTCTAATTAGGCTTTGAGCAACCTGATCTAGTGGAAGGTGTCCCTGCCCAAGTGCCCTGGACACTAGAGCTTTAGTGTCCAACCCAAACTGTGAATGATTCTGTGAATGATTTGACTATAACTTCTCTGTCATACACATTTCCTCTATAAAACAGAACTCTATTGATGTTTGCTTACTAAAAAGAAACCTTCAAGCCACTTTAAAATTTCATTTTTCTTAATAGTAGCCCTGATTCCATGGTGATGTCTTTAAAGCTATTTATTTTTAATAAGATGTAATACATGTCTTCAATATAAAAGTCCCCAAATTCTGCTCAGAATGATTTTCAGTGGTAAGTGCAATACCTTCACATGACATCTGCTTCTTCCTCTCTTCTTATAACTATTGAAAATGAAAATACAGCCCCGTGGGAGGTTGGAGGTGTTATTAACTCTAGAAGAAACTACATGCTTTTGAAAATAGGATTAGGTTAACATGTATTTCAAGCTATATCTCAGGCTAAAACCTAAAATCTAGTGTATAAGAAAGTATTTCATACCCAGGTCTGTTTAAAAAATTTAAACAAACCAATGATCAGGTGTTTCTTTACAATTTGGTAGGCAGTATGGGCTTTATTTCCCTGAGGTCTCTGAGAGTCTTACTGAGTGAAGAGTGAGACAGAAGTACTGATTTGAATAGAAAAAATTATTAGGAAAAAAAGTCTAAAGAAGCTTCCTTAGATAAAACGTTTATGCTAAAATCATTGCCAGATCCAGGTCATAGAAGCTGAAAAATTAGTAAGCATTAATTTCAAGTAATTTAATTGGAAAGAATTTAGGTGCTCTGTTGCACCAGTTGAAGGAACCTATTTCATCCTTTCTGTTACAGAACAAATTAGGCTATTAGAAATCTAAATTACACAAATGAAATCTTTACTCATAAAGTTATCTTGAAGTACATAACTTCATGACAAAGCTATATATAAGCTTCATGATAAAACTGGTATTGGCTTATCCCCAGTGATTTATAAACTCTGGAAAGATTAATAATGAGCTTTTAGAAATAAACCAAATTGGACAATTTTTGGACATCCAAATAAAATATTTGATATAAGTTTTATTGAAGACAATAGAATTTTTTTTTCATGTTCTTCCTGTTTCAAAGGCTCCTTCTGATGCTTTGGGAGAGTACCAACTCTTAGAGGTTTAGGAGGTAGAACATTTAGTAATTCCCAATTCATACTGGCATAATTAATTAAAAGCAGCTAAATAATTGTCTAGAGACTTCATTAGCTTTCTGCTTCCTTGTTTCCCAGAGAACTGTGTTATACAGTAATGGAAAGTGCAAGCAGGTGGAAGTGAGATTTTTAAATATGGACAATTTAATTGAATAAAAGTACTTGAAATCCTATTTTGTCTTGCCAACAGCTTCTGCAGCTAATTATAGTCAAGTAAACAAAAATGTTTTGATATTTACATGTTGTATGTAGTATTTGATGACCAGAAAGTCTCCTCTCTCCTTTTTAAAGATATGCCTTGAACTATCTGAAGCACATGAAAACTTATGCCTATATGAAATAGATCAAAAGTAATTCAGCTATCCACAGTAACTTTTACCATAGTAATGATGCTTGACTGAGAATAAGCTAGAAGTGGAAAGGTGTATTCAAGTTCCTTCACCACACATTTAGAACATGTTCTGACATGCCGAAATTATGTCCAGAAAGAGCAATTAACCTGTAAATATGTTGGTTAATTATTGCAATTGCAATTTTAATATTAAAAGAGACTCTGCAAACCAGAGATATTTAAACTTAATATGTGTGTGGTGTTTTTTGGTTATTTCAATTAGCAAGAAGAAAAAATATTTTGTACAGCAAGAATTAACATAGGCAGCAATGTAAATTAGATTATATCATATGGATACTCCAAAATGCTAGAAATGATGTGCATTTTGTACAACAGAGTCAATAGGAGCATAAGACAGGCAGTGCTGCAGTCAGACCATGTGGACCATGAGCTGTTTCTGACAGAGGTCACTTACAAATGCTTAAGGAAAGGCTTACAAAAAGGAGAAAAGTCTCATAGCAGTCCCATGCTTTGCCTGCACAGCTTCTGACAGTCTGAACCTTAGGGAATCCTCTGACCTGAAGGTGTCTCCAGCTTGAAATGATCGGAAATCTGCTTAGAATTTATGATGTGAGTGTGTTACGTTTTCTATTGCTTTCTTAATTCGTTATACTCTGAGATTTGAGCAGATATTCTCACAGAAACAGATGCAATGACTCCTTTGTCTTGAGCAGCAGCAGCAAATTTACAGCCCCATGCTGATCAGGTGAACTGGGGGAGGGAGGAAGGGGTTGTATTTAAAATGTTTAGCAATTATCAGAATTGAATTCCATCTGCCCCTGTATTGTCTGGTGACTGAATACCCTGAAGTTCTACATCTCATGCCCCAGTTTTTTACTTACCTTGCTAATCAGGTACTTCCAGCAAATGTTGCTATATCATCCGTCACACTCTTCTGTAGGTGGTTTAGGGTGACACTGGACAGTTCAGTATCTACTAAACATAGGGAAAGTGATTACTCCCTTCAGAGTGATAACTGATCCACTGTGCCTCTACCTTTGTTGCTGTCTTTCTACCAATTGCTTTCTCCATAACTTTCTATCCCAGATCCTCTTGATTCCTTTCAAAAACATTTGAGGGAATCATGCCAAGAGCCCCCTGGATATCTGAGATAAATTAGATTTTTTTGTGTACTAGTTCTCCGTAGGAACATTCAAGAGTTGTGAGACCTTGAATCCATCAATAAATACTCTGCTGGTTTTTTTTTTTTTTCTTTTTGGTTCCATTTATCGTTATTTTTTGCTAATTCTACCTTTTATTATAGCTCCTGTCAGGTTGTCTATATGGGCATCTGTTGTATTCATCTTTTTTCCTCACATTTCCCCTTGTGTCTTTCTAAAACCTGAAGACACATTTTTCAGCTTTTTTTCCTTTAGGATGGAGGGTGATTTAAATTCCAAATGGCACACAATGGCTCACAGTTGGGCAGTTTAGTATTTGGCTTGCCTCAGAACACAGAGTGACCATTATGTTGACCCAGTGAGATGCTTCTCTTCATTTTATCAATTTTTAAAAAAACCTTTGATAGTTTTTGCTGCTGCTGTTGTCATCAGTGCTATCTCTTCCTTCTACATTTAGATTCTGTCATTAGAGAAGAAATAGGTCATTCACTGAGAGCTCTTCTCTTTCTGTGGAAAATAAAAAGCCCTTATGAGAGGGTTTTCATTGAGCTATTTTTGCTAGTTAGCGCCTCTGTATTTCTATAATTTTAATAGCAGAGTTTATTTGGATGTACTGACAGCTCTCTACAATTATTTTTGTAAATCCTGTGCAATGAGAAGTGAGCACTGGGGAGGGGGAGTTATGGCAATAGAAACACATGGTTCAGACTGTTAAAATGACATAAAATGGCAAAAAAAAAAAAAAAAAGTGTTTTGCAATATCTGGAAACATTTGGAAAGTTTACTTTCTCATCCTTCATTTTGCTGTGGACAGTGAAATATGCTTCACTTGCCAGTCAAAGAAATCAGTTGCAAATAACCAATGAAGTGAGCTCTCTAAAAGTGATCCTGTTTGTAATCACTCACTTGGTATTTTTTAATACATGCATCCTAGATATAACTACCTGGTCACATGGGGAATCACATTCCTATGTTACTCTCTGGTAAGCTACCTCCAAATTATTTGTTGATACTTTGTCTGAATTTGACACTATTTTTCCCTAATGTGTGTCTCAATGACACCAACTTACTTAGAAAGCTTTTAACTCCTGCTGGACTTCAAAAGCACTGCATTTTTCCCATTATAATAAATACATAATTTTTAGCATTTTATGCTCTCAGTTTCCTGGAGGTATGAAAATTGTTATAATGAGGCTTGTATTCTTCTTTACTGTCATGACTGCAGAGGCACCTGGTTTTCTAGCTGGTGTTCTGTGATTATGATAGCAATGTGTGACAATGACACAAAATTAATGGTTGATGTAGTAACGATTGATATCAAAACAGACTTTGAGACTAAAAAAGTGTCATGATTCATCTTAACCAGCAGTAATCATAGCAACAGGTTAGTGCTGCCTATTGCTTACCCTCACCCAACTTTAGAAACTCCACATTAGCTGACATTCCTCCGATTCGATGGTGTTATCTTCCATAGTTCCTTTAAGAACTAATAAAACAATGAAAAAGCCCCTTGCTTGAAGCTTGGCAAGAAAGGGAGAAGCAGCAGCACTGTGCTGCATCCAGGGAAGGATTCTGCTGTACAGGGCATCATGGCTGAGGGAACAATGATGTAAAATATGTTTCCTGGATGATTCTTGCTTGCACAAATCCCTGGCTGTTGTGTGCTGTGGAGAATGTAACCAACAGTTCCCCACCAAATGTCTGCAGCCAGTTTGATCACACATCTGCATAAACGTCCACTGGAGGAGCAGAAAATAGGAAGATCTGGTCTACTAGGAGCAGCTGGCAAGCAGTATACAAGAAAACCTGAAATAATAGCATAATAATTCTACTACTGAGTAAAAGTAGCCTGTATTCAATATTTTGAGTTTTCTGCAGATAATTGAAATTGTAGAACAACATTCCATCTGAGAGAATTTTCAAAAGTATGTTATTTCCAGTAATGTGTTTTTTCTGTAAATATTTTTCTAGCTTGCTTTAGAAGGTTTCCTCAAAAGGGTGCAGATGGCTTTATATATTAGTAGAGAGTTTCATACTGGAGGGAAGAATGAGTGAAGTGTTATCTTACAAAGATAAGTTCAGCCTATCATTAGGGAAAACAAGAAAAACAAATTTTGATTTTCTGTATTTTCCCTGAAGTAGTGTGGGAATCAGAGCTCAAACTAAAAATGTTGCAGTTTCTGAGGAAGTGCCAGTGGGAAAAACAGGAAGCTGATACTTCAAAGAAGTCTGGATTTCATCCTTCTGTCACTTCAAATTAAAGAGATGAGACATATCAGTAATAAAACAGCAAAAAGTCTGTCATGTCTGCAAAATGGATAATAGAAATGTTTAGTAATAGTATAGAAATATATAGTAATTGTGAAATTAGAAGAAATGTTTTATAAATGCTGACTTGGGTCCCTGTGTACAGAGCTAAGCATCACTGCTGAAAGGCCTGATTGCTGGTATGGTGTTGGTAGGTACTTTAAAAAATTGAGAGAGGTGACATGGAAACTAAATAAGGCAAATTTAAATACTTTCAGGCCACTTTTCACGACTTCAGGCTGAATGAAATGGTTATCTGGTGACCAGATTATGCTGTGCTCTGTTTTCCCTGGTAGCTAAGTCTACCCGATGCTTACAGCTTGGGTGGATTTGTTCCACTCTGTTTAGCTGTGTGTTTCCAGTATGCCAAACAAAGCAAATATTTCAGAAGTGAATTTACAGGACTGCTCAGTGCCAGCACCTCACTCACCAATTGTTTTTCTCATGAGAGCTCAAGTTGCAATCCCTTTTATTTTTTGTCAACATGAAAGCTATGTTGCTCATCTCAAGTCGTGGCATTTTGACATCTCAGGGGTCTGCCTATCAAGATGCAATTTTATTAAGAGGATAAAAGCCAAGCTGTACTATGAGGGAGCAACATTTAGTGTGTGAATCAGCTGAAATCCAGTGGGAAACAATCACATAAAATATTTAACAGACCATGCTTAAAAACTTTTCAAGAGGAGTATTTGTGTACTGGTAGCAATGAGATGCAACTCCTTTTTCTTCCAGGGACTAACTTCTTTTTTTCTCTCTTGTGATAAATTTTTTTTCCCTTCTCCTGTGAGTGAAGAAAGATCACTTACTTTGGTTAGTTGTTTTTTTTCTTTCAGGAATCTGTAGGTCAGCTTCTCCTTTCATTCAGTCTTTCAAGATGCCACAACTTCTGTTAATCTTTTCTGCATAAAATCATTCTAAATTTTATGATTTCTAGATTGTTAGACATTTAGGTCAGGTCCAGTTCACCCACATCCTATTGCCACATCTGGCAAGACTGGGAATGCATCCTCTCTTCTCAGGATGCTTTTGTGAACATAGTTGATGTTTCAGATATGCATCATTGTCTTTAAACAAGGATATGTGCAGAAGTGACACTGTTTCTAGATTATCTCAGACTGTAAGGGTGGGCAGTGCCCTTCCTTGGAGGAGATGAAGATTCATGGCACATCTGTGATAGGTTTTCCCTCTTACCTGAGAGAACAATGTTCCTACTGAGGCCTCTTGCCTGCTGATAGCATCAGCAGCCACTGTCTACTACACAGCACCAGAAAAATCCTACTTATCTAGGTAAGCTGCTGTGACACACAACTTAGTCTGTGATGGGTATCCTGGAATCAAGCATGAATCTCATTTTATTTAACAGCATTTGAATAAATAGTGCATCTTCATTCACTGACTTTTTTTGCTCTCCCTGAAATGACTCTCACTGAGTGCTTCTCCCTTTGCAAATATGAATCTTCAGATACAACAGAAGAGAAAGGTTTATAGTGATGTGAGTGTTCAAGAACTTTTCTATCTTTTTTATTTTCACCTCTTTAAATGCCACAGTCAGGCCCAGAGAGTAAGTCTGTCCTATGTTTTCTGTGAGCTTGAGAAGCAGGTTGTATTTTATTACTTTAAGTTAAAGTTAATCCTTTGCAGCTTGTGTTCACACTGGCAATGAAATGACAGCAGAAGTGAAGTGAGTGTAAGTGATAACGTCTTGGCATTCAACACTTAAAATGAAAGTGTGCTTGTGAAGTTCTGACTCATTAATTCTTTTTCCAGACTTCTGTGTGGCTTAGCAATACACTTTCAATCCTGTATCTTAGATTAGGCAAATAAACCAGAATACCAAACGCTTCATTCCTTGATGGAAAGGGATGTATTAATTTGTTTGACATTTTTTCATCAAAAATTATAGGAATGACTTGCAAGTCTGGGTTTTTACTGTCACTTATATCATATGGCAATCTTAAGGACACAAAGTGCCCCAAGCCATAGGAGACCTTTCACCAGTACTGAGCTGCAGAGAAGAACATAAAGGTCTCTGAAAAATCCTGTTTTAAAGTGGAGGAGAATTGGGAAACACTGTGTTTTCTTTTCCACAGTCCCTTGGAGACTATTGCAAATAACTCCATATGCTGCAAGACTGTAACTCTGCTGGTATTATACTATAAAGTATTTTATGCCTTTCAGAGTAAACATGGACATCACATTACCTGAAGCCTTGAGATGCATAAGGAATAGTGGAATCCATGCTAATCACTGAAAACATCCAGTAAAGGGGTTCAAAGCACAGAAGGATGCTTACTTCAAATGAGAACAAGCAACATCCATCCTTTTTAATCCCTTCATGTGGATGTTATAATAAAAAATTTCTTCCACTGGTGTTTCCATACCCTGAAAACAATCATCAATCCATACAATAGTTATTACAAGAAGGAGAAAACTGCACTATGTTTACGAAGAAAACTAAAGCTAAAGAACCAGGGTATATTTTTCATTCTTTATATTTCGTAAGGTTTGCATTGTCCCAAAGCATTGAAAATGTCTGACTCTCTTCTATAACAAAGTTTATTAAATGTGACAAGCATTTAATCCACTGAGATCACTCTCCTTGTAATGGCACAGCAGATGGCCAGGCAATACTACTTCTCACAAAACTGATTGCTAATCAAACTATGTACATGTGCTGTTCACTTCACCCACTCAGCTAAATAAAGTTCAAGAGCAGAATGAACCATGGAATTTTAAGCTGCTTCTGAGCTTTTAGCCCAGCAATAGCATGCACATTAAGAATCAAAACTACACCCACAGCAACATTTTGAATTTATATAAAATATTTTATGTCCTGTTGAAATGCAACAGGCTCATAAAGTCATATTTCTGTTTTTCACCTGAGGCATTTCTTTTCCATTAGCTGCTACAGCTTACAGCTCCTGCAGGACAGTGGTTTGGATAAATTTGTTTCTTGAATATGCTGTTCCCCTTTTAAGCAGTATCACTGCTAGAAATTATACCTAGAACCTCAGTTCAGATAATTGATGTCTTTAAAACGAGCAGTCAAGAGCAGAGGAAGCTGAAATCTCCTCTCTTCTACCAGTCATACCTTCATGAGCTTTTTTTTTTCCCCTCAGATTCTTTGTGGTATGTCTCTGGCTGCAGTTTTTATTCATCATATAGCTGTCGACTGCAATTTGAATTACGTCTTCTCAATGAGGCTGTCTGGAGGTCACTGGGAATGTAGCTTACATTGCATATTCTTACACACAGTGGTTGAAGATTAGGAAATAGTTGTGTAGTTATCACATTTCTGTGTGCATTTGTCATCTAAAAAATCCAATGTTATCTTGCTTTTATTCTATGCTCCTCCAATTATTTTTCTTTTAAATTTGTATGCTAAATACATATAAACATTACTCTTCCTACCTAGGAACCTTTACATTTAAAAATATTTTTTCAGACTCCTTTTATCTTTTTAACAAATGTACTTTGTAGAAGTTTTTTTGTTCCCAGTCTCCATCTGCCATTCCTCCAGATGAAACGTGCTGCTCTAAGTGAAAATTCCCTAACTTCTATTGCAGGAGTAGCTGGGGCATGCAGAAGCTGTCTGAAGTGAGCTTCTAGGCATTTAGGCATGTAGAACTAATCTGCTTCCAGCTACGTTTTCCTGTTTAATCTCGTGGCTTTGTTTCCTAAATCCTACTGTTCGACTTCATCAGCTTCTTACAGTATTTATTTACCACTCTGATTTGGGCAAATTGAGATGTATAGCAAAATGTTGTCTTAGTTGAGTCTTATACACTGGATAACTTCTTGCTTTAGATTAGAAACATCCTCAGAGCTGAGTGTTTTTTCTGTGTGGAAATCCTACTGCTGTGCAGAGAACAGCAGCAATGGTTCCCTACCAGTCTGGTGTGAGGCAGGGTTAGAGTTTTGTAGGCATTATTCACTGATTACAATTTTGTGGACATTTTTCAGTTGCTTAAGCCGTATTTGATTTATATGTTATTCAATCTCTTTGCAAAGATTACTTCATAATGCTGTCGGTTTGCAGTTGCTCCATTGTCAGATGATCCCAGAGGAGAGGATTTTAGACTTTTAAGTGAATGTCTTTATTCTTGCACCTTGCACATTCCCAAGTGTGAGCTACAGTAAATTCTAGGTTCTTATTATAAAGGTGTATTTGTGCATTTACATTTATGCAATGCTGGAATAAGCTGACGTATTCATAACCATTAAAAAAATTAAATAATTAGTTGTCTAATAATTAGCTGAAGGAAAAAAAGAGATATGACAAGCTTATGTGTCCCTATCAACTCTTGAATTACTTAAGGGACAGAGAAATACCTTAACATTGAGTTAGTTTATGTTCACCCTATCTGAAATAGGTTGCTTGAGGTGAGAGTAAAATCCCTTCAGTCTCCACACCTAACTGAAGAAGAGACACAGGCTCCTATTGGGAATGATTCAGACCTTAAATAACCTTAAATATCCATAATTGCCTGCTGGAGAAGGCCAGGTGGCTCTTTCCATTTTTTTTGCATAGAGAACTAGTAGTGACTATACACTTGTGTGTATGACTCAGTGGTAACCGAGAGAAATACAAACTCTTAATCCTACTGTAACCAACCTTGCCAGGATTATATACCGCTCTGGCAGGAGCTTTCACAAAATTTCTTCTCTGATTGTCTACAGCCCCTTTTTTCTGCTCCTTGTTCCACTTATGCTTGACCTATCTAGAGTCACAGATATCATTCAGGCTGAGAGGAACCTCATGAGGACTGTAGTCCAACCCCTTGTTCAAAGTGAGTCAGCTGTAAGGTCAAACATGTTGCCCAGGTCTTTATCCATTCAGGTTGTGAAGTCCTTCAAGGATGCACAGCATCTCTAGGTTGCCTGTTCTGCTGCTTGGCTGAAGTAAGAACCACCACTGGTTTAGTTTATTACCATTTTAATTTGTATTGCTTTGCAACTCTATAAAGATCTTGGCTCCATCATTCAGTAATCTCCATTTAGGCATATGAAGGGTGCTACTAGGCACCCCCAAAACCTTCTTATTCTCAGTCTGAGCTAGTCCAGCTCCCCCAGATTCTCCTTACAGGGTGTGTTCTCTGTCCCCAGCCATTTTGGTGATCCTCCACTGGACTCATTCAGGTTTCTTCACATCTTTCTGGTACTGAAGTAGATATATTATTTGCAACTGGACATAGTAATTTGGATGTGGTCTAAAGATTGCTGAGTAAGGGCAATAATGTGAGCTTCTTGTCCAGCTGAAAAATATCTGGAAGAAGGTGCAACAAATCTGGAGCCAATTTAGTTTCTGTTAAATCTGAAGAGTGTGTTCTTGTCTGTGTCAGATCTCCCTGGAAAGCCTTGTCGCCCTTATGGAAGAAATAATTTCTTTTAAAAATGTCAGCATATTTCTTCCTTTGTTTTTCTCTTATCCCACAAAGATACATAATACCTGAAAAAATAAAGTTTTCAGAATTTTCACTAAGTTGCAGCATGAAGACCAGATCTTGCTGTTTCTATCTTTCTTCCCTTTGTATTTTTCTTTCTCCCCTTCCCCACTTCCTCCCTACTCCCTAGATGTCCAATATGGCCTTTTTATTGATCTTTTTGTTTTTCTCATCCCTAACATTGTCCTGCAGCAGTCTTGTCCTCTCTAGCACCAGCTTCTGTAACTGGTGGCTTTGTTATACAACTCAAAAACCCTTATGCTCCTTTCCAGGGCTGTTTTACTGAAAACACTGCTACCCAGTGACAGGACTAGGGTCAATGGGGACAAACTGACACACAGCACGTTCCCTCTGAACATCAGGAAACACCTTTTTTTTTTTTTTTTTTCCCATGACGGTGACTGAGAACTGGCACAGGTTGCTCAGAGAGGTTGTGGAGTCTTTCTGTTTGGAGATACTCAAAAGCCATTTGGACACAGTCCTGGGCAACTGACTCTAGGGGTCTGTGCTTGAGCAGGGGATCAGTTGACCTCCAGAGGTCCTTTCCAACCTCAGATGTTCAGTGATTCTGTGATCCTTTTGTTCTTTTCTCAGTAATGAGAAACTTTTAAGAAAAATCTCTGTCCTTTACTGCAGTGCTGATAAAGCTAGTGAGGAAGTTATCATGCAATTGGAATCATCTCTTTTAACATCAGGTAATCTGAAACTGTTCTGAAGTGGAAAAGCAGGCTGCACTATCAGGGTAAAAATGATAGCTGTCTTCAGCTTCAAAACAAGTGAGTGAACATTGCAGCAGCTACCTGCTAATGCTCATCTAAGTAGTGGAACTGCAGCTACAAATGGGACATCTAAGAGCTATTTGTGAAGGACAGTAAAGAGGATTTTTTTGGTTCCATCATTATATTACATAGAAAAAGACAGTGATTTCATGATGGCAGGACACTGACTGAGAGTCAAGTGGTTATAGCAAGAGATAAGGTGAATCTGAACAAGAAACTCAACTGCTGAATAGAATTTTGTTTAATTTTTTAAATTTGTCTGTCTTTTATTCTTTAAACAGTGGAAGCTCTACATTTGGGAACACTGATGGCAGCACATGGCTATTTCTTTCCAATCTCAGACCATGTTCTAACACTAAAGGATGATGGCACCTTTTATCGATTCCAGGTAAATGCCTTCAATATGTTCTTGACTTGCACAAATGGAGACTCATATTAAAGGCTTTACACAAAGGCTCATAGCAAATTTTAACCATACTTTTTGTCTTATGCAACCTAGTTAATGGTGTCAATTCCCCTTGAAGTAAAAAATGGATGAAGGATTTTAGTTTGAAATTGTCAATAAAGTGTTAGGATGACAGCATCCATTTGATCCCTAGAAAAAGAATGAAAATTTTAAGTATGGAAGTATCTCTCAGGGAAGAAATTAATCTAGTGTTTGTGGAATATAGCAAAGGAAGTGACAGTATCATATTGGCTCTTATTAATAACATAATCTTCATTTGGAAAAGCTGAGGTATTTTATTTATAAAGCCTATAGCAGAAATCTTATTAAAAAGGACGGGCAATATTTATATTTCTTGTGTGAGGATTTCCTTATTGGTAAGAGTAGTATTGAAGTAATGTGTATCCTTCAAACAAGTGCAGGCCCATTTCTGCATTGATGTCAGTACCTTTGCATGCAAAAAACATGGAGATGCTTCAGAAGAAGCTGGAAGGATATTTGTGTGCATATATTACTACTTGTATATTATTCAGATACCTACACAGTCATATGTTCTTATATTTCAAAATAAGGGGTTGGGAAGCAGGAGAGCTGCTTTTCTAATAAAGAGACTGGAAGTCTGCAGAGCAATACCACCTATGATTTGAAACCAGTATGATTGCACAGTATCTGATTATGGATCCTAGAGAAAGAATTAACCTTGCTTGCCATGTGCCACCTTTGGCAATGGTGTTTATGTTCTGTATTGCTCTTCCTATTTAGGTGGTCTTCCTCATAGGTATCACCAACAGCTGCTCCATAATCTTGCCTAGCTATTTATTGCTTTGAAATGTTAAAATGTTTACCTTTACAAAACTGATAATATGAATACCATAGTTTGGTAAAGCTGTTCTATGTAACTGTGTTCACAACTAATACTTGAGAAAAACAACATCTGGCAGAAGAAAATCTATTGTCTGCAAGATATTTGCCTTAAACATTGTTTAAATAAGAAGCCTTCAAGAATAAAGTAATACTGAGATTATGGTCTTTAAAATTATGAAGCTTGATACATTAGAGACCAACCATAGTCTCAAACATTGTATTAGATTAGTTGTTGTAGTGTGTTAATCAATATTTTGACTTGAGTTTTGCAAGGGAAGAGAAAAGTTCATAGTGCTGGGCCTAAAACAAAATCTTAGAGTGAATATAATTAAATATCTACAGCATGGTCTGGCAACAAAGAGCATACAGTATTGTAAAGTTTTCATGTGTAGATACTTTGGGTCATACAGAGCAAAAATCCTGTCCTTCAGCAGAACAGTAAGTTACATGTGTATATGGGAAATACAAACAGCAGTCTCTCCAAGCATTTTCCCCAAGATCTGCAGTTACTTTTGATCTTGGAGACAGGATTTGAAGGAATAGGTTTTCTTCTCATAGTGTTTCATCCTCCTTGGTGTTAATTTAAAGAAGAGAGAGATGGCACGTGGGTGACTGGGCTTACAGCTGATGAGGTCATGAGGGAAAATGGAAAATTGAAAAAATCATGATGTGGTTTACGGCCCAGTTCTTGGCTTGTCTCTGGATAAGCAGCAGCCAGAAAGACAAAATATCTGAAAACTTCATTTTGAAGAGAGTAGGATTTACATATAGGAATGCTGGTCATTTAATTCTACCTAGTTGCAGCCTGCTGCTGTCTTTGAGATGGGAAATGAGCACCTCTGCTGGCATGATAATTCAACTGAAGGAAAATACAGAATAGATTAAAATTAGCAGCTCTACAAACAGCAGAGTACTGCAGCTACCCTGCTGTGGGCTTTCTTCAGAGAAATCTACAGCTTATGTATTTGGACATGAAGCTTCAGTGGTGGTTAGAATGTAAAATGGTATCTGTTGATTTACATAAGTTAAGCATTTGTCACCTATTTGTCGTATGCATATCAAATAAGATTGATAAAATAATTTCTCCAAGTATTGCTCAGTTTGTAGCCACAGTATTTTGGGGTTTTTTGATGCTCTGTGATACGTTTTGTACTGCTATTCCTATGCTAACAATGTTAAATAATGCAATTTTGGCTGTTAATATATACCATAAGAAAAAATTCACAGTGGTGTCATACTGTTAACTGGAGTTGTACCAGCAAAATTTATGTCAATTCAGTTCCACATTCCCCACTGAAATAAGTCTAGTACATACTCACTGGGAAGGAAATTTTTACTGTAAATGTATGAATTTTTCTCCAGAATAGTTGTTCAGGTGCTTTTGAAATAGGACCCCCTGAGTATTGGACAGGATTTACAAATTTCTGGGTACTTTAATAGAAAGATAAAACACTGCATCTTCCAGCACTGAAAAGTTCAGAAGCCATCCCTGCAGAGAAATCTCTGTCTGCAGTACCTACCAAAACCAGGCTAACTACAATAATGTTCTCCATGTGCTTCATTTTTTGTTTTCCAAAGGGTGACTTGTTCTCTCCTGACAATAAAATTACTTCCAGTTGGTTGTAAACAACCTTCTTTTGTATAGAAATAGCTAAAAGCAATGGAGATGGTGCTTAATTTGCTCAAAATGTTCTTCTCGCCCCCTCTACTCTGCCCTAGTGGGACCTTATCTAAAGTGCTGCGTCCAGTTCTGGGCTGTCCTGTTCAAGAGGGACAGGA
The DNA here is from genome assembly GCA_038090715.1 of Florisuga fusca. NCBI lineage: Eukaryota > Metazoa > Chordata > Aves > Apodiformes > Trochilidae > Florisuga > Florisuga fusca. The sequence continues at coordinate 9,391,377 of JAAWXA010000011.1, forward strand.
ATTTACTTGGGACAGTACAATGGAGAGCTATGAGGATGATTAAAGGACTGGAACACCTGCCTTAGGAAGAAAGGCTTAGGGACCTGGGGCTTTTTAGTCTGGAGAGGACAAGACTAAGAGGAGATCTAATTAATGTGTATAAATATATGAGTGCTGGCTGTCAAGAAGGAAGGGACAACCTCTTCTCACTTCTGCCTTGTGACAGGATGAGGGGCAATGGATTCAAGATAAAGCAGAGGAAGGTCCACCTCAACGTGAGGAAGAATTTCTTTTCTGTAAGAGCCCTGGAACAGGCTCCCCAGAGAGGTTGTGGAGTCTCCTTCTCTGGAGACTTTCAAGACCCATCTAGATGCATTTCTGAGTGACCTGCCCTAGTTTTGGTCCTGCTCTGGCAGGGACATTGGACCCAAGGATCTTCAGAGGTCCCTTCCAACCCCTAACATTCTGTGAAAAGCCCTTTTTCAGACAAAATTGTACTTTTTCAGCTATTCCTCCTGCCTTCATGCAGGCTGTAAAATTGTAGTTGTAGCTCCCTTTTTAAATAATGTGGTCTTAAAAATAAAAAAGTCATTCTGGATCCTTCTTTGGCCTACTCAGGTGTAATTAGGTTAGTTTCTGTAATAACAATTTAATTCAAAGGGGATAGATCTAAATATTAATTGCCTTACTCAGAGAGTAGTAATTTCTTAGTCTTAACAAGGCAATGGCTTTGTTTTCCTGTGCCTGAGGTGGGAATAGAAATACTCAGCAATTATTGTAAGGATCTTTGGATATCTTTGAAAAATAGAGTGTCAAGTGTTGTGGATCTTTGTGTCTTGGGTGGCACTGCAAAACTTCCACATCTCTTTTTGTCAGCCCTGCTCAGCTCGTTGCCTCTTGTCTCAGTCCTGGGTTGTCCTTTGGCCATTCTGAACACTGAGGCAGTGGCTGAACACCACAGCTCTCTAGCCACTGTCCACAGCCTCACTGGATCATCTACTGTGCCTTGAGGGAAGGCAGGTTTTAGCAATAAAAAAGAATAAGTGGGTTATGTTATCCAGCATTTGGCAGATTTTTTTTGGAAAATGCAGGTGGAGAAAGTAATTCACTCTCTCTCAGCTCAGGCTTAGCATATACAAGGTCTGTTTATGTTTCACAGAGGGGAAAAATCTGTTTCAAACCCACGTGTCTTTCTGACTGCCCCATTAGTGTCCTTAGTGTCCTTTTTTCATCTCCCTGCTCAGACAGATTCCCCCCCCCCTCCTGCTTTTCATGCTCATCCCCTTTTCAGGGTAGAAAAGAGGAGCCACAGAGCTAAAATCTTTATATTTTCCAACTTCCTCAACCTTTTTTAGTAGTTTTGATCTAACCATGGAGCACTACATGCTGACATCCTTCCTCTAGGGGCTTGACAGTGCTAGACCAGAGATGTTACCATTATCCTTTACCAGGAGATCACTTAAATCATCTGCAGTGAGCATAAAACTGAATGCCCATGAATTCTGACATCCATTGTGCAAGGTATTCAAGATTGTGTATTTTATAGCAAACATTTGATTTCTGCTGTTTATAAAGACTCCCTGGTGCCTGTGAGAAGAATAGCAGTAATATGCAACGGAAGGTTTATGAGTGATTTGACTATTCCTCCTCCATCCCAGTAATTAGATTTTAAAAGATTTCATGAAGCTGAGCAGCTTCAGAAACAACAATTCTTTTCTTACCAACAAGGGGCAGATGAAAAATGTTTAACGATTTCCCTTCTCAGTAATACAGTTTAATGCATAGAAATTAATCATGTTTTATAAAAGCTGGTGGGCAACAAGTGGCTGTTTCATTCGCTCAGGTATTATTATTGATTAATTTTCTGGTAGATTTATTAGTTTTATGACAGGATTGTTCAAAATGCATTGCAGCCCCTACTGCCAATTTGCTTAGTGAAGGATTTGTGCAAGATAATATGACTTTATTAACAGGAGGATTAAGGATTTCTGTGGTTAGGTTTACCTAATGATACTAGCCTATAATGCAAGAGAAACAGTGTGCATTTTATGTGCAAAACCAGTTTTCTGTCAATGACATCATGATCCTTGTAACAGCCTTTTTTGTATTGAGTGCTTGGATGGCTCTGTGATCGCGTGTGCAGTGCTAGGTAAGCCAGATTTCTCCAGCTGCTGACTTGCATTGGCTGCTTGTTCAAATTACAGATACAATTAAACAAAGTGCCTTGAAACTGTACTCAAAAACTGGCAGTGTTATTTCTGCCTGCACTGCTAAACAGTACTTGACTTTGCCCAAACCGTTCCACCACCCACTTTCCTTCCGGCTAGAAGTGGGAAGTCATGGCAAAATGACAAATGTTCCCCGTTTAATACTTGTTCATGACAAACTGCTTCACATTTTCTTCTGAGGGAAAAACAAAGTTCTTAAGCATCATAATTCCTTCAGGTTTTCTATGTTTCACCAAAAAAAAATCCTTTGATATTTCGTAATCTTCTCCTCGAAAGTGGTAGGGATAAGGTACAACGTGTAATACCATGTCCATAATTCTCCTGGGGAAAATCTTCACTTATGTAGGGTTTTTAGATCATAAAACATGGCCCATAGGTTGTGTAGTCTTTGTGCTACAGGCCTACATGATATCTGAAGGGATGCTGTAATTCTTCTGCAGTATACTTGTGATATGTGAGTTGTAGAAAATAGTTAAATAAAGCTTTGTTTGCATAGTCCTGGTATTGAGAAGATCATTTACACAGCCAGAGCCTCCTTACATTGCTGTGGGAGACTTTTAATAGATTAGATGAGAGCAGGCAGCTTTCTCCTTAGGACACATTTTCTATTCTCATTCCTGACCTCATTCCCTGAGAGCAGGAATTTTCTTACCAAACTCTTCTTACTGCCTGTTCTTTGCTTGTAGAATGAGGCAAATCTTCTCCTGGTCTTCACAGATAACCTCTACAGAAAATTCTTCTAAGGTGTTATTAAATATTTAGCATTAAATATTTAGCAATATTAAAAATTGCATGTAGACTTTTGGAACAGAAGGAGAAGATGGAAACTCAGCATGTGTGCTATTGTCATGTGCTACAGGATTAAGCTATTTGAGGTATATAACATCTAAGGAACAAAGTAAACTTCAGACTCCAATTGTTGGAAAATCAGGTTTTCAGCATCAAAAGTTCCAAGGATTTATGTCTGGGACCTTCTGCAAGCTCTGTGTTAACTTGCCTGATTGTAGAGGTTAAGACAATAAATCTCTGTGCAGATAGGAGACCATGAGGTGCCAGGACTGAGGAGGACTGGAGCTGGGGATGGAGGGTGATGTGCTCCTGTCCCTGAAGAACAGAGGGAGACACGGGGCTGTCCAGTGTTCCCAAGGGGGAGTACAAGCCTGAATGGGAGGCCTTGATACATTTTTCCCAGAAAGCTTAATGGAAAGTTGTCATACCTGAATTGTGCCATCAAGGGAGTCGCGCGATGAGGTTTCTCTTTGGGTCTTTTCTTAGACATGATTGACATTGCTTGGGATTTTCTTTTACCATTTGTCAAGGGGAATTTGAGTTTTTTCCATGGACATGACACACAAGACGGTAGATTAAAATCAGAAATTTATGATTGTCAATACCAAACAATTAGGCAAGAAAAAATGGGATACACCTTTGGGAAAATTTTAACTACACAGAAATTTATTGTGGGTGGATTTTTTCCATACAGTTACAGAAGGAAAAAATCCTTTAATGAGAAGCTGATTTTTTAAAATCATGTTTCATTTCCAGTATCCAGGATTTTTAAAAGACTTTTCTTGATTTTTTTATTTAATTATTTGCTTGCTTTCTGTTTAATTCTTAATCCTGTCCCTTACCTCTGCTTTTTGTTCTTGGTTTAGGAGAATTTTCCTTGTCTGTGCACCCACCAATGCCATTTCCTTCTTTGAAAATGAATAATAGTTATCTACTTCTTGAATGCAACTTTATCTTATGCACAAATGCACAAATCTTATGTTGATAACATAATTCCTTATTTACTGGAAAGAAAGTAATGTAGGACATTACCTTAGTCAAAATACATAGCACCTACTGTTTATTTCTCATCAAGTAGGGCCTTTACACTGTCAGTCACCTAATATGTTTTTGAAAAAGCCAGATTTTACTGTCCTTTAGCTTTTAGGGATTCCGAAATGGGTGATGTATTACAGTAGTTCAATCTAGTCACTAGAACTAGAAAGATTAGAATACAGAAAATTTTAGCTTTTCCCCTTTTCTGAAAAAGGCAGATGTTGCCCTTGATGTAGTCTTCTAAGGCTCCTCTGACTTATATGATTTTTTTTTTAATAACTGCCCAAGATTCAAAGGCTGCTTGCATTAATATTTTTTCTATGTATAATTTACCCTCCAGGTGGCTTGCCCCCCTTCAAGCATCATGCAGATAATCCAATATTTTCGATAACTTGTACCAGTGAGGTACTGGATGCTATAGACAGTTAGAGGGGACAAAGAGAAGTACAAGAGCAAAAATTCAGTCTTAATATTTACACATGTATATAACTCACAGCGCTGAGGAGCCAGGAATAATTTTTAGTTTGGTGACACTTTTTTTTGTTTTCTACAAATAAGCACAATTTGTCCACATGAAAACACAGTAATTCCTTAAGTGCTCTGTGCTGAATTTCATCAGGCCTCTAACCGGAATTTATTTTTTTTTTTTTCCCCCTCGTACTTTGCCCTGTAGTCTTATCTTCATGTCAAAATTAATTTTGGGCATGTTCACAGAGCTGATAGCAGGCAGATTTGAACTTTGTTCCCCCTGGGAGTGCCTCAGCTGATGAGCTTTACTTCTCAGCAGGTCCCCCCAAGTGCCTCTGAGCACCATGCAGGCAGGGTCACTGCTAGCAGCTCAGAAGCAGTTTGTGCCTGCCCAGTTCTGAGCATCAGCAAGGAGAGCTCATGCCTGCATGTCATTCCCTGGGCAGAAAGACCTCTGTCTGACCACAGCCTCTCTCCTTCTGGAGTCTCAAACAAGGCAGGCATTTAATAATCATCTGTACTTACCTGTACTCTCTGTTATGTGAACCCCTTTCTCATACTGTAATCTTTGCTTTTTGCTGGGGTTTCTTTCTGGCTTATCTTACAACACACTACTGAAAACTTCAGTTTATTTTATCATGTTCTTTGCTTATTAAAACTCATGTTCTGTTTAACTGTTCTGCGTTTAACTTCGGAGGGATGGTGATGCAGGAAGGCTTAGACTCATCTTCAGTACCATATGCATTAATTTGTGCTTTTCCCAAGATCTCATTTCCATGTTTAATTAATTGAAGATGGCCAGTGTGGTTACAATAGTCTGTTGCTACACTTTCAAGATATTTGGATGTTTAGTAAAGTCTCTTTCAGTAACTGCCATCTGCCTTCTACCTCTTGTCCCTTGTTTAACTTTCACAATAGACCTCCCCTTCCTGTTCTCTGAGCCTTCTTCTCATGCTGCTGTGCTCATCTTTGCAGAATATCAGTCTCATTCTGCACTTTCACTCCAAGTACTACACACTTGCAAAGTCTTGGTCAGGTATTTTCTAACTGGAAAAAATCTATTTTATCTGTTCCCTCAAAAGTTGCATTCACCTTTGGAAAGGAAAATGTATCCTCTGTAGATTTTTCCATTTCTCAGCTCTGGTCTGAACTGAGTCCCTGTGTTCAAAGCAGGTCATTCCTTTCTTCCTCCTACCTTTTCTTCCCACAGAAACACCTTGGCCACCTCTGTCTCCTGGTGAGCTGAAGTGGCATTTCACAAAACTGAAGATCCTGCCTACTTTTCTATGTTCTGCTCAGTGTCCACACTCTCTCCAGCACCACTATGAAAGTCCTAATAAAATTTTAGTGCTATTTTAACTAAATAACTGAAAACAGTAATATCAGATTTATATGTGACTGAGATATTCTCTGTAAGAGCCTCTCAGCACTACTCCTTGCTGCATTCTTGCTGTCTGTGAGTAGCTTTTTATTTATGTCTGAAACAACAGAGTGGTCATCTTACATCCTAAGCATAAGTATCTAGTATTTCCTCATAGTTTGATGTGAAATGAATGCCAAAAGCAGTTTTGGGTTTTGCTCAAACCTCGTTTGATTGTCTGAAGATCAGAAGTTTTAACTACTACTCCCCCCTAAATAATAACTCTCCTTCCAACTGTCAGCCAGAGGCATCTCAGGACCTGCCTGAGCAGATATGTTTTTTATATATTTAGTTACCCTCACTATATCCTTTTCCCAGAAGGTCAACTTGAATGTAAAGAGAGGTTAAAGCTACTGTTAGCCTGAAAGGGATGTAGTCGTGTTTTTCTTCTTGGGCCTCTCACCCAAGATACACTTTATTCCTCTAAGGAAGGACTGTTCTCTCTCCCCAGGTTTGAAAAATGTATATTGGAATGATGGTGACTTTGTGCTTTATATGATTGACGTGGTTAAATTAATTTTATAGCTTCTTCTCTCCATGATTTGCTGAGTGCTGCCATTCATTGTTTAGAGGTTCCTCCTATTTCCATGTTTGCTTATACTGGTAACTTGGATTTCAGTGGCACTGAGGAATAGTTGAGTGGGAGATTACTGCCTCTCCTTTACAGAGCACAAAACAGCTTACAAGAAGCACATCTCAGCCTTTGAAGTTAGCTTGTGATTCTTTCTTTTTACCCTTTAACTCATTGCTGTTGCTTCAGAAATAGTGAGTTCTAAATCACTTCTATTAAAGTTGATGGGTCAATATTACAATAGAGAGAGATTTTTCACAATATATATTTTAACATAACAGTGTATGTGTGTCACCTTTCAGCCCTATTGTTGTCCATATTAACATTGAAACAACTGTGGGGAAAGTGGGCAGCAAGAGAGGTTTCAGTTTTTGCAGCTGGAAGATTGTTCAGGCAAAACCAATAAGAAACAGAGAGTAATGCAGACGTTTTTGAAGATTTTTGAAGTACCACTCAGGCTAGCCCACATATGCAATGAGACTGAGCTGCTCAAATAATGTTTGATTCTCTGTGTCTATGTGTATATATCTACAGATGTTGTAAGTATAAAATACTATAATCCTTTACATTTTAATAAAAAGTTACCACTGAAAAAAATTTAGGTTTCGCAAGCAAATTATTGAAATAATTTGATACTTTTTTTTGTTTTCCATTTTTTAAAAAAATCACATTTTAAACCACATTTGGTAAACAATTATACAAAAATAAACTTTGACAAATGAAAAGAACTTTGATAACTTTGTGAAAACCGGTTGTGTTTAGTGGCTTTTTAAAACAAGTAACTCCTAGAAAAGGATATTGAATACGAGTATGTACTAATAAAAACCCTCCAAATAAAGAACTGAATGTATCCTGATGTATCCTCTTGTCTTTTTACCCTCTAAAACCAGTTCTTAAGCACGTGTGAGAAGTAGGATGCCAGGGAAGATGAAAAAGACAACCTTACTACCTAACCCTTGTGGGTTTTGTTGCCTTAACTTTAAGAATAAATAGAACATTTTGTTCTTTTTCCCTGACATTCTGACATTAGTGCAATAGACAAGCATCAAAAAGTAATTTTCTGGTTTGATGCTGGTTTCAAAGTTAACAATATAATAGATCTATGAAGAATGTAAGTTGACTCTGAAAACAAGTATTGATGCAAGGACTGTCTAATGCTTACATTTTCTAACCTGAGTTCCCCACTTTTCTGTTTTGTCTATAGACACCGTATTTTTGGCCTTCAAATTGCTGGGAGCCGGAAAACACAGACTATGGTCAGTGTAGAAATCTTTCCCATTTTTTTGGGGGGGAGGGGGAATTATTTATTATATGAATGAATGAATACATCATTGCATTCTGTCTTCTTTAATCATCCAGCTGTTAAAAACATAATTATATGTCATGTAATGCCTGTGCAAGAATTGCTGGTATGGAAATGAATATGGTGTTGCTTTCTTCAAAGTTTATTCCGAGTTTACTGAAGTCAGATTTGGAGCTGATCTAAGGGGAAAAAAAGCTTCAAAACTCATCAAAACTTGCCTTGTCGACATCTTCTGTTTGATCCAGGAATTGTAATTATTTGCAGTGACAAAATGTCAGTGAAGCAGAGGACTCTTACTTCATGGCTGTGCAATAGTTCTCAAATTCAGACCCAAAGATGTGCCTATTTGATATCTTTTATTTCTGAAATACGTTGTGTGGAAAATTATTTACGGTGGAAACTTGGATAGTTCCAACATGAACTATATTTGAAAATACCTTGGTTTATTTGCTTATTACTTGTAGTTTTATTTTATTCATAAATTACACATTTTATTACCGATGTGTGCTTTAACAGGAAAATCTGAATAAGTAGTAAAGCATTATTAAAAAACTAATTAAATTTATAACCCAAATTAGATGCCTCTGCACACCAAAGAGTGACCTAGTTTTTTATTAAAAAATGGATTATCTATTAACAGTTGCCTTTTTACTCTAATACCAACTGTGAGTATTCATCTCACCTGAAGACCTGGTCACTTTTCTAGGGAACTAAATGTGCACCTGGAAGATTACCTTTCAAACACTCAAACATTGAAAGACTTTATTTACAGCTTTCAGGAAAGTTAGATGTGTGTTCACTTCTAATGTGGGGAGCTGAGCCCTTGGGGAGCTGAAGACCACAGGGATGGATTGTTCCAATAGATGCTTCATTCCTTTCCACAACAGACACACTTTAATTTCAAGTACATTGTTAAATGAAACAACTTCAAGCTGACGTTTTCAACAAAGCTGAGTGCCTATAAAACATGGGGACAGTTTCCTCATTCTGTAGGAGAAAACTGTTCATCTGTCTTTAAAATACCAAAATGCCCAACAAATAGTTATTGAAAGCTACAGAGGAACAGTAATTCGTGCCACACCTGAGTGATTAGCCACTTCATAGGAAGAAATTAGTTGCTAAAGGAGAAATGTTTGATTTACCACTTACTATAATGTTTTTCCTTTCCTTGAAAGTGTTACTTGCTTTTCTCAGAGGTACACTTCTGTATAGTCTAGTAAGATGTTAAAGATCAGAAAGTAATTTACTATGGTTTTAAGAGACATCAAGCTGTTCATCTGTAATGTGTATTACATTACCAGGGGGATCTTGATAAATAAATATATGCTTAACAGGTCTGAGAAATTTCTATTGATATCCTTTAATTTAAATTAGGAGACACTAACTTTCTACTTGCAGCTGATCACTGGATTGGGCAGAGTATTACATAGTAAATAGAAATTTTACATAGTCTGTCCAGTTTTTGCATGCAGAAATTCAGAATTAAACTTGGGATCAGTTTCTTCATGATGTGTGGAAGAAACTTTGTTGCACAGTAATAGTACTTGTTTGGGAATTTAAATATAAAACATGTAAAATGTATTCCAGTTGGTGAATTTAACCTTTTCTGTTGCAGAGGGGTAGAGGAAGGAAAAGATCCAATCCTGCAATCTCATTGCTCCTTCTGTCAGGAGCCAAAGGTGCAAACCTGTAAAGAAACTTGCTTCCAGCTCCCCCATGCAAAAGGGTCAGAGCACTGCACTAGATCTACCCTGGGGAGCTGTTTGCCTCCAGAATTGGCTAATTCTAGAGCAGTCACAGGAAAAGAAATATTTAATACAAATTGTGCATTTGCTCTGTAGCCAAAGGATTTTTTCTGATTCCGTTCTATGAATATAGAGGGCAGATAAGGGGAGAACTGAATACAGGTGCTTTCAAAAAGGATCTCATAAGTGTTATTAACAATGGTCATTAGAAGAATAGAGAAAAATCAGACATAACGTAAAGAATCTAAAATAAATCTAAAATAGCCTTGAAAGAATTTGAGGCTATTAAAGATAAATTTCACCTCAAGTACTTCCCAAGAGATTGTACAGAATTTCTGTAATTCCATTACTTCCCAGAAAATATAATAAATAGAATTTTTGTTGCTGCAGATATGTAAATGTGTTTCTGACTTATTATGTAGTATGGTGCTCTGCAGTGCTTCCATTTTCATGGACTTGTCCTGAACAAACTTGGAACTTCATCTCCTAAAACTAATTACTGTGCAGGTATTAGGAGTCTCTCAAGACCAGCAAGAAGTAGGCTTCCTCTGTAATCTTCCTTTATCAAAGTTATTAACAAAGCAAACCAATTTCTTTGGCATTGACCTAATTTGTACAAGTCTTTGAAAAGTCGCTATGGTTTTATTTTAATTTAACAAATACTCCCAATGACTTACCATTAGTCACCCATGGCTAGGCTAGTATCCAGGAAAATGGTTAATATTAAACTAGAAATTAAATGAGATTGGTACATTGCATGTGTTAGTTTATTACCAGAGCTATCTCAGAAAGCAATCATCTAAATAATCTCTATATCTTAATGCCTTTTCTAAAATACCATTTCTTGTTCCACATGAACTTGTAATATTAAATATTTTTATTAAAATAGATTTATCTGAAGAAAATGTGGAAAAAACCAGACATGAGAACAGAACCTTCCAAATGTCAGGATACTGCATAGCTGTTCTCATAATTAAGCTATAGTGTTATGTGTTGGTGACATAAAGAGTGCTTTGATTAATGTATTTTATGTCAAAATGGAATTGCATACCCTTTGGTTTTAATTGTAACTATCAAAATATTGACCATTTCATCATTCTGAGGTTACTAAAATCCTACTAATTTTCAAGTGCTGAAAATTGCCTTCTCCTTCTAAAAGCAACTCAAGAAAGATGCCTTAAATTTCAAATAATTTTTTGAAATGCAGTTTCTTAGGTTCCATCTGTTGAAGATTACTGAAGATTCCTGTTTTAATGCTGAATTTCTTGGAGTCAACCACCCATGTGGGACACATTGTTCTGTGCACTACCCCATTCGTTTCAGTAGGATTTTAATAATGAAAAGAACTATTATTATTATTGTTGTTGTTGTTATTGTGTTTTACTTTAAGGCCAGTGTAGTTCAAATCACTTTATGTTTCCTGTGAGTTCAGTCAGGTTCCTGATTTATGATTTGGTATTGTAAAAAACAAAATGGGATCTCAGTTCAGCTCTGGAAATGAACACAGCTAATGGCTGAGCATGTGACCTGCCTTTAATCACCTCTTTCCTTACAGATATAATTTTGTAACTGACAATTTTTTTTCTGACAGATAAAACCAGTTCATGTCATTAAAATTTCATTAAATATGGAGACTTGTTAAGTCCACTGCCTCTCAGAAAGGAGGAATATAGTGCCACATATAAAATTTTTATTCCATATACATTTGGCCTCAGATCTCATGGGCCCTGTCACTTTTCCATGGTGGTTTAGTGACTCACAGCCATTGCAAAACTGAGGAGTTCAGTTCCTTATTCTTCCCTTAATTTAATGAGAAAATTAAGAAATATGAAAGGTTAGGAGAAAATTCCATTCATAACAAAATAGCAATTATTTTTCTGTTTAAAAAGTTCAAACCTAAACCTAAGCAAACAAATGTACATAGTTTTGACAGTGTAAGAGTTCATAAGTATTTCAGATGCAGAAGATATGAAGAACTGATAACTTTAACTCATTTTCTCCAGTGCACTTTTTTGATGGTTAGACTCAGAAGTGCCTGTGACATACAGATCTTTTCTTACAGTTAACTGCATATTAAAAAGAAGCATGTTCAAAGGAGAGAGAGAATAAAGTTTTGAAAGTGCCATGCTCATGAATAGTGTTAAGGAGGTCTGGACTAATATTAGAAGACAACTGTCAACTGCATTTATATAGTTGCAAGATGATGCTGTTTCAGCACTGTAATTTTATGTGTGTGCATTTCTTCCAAATGAGTTAAAAATGGAGGAGGACTGCAGAAGTTTTGGAGAACACAGTAAATTACTGATAATGCAACATGAGTTTAAGAGCACAACCCCACATGATCTCTGAATGATGCTGAATGAAACCATTTTTGTATATATCCCAAGCAAATTCTTAAATTTGCTGTGTGAAGGACAAGTTTTCAGTAGCTTTCCAGGTTAAGACATGTGCTGTAGAGACAGTCTTCTAGGAAATTAGAGCACTTAGAGGAAAAATAAAACCTTAATTACTTGCTCCCTTTAAAAGTGTGAGCTCCCTATCTGGGTAAGAAATGTTTTAAACTTCTGTAGCAGTTCTATAAATATTCATGACTCTGTTATCCAGTGTGAATTACAGGCAAATAAGGAAACCATCAATTTTTCTATGTGAAAGTTGTTGTCTTGTAGCTGCTATTCTCCAGCATTTTTCTGAAAAGTCTTTCTTCTAAAATTTTCTTGATAATCATCTACCTGTTTGTGCAAATCTTCCATCCTAATGCTACCTTCTCATTGCTTAAGGTGAAACTGACTCTGCTCAGCTTCTGCTGCTGCTTCCTGAGCATGAGCCGTTGCACCCGCCTCACCTCCCTCTCTGCCAGACTTGCAGTCATGCTAGAGTACATTGTGCTCAAAAAATAATTGCTATCATGTATCGTGTTTTTTCCCATATTGAACATTTTCATATAGTTTTCTCTCTAGAGCTTGCTGCCTACTTATTTAACATGCCTAGCTTCAAATCCCCCTGTGGAAATTTGGTTACTTCATGAATTTACTCTCTCGTTCCTCTCGCTGCACCCTTTTCCATGGAGTAACTAACTGGCTAGGAAGGAGAACTCTACAGAGGATGCATTATATGCTTTCTTTCAGCAAATTCTCAGGCAATATTGCCTTGCTAATAGTTATTAGTAAGCAGTTTGTATTTAGGAAATGTTAAACCCTATTTCTTACTGAACTCTGTTGGAATGTGCTCAGCAGTTCAGTCAATAAATATGAGTCAGCTTTGGGGCAAAAGTGGCATCAGAGTAGCATTTTTTCAGTACAAATTGTCAAATATCAATATTAATTGCCAATTGTTGCCTTGAGAAGAGGTGAAATTTGCCTTTGTATTGTAAGTAGTTCCTGGGGTGCTCTGCAATTCTATAATCTTGAACGTTGATGTCCAGTTCTCATTCTTTCAACAGCTGGTGTCAGCCAAAGTACATCAGCAGTGACTCCGACAAGAAGTCCTCTTAGGTTCTTAACAGAGCTCCCTCCTTTAAGGGCTTGCCTCAAAATTTGCTCTATTTCTGGGTGTAGTAAAAAACAGACTTTTTTCACCAGACTTAAGTAATGTACTGAGTTGCTGCTAAGACTGGGTTGTGGCTCTTTAAGTGAGTGACTTTGAGAAATACCATATACACAATATATTGACTAAGATCATGGTGGCAACACTAAGTGGGGAATACAGTCTACCAAGGAGAAAAGCCCTTCAAGAAAATGTGGCTGGGCCGAGTGCTTGCTATGTATAAAATTTAATGTGGGTGGAATGTACTCAAGTGAGCTTTAGGAAGGAGACTTGCTTTAGCAGGGACTTGGAAGAGGTGACCTAAAGGACTTTTTTCTCACTCTGAATCCTCATTCCATTGTGTTTCTCTACAGAGATACATAATTCACTCATTAGGAGCTATCTCTGTCATATAAATGATGAAAGGGAAGTCTCACTTCAACAAGCATGTCCTGAATTTTCTTCTGATCCCTGCTAATCCTGACTTTGACAAACCACTGCAGTGAGGGCTCTGTAAGCAGGAGGCATTTCCAGAAAATGCTTTCCAATAAGCTCACCACTCCAGAGTTTTGCACTTATGCTAATTTTCCTTTAATAAATGTATAAGTTATTTCAATTATTTGTGGAATGTGGAAAATGTGTCTGGCCAACACATTTGTATGCGTGCATTTAAAAAGATAACTGACCCAAGGACATGTTTTCTACAGCATTATTATAAAAGCATTACTCTAAAAGCATTGATGACCTCCATCTAGGTCCCATATAAATAGAGAGAAAAAAATAGAGAGAAAATTTCTTCCCAGTGTAAGTTCTGAAATGTATAAACATAATTTATGATTTTCAAAATTGCTTTCAAATTATTATATTGAGTAAAACAAATAGGTTTGACTGTTTCATTCTCAGTGTGGAAGTGAGAGCTTTCAGGAGTAACAAATGCTTTTTTTTTCTGTAGTCATGCACTGTCTTGCCACTGATAGCCCTTTGCTGGGTGGGCACTGGGTAACTGCCCACTTTGTCAACTGATGGCCACCTTCTGATGCCATCCCTGTCACCGATCTTTGCAGATTAGAAGAAAAAACCCTAAATACCCTCCAGCTTCTGGCATCCTCGGCCTTGCTTTGGATTGCACATGCTCTAAGTGCTTTCTATGCAAAATCAGTGTGTTTGAATTTGTTGCACCTCCTGTTCTTACAATTTTCTAGCAAGTGCATTTGCTTCCTCCTTAAATCTGAAAACATTAAGGGAAGGTAGAAAGGGGTTTTTTTATTATTATTTTTGTATCAAACTGGGTATTAAATATTTGAATTCTAGTTGAAAGTATTATGATGACATCAAGAAGTATGAAATAATGCAATGGATGCAATTTTACATTAGATTTGTCAGTAGGATATTCTTTATCTGATCCCATAGTTCATGTAACTTGGGTGACATCCCTTTGTACCTCTTTTTGTCACCCTGCAGGAGTTTCCTAGACCAACATCATCTGTGCAAATTTGTGTTGAAGATGAATTTGCCTATTTGTAATTCTTGAGCTCTCTGATAGATTTAAATTTGGTTTCTTGCCCTTGAGGTTATATCAGAAAGTTGTCTACCCTTCTAAATCTATAATCAAATTGCATCCCTTAAATGTTATAGAAATAGTGTGATCAGAGAGTAGAAAGTGGAGAAAGGTAAGAATGTTTCAGAAGTATTATTTTTGACCAGTTGGCAATTTAGTGCACAGGAACAACCATGGCCTTTTTCTAACTTAGTGTTATTGGCATTTACTAAGTGAGCAGTTCTTTTCTAGGTAGATCTAAAAGTTGTCATCTTTTTTAAGACCAGGTGAAACTCAATAGCTCAAAGAGCAGGAATTATTTTTGTTTATTGAGGAAAAGCAGAAGCGACCTAAAGATGATGTGAATAGCCCTAGAAATCCTTATCTAACATAGTTTTTTCTCCATCCTGCATGTTGTGTGCTCTAATGCTCCATCTGACACAAGCACTCACATATGGAAGGAAAATTTCTGTTTGCCAAAGGGCAGATTAAATCCCTTAGACCTTGCAGTACTTTCAGTTTTCCTTGCCCTTTAAATACTGACGCAGCAGATACACGCTGAGTCTGAAACCAGAATTTTGAGTCACAGAGAGTATAAATTTAATCTGGCCTCTGGAGATAATGAGTGCTCACTGAAAGTTATGCTCACGATCTGGGGCTGAATCAAGCTGTAACACCACTGGGACAATTATATAAGGAGTTTAAGTTTGTGTACAGGGTGGTTGATGTGTAGGTGGAGTTATCCGTGGTCTTCAGAGGCTCGGTTGTTCATCCACTGAATTTAGATGAGGCTTTTTCTCTGTTGCAGTGAGAGGCAATGCCCCTGTTTAGCAACAAGCTTAAATTTCCCACTTTAACTTCTAAGTGAAAGTTCTTGGTTTGGTTTTTTTTTTTTTTTTTTTCCGTAAGTGCGTATAATGTTATGTACTCAGTCCAGTTTCTTGATTCAGGAATGAAACCTGTCATTACCACTATGATCTTATTTAAATTAAAAAAATCTATAGAGGAACCCCAAGTACAAGTGAAAAGTCAAGAAGAGGAAAAAAAGGTAACTATTAAAATGGATTTTTTTTTTTGTGTAACATTTTAAAATTCCCTTGCTAGAGGGAAAACCCAGGTGCCCTCTTCATGCAACTCTTGCTAGAACATTTTGCAGTCTCACTTTAAACTCTCACATTGCGCACGTTTCATGAATGCCTGAACAGAATTTTCAAGAGCCTCTATTCTGTATTTACTTCATAGCTATCAAAGTGTGCTTTAGTACTGCTTTGTGTTTCAGATGCCCATTTGTAAACATCACTGGCCATCTTTCATTAGAAAATGCTGCTTATTAATATTGCCTTTAAAATTATTGGCAAATCTTTTTTCTCATGATACTCAGTCTCTTCTAAAGCTTGAGCTATATAACCTAATATATAATTCACTTTAGTGGAGGCAATTATGCTGATTGCAAAATCCATCAGAATACACTGGCTCTAAAATAAGAGTGTATGTGGCAATCCATATTTAGCAAATTGAGGTTTTTAATCAGACTGTGTTCCTTGTGTATCATTCATCCATATGTAAAGCATTTTTCAGCAACCTTGTCAGGCAGCTGCAAGGGTGGGCAGCTCCACAATGGAAGGTAACCAGGAACTGAGGGTGGCAGCAGGGCAGGCAGGAGCAATGTTCTCACCAATAAAGTCTCAAATGAGCAGGGAAGTCCCAGGTCAAGGCAGGTAGCCAAGGCAGCATTGATAAGTTATTGGGATGATTTGAAGTGCATCTACAGTGTAGCTCAAGCAGAGACCTGGGGAAGTAGCTGGGCTTTTGAACCTTCTCAGAGCAGTTGCAGCTCCTTGGTGTTCTGAGAGCCCTGACCAGGAAACTGGGGGGAGGCATAGATTAAAAAAATAATAAATGAATGGAGAAATAGAATAGCTTTTAGTTGGAAAACATTTCTGCAGGTAGCACTTCTGTATGAATCCATAAAGCACTGGCAACTACAATCAAATTAGAAAAGCAGATACTGTTATTCTCTGAAGTGTTGAAGGCTCATGACTCTGCTTTGTCAGAGAAATGGGGCTGGCTGACATCCCTCCCAGATGCTCGAGGTCAAGCTACTGGACTCAGACAGTTAATTCACACGTGTTTTGATGCAGAAAATGAGAGACACCAGTGAAAGATGGGAGCTGTATTTTGGAGTTTACTTCTCTAAAAGTCAGGAGGAAAAAACCTAATTTCTTTGCGTCCTCATCCTGTTCTGGATGAAAAATAAAATTGATTTTCACATTCTTCTTGCTTTCCATTGTGCTAGTGAATTTTATTAAAGGCAAGCCAAAGAATATGGTAACAAGAGTATGAAATGATGAACTCAGATTTCTGAGCTGCTGCCATATTCTCACGTGACTACAAGTAGCTTTAAATAGATTCAGATTCTCAAACATGCACTTCTATAATAAGGATGTAACCGTTAGCACATAGCAATGGCAGTAAATAGAGTCAAAGACCAGGAATGTCATTCAGGACTGTTTTCTTATACACAAGTGGATATGTTGTATTTCCCAGATAACTAAATTTTTGGGGGCTATATTCTGCCTTATCCACACTGGCACATAGAAACATTTCTGACATCAAGAATTCAAACCCCAGGTATTGTAAACTTTAGACTCCTGAAGTGGAGGGGACCTGGATAATCCAGAGAAAAATATCTGGATTTTGACATTTGTGTCTTTTTGTGACATTTGAACATGAATGCCAATGCACTAGTGTAAGTGTATACTAATATTAAAATGCATGGAAACTGAGGCTATAGAAACTGTTTCTCTTCTGGAGCTGGTGTGTGATGTGGCTTTGTGTCTGCATTTGTAGATTTTGTAGACACAGAGATCACTTTGGAACCAGAGGGAATGTGGGAATGGAGGGAATAGAGAAAGTAGTGGGAAGTGAAAAAAGCGTGAAAAAAATAGACCAGGTAACACACACATAATGAAAAAAGAAATAGACAAAAGCTGCATTAAAATATAACTTCGTTTTATATTGAGTAACACATAACTACAGCTGGAGTTATTAAAAGTGCTTGTCCTCAGTTCCACTGAAATAGCATCCACTGGAGTAGGTTTGCATGTATTTGAGGTAACTTGTCAGATATAAATGTTTCCATGGAGCTTTAAATTACATAATTGATCTGACAACCTTAAAAATCAAAGCTAAATGTAAGATGAGCACTGCCTTCTTCCTGGTGATTGCAAGAGTTAAGCTCTTATGAGAGAATATTCCTCTTTGCTCCTGTAGTGGATGAGCTGAGAGTCAGAAAGTGGGAACATTCCTACCCACAACCTGTAAACAGGGAATCTTTTTGTTGATTGTGGAGACTGCAGATGAGGTAAGGCTTTCTTACCTACACTCATCAAAAGATTCCTCTGTTTCACACAAGAAAAGGTGCTCTGACAAAATGAAGTGAGTAAATATTGCATAATAGGGAATTGTGTTGCACTCAGNGCTGTATTTTGGAGTTTACTTCTCTAAAAGTCAGGAGGAAAAAACCTAATTTCTTTGCGTCCTCATCCTGTTCTGGATGAAAAATAAAATTGATTTTCACATTCTTCTTGCTTTCCATTGTGCTAGTGAATTTTATTAAAGGCAAGCCAAAGAATATGGTAACAAGAGTATGAAATGATGAACTCAGATTTCTGAGCTGCTGCCATATTCTCACGTGACTACAAGTAGCTTTAAATAGATTCAGATTCTCAAACATGCACTTCTATAATAAGGATGTAACCGTTAGCACATAGCAATGGCAGTAAATAGAGTCAAAGACCAGGAATGTCATTCAGGACTGTTTTCTTATACACAAGTGGATATGTTGTATTTCCCAGATAACTAAATTTTTGGGGGCTATATTCTGCCTTATCCACACTGGCACATAGAAACATTTCTGACATCAAGAATTCAAACCCCAGGTATTGTAAACTTTAGACTCCTGAAGTGGAGGGGATCTGGATAATCCAGAGAAAAATATCTGGGAGATGAACATGATTTTTTGGCTAAGATATGTTCATAATGAAAAAAAAAAAAAAACAAACAACCAAAACCAAAACAAAACCAACTCATTCTTATATTTGCCATGGACCTTGACCAAAAAGTGCCTTTAAAAGAACCCTGCAGGCAAAATACTGTGGCACTGTCACACAGTGAAGACAGCAGTTTCCTGAGATACAGCACTAGGTTAACACTGTGGCAAAACAATTCCTCTCTCCTATACCTAGTGACTTGGTCATCATTTTGCCAGTGTTGAGAACTCTGTGAGCTGAAGATGCTTTCTTTTTAAAACCTATCCTGACAGAAAATGATGGACAGTCTGCCACCTCTGCAGCAACAATTTTTGTTGGAGGTAGGAGGTGCTACTGCCCAAACGTACCTCCAATGGGCCTCATGTCAGTGCTAAGCTAACTAAAGATGCCTCTTCAGGGAATGTGGTTTACAAGGGTTTGATCAAATACAGAAAACAGGTACTTTGTTGTGATTCTCTTCTGATGGTGTTAGACTTGTTGGACTAGACAAAATTTGACGCCTAGAATTCTCAGAACTGTTTACACATTTCTATTAAGTGTGTATTTTATTGCTTATATTTTCAAATGGTTTAGTAATTTTTTTCTCATTCAGTGAAATAACAGACAACAAAGAGAAAATATCCTCACTGTAAAAGGAGCTAAATAACAAAGGCCAATTTTCTGTTCAGTATTCTCTTACCACAGTACTAATTGTGGATGCAGCCTAGGTACAGAGGGTCCAGAATTCATCCTCTCGTCTTTTTGTGACATTTCAACATGAATGCCAATGCACTAGTGTAAGTGTATACTAATATTAAAATGCATAGAAACTGAGGCTATAGAAACTGTTTGACTGATGGAGTTGGTGTGTGATGTGGCTTTGTGTCTGCATTTATAGATTTTGTAGACACAGAGATCACTTTGGAACCAGAGGGAATATGGGAATGGAGGGAATAGAGAAAGTAGTGGGAAGTGAAAAAAGCGTGAAAAAAATAAACCAGGTAACACACACATAATGAAAAAAGAAATAGACAAAAGCTGCATTAAAATATAACTTCGTTTTATATTGAGTAACACGTTACTGCAGCTGGAGTTATTAAAAGTGCTTGTCCTCAGTTCCACTGAAATAGCATCCACTGGAGTAGGTTTGCATGTATTTGAGGTAACTTGTCAGATATAAATGTTTCCATGGAGCTTTAAATTACATAATTGATCTGACAACCTTAAAAATCAAAGCTAAATGTAAGATGAGCACTGCCTTCTTCCTGGTGATTGCAAGAGTTAAGCTCTTATGAGAGAATATTCCTCTTTGCTCCTGTAGTGGATGAGCTGAGAGTCAGAAAGTGGGAACATTCCTACCCACAACCTGTAAACAGGGACTCTTTTTGTTGATTGTGGAGACTGCAGATGAGGTAAGGCTTTCTTACCTACACTCATCAAAAGATTCCTCTGTTTCACACAAGAAAAGGTGCTCTGACAAAATGAAGTGAGTAAATATTGCATAATAGGGAATTGTGTTGCACTCAGTGTTGGGGGGAAGCCCGACAGTACTCAGAGCTGATGTGAAGTATCCATTGCAAAATAAAGTCGATAGAAAATGCATTTTATTCAAGGGTAGTGGAGTGCATAAAGAATTCAGGATCAAACAATGTGATTCAAACCACTGTGGTGTTTATGTAGCCTTAGGTTTCATTTTCATCCAGGTGTCCTTTCAGTATTAAGCTGTCAATATTCCATTTGATTAGTTTGTGCTCTGTCTGAATGAGGTGAAGGCTGAAGACTTTGGGATCTAGAAAATCAATGAAAGAATATATTTTCTCATTATATCTAATACAACACACAGTTGTAGTTTTTTTGGGGGGTTGGGGTTTTTTTTTGTTTGTTAGTTTTTACACATTACATTATTTTCTATTTAAAATAGTGGTTATAGCAGACTATACTATATGAGAAATTAATTTTATCTGGAATTAATTTTTTGGCTAATATCTTAGGTTAATTTTTTTTTCTAATACAAAATAAAAATAACTAAAACTAAGTACCATGTATACATGTTCTTAAAAACCTACCTGATTAATATAGCAGTAGCTTCTTATAAAATGTATGCATTATGAGTTATACATGCACAATTTAAAATTATATTTGCCATTTTTTTTCTTTAATGTGCTTGTTCCCTCGCCAGCCTCACCCCAAGAATCTCATGCCTTTTGTGTATGATGTCTGTTGCATAAAGCACATTTTATAATTATTTAATGAATCTTTGTATCTAACTCTTCATTTCAGTTACAGTACTGCTAGCATTGATCCTGTATTTAAAGCTTTTTAGAAGAAGGAGAAATCAAAACAACAAAAATGCTAGCAGTAAAATCTAGATGAAGTCTCTAGATTTCTGGTCTGATGAGTCTGTTGAATTGTAGCAAATTCTGAGTTATTTTATTCTGTTCCAGCTGTTTACCTCTGCAAGCGGACAATGCAAAACAAGGCAAGGCTAGAGCTAGCAGACTATGAAGCTGTAAGTACCTGGGGAAAACTAAATTTCTCTCCTGGTCCTAATGCTGAGTATGTGAAATAATGTTAAGCATGAGAACTATAGAAAATTTATTAGTTACCAACTTTTGCCAGCGTGTGGATCTGACACAAATTCCAGATACACCATGAGTGTTGGGAAGCACAATTATGCTCTTCACTGCCTAAGGTTTGAATGATGGATCTCTGGCAACATTTTCAAAAGCACTTGGTAGCTTATAGAAATATAAATCTCATTCTTAAAAGTTATGCTGGCACTTGAGCCCTCGTCCAATCAGTTAGATGAGAGGCAAAGAGGGTGAGACTAGAGGTACTTCCCACTCCCTGTGCCCCAGGCAAGGTAAGATAATTGGGGCCATGAAGATCCTGCAGAAGAGGGAGTGTGCTCAGCTGATGAGGATGATGCTTGCTAAGGAGAAAGAGGTCTTGAATTCCATCCACATGCCCCCAGAAGTTCCTGAATTTTTCATGAAAATGTTAACATAAAATTCATGAACAGCCCTGGCTCTGCACTGAAAGCTGTCCAGCTGTGTTCCTGTGACATGATAGCACGGTAGTCTACCAGGCCTCTCAATATGCCAGATACTCCAGCTTCAGCACCATGCTGACACACTTTATTGCTTCTTCTGGCACAAGCTTGCTTTTCAGTGTGCTGCACTGTGGGGTATGCATAATTTTATACTTACATGCCTTAAAAAATCCATCTCCAGTATACAGTCCACAAGAGCCTTTACTGGTATTGAGAAGGTCTCTAGAAAGTATCCCCTCTGCAGTCTTTTTGAGCAAGTATATCACAGAGATGCCTTTGCAATGTGTAGAAATACACTTAAAGCAACACTTTTTGTTAGGAAATTTAAGACAATTTTTCACTTAGTCTCTGTCAAAGTAATCCACAAAGGTAATTGGGATCTTTTTGGAGGAAGATAGGAAGAACCTCAGCCTTTTCCATGTTGACAGATCACATACTGATGCCATTAGAAGTGGAGGGAGAATGGAAAAGCTCTGTTACAGTGAAGCTGTTCTAGCATCATTGGAGAAAAGAATTTTGTTAAGATTTTACAAAAACTTTTTCCTGTTATCATATATCCTACCTCTAGGATATCATACATCTTACACTTGTAAGGTGTGGAAGATATCAATTTTCTGTACAATAGGGAAGAACTGTAGTTTGCATTTTTTAAAAATTAGGATAGCTGTGGAGGTCTTAAAGGATTCCTATGCTACCAAAATATTGATGACTTATTATTGTATTTTAAATACATTAATAGGCATCCAACATTATTCAATCCAAACCACTTTTATAGGTGACTGATGGGAATTGTCATATGGGTCATTTAGCATGGAAAATACTTCCATCTTTCAGTATTAGGTACTTTCAAAACAAGGATTTTTCTTCATATTGTTACAAAATTACGCAGCCATCACCCAGAAATCCCATGTTCTGCTGAAGCTTGCATCCACTCTTGGCATTAGAGTTTCAAAACTAAAATAGTCAGACCTTCAAAATGAAGACTTTATATCAGCTCAGTAAGGTACATTTACGCTGGCACAGATAAATTCCTTGTGTCACATCTCAGGAGGGGGCAAGGGGAGGAGGGAAAGATAAGCTAAAAGCTATTAAATAATAAATAACTTACAACCTAACCCACTGAAATTTTGCTGTATTTTCAGGAGAGTTTGGCCAGGCTACAGCGAGCATTTGCTCGGAAATGGGAGTTTATTTTTATGCAAGCAGAAGCACAGGCAAAGTAAGTTTCCTTGAAGATGAGGAGTTTGGGGTTTGCATGCTTCTTGAAGGGAGAAGGGGAGGGAAGAGTGATTGAACACTTCTTTTGTTAAAATTACTGTCATTAACACTGTATCTTTTGAATATCCTATAACACTGACAGAGTGGACAAGAAGAGAGACAAGATAGAGAGGAAGATTCTTGACAGCCAGGAGCGAGCGTTCTGGGATGTGCACCGGCCGGTGGTGAGTGCTGCTGGGGTGGCTCTGCCTGTGAGCAGGGACACTGAGAAGTGACAGCCTCTGTGGAGCATTGGTGTCACCTGGGAACAAGTAAAAGGGTTGGGCTTTGGGGCCTGCCTCCCTTTTTTTTTTTTTTTTTTTTTTTTTTTCCCAGAATCTGTAGTTTTTATCATTCTACTACTGAAGACTGCAAATATGTGTACACTCAGTTTGGGGGTTTCAGTGAGTAGACTTGTTGTGTCTGATTTCCTGAATCAGAAGGTAACTATCTTAAATTATTACTGTCTCAAATGCTTTCCCAAAGTGTGAGTCACACAACCAAAATTATCAGCATAGCTAAAAATAACTTTTAAAAAATCTATTTTTGTTTTTTGGAATCTGCTTTTTTGCTTGCT
The DNA here is from genome assembly GCA_038090715.1 of Florisuga fusca. NCBI lineage: Eukaryota > Metazoa > Chordata > Aves > Apodiformes > Trochilidae > Florisuga > Florisuga fusca. Next base: position 9,414,891 of record JAAWXA010000011.1, read on the forward strand.
AAGCCTTTCAACTTCACTCTGGTCATACTTCCAAGCTATTTTTAATGTGCATAACAGTTAGATATTGTTGGGTTTGAGCTGTGGGAGTCATGCACTTTCTAAACAAGATTTTTCTGAGTTGTCAAAGTCCATCAGAAACAAAATTTTAAAAAGGAGTATTACATAATCAACTACGTTTGAGATCTAAAACTAAAAATAATGCCAAATGTCACAAGACATCTAATTAAACTGTTAATTGAATACAGAATTATATATGTTTCCCTTGGCTAGATTTCAGCTTCCATTTTCTGTGTTACAGTTTGATATGACTACCAATCAAACTGAATATTAAGTGTGTCTTTCATTGTGACACTGAGAAAAGATACTTGACTAAACCTAATTGTTTTGGGGAAGTTAAATTGATGGTACATGTAGAAGAGGAATACAGTGAGAAAGATTCAAATAAAACCAATAAACTGGGACAGGGTCAGCTTGCATTTGAGACTGTGGAATTGAAAGTGCAGCATAAGAAATGGATTTTGAGGTAGGATTTCTTCCTTGGTTGCTCTAGGAACAGGTAGACAAAATTATTTGACATGAAAGATTCAAACCACAGGCATTAGATACTAGACTGGGGCATTATTATCTAGTTAGTGACATAAAATGAGGAAGGACAGAAAACAATCTGCCATCTGCTGTTGATAGGAGCTACAAAAGATAGACACAAAGTTTTGTTGGACGTAAGAACTTTGAAGAGGCAGAAAGCTTTTATATTTGCTGCTGAAATGGATCTAAGTGTTTTGAAACTGGGCATGAGATACTATTTCCAGGTTTGGAAGAGAAGATGAATTGTTGAAGTTTCAAGTTAAGATACAAGCAGACAATAGGGAGAGTACAAAAGGAACCAGGGCAAGAGGAACTGAATAATTAAGAGCTTTGGTTTAACTGTGGCTAAGTCCATCTGCATGGTCCATCAGATGTTTTTAATATGGCTGTAGACATACCTAGGTAATATCAGAGGCAAAAGGCTGGCTTACAGTCAGCAATGTAGGCTTCTGATTTTAGGGGATATAAATAAATGAACAGAGAGGTTGATACTTAGACTAATCAGCTCGTCTCACTAGTTGATGAAATTCTTATTTTGAAAACATTATGAATTTACTGTCACAGTAAAATCCAGAAGCTTCTATTTAAGAATATAAAATAAAAGAGGGTCATACTGAAAAGAGGAAAGAGATGCAAGAGCTAATTACAATTTCTAATGGCTTTTTAAGACCCTCCATCAAAAGCTCACAGAAATGTTGCTGCACTCTTGGAGCGAATTTTGGAAAATGAGCTGTTTGGGTGCAAATCTGGGTTAACAATTGTTTTATTTATATATTTTTATCTTTTGATAAAAAATCAGACAGGGGCAGTGACAATATTGTTAAAAACACACCCCAATTTAATTTTTTTTCACTGAAAATGGATGTTGAGGACTAAATATTAATTATTTGCTTTTAGGTGAGTAAATAAATATGTTCTGGGTTTTTTGCAGGTGTCCTAGTCCCTAGCTGCTTTATTTCTTACCTTCCTGGCTACAGTGCTGGTACAGAGACTTTACATTTAAAACATAATCTATGAATATTAACCTGAATTTTACTTAAAAAAGAGATACTTCTAGGCAATGAAAGAGATAGAAGAGTGAAGGAAGTCATCAGTCCAAAAGGGCAGTGCAGCAGTGCACTACAGGAATGGGAGACATGAAAAAAGAACAACAATATTACAGTAAAACCATGAAAGTGTAGTTGTAGAAAAAGAGCATGATTTGAGGATCAGAAATATCACTGTGATGGTCTGAAATAAAGGAAATGAACCCAGGTTTGATGTGTAGAGAGCATTTCCATTAAAAAGCACTGCTCTTTCATAAAAGTCAATCCTGCAGGTGATTACAGAGGCTCTAGGAGATTTATACCATAGTCTGAGTGACAGACAAATGCTTGAAAGTCATCATGGCTGTTACTTTTGATCAGCTGTCTGGCTAGTGTCCTTAATGTTTTCCTGCATTTTCAGACTGAGATAATGCTTAGAGATGAACGAGAGAAAGTAGAGATTGGGAGAGGATTTTTTTCAAGTAATTTACCTGATCTTCAGTTTTCTTTTGAGACAGTTAGGAGAAAAGTTTTGTTATCTCACTGATCAGTTTCCATTCCAGTATTTATGTAACTGTAGTTTCACTGTGTATTTTTTTAAATTTATTTTCCTTGTATTTTATTCTAACATGGAGTGTTGTCTCAATCATCTCTGTAACCTCCAGTTGCTACTTTATGTAGCATGCAGCTAGAAAGAACATGACTGAGCTTCAGCTGTCAGCTCTACAGCCTGCAGAGACATTCCTGAAAAAAATTTAATCTTACAAGTTCAGATACCAATCAGTAAAGCCATGGAAATGTATGTCAGGGAGAGCTCTACAAACTCACTTGACATCCTGGACAGCAGACCTAGGATAAAGTCAATGCTATTAGTTCTCAGGTATAGCCAGTACCTAACACAGCTCAGAGATTAATATCATTAACATACAGTGATGCATTTCTCTTTTTTATAGCAAACATACCTTTAAAGACTTCCTTTTCTTTCCACATGCCTAGAAAGTGTATAATTTTGTTAATTTTGAACCTTTTATCAATAACAGACTATGGAACTGAGAAAATGGGTCAGGAGGATTAAGTTAAAAAGCAGTAACAAATCAAACTAAATCAGGGAAGTCAGGTCCTTCCAGGCAAAAGAAGTTAAGAACCCGCTCTTATTTGACAAGAAATGCCATGCCTCTGATTACTGTCTTTATAAAAGAGCTCATGGCTTTCCTGAATTATTATTTCTGTTTAAAACTCGTCATCTTACACTTGTTATAAGGGACAAACAGGTACTAAACCAGTAAATCCTTTGAAACATTCTCAAACCCACATCAAATACAGTATGAACAGGGTAGCTGCAGCGAGTGAGCAAGTACAGCTCACATCTTGCAACTGCAAATGATTCACTTTTCTTCCTTACACATTGATGTGGTTTAAATTAAATGCAGAGCAAAGGCCTGTTAGGTACTTTTTCAGATTCAGATGAATTCAGAAGATAATGAGGGAAGTATCCTTTTCTTCTGAAGGTCATCTGTATACTTTCTAACTCTAATAAGGTGAAAGAAACTTTTCCTCTGAAAGCCAAATGAGCAACTGTGTGATTTAATACAGTTAGAGAAATTATCTGGGGTGGGTGTGTCTGGTAAGGACAGAAACAAAATTAAGGACAGGTGTGGTTTAAGGATAATTCACTGGTGATGCAAAATTCAGAAATATGTATGAGTTCTGCATTTGGGGGTTTCATGCCCTAGTTTCCTAGTAGCAAACTAGGAAAATGTGATCTTTAATTTTTGTTAAATCTTGTCACACATCACACAACTCTTGCCTCTCTATTTAGTATTGTTATGTAAACATATCTCCATTAACCTTATTTTATCTGTTTATAGTTTAAAATTATATTTTAGGTGGTGTGAACTCGAGCCTTATCATCTGAGCCAGTAGTTAAAATTACTGGGCATCTAGTGTTGTGCAGCAATACTTGTTATTTCTTCTCAGTTTTCTTTTCTTTCATCGCTTTTGTTTTTTAATGACTTTTCCATCCCGTCCTTCAAGGTCAGCCTCAAAAATTCAGAAAAATAATGAATTTAAATTAGCTAAGGTGGAACAGTCCTTCATTTCACACTCTCCATGAATCCTGTGCTTTTCTGGGCCAGTCACTTGTTTAGCCAGAAAATGTTTCTGTCTGTTTTATCATAACATTTTCAGTAAACTTTAAACATCTCCAGGAAACAAATGTAAATCATGTGATCCAACTTCTGTAGTGATGGATACATATACAATTTTAATGTGTACATTAAACAGGTGGTTTTGCATATAATGCTAATATATAGTGCTATATAGTGCTATATATATAGTGCTATATAATACTAATACTAATTTATTAGTATTATATGTCTTGAATTTTTTTTCTCCTGTTCCAAGCAGGTCCTTGATTTGTACAGCCACTGGAATTCCTTGTGTGTCTGATACTGCTTAGGGAAAGGTCTGAAGTCTAGTTTGAGCAGACTAAGAGACAGAAACAGGAAAACTGGCACAGCATAGGTTCCATTTTGGAAAGATGCTGAAAATCTTTGAAAAATGAAGTGATCCTAAGTTCCCTGCTAAGTGAGACTTCCCATCTCTTGGTTTGAAATCCACCTGAATTTTCCTATGCTGCAAACAGAATTAAGTCATGATCAAATTAATAGACCATCTCTCATTTGTCTGTTTGTCTTTGAACTTCATTTGTCTTGTCCAAACAAGATAAACAACTCATAGTTAAACTTTTATCCATTAATTTTATCTCCATGCCATGTTTTGATTAAGCAGTGGAATTACTGCTATTTACATAAGACTGTGATCTTCAAATAAATCCTTGAATATAGCATATATGGATTTCAGTAACTGGTCCAAAAGGCAAGTTTTCTGTTCTTCATGTGGGGCTGTTTATCGTGGGTTAAGCTTTTTACTTAAATGCCTATGCCTGTCTCTGCATTTTATCAAGAATTTGTTATTCCTGAATTAATAGCTTTGTTGTGGATGACACAATCAGGTTTATTGTTCGTTTATTTCAATTTAATGAGTCTGGAACGTTGTATTTATCTCTGTTCCTTAATGAGTAAAAATTAAATTATCTAATGAGGATATATATTGAGCATTTAAATGCATTCTATGCTGTTCTATGCTGCCTGTATAATTCTCTTCAACAGAAGAGAATGCTTCATCCTAACAAAGCTTTTATTAATTCTTGCACATTAAGACAATCCCGTCCTTTGTAAGAAGCAGTACAACAAGATTTAGCATTGAACATTCTATGGTCTTAAATGCCCGTTCAATGAACAAATAAGGAATAATTATTTATTATTCACATAGCAATAATTCATCTAAACCACATATCTAAAAATAATATACCAATTAAAATAATAAATAACAATTGTTTAAAATAATAAATAATGAAGAAAAAACTATCTGGTATCATGAATTTCAACTGTGGGACAATGACTATATTAATTCTCTGCAATAGGTATACTCACCCAACTTAATTTCAAGCTTGTAATTATTGGGTTATGCTACATTTCTGATAGATGGGGCATAAGCTGCAAAATTTATTTAAAAAAAAAAAACAAAGCATCCATCACTTGTTTCCTAATAATTAAACTCATCATAATATTTTTCTTCTTTCTTCAGGCATCTGCTAATTTACTGGAGATCTTGTCACTAAAGATATTGTCAAGCAAAGTCCCAATGCTTACACACTTTATTTCTCAGAGTTATTTTCAAAGAACTGCTGGACTGAGTGGAAATTGCAATTAAGCCATAGACTTTTGGAGAGGCTAATAAAGTTTATTAGAGTGTTTCAGATTAGGTACACCTAGGTGATTACAAATTAAACCCATGATTAAGTGCTTCAATTATAAGTAACAAGAGATTTTTCCAACAAAAAGGAAGAGGTTTTAGTAGCCCAAGCCCTGTAATCACTGCTTTGGCTTTACTGCCTTGGGTGGAGCAACAGTGAGCTCCCCCCTCCAAGCAGCATCTCTACACATTCCTCCACAATTTGCTGGTTCTGGCAGCTATGGCTACTGAGTTTATTTTTGCATCACAGTTGAGGTTGATTGATCTAATAGTTATAAAGTGAGCTATTTTTTAAAAAGCTTTCATGTCCTGTAGATAATCACCAGGAAAACAGTTTTCTGAAATTTCTAAAGGGTTGTGAATGAGCAGCCCTCCCCTGTCTTCACCTTAAGATAACATCTGGTTTTCAAAATCCTTTTCAAAGAGCTGAGCACTTGTACTCAGCACATTTGAAATGTTTCTCTGAGACACTTCTATTGCACCAGAAAAGTTGTAAATGCTACAGCTCCTCTACTGCAAAACAAATTTACTCATTGATCCTAAAGTGCATAAAATGGGGTTAAATCCCAAAATACATAAATAATCTCTACCTAAACCTCAACATGTCTTTATAAGCCTTAGCAGGCTCTGCACTCTCCAATAACGACACTTGCTGGGAAATTAAAAAATTGGTGCATTGGAGGAGAATATAACCTGTGTTTTGCTCTGTGAGAGCCTCTGTTTAGCTATTACTGACAACTTACTCAATTAAAAATGTTAATGTCTTCTTTGATGCTAGACTTTGATGGGAAGAAAAGGAAACGAAACCACAACTTTCCCACATGGCCAGAATCAAGATAGGTATTCCTACAGCTCCTAGGTATTCCTACAGACCCCTTTGGTGTTTATCTTTCAGCTGAGTACCACTGGAATTTTTTTCTTTCCTCATTTCTTTTTTATAATCTTTAATGCCCTTATTTTCCTCATGATTTTTTGACAATTCACTGTTCAGATAACTACACAAATAAACTGGAATATAAATACTACATATAAAAATGATCTCTGATATTTTCCTTATCATTCACTGCCTGGTTAGCTTCCTTTGCCTACTTTGAAGTGAGGGATATGAATAGTGACAGCTGAGGGTTAGTAAACTCCTTTCTCATAAAAGTGACAGAAATAGCAGACTAGATTATTGCAGAAGGCATCGCTAACATTTGATGCTCAGGAAATTTCAAATTTTGAGCTTCCTGAATTTGTGATGGTCTGCTATTGCAAATAATGTAAAAGGCAACTTTCATTCTCTGCCTTGTCTTTATGTATCACTTTATTTTTCCCAAGTGGAAGCCAAGATCTGTCACGTTTATATCCATGTCCATTACTTACATTTGTAACGTTTAAATTTTGAAAGCCTGGAGATCTTGAAATTTAATCTGTTGACACCAAACTTACCAAGTTAGCCCATACTTGCAAAACAAATAAAATGATTTATTATACTTTATGCCTTTTTAGCTTAAGAGGCTGTGAAATTACGTTTCCTTAAATTACCACCAGGTTTGCTTGCATGGGTTGACTACACACCACAGGCTGCCAGAGAGCAGGGGCAGCAGTAATGAAGCAACAACCAGTGTTGTGGGAAGGCAGGGTGATGAATTTCACATTGCTGTAAGTACTCGATTGGAACGTTCTGTAAGGTGGTTTATTTGAATTTCAGTCACTGCAATTTGTGAAGATCATAGGATGCACCAGAGAAATGTAGGTTGAGAGAGACATCTGGAGGTTCTCTAGTCCAACCTCCTGCTCAAAGGAGTGCTAACTTCTAACTTGAGTAAGATTTTGCAGGCCCTTGGTTAAACAAGCTTTGAAAATAACCAAGGATGGAGGTTTCACAGCCTCTCTTAAAAAACCTTGTCATTTTATTATGAAGAATATTTCTTTATAATTAACTGGAATTTCCTTTGCTGCCATTTCTGATTATTGTCTCCTGTCCGGAATAGATCTAGCTCTGCAAATCCCCTTTGGGCATCAGAAGAGAACCATTAGCTCTCCCCTTTTGCAGGCAGAAAGAAGAATCTGTTCCTTTGTTGAACTTTTCTGTTTTGAATATATTTCTCATGTTGTTTCCATAGCCCAAAACCAGTCTTGGTATTCCTGATGTATCATGATGATGAGTAGAAAGAAATAACCACGTCTTTTGCCTGCTGGCTATGCTACTGCTAATTCATCTGGGTATGTGGTTTGTCTGCATTGCTGCAAGGATTTGCTGCTGACTCATGTTCAGCTTCTCCCTCAGATCATTTTCTAGAGAGCAGCAATACAGACAGACACTTCCAGGCCTATTGCAATGCATGAGCCTATTCCCTCCCACATACATGGGTGTATTTTTCTCAGAGACAAGAAAAATTCTGGTTATTCTGGCTTTAAGTAGATTCACAGTTAAAGTGCCATGTATTTTAAAAAAGGAAAAATAACATCAAAACTTACACTGAAGTCTCCATAAACATGATTTTATTTTCTGAAGACTCTTTCACACTTATTAGAATTACAAGTAAATCAGAACAAAAAGATTTTTACACAAAAAACTGTTGATAGCAATTGATTCTGGCTATGTGGCCAGGCAATAAAAAGGGCCACTGGAGTGGGCAACTCTGTACATCAAACTATAAGTATTAGATATTCTGCACTATTTGAATGGAAATGTACCAGGCTGAAGCATCCTATTCAATATAAACAATTCTCCCAGAGAGCTGCAACAGATGTCAAAAAAATTAATTCTCTGTTAGCATTATTACAAGGGCTTAATTAATTAATTCACTCTTGCCACAGTTATCAGGCAAAGATTATTAGTATCAAGTGGATTTTTCTTAACTAAGCATACTCTCAAGTGGTCGTTGTTTTCAGTTGTTTACTGTAGCCAGATCCAATCTTGTAAGTTCTTGGACCTGGAATTGTTGGACCTCCTTGCCTGGCAGAGGAAGCTTCTTTCTTCCCTTGTTTTTCTTGGCAGAATCCTATTATGCAGCCTCCTAGACAGCATCAGTGCAAAGTTGTACTGCTTGGAATTCATAATAATGTGATTATCCAATAATTGAATTAGGGATTAAAAAATCTTTTGTATGTGTTTTGTTGTTTGCTTTTTTTTTTAAAAAAAATATATATTTATCTGCATTCCTTTATCTCAGTAGTGAATTTGTCATGGCTGGACTGACATATCCTTTGCTGTAAATGAATACAATGGCATTTGTACTTTAGATAAGAGCATGCTAACAGATGGATGAAAAAGACTGTTTCCTTTGAATATGTCACAGTTTTTCAGCCAGCTATTTAAAAACAGATGAGGCCCAAATTCTACCCTGCATATGATAACGCTATACGATACACAAGGTCACAAGACTTTCTCACATGTGTATAGAGGGGAACTGTTTTCATACAGAATATTAATCCTGAAAGACATAAGCATTGTATTTACACATATGGAAGAGGTTTCAAGTCTTCCAGGGAATCTGTTTGAAAACTATTTACAGTATTAGTATGCAAATTGTATACTACACACTGAATGGGAATCTTGCAGCTAGAGCACTCTGACAGGCATCTCACTATTTGAACTATGGAAGTCCAGTTTAAAAATCAACACAAAAAGAAAACACAGCTGGATGTAATTGTATCCAAACACATACTTATTATGTTAATGGAGGCATATGAATAAAATGAAATGTTGTCCAGCAAAGTTTTCCCACAAAGATTCTGAGTTATTTTAGTAAAATGTTCAAATAATGCAAGCTTTTGTGTTTGGTTTAATAGAAAAGATGTTTGATATTTATTCCTAAAACCTGACAAATGGAGCGTGACAGCACCAGAGAAACAATCAATCTCACCTCATATCAAGTATCATTTTAATAAATACTCTTCAGTTGAGAAGAAAACGTGAATTGTGGCCCTGATTACATTAGGTACTTCCAGTGATATAGTAAATCAAATTGTGAGAACACTATTGAATAGTGGTAGTGATATATGTGTTAAACTCCAGTTTTTACTTCAGGTTGTCAGTCTTACACCCTCTAGTTGCCTTTCCTTTTGCATTGAAGCTTCCTGACACTTCCCTGCCTCTGTCTTCCTGCTGCTTCTCTCCTATGGGATTCCGTTCAGTCACACCTTGGTCCCATTTCTGCCTCCATGGGTGCCCCTGCTGAAGTGTGTCACAGCAGCTTTGCCTCAGCACTGGAGGTTTCAAAGAGCCAAGTGTCAGTAAGAATCCACTAGATGCTGTAGAAGATCAGTGCTGGTCTCTTTCCAACCACCAGTATTTTTGCCCTTGTTCCAGTCCTATGAATCCCCTAGGATTTCTTGTGTTCCTCATGTCAATCTACACAGTTCCAGTGTGGAAGTAACCTGGGCAGGGTGCTAGATCTGCTCACATCAATTCATCAATTTACTGCTGGTGGACTTGAGATCTTTTAACAAACTATAAATGAACACTAAATAAACAGCAATTTGTGCCTTATCTAAGTGTGCCTGCTATTTAAATGGCTGTTTTCAAGGGCTGTGTGTATTGTTAAAAGCCCATGTCTACTGCCAGCTGCTACCATAATCCTAGAGTAGATGCTTTGTTTTCTTTTTCACTTTATATCTCAGCATACTGCCCTGTGAAATTACTTTCTGTCTTTAAATTGATCACCATGCTAAATGTTGTGTTTTTCAACCTTCAATGTCTTTGAAAGTTGGAACTTATTCTGAGTTAAAAAGTTACAATTTTTGTTAATTTACCAATTTAGCTGCATAGGCATTTCAGATGCAGTCTTGAGAATTTTATCTAAATGCCTATTTTTATTCTTAGTGCTGTGGAACTGTTAATACTGCAGGTGTAATACAATCAAACACACATTAATGTATTACTTTAAACTAAAAACTTCTTTATTAATTCAAAAATCATATTGGATTAAAAAATCAGGCTGCTATTTATATTTTCCAGAAGCAAAGTACCAGTGGGCTGTTTAATGAAATGTATTTGTTTCTTAGCTCTGCCTGTGTAAGAGTTTTCAAACTTCTGTCTGTGAAAATTTACAGCCACATCAAGCATTTAATTATGATAAGAAGACAAAGTTTTTCTCATTAGTATGATAGTAAGTCCAGCTCTACATCTAGCTACTCCCATTAAGACAAAAAACAAAAAACACAACATACTTTTAGTAAAAACTGCTCCTGGTAGAGAGCAGATTTTGCATTTCCCACACTCAGTGGCAAATGTAATCCCTCTACAATCAATAGATAAAACTCACCTGAGAGCATGACACTTCTTATTAGTTGTTTCCAGCTTGGGTAAAGAATGGATTTCTGCACAGACTTCATACTAAAAGGGAAGTGTTAAAGGAACATGAATTAGGAGAATTGGAGGACTTGTGTCCTTTGGGATGCTGCAGAGCTGTGAGGATGAATCTTTGAAGGCCAAATCAGAATACTATTGGGTTTTTCTCTTTTTGTTTCTGAAGAAACAAATCCCATTTTGGCACATTTTTTCTTCATCTTAAAACCCGAAAAGTCTACTAAAAAACGACCCAAACCCAGATGCTCCTGAAGGGACCTGGTTCACTTGGGTATTGTGTAGTTTTATTTATTTTGTCACGTTAGCTGAATTGTGCTTCTTAGCTGGATAGCTGGAATGCACATTGTATGGCTTCCTTGATAAAAGCAAAGAAGAAACACATGATTTGTTTCTGTTACTTTGAGAATTTATCCAAAATTCATGATGCCATGAGCTCTAAGCATGTGATCATCAGTGTCTCCCTCCAAAGATTACCAATAGTAATTTATTTTGAATTAGTAGCTTTCTGTGCTACAAGTGTGTCTTATATGCACTTGGGTATTTTCTGCTCTGCTGTACATTGCTTTCAGTACTTTCAGCATAAAGATACACAGGAAAACTTGTCCTAAAAACCATTGCAATGTCCAGCAGACAAGGCTGAATAACCAAAGAATATCTCTTACAACAAAGCAGACAAAATGGTATTTGAGTTGCTTTCTTAGATTCAGTGGTATTTAGGTTTTAGTCTCTTTTGCAGAAGGACCCCAGGTTATTATATGCCTTTAGTTATTTATTTTCTTAGCCTTACAAACTGAAGAGGAGTATCTCAGTAAAAATAGTATGGAGTTCCTTCACAGATGTTATCCTTGTACTTTCCTCTCTTTTTCTTTTAATAGCCTGGATGTGTAAACACTACTGAAGTGGATATAAAAAAATCTTCAAGAATGAGAAATCCACATAAAACAAGAAAGGTAAGTACTGGTATTATATCAAAAGCAGGAAGTGGAAGTAATTTATAGCATTAAGTTCTGAACTTTTTTAACAGTTTTTTTCTTACAGCTGCAAAGAACAAATACACAAATGTATTTTATTATTTTGTAAGCTCTTAAATTAATTAACACCAATTTGCTAGTACCAAGTAAATACCATTGCATAAGAAAGGCTTTGGAGAGTTACATAGACAATATGAAAATAAAATTCATTTTTACATGCTTTATCAATGTTGTTAAGTAGATTGAATAAAATATGATAAAATATTTCAGTCAGTAATTAAAGAAAAAAAATTAAAAATGTAGTGTAAACTAAACCAGCAGTTCTTGTGCAGGTCTTAATGAAAAGGGTACCTATAATTTACAATTATGCCCTAAACAGGGGGATTGTATGGGAAATTACCTTCATTTAAATTAGGACCCAGACCTGAGCAATGCAAATTCTCTAGGGAAGTACAGATGGATTGGAACTATGCTATCTTTCAAATCCTTTGTATCATAATTATGTAGATTAACTTCAACTTTAATGTACTTCCTTTGAGGTATATTTTCATATCAACCCATGGAAGAATATGTTTTTAAAAGGGAATTGGATTCAGGGAAAATTTCTTAGCTCACTTATGGTACTGAAAGTTCCAGATTATCATGATTTACCAAGAAGTAATTGCAAACCTGGGAGTTGTCCAAATAATACATTGTGATAGTCTACTTTTCAGGATACTGTTTCTTCTTTTTCTTACTGGACATCACCACTTCCTCTAATAGATGCCTTTCAGTGTCCTTCCCCATGTTTACAATACTGTTAATAGAGATACATAATAAAAGTAGATCCTGTGTAGTATGACATGAAATTGTCAGGGTTTGGGAGTATTAATTTTACACCATTGTATAGAAACTCAATTTGATCTGACTGCATGGCTTATTTTAATTTTCTTTAGAAAAAGATTAGCTTGGCTACCTTGTTGAACACATTATGCTAAAACATCAGAGTTAGTGTCAGTATGTGTATAAAACATTGACTGAGAGCAACTAACATTGTTCTTTATTTTTTGTGTAGTCTGTCTATGGCTTACAAAATGACATTCGAAGTCACAGCCCTACCCACACACCAGTACCAGAGACCAAGCCACCCACAGAAGATGAACTACACCAAGAGGTTTGCAAAATAACTGCAAACATGTACTTGGAAATTAACTTTTTAGGAAAGTAGGGATTAAACAAACAAAAAAAATAACATGGAAGTATGCTCAGAACAGCTCTAGTAATGTTTAGTAAATCTTTTCTTTGTTTCAGAATATATGGATCCAGGTATGTAACTTCTATTAAAACTAATGAAACAAAGACAAAACCTGACTTTTTTGTGTTCTGAGGGTTAAAGATGATTAGCAGTAGCCCAGTTAATGGGTTTGTTGCAAAGCTAAGCCCATCAGCCCCTTTAAGCAGTACACAGCTCAGTCTTCCTTTCAACATTGGTTTGATGTATACTTACCCCTCTGTTTGTGCATTCATGGGTTTACTTACTACTCACGCTTCTTTAATCTTTCCTGAGATGTTAGACCTGGGAGAAGGCAAATGTTTGAAGAATTAGTTGTTCTCTTAAAAAAACAAAACAAACAAAACAAAGAAAAAAAGCTTATTTAAAAAAAATAATAAAAAAAAAGGCTAATTGGATTTCTGTTGATGAACCTCTAGGGAAAATGTTATATTGGAATTTTTTTTTTTGTCTGTATAATATTTTCTCTTTGAAGAAAAATTCCATTTAGTTTGGAAACTCAGATATATTTCTCTTTTGTGCCCTAGGATAAATGAAGGTTAAATCACAGCCCTCATAAAAAATTATGGAAATAGACTCAAGCAGTGAATTACTCACAACTTTTTTTGCCTTCTTTTCTTGCAGATTAAGCACTGGCAAATGCAATTAGACAGACATAGATTAAAAATGTCAAAAGTTGCAGAGAGGTAAGTATATTGTCACATCTTCTGGTTTTTTTAATTAGACTGACACCTGTTTTGAAAATGTCATTATGAAATAGCTTCAAAGGAAAAGAGACAAGAGCTCAGGTATCACTGAAATAACTGATGAGAGTTTTCTTTAAGTGTGAAGTATGAAGTTCTTGAATTACTAAAGATGGACCAGGTATTCCATGATATGATTCTGATAGACTCAAGAGTCAGTAAAAGATCCTCTGTCCAAGAGGCTCTGATCTCTGTCCAGTTTCACCTTGCAGCAGGAAGAAGGCTTAAATGGAAGTAGGTCTGAGGTTAATGTTTTGATATTTCCAATGAGCAACCACGGATGAAGGAAGGGAGCTGAGGGGCCAAGCTGGCTGAGGAACTCTGTGCTGGCACAAAATGAGGCTGAGCTTACTTTGAATCAGAGAAATCTTTCTCCAAATAAGAACAAAATTTGTCCCCAGAAAGGGACTAGAAAGTGAATTAAACAGAAAGACCCTCAGAAAGCCTAACTACACCTTAGGTAGAGAAGAACTAGAGGGAAGGAAAGGTCTGTCTTAAACATCAAAACAGAGATGGTGGAAAATGCAGAAACTTTAGCTGCATGAGAGTTTGTAAAAAAATGATAAGCCAAACTGAAATGATTCTTTATCCTCTGATATATATTTATTCGTGTTTGTCTAATTATATATGTATATGTGTGTATGAATGTACAAACAATCACATATATTTGTAAAGAGAACATGTGAAGAATTTGTGTTTGCTGAACAGTAAAAATGGAATACAGACTAAATATAAATAGGAATGAAAAGAAAATTTTTCCTCACTTGTCAATAATTATTCAATAGTTATGAGGCAAAAGAGAACATGGAAAGTGACAATTAGGGCATGGGAGATTTAAATTACCAGAATACAAGCAATGTGTTCAGTGTGTTCAACTGAGCCAGACAAATTCACGAATACTATATAATTTGGGGGGAAAATATGGGTATTTTGGGAAAGCAATAAACTTAGGAGTTGTGCTATTTGATTAGGAAATAGTAAAAATGTTAACTGTATTTAAACTGAAAAAAAAAAGAATCCTAGCAGCTGCAGGGCCAATAAGTATGACTTGAATAACATGCAGTGTTTTGGAACAGATTTTAAAGAAACTTGTGAATAAAACTGTAGGGGTATAAAATATGTTCCTTTATAAAAGCAATTATGCATGGAAGAGGTTATTTGATTTAATTTATTAGTGCCTAAAGGAGTCCTAAAAGGAGCTGTGTGGAAATATTAAGGAAGTCTTGAGTTTATTTCAGGTCTCGATAAGACCTGAGCCATCCCTCCTTTCTCAGGCATCCACTTTTAAAAGGCTTGAGTTATTTAGCCTGGGATTGTAGCTGACTTCTGAGTATGTACACATCTGGTTACTATGGCTCAGTTGATCCAAGGTAACTTATTAACTGGCATAACCTGATCAGCTTTCCTTGCCTCCTGACATGACAATGTTTGATGCTTTTGTTTTCCTAGTCTGCTAGCTTATACAGAGCAGTATGTGGAATATGATCCTTTTCTTGTGCCCCCTGATCCCTCAAACCCTTGGATATCAGATGACACCACTTTCTGGGAACTGGAGACAAGGTATATAATTTTATTTCTTCTTTTGGGGCTAGGGGGTGGAAGCGGCTTTTCTTGAAATGGGAAGATTTCAGATAGAGGTATTGCAGGAAAATACTGAGGCAAAAGGGCATTGCCAAATCCTTTTGGCCTTTTCCAGCCTTACTCTTTTTTAAGATTGGAAGAGCTATGGCTTAATAAATGTGTTTTTAAAGTTACAGCAACCAGTTTACAGGGTTCCAGCATGAGAAAAAATAAAATCTTTTAAAATCTGATATAATTTCCTAGTTGAAAGTCCTTTTTCTTCTGTGTAAATGCGTAAGAATTACCTTCATCCTGCATGAGTGCCAATGGCCTGGTTGCACATCTCTGAACATTGAGCTGATATGAGTAATCTGAGAGGTGAGAAATCTGTGGTTGAACTGCATTATTTAATCTGTGTTATGAAAATAGTATTAGAATACTCAAGTATTGCTGATTGTAATTCCTGTTGTTTTTTTACCTCTGTAGCAAAGAGCCAGGACAGCAGAGGGTGAAGCGATGGGGATTTGGCATGGATGAAGCTTTGAAAGACCCTGTGGGAAGAGAGCAGTTTCTCAAATTCCTGGAATCAGAATTCAGTTCAGAAAATTTAAGGTAAGTGGGAGAGACTTTATTTCTTAATTTTTCATTTTTTGATCCCTTCAAAAATTTTTCTGTCTCACCTTTCAGAATTTTTTCATGCATATTGCTATGTACGCTCATATTCAGGGAAAGAATGATATAGTTAGCAGAGACTCACATTGAAGCATATTTTCCTATTCATGTACAACTTTTGGTCAAAAATAGCCATGTAAGAGCTTTTCTCTCAGTTCATTTTATTAAACAGGTTTTAAACACTGACTGATTTAAAGCCTGTTCAGTATATTTGATTAACCCAAAGAGAATCATAGAATAGCTAGAGTTGGAAGGGCCCTTAAAGATCACTTAGTTCCAACCCCCCTGCAAGGGCAGGGACACCTCCACTAGATCAGGTTGCTCAAAGTCCCATCCAGCCTGGCCTTGAACATTTCCAGAGAGGGGACAGCCACAGTTTCCTTGGTCAACCTGTTCCAGCATTTCATCACCCTCACAGGAATTTTTTTTTTTCCTAATGCCTAGCTTAAATCTCCCCTCTTCAAGTTTGAAGTAATTTCCCCCTGTCCTCTCACTACACATCCATGTAAAAAGCCCTACCCCGGCTTTCCTGATATGAGAACAGTCAATTTGAAGAAGATAATTTGTTCAAAACTGAATATATGATTTAAAAGTAAAATTCAGACTTTCTTCACTGGTCTTTTGGAAATTGCCATCAAGATTCCAGTACTCATAGGTCTCACACAACAGTAGTAGCCTGACAGCTATCCCTCAAATTCCTCAGTTATTGCAAATTTGAAAGATGATGCTAGTTTACGAAGCTGAAATTTTTTTAAGTATGCATACAGCATTAATTTTAAGTTAGGGTGTTTAATTATTTGATTTTTTAAAATTATAGTCTATCTATTGGATAATATGTTTCACTGTTGCTGTTCTAAGGAAGCCATATATTGGTAATAATTATTTCAGAGGTATTAATAACAGCCTTTCTAGACAAGTCAAAGTGTACATAGCACAAAAGCATGTACAATGTTTTTCTCTTCGTTCCACCTTCTTGTCATCTATATTGCTCCTCATTCCCCAGTAGCATAAGGAGTACAAAAACCTATTTGCATGTATTCTGGAATTCAGAAAATTCCTAAACTACTTTTTCTATGCCAGTTGTCACTCTGAAGTGGTACAGCATAGCCATTCATCCAGGCTACATTTATGTAGCATCTTACAAGAGACATTTAGCATTTGTGGTGATGTTTCATAAATGCTGAGTAATTACACAGACCTCCTGCTTGTTAATTTAAGTTTGTCTGCAAAGTAATTGCAGATGACTGTCTCTAAGTCACTGACCATTTTCAAATTCAGGCATTGAGTCTTGTATCAAAAATATATATTGGGTACTCTAGACTTTCTTATATTTTTTCAACTGATGTGTTTGCTGTCATCCCCATGGAAATATGGCCCCATCTGTATGTGTATGTTGATAGCTTAATTACTGACAGATACAGAATTTTTTTAATTAAAAAAAATCCAAGCAGTTAAGAGCAATTTTAAAAATCAGAATAATACCAAGAAAAGGAGAGAGAATTTAATTTTAAAAGTAAAAGCATCCTGCTGATATTTTATGCAGAGCAGTTGTTCTAATACAAACTTATCCAACCCAGAGTGTACTGCAGTTTCTATGCTTTCCTGTGATAATTTGTCTCTTTGCCAGCCAGACTGTTACCTATATAATCCTTTGCTTTTCTTCTAATCCAATTTTCAACACTAGCCACAGGCAAAGTGCAAGTAAAATTTTATAGAGAAGTTGATTCAGAGCTGATTCCTTACCATACCATCTACTCTTCTGTCTCTCTAGATTTTTATATTGACATTATAAAGTATAATATCCGAGCAATGGTCAGTATGAGCTTAAGGATGTCCCTGGGAAGGATCAGGCAGGAGTACTTGTACTGACAAAGTGCTGTGATGATAACTGAAGGAAAACTGTCTCACATGCTCAGAATTATGTTTATAAATGCTCAGAGTGTGAGGAAACCAATCCACTATTAGACTCATGTAGTTTCAGGTTAGAAAGCATGAATTCATAAAGCTCATTGTTTATGGGAGTCAAAATGTTATAGGTGTCAATAACAGAAATCAAAAGCTTGATGGTTTCAAGCATTACTGCTGAGTAAACCTTACATTTAGAAGACCACTAATTTCTTTGCTCACATACTGTGAAAGCTTGTTTTTTGGGGGACTGGGTTTTTTGGATTTGACAGCCACCTTGTGAAAAAAAAGATGTATTTTCATCCACATCTTCCCCCTGCAACAAAGTGAACTCTGGTCAGTACCTTTATCTCATCCCTTTACAGGTCTAATCACAATAAGATTTACAACAAGCATTATTAAACCTACAGTGAGATAGACAGCTGGGACCTTGGATTCAAGCTACCAAACACAGTACACAGGATACAGCAGGGGACTGCAAACACTTCAGGGAGATTCAATTTAAGTTGATTAGTTGCCAAAAATCTGAAATGATGTCTATCAGATACACCTTTTCTATTCAAGTGTCATCTTACCTAGCTAAAAGTCCCAGTGTTACTGTTTCATTAACTTGGATTGAGAGTGTCTAAAGTGGCAGAGGATCTCATTCCTAATGGATATAGATCCTGTCTTAAGAATCAGAACACGGCTGAAGAAACTTGATCCATGAGTTAAAAATAAGATCTGTGCAATGATTAGGACTGGAACTAGGTTTCATCTGCTTACTCTGCACCTGTGTGCTTTTTTTCTTGGCCTGTAAATTGGGATTAATGGCATCTCACTATCTAAAGGGATGTTATAAAGCATAGCAGAGGAATAAAACTGTCTAAGCAGTTCTATTATTGCAGTAGCTTCATTTGCTAACACACAGGTTGGATTCTGCATCCACCTAATGCAGGCTGTGACTTGTACTCTCTGGTTGCTATGCAGATTTTTTGGAGGGATTGCTTTGCATGCTACTCACTACACAGAACAAATAGCTAAAGTAACATATGATTTGGATAATAGTTTAATAAAATTACAAAATTGCAAAAATGGTGACCGTCATTTAAAATTCACACATGCTCAGACTTACCTGAGCACGATCCAGAACTACTGAGCTTGCTCACAAGGCTGTCCAAGCACTGGAAAAGAACTTTCAAAGAGAGTGAAATAATGAAATTAATCTTACTACAATGTGGCACCTGGAGACCTAATTTCTTTCTCTGTAGAAATTTCTCTGTAGAAAATCCTCATTACTCTCCACATCCTTCCTTTTTTTGTAGTGCTGCTTTTTTTTTTTGAAAGTTAATATTCCTGTGCTGACTGTACCTTTGCCCCCAAGTATTTGTTTTGTAGGAACTGCAGCTGGTAAAGGTCTTAATGGTGTCAGTCCTGCCAATCTGAAAGCTTCTCCAAGTCATTATGCCATATTACAGGAGGTGTGACCTCCAAGGCAGTGCTAAGACTGCAAAAGCCTCCTAAATTAGTGAAGGGAGAGTTGTGACAGGACATCTTCCATGATGCATGGAAGGAAAAGGCACTGGACCCCTTGTTCCTTTCTTCTGTCCTCATTTATTAGCTTGCATAAGGAGTGACTAAATAGAGAAGAGGGGCTTTGAGTTCTGCTTGTGCAGGAAAATGAGAGAGGGTCTAAGGAGCTAGCTAGATTTAGATGTTTTCTCTCAATAATTTTTGTCTTGACACCCTATAAACTGAGGTTTTGGGGGGTGTTTATTTTGGACTCAACCATTTAACTTCTTGTAGAAATGTTCTGTACTGGAGACAGAGGCTTCAATTATCTCCTGTAGAAATAACAAATAAAACCCTACAAATACAGAACTAAATATTTGCAGTGTTTCCTGCAAAGTGTTCCTGTCTAAGAGATTATGTTTTCTTTTTCATCCAGCCTGTTTCACTTTTTTACTCTTTATTACTCATCCCCATTTTTGACATCTGTGTTCTCACTGATGGTGGAGGAGAGAGTTTGCATGTTACAAAGTTTGAAGTATGATTAACTGTCCTTGATGTCTGTTCTGCAAGTCTAAACAGAAGTGTTGGTAATGACACTTTCCCACACATTATGGGCACTGCTAATGTTTATCCTTCATACTCTTGATTAGCAGACCCTGGTTTGGGTGCTAATAACTTGATGAAATTTAATCCTCAAAGCTGAAATTACCTGTGCCTCATTTCTCCTTGACACTAAAGCTTAAACTCCAGGTCACAGCAATGTTGTCATGTCTGCAGATGATATGAGAAGGAACTAGTTGCAAGATGCGATGTTTTTCTCTGTCATTTTCTTGAAGACCTGCAGACTATGTCTTGAAGCTTCAAGTTGTATTGAGTAAGAAGGTGGTCTCTAGGAAACAGAGAGTAGTCTTTCCTTCCCCTAGGGAAATGTCAGCTGATTTTCTTCATGGAATTTGGTCAAGGTTTTATTTGCTTTTGCTGAAAAGGTCTGTCCTTTGATGTGTCACATGCACTGGGAGCAAAGCCCACATAATTCTCATTTCATTGTCTCTATACTGCACCTAAACCTCACACATTTAGTGACAAATCCCTGCAGCTTTTCACTCACTCTGTATTCCTGTGTGCTAAATTCAACTGATAAGCTTGATCCTGGGATCTGCTGCTGGCTGCCTCTGACATTTAGGTCAGTTAATGGGCCAGTAGCTCTGTTGCAACTGTGCTATATATCTGTCAAGGCCACTTTCACTTAGAAAGTAATCCAGCTGGAGGCTAAAATCCCCAGATGTCTTGCAACATGTGTCTTACCATGTCATATGGCTCGATGTATGACTGTCATATGCTAGATACTCAGCTTTATGTCAGGCTTGTGACCTAGTGTGTGACCCAGCACGTGATAGCCCAAATTCTGAGACATAAGACAGCAGTGAGGTTTACACCCAACTACTCAGATCTCTGTTCAAATGGTACTGAGTAACTTTTAGAGAGGGTCTCTATGGCAAGAGCAAACTTACAACAACAGGAGGTACAGCTTCATCCTAGGGCAGAAATCCTGTGCTCTAGTTTTCTCCACAAAGCAGCACTAAATCTGTGTCTATCACTGTGCAGCAAATGCAGCTGGGTCCCCCCTCTCCTGCTCTTCCCCAGATTTGCTGTTGTACACTGCTTGCTCTTTGTTACAGGAGTCTGCCCTTGCTCTGGTCACAGCTCATGAGGCAGAGGGATGTAAAAAGGGGCAGAGAGCCCTTCTGATTTGAAGTCCCTTTGCTGAGGTCTTGCAGACCCCATTTCAAATTCAGCTGTGCTCTTGGTTGCCATGGGATATTCCAAAAAGTTATTTTTGAAAACGTTATGAGGTGGCAGCCTTATTTTTGTCATTCACTAACTTTGTATATTTGACTTTGTGGGAGGAGGGCAGGCATTTTTTCTTGAAAGATCAGTAAGTAGATTAAAACGTTAAAGTGTGTGTTGGCTGGGAAAGGAGCCAACCCTAGACAAAACATACTACAGAAATCAGCCTTTTCTTCCTACTTTTACAGAGGTTCTATTTTTAGAACCTTGCACTTCCAGTAGGGTTTTTGAATGCTATTGTTAGAAGGGTAAAATAAAATTAATCTGTCAAAGAGCTGGTGTTCAGCCTGTAAGGATGTGTCTGTACAACTTTCCTGTTCTGAGCTGGAAGTTGAATGTTTCCTCAGAGAAGTTAAATCTATCTCCCATCTATTTCTCCATAATTGAGTATAACCTGCAGTTTACTTGCAAAAGAAAATATCATCCTAAGGCATCTTTGTGGTGACTTCCAGAAGTATTGGCAGTGAAATAATGGAACACACAAGAATGTGACAGCTTTGAACTAGATCCTCAGGATGTCTGCAGGGTGATGGAAAACGTCTGTTTACAAAGAACATCCTTCCCTTTCATTTTTCGATTCCCTACCTGACTTCAGTACACATGAGCAATCAGTCAGTCCCAGAAGATGCATTTGAAGGGGTTAGCACTGCAGGATATACACTTTTAAATGCAAACATCAAAAGCAGCTTAAGGAAACCAAAGTAGGTTGCCCAAATTCGACGGAATGAACTGAATTAATGTTTGTGAGCTGTGCAGTTTTTAAACTTGAGTTATGAGGCTTCTGTTACTGCATTGCTATCACATTCTAAGGATACATCCCCAGGCTCTGTGCAGGTCTGTGTTCAGTTCACATTACAGTTTGTAGAGATAAGTGATGCTACCCAGAATTTTTGAATCAGAAGTTATTCTGTTGTCACAGACTCCCTTTGTGACCTTAGAGAAACCACTGTACATTAGTACATTATTAATATATTTGCAAAACTGGGACAATATTACTTCCCTTTCTCTAGGAGAATCTGAAGGGATCAGTAGTGGAAGGTGTCCCTGCCCATGGCAGGGGGGGTTAGAACTACATGATCTCTCAGATCCCTCCCAACCCAAACCATTCTCTGAATAGACAGAAAGCTTGTGCTTAGACACTATAGAAGTTGAAAAGTATAGAATTACCTGAAATAGTAATCTCAGTAAAGCGAAGCTGAAAGTAATGTCTTATGAGCAGTGAGTACAGGCTCTTTCCATCTCTGCTACAAGGGAGTTTCAAAACAGAACTGTGAATGATTATTTGCTTTCTGGAAGGTAAATCAAGTCAAGTGAAGAAGGTCTTATAGAATAAATACTCTAATTTTTCCTTTGCTATGCTTTACTGTCCTTTCCTAGGATCTGGTGCAATACCTGTATTAGAATTTGGATTGAGGATGGTATAATTTTGCTTTCTTGTGTTGTCTGAGTACAGTTTCACTGCACTTCTTTCCTATCCCATCCCTATTTACTTAAGCTAGGAGAGCTCATTTTGGTCTGGCAGTGGTGGCACTCAAATTGTTTTAAAAGTGCACTCAAATTGTTTGTCAGCCTGTGAAATCCAGAGTCAACTCACTTCAAGGTTCAGTTTATCTGTTTCATAGGATCAGCTGTGTCAAAACAATAAGAAAAACCTGCATTGGTATATAGATTGTGTATTTACAGAAGTCAAACTTTAGTTGAGTTCTCAGGGTGGAGGGGGAGGAGGAACTAAGTGATCTTCACCATGTCTCAACATGGGATCCTAGTTGAATTTAGAATTATTTTGTGCAGTGAGAGTCTGAACACCGAAAGAAGAAATAATGATAAAACAATCATAGTAGCAAATGAAAAGTGCTTATCAAAGCTTACAGCCAGATAGCTGCGATCACAAAAAGGGTTCAAGACCTTTTTATCCTCCTCCAGAATGAGTGAAAAAGAGCCTTTGAACTGACTGGTACTGGATGTGATTGCCCAATGTTGGTTTTCTCAGCAGATGAAGAGAGGATGGGCATTTCCATTCAGCGCTGTAGTAAAAATATTCATAGGGATGAAATGCTAAAGAAAGACATTAAATTATAGTGGGCAAAAAATTGCTTATCCAGTTTATACATGATTTGCGGGAAAAAGATAACAAAATTACAGTTATAATGTTTAGCAGCTCTCAGAGAGGTTCATGTAGATAGCAGGAACAAATTTTTATTATCTTCAGAAGAAATGTCAAAAAGCAATAGATTTATAAATTATAGAAGGCTTGACATTCAGGTGAAATTAAATCTGTTTAATTCCAGTTAGATGTAAAACTTCCCAAAGCAAGTTACCCGTACGTAAGTAATGAAGGGTTTCCCACATCTCTCATAAAGAGGCTTCTAATAGTTGCTTCTTAAGGTGACCTGTTTGCCTGAGACAATATGCCAGAATATCCCAATATAAAGTCACAGATTTTTCTTATTTTAGTTTGTTTTAGGTAAAAAGTTACGGAAATTTTAAGAACAAAGAAACATGTAAGCATTTCATTAATGATGATACCACACTGGGAGTCAAGATGCTGTCTTCTGCCGTAGGTTCTGGTTAGCAGTAGAAGACCTGAAGAAGAGGCCTATCCGTGAAGTTCCTGCTCGTGTCCAAGAAATCTGGCAAGAATTCCTTGCTCCAGGTGCACCCAGCGCGATCAATCTAGATTCAAAAAGTTATGATAAAACCACGCAGAATGTAAAGGACCCTGGAAGATACACCTTTGAAGATGCTCAGGTCAGTTCACTATTTTGTTTAGAAACAGTTGGAATAAAATATTGGCTGGTGAAGTCCACATTAAAAAAATAAGAATATATTTGGAAATTAAATGTTAATGCTCTGTTTCCTACAATGCCATTTTGGCAATGCAAATGAGTCCCATTATTTCATGAAGCCTATGAATTACTAAAGCTTTTCATGAAAAACTTCTGTGCCTGGTATAGTCTTCAAGTGGGCTTCAAATAGAGCAAAGCATATAGTGAAGTGAAAACAATATTTTCATATTCCTAACCTTAATGTACTTATTCAGTTACATTAAGTGAAAAGGTTTCCCCTCCCCAACACACACTGATTTCTAGTTCTCAAGATCTGTCTCTGAAAGTCTTCCTTTGATGCAGACTCAATGGCTGTGTCATGAGTCATGCATATCAGGCATGTCAAAGAGTGTTAGAATTTGGGAGTCATAGGTTCCCATCATGAGAAGAGTGCAACCCATGTGAGAAATACCATTTTGTAACAGATTATGCAGAAGTATCATATTTTGCTGTTGTTGTTGTATGTTCTATATTTTATTAAACTACTATCTACAGAATATTGGGCAAAGCTCCTAAATATCTGCTCTTCAATAATCAGTGATAAAGCAGGAAAGAACATTCTGTAAATGTCCTATTTGACTTTTAGGGGTCTGACTTAGTCACAGTTTGAATATTAGCATCAAAAGATAATTTTAATCAGAGTTAGAGTGGTGAAAAGACATATTTTTGAGATTGGAAATAAAAGTTAAAAACCCCAAGAGAATAAAATATGAATCTCAGGTTTCCTCATGGGAAAAACTATGAATTTTTGTATTAAATGCCTCACTTCATGTGACTTATAACTTAATATTTAATCTTTGCAAACTTCTGAGAAAAGTAATAGAAAATAATTGCATTCATGGTAAAAATAGTAGAACAGCTACCATCCTCCTTTTTTCATCAGCAGGCCAGTGATGAAAATTTAATTATTAATGTAAAGTGAAATGGTGTCAAAAGGAGAGATTGAGATCATATCCCTGGAGAATTTCCTACAACTTGATTATTAGATCATCATCTTGGGAGTCAGAAGATGCTGCTGCAAGTCCACAAAGGAGAGAAGGGAATTGAATCAGGGCCCTAAATAGGAGGGGGAATAATTCTACCACCTTTTCATTTGGGTGTTATGAGAATAGGAATGTAGACTAGATACTGCATCATACCCAAAGTTTTGAAGTACTCTGCATTAAGGCAAGCACAGTTTTTGCTTGCATCTGCCAACCACCCTGGAGATTCAGAAATTCAGTGTTTAACAAAAACACACATTACATGAATCAGCAATCTAGCAGGATTAAAGATAAAAATATGTGTTTGCAGTGTGTCAGTAAAGGAAAATTAAATAAATTAAATTCCTTGGCAATATCCAATTTTTTTTTTTAATAACATTTCAACACCATTACACCATTTTACTTCCCAAACTTGTCTCTCTCTTTTTTTTTTTTTCCCTGCCTTCATTTATGAAAGACCTGGAAGACCTGGATTACTCATTATTCAGTTTTTATGCAAGGAGAACTTTTCCTCCTGTCAGACCTCCACTTATTTGATCCAGTACATCATACAACTTGAACTCAATTTCTCTGGGAAAAGGGAGCATATGGTACCTGCCATGTTCTGACTTGAAGTTTTAGGACCTTTCCAGAGTGTCCCACCTGCAGTGGCAGTGTTTTGTCAGGAGTAGGGCTCTGTCCCTGCAACATTCCTTCCAGTTGTGAGAGAGACCACATTCTGGCATTTGGCAGGTCATTTAATGGTGGTTAAAGATGCTTTGAAAGCACTTCTGGGCTTGAAACATACCACCACAGAACTCCACATCAAATGAGAAACACACAACTGAAAATAGACCAATTGTGCTAAACAGCATCCAGCTTCAATTCATGACTGATGTGTGCATCAACAATTCTGGTAGAGCCTAATTTATTCTTGCTTTTACAGGTTTGGTTTTTGCACAGAAATAACATTTTAATATCCATCACCCTTGATGTGTATAACAAGAGCAGTGTGCTTTCTGCTAAAACAAAATTTAAAATTGGCTTTAATTTTTGCTCTGACATAAGTTTCAAGCAAGGTGGTTTGATGATTTTTTTCTTTTCTATTCAATAATTTCACAGCGTACCAGCTGAGAAACAGTATTTACTTTACAGTTTATTTTTTGTTTCTTGATTGCCATTCTAGAAGCATCCTGTAGTAAAAAATAGGTTTAAGTAAAAATAAAACAAAAAATAGACAACATATTAAGTGAGAGTATTTCCTATTCCCATTGCTTTTTCTACAAATATCTTTCCTAACATTATAACAAGAACTACAATTATGAAGTGCTTACATCATGAATTTTTAGTTTTTCATAGCTTACAGAAATGAGAATGCTCTGAAAAGAAAAACTATGTAAACTCCTTGTGTTGTTTCTTTTCTGGTTAAGGGTTTCCAAATTTTCATAGGCCTCAGAAGAATGAATATCTTGGAAATTAGATTAGCCTGCAACTGTTTTGCAATTTACATATATTTTCTTTGTTACATTGTCAGCTGGATAAGGAAATAACCATTTGCCAAAGGATGTTTTCAGGAGTAGCCAGGAGAAATCCTCCCTAACCTGAACACTTCTTTGTGGTGCTGAATTAGAAATCTTGTCCCTTTTCCCAGCCTATGAAGTGAGAAAGGCGTCTCCAGAAACTAATTCAGAAAAATCTGATGAGGAATGGCTCCACAACTCCTGATATAGTCACTTAGCTAAACTGACTAATGTAAAGGAGGTTTGAAACTGGGCTTTAAGCTAAAACTCAGTTGTAAATTCTTAGAAAAAGGAATTCCACAGTGGAAATAGGGACTACAGGTGAAAGAAAGGTGTGTTGTGTTCTTTATACATAACAGGTGGGATTTCTGCTTTAAGAACAGAGAGCAGCTCAGCCTTAGCTTCAGAACTGTCACCTGCTGTCCCTTAAAACTTGCTGTTCGGGATCCTGCTACCTGGTGTAAATTCCACAGCAAAACACACATGGTTGCCTCCTGCTTTACCAAAGTTGTCTCTTATGGGAGTAATAGCTCCTTTTTTCCTTTTCAGGAGCACATTTACAAATTGATGAAAAGTGATTCTTATCCTCGTTTTATACGATCCAGTGCCTACCAGGAGCTGCTACAGGCCAAGAAAAAGGTATTGGTCCATCTTGCCTTTGTCTTGCCACTGTGCAAAGCAGTGGTTATGTTTGCAACAATACTCAGTCTTCTCTCCCCTGTGCCAGTGCAACTGGATATCTGGTAGGTGACCAGCTTGGCGTGTTTGGAGGGTCACATACACACAGGAATTCAATTTACATATATGTGTATATATCCTGCATGCGGGCATGTTTCAATAAGTTAATCTAGCAAAACTTATTTTTATTTTTACATCCCATATTGTACTGTTTTCTCTGTTATGAAGCACCTTAAATTGCAAAGTGCTTTACAAATACATTAAAAAAAAATAAAATAAAATCCCAGAAGAATAGTCTTTCATGTTTGCAAGTTTGCTTATGTAATAATTGTTGTTCTCTTTATTCCACCTATGAAAGCTGCAGAATGTGTTTAGAAACAATCTTATTCATATGAATAACTTCTAATTTCAACTATAAATATAGGGGCTTCCTAATTCTTTTTCTTTCCCTATTATTACATTAATAGTTTTGAGTAGGCTAGGAATCTGACTTGAAAGACTGATCATGTCACACTTCGGCAAAGAGAAGCTCATGTTTTGGTATGTAATATTTGCTTAGAAAAGTCCAGATTATAGGATGAGATCTGACTAGACACAGCCCAGAGTATGTGGAGCATAATGACAAATAATTTTTTTTGTGGGCTCTAAACAGTGATCTCCTAGAATCAACTGGGACCTTGTGCCTGCAAAATCAGGGTCCTGATTATTACAGGAATAAGATAGTTGCTAACATCATAGCATTCTATATTTTATAATGACAACCTAAAATTATATGAAAGTACTGTGTGATTCTGTTTTTTGTTCAAACATTGATTTCTGAAGATCCAATATAGAGAGAGATGTTGAAAATACCAGAAAGCTACAACTGTCCGTGTGAAGTCCTTAAGTTTGTGACTGTCAGTTCATTAACACAAGATGTGCACTTCATTATTTCTTTTTAATTTTCAGTTTTTCTTTTAAATCAATATGGTTTTAACCCCATGAAAAATTATTTTTGTTGAATACTATATCTGCTTTGCCCATCTGCTGTTTTGCAGAGTCCCAGTACAGCTTCATACCTGTGTTTGCTTCCTGTTTTATACAACCTTTATTTTGCAGTCCATTGTTTCATCAATCATTCTTTTCTAT
Organism: Florisuga fusca; assembly: GCA_038090715.1. NCBI lineage: Eukaryota > Metazoa > Chordata > Aves > Apodiformes > Trochilidae > Florisuga > Florisuga fusca. The sequence goes on from JAAWXA010000011.1 coordinate 9,443,189, forward strand.
TCCATTTTTTCTTGCTTTCCTTTTTGCCCTCCTTTTTCTTTCTGTTTCTTTGTTTTTATTTTAAATTTAAGTTGGAAAACACACTGGATCGTCGAACATCTTTTGAGAAATTCACACGCAATGTGGTAAGTTTGTTGCCTCACAAGACCAGTAAACCTGATGGGACATCCTTCTCCCCTACCCCACACTGATCCCTTCTCGCCCTTTTTGCTTCTCTAACCTGATAGTTAAAAGTGTATTTATCACAGTTTGTGAATTTTCCTGGGAATGACAGCTTTATAATGTGTTTTCATTACAACCCATCCTCCCTAGACCTTTTCCCACTGACCTTAATAGTCACACACAGAGGAATGGACCTTTTGGGAGCCACTCTGGGGTTTTTTGTGGTTTTGATTTTTGTTTTTGTTTTGTTTTGGGTTTTTTTAATTATAGTAAAGAATCTGTGAAAATCTGCTTGATGTTGTTACTTTTTCTGCTACCTCCCAAAATGCCAAGTCTGACACAGTTTGAATACATTTTATTTCCTTCCTGTCTCCTTTTTATTTTACTAAAAAAGAGTTTTTCCCATTTGTTTTTGTTTGGGTTTTTGTTTGTTTTTGTTTTTTTAATTGGACACAGGGAAAAATAAACAATTATCATTTCCCTATTTTCCTTAATGTCTAGCACAGCTTCTTCATGATGAAAGAATTCAAGCTGTTGATGCACAAGGGTTTGATTAGAATTTTATTTTTCCATGGATTGCAAGAACTATTTTTTTTTCATATATACAATTTTTGAAAGCTATTTCACAAAGGTAAAAATAATGAAGGACGGTAAATCTGTTGTGTGCATCCTCTTCCCACCTGCCAAAAATTCCACTGATTTACTGATATGTGGAATTCTTTTTACTTATCAGTTTCTTTGGATTCTTTTTTTTTTTTTTGACAATGTGAAAGTTCAAACTAAACGCATTCAACGCATTTATTTTTGTAGGGCAGAAACATCCCTATTTTCCCATGCCATAAAAACTGTACACCAACACTGAGAGCGAGCACTAACCTGTTATGAAAAGAGGTAGAAAGATCTTGAATTATACTCAAGTTTGTCTGCATTGTCTGTTGAATTGTTCAGGTGATGCCTCTGTGTGTGTGTGTGTGTCTGTGGCTTTTCTGTGACCTGGTTAGTGGAGCTGTGTGTGTTGAAGTGAAAAATATGAGAGCTTTCAGCAAAGATCATGGTTTTTGTTTTTTAGTGTCTAGGGAATGAGAAACAGTTCTCTGAAACTTCCATCTATTTAATGAGGCTCAAGAGTGTTTCCTCAAGTATTTAAAATATATATGTATACGCGTTCTAGTAATCAAAAAAAGAAACAAGTGTAGTGAAAGAAGAAAGTTTTGTGAGGCTGTGGGAATATCTCACATGTTAAAACAAAACTGTAATTCTTTAACTACTTTCTTATAGGTAAAGGCTGCCTGTAATATGCTTTGAATCCACTGTAATCGGGAAGAAATTTGGATTCAATGGGATAAAGTCAGTAAAGGACACTAAAAAGTAAATAAACAGTCACAAAGGAAACTATCCCAATGTTTGAAACAAAAACCCCTCTATTTTGCATGGTGGTGTTGCCATAGCATGTTGCGGTGTGGTTTGTGTGTTGTCTAAGCAGGTTGATCTATAAAAAACCAATGTACATTATAACATTAAACATCATAAATATGTGATGATTCCATAGAAAGTTCCATATTACTTGAAGAGCCTATGTTAATGAAAGAATGTAGAGAGAGTTGACAGTACATCTGGGCCCTCTGAGAGCTGGGCTTTCTACCAGCCCCACTGCCTGGCAAGCTCCCGTAGCTATGTTTATTCACAAGAATTTAAACAGCCCATGGATCAGGAATTTTTTATGGGAAAGAGTATGTAAAGGAGTGGCTATGAAGAGGGACAAAGCAAGCTGCAGACAGATGTGAGGAGAATACAGCACAAAAAAAAGGAAACAGACAGACTGGGAGGCAATAAGATGACTGATAATCCCTCTCAGAGCAGCACTAGTGATAAAGCAGCAGTTCTGTGCCCAAACACTGGAGCATTATGCCCTGCAGGCATGCCAGAGCTTCATCCTGCTAATCTTAGGGCAGAAGTACCAGAATAGCAGGATGCCAGTGATGCAAAGCAGGCCCAATAAACCAGCTGTGAGCTAGAAATGGGAACAAGGATTTCTGGATTTGAAGCATTAGTACTTCTTCAGTAGAAGTGTGCAATTCTTTTTTTCATGGAGCAAATAAAATGTTTAGGTTTGCTTTTCTTCAAAGTCCTACCTGTGAATCAGGGTGGAGTCTGTCAAGTCAGGTCAGGTATGTTACGTTGGCAGCTCTGAGGCTTGCATAATAATTCAAAATGTCAGGATGGTAAAGTGAATTTTTTTTCTCCAAAATGACTGAGTTCACATCACCCGCTGCCCCAGGACCCCTTCCTACCAGGCATCCTTCTTCTTCTGTTCTTGTTCTCAGTTATGATGAGTTTATAATATGTAATTGTCTGCCTTCATAGAGTGGTTCCAAGCAGCAGGAATGAGGGAAACGTTCCTCAGAATATCCTACAGTGTAGTGATTAATGTTCAGCTGTGAAGTGAGGGAGCATAGTATAGATCTGTTCTTCTGAGTAATACAGAAATAGGTGTGAAACAGGTCTCCTACAACTTGGAGAAATGCTGTCATCACTTTCTGATCTTGTAAGATGAAAATTACAGGTTTTTTTCTCCTCTGATGATTTAAGAAATTTAGACTAATTTTCACTGATTCTTTTTATTATTTATATCAAAGTGGCTTTGTATAAACTAAATTAGACCTTAGGTTTTTTTTCCATTTCAAGTGTTTGAAAAGATCCAGCAACCTTGATTGTATCTAGGGACTCAACCTGAGAAGGTGGCCTTGTAATTCATAACCTGATTTGTTAAGATTGAGAATATAAGAGTCTCCTGATCAGTGATGACTGAAATTAAGTTATACTTGCTACAGAAAGCATGTGTTACACTAGAAAGTTTAGAAACTTTCTAAGGGCAATCCTTCTATAATATTCCTTAAATTAAGTTGAAATAACCTAATACAGTGAGTCCTTATTCTAGTCTGATGGGGAAAAAATAAAGTGGAGCTATATTTACCAAAAAACCTAGGCTCAGCTCTGTGTTTCTTTGGCACTGGAGAGTTTTCTTTCCAGAAGACTTTCATTAAGTTGGTGCACTTTATGGAAATCCTAAATGCTCAACTTAAAAACACTGGCTATTTAGCTTCCTCTGTACATTTTATAGAGCAAAATTGCTAATGCCTTGGTAGTCTGTAACAAGACAATATGAAAAGTGTTAGAAAAGCTTCTGGATTCACAGACAATATAGATAAATTAATAGCAAACTGGCATTTGCTGTGTGTAATATTTCTTACCAAACACTTCATAGTTTGCCTCTGAGCAGTAAGTACAGCTATTCTCTGTTTGCCTCACTTATTCACAGTCCTGGGTATTGTGTGAAAATATAGAGCACTTCCAGCACTACTGGAATGATGCCACGGGATAAGTGCATTGTCTTGTGCAAGTGAGTAGGAAAGCTAAAAACAAGGGGCAAGAGAATCTCATTGCTTGCTACAGTAGGAGAGAAAGGGAAATCAGCTGTTTCTGTGGCATTTAAAACCTGAAATCCTTTTGAGGAATGTACATAGGGAAAGAATCCATATTAAAAATATATATATATTAAAAAAAAACGTGAAACTTCTTCTGCCTGAAATACTAACATCCAAATGACGTAGAAAGAAAGAGGTGAATGTGCACTGATCATGTTGATGGTGACAAAGAGGACCTTTAGGAAAGCTTGTCTTTCATTTCTCACGTGCATGCAGGATTTGTGACAGTGGCAGACTGGTAGTCTGAGCAGGACACCTTTGTGAGCACTACCCTGGTCTGGAAGCCTGAAACAAAGGGATCTCATTCCCAGGACTAATTTAATTTCTAGGTCATCCAAAGTTTCTTGTCTCACCAGGAATCAAGCAGGGTGAGAAGGTGCAGTCTTCCTCCCCAGAACTGCCTGGGTGGAAACACACCATTATACACCACATATTAGTGTCATGGCTTCAGATACTGACATCAGTGTTAAGAGTTTTATCCTATGATGCCCAGTTATAGAAAAGGCAAAAAAAAAAAGCCTGCTGCTGATGCTTTATGGAAATTCAGCCAGCAAAAAATAGACCAAATTCTGTTTATATATTAAACTAGAGAGCCATCAAATGATAATGATCTTAACTCATAACCTCATAAGCAAGACCGCATTTAATAACTAAATTTAATAATTTTATTTTACATTACCCCTAACCCTTTGCAGCTATCTTCTCCCACTTAGCTGGAAGAACTTCCTCACCAGTGCCCTTTGATGATTTCCCCCCAACAAACCATTAATATTAGACCACTTAATGCATGAGGTGTGAAATGTGGGCCATTTAAACACATAGTCACAGAGGCTGAGTCCAGTGTGTCTTAACGTGACATAGCAAATTATGGCAGAGAGATGAAAATTAAAACTAATAAATAGCTTCCTCTGTTCTCATCAGTGAGGGTTAGACTTTTTAGATGCTTAAACCTGAGTAATCTCTTGCCATGTTAAAATCTGGCCATTTGTTGAGAAAAAAGGCAGATAATATATCAATTTCATCCCATAATCAAGAAATTTTCCCATATGAACAAGTAAAACCTATGTACACAAGAGCTCTACTGTGTCAGACCCAAAGCCCATCTAGCCCTGGAATCCCACCAAGGCCTCTGCTTGTCTTGAGCACAGCATTGTGAAGGAGCTTCAATGNTACAGTAGGAGAGAAAGGGAAATCAGCTGTTTCTGTGGCATTTAAAACCTGAAATCCTTTTGAGGAATGTACACAGGGAAAGAATCCATATTAAATATATATATATATATATTAAAAAAACGTGAAACTTCTTCTGCCTGAAATACTAACATCCAAATGACGTAGAAAGAAAGAGGTGAATGTGCACTGATCATGTTGATGGTGACAAAGAGGACCTTTAGGAAAGCTTGTCTTTCATTTCTCACGTGCATGCAAGATTTGTGACAGTGACAGACTGGTAGTCTGAGCAGGAGACCTTTGTGAGCACTACCCTGGTCTGGAAGCCTGAAACAAAGGGATCTCATTCCCAGGACTAATTTAATTTCTAGGTCATCCAAAGTTTCTTGTCTCACCAGGAATCAAGCAGGGTGAGAAGGTGCAGTCTTCTTCCCCAGAACTGCCAGTGTTAAGAGTTTTATCCAATGATGCCCAGTTATAGAAAACGCAAAAAAAAAAGCCTGCTGCTGCTGTTTTATGGAAATTCAGCCAGCAAAAAATAGACCAAATTCTGTTTATATATTAAACGAGAGAGCCATCAAATGATAATGATCTTAACTCATAACCTCATAAGCAAGACCACATTTAATAACTAAATTTAATAATTTTATTTTACATTACCCCTAACCCTTTGCAGCTATCTTCTCCCACTTAAACACATAGTCACAGAGGCTGAGTCCAGTGTGTCTTAACGTGACATAGCAAATTATGGCAGAGAGATGAAAATTAAAACTAATAAATAGCTTCCTCTGTTCTCATCAGTGAGGGATAGACGTTTTAGATGCTTAAACCTGAGTAATCTCTTGCCATGTTAAAATCTGGCCATTTGTTGAGAAACAAGGCAGATAATATATCAATTTCATCCCATAATCAAGAAATTTTCCCATATGAACAAGTAAAACTTATGTACACAAGAGCTCTACTGTGTCAGACCCAAAGCCCATCTAGCCCTGGAATCCCACCAAGGCCTCTGCTTGTCTTGAGCACAGCATTGTGAAGGAGCTTCAATGCAGTATCAGCTTCAGGATTTCATTCTCAAAGTACAGTCAGGGAAGAAATCTCAATTAGAACTTACATGTTCTTTCTAAAATTTAAAGAAACAAATAGCTAGTCAGGGAAAAAACAATCACAAAGCTTCTTATTTCACAAATATGAAACTGTAATAAAAAAATAAATATTTGTAGAAAATAAGTTTTTTTCTGTTTCAGGAAAGAGATGGCTTCTTGATGTTTGACTAAAAAAACCTGCTGAAATAATTGAAATTTTTAGGTTGAGCTAGTAATTAAAGTCCAAAAACCTAGTTTTAGGGGGAATTTTTTAGGAACGATGCCAACGCTAATGAGGGAAAACAAAAAGAGCATCTGTAGGACATGCCAGTGAGGCCTGAGCCCCTTGTCCTGCTCTGCAGGGGTGGGACAGAAGCTGCTGCACTCTGTGCTGGAGGAGAAGGGGTGAAGAACGGCACTTACACAGCCAGGCTCATCCAAGGGTGGAGCCAGCACTTACACTTTAGGTATCAGGCAAGTGTCTGCCGTTTCCCAGCTGACAAACATTTACCTGAGTCTTAAGATGAGAAGTGTGGAGGAACATAGAAACCTGAGGGATCAGGTCTAGGGACAACGTACTAAAAATATTTGTCTAGCTGGTTGATGCCTTGGGAAATCTTGTGTGTTACCCCATACTTCAGTTGGTTATGCAAGTTCAAACTGCCCCATCTGGCAAGAGTTTGTAGGTTAATCACAGATGAGAGCATCTCATCAGAGAATGTAAAGATTATGCAAAATCTTTTATGAAAAAAATCAAAAGGAGAAAGAAATGGGGAGTGTCAACCCATTTGGAATGAGCCAAAATAGGAACGCAGTCAGTCAGCTGCTGCTTCCCATCTGTGGCTGGCTCCAGGAACCAGGACAGCTCCAATGAGAACTGAACAGAGGGCTGCAAATCCCCACAACAGGCTGAAGGATTTTTCTGCACAAGCAACTACTTAGTGCTGACAACCTGTGTCCCAAATTCAGTCAGTGCTGATCTCCTTCCCTTCCTCAGATGTCTGGAAGAGAAAGAGACCTGCAGAGGCGGGTGAGAGCAGCGATCCGTGCTGCTGTAGAAATCGAAGCAGATTCCTGACCCCCCCAGAGATGCTGAAGCAGTTCCCCTGTCTTAGAGGAGCAAGGGCTGCCTAATCTTAGAAAGAGATTGTTTCTGCTCCTGTGCCTCTCCAGATGTGGTTCTGTCAGGGGCTGTTTATATACCAGCTGTGTGCGTGATGCTCTGTGATGTCCCCAAGATCTTTCCCTGCCCGTGCTGGCTGAGTTGCTGGCGTGCTGCAGGTGTGTCACACATGAGCAGATGGGGAAGGGTGAGAGCAAGGAGGGTGGATCTGCATCTCATTTTGCTCACAGTGGAGATCACAGTCTTGTCTGTTATGCCTGGTCAGTTGCATGGAATTCTCATTTCTAGTCACCAGTCCTAGTGAGTAGTGAGTGCTGCCAGTAAGGAAATATGAAAAAGGAGCTATTGAGATTACTTAGCAGAAAGGCAGAGAATCTTCTAAAAGGAAAAGACTTGATCTTCCTCTACCAAATATTTCAGCTCCAACCTCTATATGAATTTCATATTGGTTTCTTGTAAGCCTACTGTATTTATAAGTGTACTGAGGTTGTCGCTGACTTGTTTGCTGGATTATTTGAGGTGTTAGTGTCATGCTGCATAAATAGGCCAGGCAGCATGCCTGCATTTAGCAGCTCATAAATCTGCACATGATTTTATCATTTTCCCCCTAAATTCTCTAAAACTACAATTGGAAGGACAACTCTGTGTCATTCTCTAGGCCAACTGATTTCATAGTCCTAGATGTACTTGCTCACTCCAACAGCTGTGCTGCCACCTCATACTCTGCACTCCTTTGTCAGCATATTTGCAGAGGTTTTGTTATTAATAAAACTGATAAACAGTTTCAATTAAAATATCTAAAGTGTACCAAATATCCTAATCCTGTTTGAAATTTGGCCATATACTTCTAAATGTACTCTAAACGTAATTCTAAATGTATACTTCTAAATGGTATATATTAAAAATAATACAGAAAATTTTGAAATACTGAAAATATTGAGGACCTCAATTGAGTTCTTCAGACAAACTACTACTTTTTTCCAATCATTTTTTCTGATTGTTCCTTAATCTCATTAGCACAGGAAACATTTCCCTATGTGTTATGTCTCATATGCTACACCTCTCAAAACTGGCCTGTTAGATGTACTTTCCTAAATCAAAATTCAGCTTATCGAAATGTTATTAACATTGTATCTGAAAGAAGTATCTGGGCTCAGCTCCTAAATTATGACCCACAAGGGATGATCCCTACATCAGTCTGTAAATTGAGTAAATCTGGAAATCTAGAAGCAACATTTACAAAACCCTGCTGTATAGAGTTATAGTCTGAAACAGAGTTTGAAAGAAATATTGTGTAAACTGGAAAATAACAAATTCCTGCAGATATAAGAAAGTGGAATAATTCTGTGTTTGGGGCTGCTATGGATTCTGTGTACTAAAAGCTTATCTTTGTGTATGAAAAGCTTATCTTTCCAGAGAACTAAGTATTCCCAATAAATATCGAAGAAGTTCTCTTAAAGAGGATGTATCTTCTAAGCTTAACTTTTCCAGCTATAAAATAAATTAGAACGACTAATATTTGGAAAAAGAGCATACATTATTGCTGTTCAGATGGAGACTTTACATCTTTAGGAAGTGTAATATGCTCTGAGGCAGGCGGGGGAGATAGAGGAGAGAACCTTCCTTAGAACTCCTGACCACATAGAGCTTAGGAGAATAAGTATCCAAAGGCCAGCAATACCCAGGGAGCAAGTGATGTAGAATACAGAAGAGTTTTGACATGACAGCTCACTGTGTCTATAAGGGAAAATTCAACTAATATGTAGAACAAACTTATACAAGTCTGATCAATTAACAGCTAGGTTTTGGCCTGCTTTTGTAGGTCACAATTTCCCAGTTTATGTCATATCGCAATTCCTCCCTGACATGCTAGAATTAAATTATTTTTCATTTAAACATTCCAGGGAATTGTAACCCTGAAATAATCAATTGTTGCAGATAAGGATAAAATAAATAAATAAATAAATAAATAAATAAAATAATAATAAAAAAATTCGGAGGTTTTATCCCACGAGAAGAGCTTGTGCTGCTTTCCAGTGTGGTATTGGGCAAGTTGTTTCAAGAACTAATAGACAACTCCTGGTTCAATTGTTTTAATCAACTGGTTTATGCAGGTCAATACTACAGGGAACTCATACATATTTACAGAAAGTAGCCAGGCTTGTAGACCTGGAAACCTACAACTTCATCAAAAACAAAGACAAGCTTATGCTTAGTATCATCCTAGATTATGTCCAAGGCTGACAATCAAGCAATCTTTATTTTGGACATGATGTTTTAAATCATATTCCAGTGCCATAAAGCTACTGAAACTTTTTTTGACTATTTAGAAAGATGTCTTAGTACAACAGCTTACCTGTTACACCAGAGGAAGTAATGAGTAACAGAAGTTAACAAGTGTCAAGAAGCTGTGAATTTATTGTGGGTAGGAAGTAATACATAAAGCTAGACATAGAGAAGAGAAGAGAGTGTGTGTCATGGTTTAACTCCAGCTGGCAATTATGAACCACAAAGCAGCTCACTCACTCCTCCCCATCCCTGTGAGATGGGAATCAAAAGAAAAGTAAAACTCGTGGGTTTAGATACAAACAGTTTAGTAGGACAGAAAAGGGAGGGAAAATAATAATTAGTAAAAATAGAAATAATAATAGGATATAAAATGAAGGGAAAATAATAACAGCAACAGTGTACAAAACAAGTGAAGCACAATACAATTGCTCATCACTTGCTGACCAGCCAATCCCCAAGCAATATTGTTCCCTGGCCAGTTCCCCCTAGTTTACATACTGGCAATGACCTCATATAGGATGAAATACCCCTTTGGCATGTTTGGGTCACCTGTCCTTGCTGTGTTACCTCCCATCTTCTCCTGCACTCACAGCTTCTGCTGGCAGGGCAGGATGAGAATCTGAAAAGTCCTTGAGCTTATATAAACACTGCTTAGCAACAACTAAACTTCAGTGTGTTATCAACATTATCATCATCCTGACTGTATAACGCAGCACTATACCAGCTGCTAGGAGGAAAATCAACATTATTCCAGATGAAATCAGGACATTGTGCTAGGAAGGACACTTTCCATCTTTCAAGAAGCAAGTCTTAATACTGTCAGGTGATATGGTGAACCTGATAGATGAGCAGCCTGCAACCCCACATTGCAGATAATGAGTTCCCTTCAAAATTTTACTATAGGGGAAATATTCATCCTAATTTGTTAAACACATTTCAGAGCCCAAAGAATAAAAGAGTTATGCTTCCTTTTATGAAGACCCCCTGATACATTGCATTTGAGCAAATGCTCAAAATGAACTTGCAGATCCCTGTGAGCATAAATTTAATTGATGATGACAATGGATATGAAATCATCTAATTCTACTGAGTTATAATACACCAGATGATTTAACAACTCATTGACATGGCAGAATAAGCTAATTTACCATTTATTGCAGAAGATATAGCATCTCTCCATACTTACACTATTTCTTACCTGTAGTCTCCTTGAAATTATTTCTGAGTTGTGCACTTAAAATGAATGATACAATAACTGTAAGTATTAAATATCTAACTAGACAGACCCACTTGCTGTTTGATGTTTTATGACCTATTTATGTTACATTATCAGGGTATGCTTGTGGTATTTTGAGGAGTAATGTAAGCTTGTTGTGCCAGCTTTTCCTCTGTTGAATCTGAGCCACAGTAGGATGGCCCTAGGAGAGCTATCTTCTTTTATGTGGCCCTAGGAGAGCTAATTCTTGTTATGTGGTTTCATGGCTTTTGTCTGGCTCAGATAAAGCTCAAATCTGCCTGAAATACACCATGGTGATGTACCCCACACCATCCTCTTCACTCTGTAGATCTAACTCTTGTGGGACAGTCAGTCTACCTATGAAAAGAACTTGCTAAAAAACTGAAACTGCATCCTTGGAACAGGAGGAACAATGATGAAAATAACAGTGTGGAAATCCAAACACCTTCAAAGCAGTGTTATGCAGTCACATGTAATATGTATGACCAGTGTTCCCTATAAATCATAAATATGGTCTCAGCAAATCGATAGCTGCCTTCATGGAAAAGCTGCTTTCCTGCCTATATGCAATCTGCCTCTTAGTTTCTTACCTCAACTGTAAAGTAGCTTTTTGTCTTCTGTGACAGAGCTACTGCAGCTTGCACAGTCGTCTTTGTAGCACAAGGCACTCTCACTTGCAGTAGCCTTCTTCAAGGTCTGGGTATCACCAGCACCAAAAACCTCAGCGTTAGTTTCTCCTCAGCCAAAACTCAACTCATATGAGAATGGCCTTTAAATTTGCTGGCTTGTCCTGCAAAAAAATCTGGCTGGCCAGCAGTGTGGGTGTTCAAGGGTAAGGGCTTCCTGTGGTTTGAGATTTGACAGACTCCAGTTGGTGCCCTTAGCTATTTGACAGTGGTGTGGCAACGCTAAGTGGTTGCTGATAACCAGGTTTGCAGTGATCATGCCTCTGTTTTCTGTTTTTGTTTTTTTGTTTTTATCTTTTCCTCAGGGGAAATCGCTCACATCAAAGAGGTTAACCAGTCTAGTGCAGTCCTACTAAAAGGATCACCTTGTAGCATGGAAGCAGACTCAAATCATTATACATACTTTGTAGCTCACTGATTGCCTGACTCAGAGGACAGTAGAACAAGATGTTGCATGAGCAAGGACCTGACTTATTTTCTTTTGTGTATACTAAGGCTTTACAGACTCCGAGGGACTCTCTAGCCTTTCGATGCCTCCATTTCGAAAACTGTCTGCTCACTTCCTCCTTCATATCAAGCTGGATCTGTGTCTTTTTATTTTCTGCAAGCTCAAGTACAGTGAAAAAAAAGCTTCTGCTAGGCACAGTTTATTAAAAAAAATACGTCAATCAAAAACTGGAAGAAATGTAAAAAGTGCATATATTAATAAATATACATATGGCATCACATTTATTGCACAATAAATTAGCACAGAAGGTTTCATTTCACTGATGTATTCACATTGAGAAAGAAAGCCTGTGTCTTTGTCTGTTGTCTGTATATTCTCTGTTAATGTTTCTTGCATTTATTTTTATACCATATTTAAAAAAGAACGCCTTTTACTCCAGATGTATTAAAGTTGATCCTTTCTCTGTAAATTTGTGTATGTTTATATTGTTGTTTTATCTTTCATTAAAAGATTCAGAATCTCTTTCCTTTGGGAAGTTTGAGATTTTAATATTGGATCCGAAGATTAGTCAAGAGCAAAATCATCTCCAAAAGTTACACACCTTGTGCTTTCTAAAAAGTGACATGAAAAGGCATTTTCTTTCTCTCAGTGACACCTAATCAAACATACTTTATTGATGATCATTTACTTTTTATTTTCTTTTTATCAAGCTAGCAGCAGCGAGACCTTTCCAGCTTGCTCATCACCACATAAGCAAAGCAAACCTTTCTTTAAGCTGGAACCTTCTGTTATTGCAGCTGCACGGCCCGTATAATCCTTCAGTCTCTACCCAGGATGGGATCAACTGCAGTGCATTTCCTTAGGAACCCCCATGAACAAAGCTGGCTGAAAAAAACCCAAGTGCATGCTCACTAAATAGGAAGGACAGGGTTTCTTTCTCCTTGCTGTCACTTGTGATATAATGCAGCACTTCAAGCCTAAAAGGTAGTGAGTGGTTTGGGAGTGCAAAGTGTTCTGTCTGTAGAGCAAACTGTGAGTAGCAGTGCAGGAGGCTGTCCTTTTAATTCAAGGGCTCTGTTCAGGTGTACTATTTATTGAATGTCTACTGCTGAGGTTACTCACGGAGACTTATTGACAGATTTACAAGAGCACGCAGCCGTTGCCTGTGAGACAGCAGATATGATACGAAACTTCTGAAGCTTAGCTGAGCTGGAACCAGAAATCTCTGCTTGGCCTGAGAAACAGCACTTTTGACTGATATGACATGAGGATAGGCAGAATCTATGAACAGAAAAGCGACGGTGGGAACTAAGTCAAATGACAGAATGCTGGTCTCTCCAGGGCCTCATAGGTTGCAGAGGACAAACAAGCCTTTGAAGGGATGCACAGGATGGACTCAGGACAGCCAGCTCATGCCATCTGTTGTGCTGCCATTGCTCAGGTGTTGAGAAACAGGAATCTCGCTTCAAAGGGACTACCAAAGCTAAAATTGCACACCCAGACATAGATGCAACCAGGCAATATATTTGAATACATTATTGCTATATCATCTCACTTCACATCAGCTACAGACCTGAGTTGCAGCTGCTGGAAACAGCTGTGGGCAGAAGGGAGCTGAGCTGCCTCCTGCAGGCAGCACTTGCTTCTCCATGGGCTCTGCTGGTAGCCACAGCCCTGACTGCAGCATCTCTGAAGAGGCAGTTGGAATGAACCCAGGAGCAAACACATTATAAATCACCCTGAATGGCTGTTCCCCAGGTTTTTGCTTGGTTTGAGTTTCTGGAGGCTCAGGGATTGTTGTTTGTTCTTTGTTTTCACGTGCCACTGTGTTTCTGGTTTCTAGCTAGGATGATGATCACTGCTTTGGAGTGCCTTGGTTTTTGCTCAGTTCTACTAAGCTTTTATCAGAAAACACTGGAAGTGCCCTGTGAGAGCTTCATTTTATCAAGAGCACCATCTAGGTCAACTCAAAATACTCACGGTGTAGGGAGGCTTGACAAATTTTAATAAATTGAACACAGAACCCCAGATCTTTAAACTCTGAGACTTAATTTTCCTTTACCACAGAAATGCAAGCTCTCAGGCATGAACTCGGGGCCAGGAAATCCACAGAAATTTGAGTTCTGTTTCAATTGTCAGTGCCAAATAGAGATATTTATTTTCAAACTCCTGCTGCCACCAATTGCATCAGCTGGTATATTGCCTGCTTTGCCTTAGGAGTTAACTGATTCAACACCAGACTCTGCTTTGAAGAATCACCCCCCTCTAATAGTTAAAGTTTCAGATTCTTGCATTAGGTATTTCATTCAACTTTACCTGAAGATTTTTAAATTTTTTTTCTGAATCCCCTTGCAACACCAACTGGCTGATAAAAAGATATGGAGTATTTGTACTTCTAATAATACTTTTCTTTCAATAAATACAAAGTCTCTATTGAATTGAAGTATTTTCCTGTATTTGCACAGATTTTAACATGGTGTCTGTAAAGTAAAGATGTGCATTACTTAGAGAGATTTCAAAGTAGGCAGGGAGCTGTATTAAAGTTTCATTTGAACTTAGTGATGCAACTCCACTGTTACACAAGTTAATTTAGCCCAAACAAAATCTATTCTACAATCAGTTGATTTTTAAAAGATTTGTATGCAATCTTTTGATACCTCAGCTTATCACTTGCATCTGGCAGTGATAGAATACTGAGACAGCCAGCTCCAAGGAGGGGCAAACTTTCTTTTAGTTCGACACAGAGAAAAGAGAAATGTTTGCTTCCATTTTTTTAATGAAGATCTGCCTTCAGGAGTTAAGAGTAACTCAGATTAAGGTTTGTCTGTATAGCCACCAGACAGATGAAGTATGGTGGTGGTCACACAAAGAAATGCACATTAGTAGTTCCAGTGAGGCCAGAAGTCTGCTGAGGAAGAGAGGACCAAGAGACAAATCCAGTCTGAAGGGACCACATTTCTTGTCTTCTGAGGAAGAGCCATCAATCAGTGCCTCTTGGCTCTGCCCAGGAAGCTGGAACCATCTTCCCTTGTGCAATATTAATTGTAGTATTCATTAAAATAACCACTTGGAACTGGGGACTTACCATCTGCAAGTTTGGGTTCATCAGACACGCTCTTTCCTTACCCATCCTTGTGTCTAAAACAGCTCTTCAGCCTACAGAGGGGAGGAGTGTTTGCTGGTGTTGCTGTACCCTTGTAATGGTTTTATTCTCACAGCCCAGAGCGGAAAGAAAAATGGACAGTGAGAGAGATGGGAGCTTCCCTACCACCTACCTGAGAGCAGGAAAATACTAAGTCCTTCTTCCCTCAGGTGCAATTGAAAACTGCTCTTCAACACTACAAAACCAAAGCAGAAGGAAAAATGCCTGAAGCAGTCATGAGAGCAACTGCAAAATGCTGAGCTGAAACAGCAGTGGAGACTGGCCAGAAATTAATGGGCTAAAGGTGAATACAGGAGTAAGAAATGGGAATTAATTGTGGTGACACGAATGGAACCGACAAGGGAGGAGAACTGGGGAACTGAGTAATTAGGAGCAAGAGAAGCTGAATGCAGCTGGTGGATTGCCAGCCTGTTGGCTGCAGCCATGGCCAAGCAGAGTTGGAATCAAACCCCCCCCCCCCCAAAAAATCAGAAAAGACCAACTGTTAAAATCCAACAGTGTCATTGTTTTCATCTAGAAAGCAATTAATACCAAATATAGAGAACTTTTTTCATATTGCTCCCCTAACATTGTCTGAAATCATGAGACAGAAGGGCCAAATAGTCATCCGAGATAAAACAAATAGGAGGGCAGGAAACAGTTCCAGAAAATGACCTATAAAGGAATGAATTTATGATATTTGTTTGTTTTTTAAAAAATGAATGAAAGACAAAACAGACAATTAAAGTGAGGGAAGGCTTCTTTCTTTAATTAACCAGGGAAGGAGGAGTTTGGAATCACTAGTGATTGTTTTATGTCTCTTCTATTGATCTTTATGACAAGTGATCAGCTGCTTGAATTTAGATTTTAAAATGACTATCTTTTCCTTTCTAGTTAGAGATGTCATGCATAGAACTAGCACCACTGGACATATTATTGCCTAAAACTTAGTAATTTTGCTATAAGGAAGTTAATATCTAAAGGGATGTATATAAAATAAGGTTTCAGTCCCAAGATATTCAAGAGAAATTATCAACAATGGCTTTGAACATATTTTTTGTCCACAATTCATTCAAGCAAGTTAGGAAGTGGTCGTGAGTCATAGTAATCTGCCTTTTGATCTGCCTGTGCTAAACATATAACACTTTGTCTCCTGTGAGTAGCAGACAAGCTGCAGTCCTAAATCAAAGAGGTGGAGGGGAAGAGGGGACCATCTCTTAGAGGCTGGACTCCTCCTCCTGATGTTATTCTGGACTGTGGAATCCTCAGGTGAGGACTGTGTACTAATAAGTGGGACTGCAGAGTCTCTCCAAGCAGTCATTTTTTCTGCCACCATGTAGGTTTTTTTCCTAATATCTAAACTAAATATCTATTGCAACATTGCAACTACCTTTTTTTTTTTTTTTTTTTTACTGGTGTTTTCTGAATTGTTGGCTGACTTCATTGCTCTCCTCCAGACTGAGGGTGATAGAGCTCTCTTGGAGGACAGTGCCCAGTGGCTGCAGGGCTCCCTCCCAGGATTTTGGGAGGAGAGCAGAGGGTTGCTGTTGTACTTCTGTCTGTATGCATAACTGAGTCTTGCCCTTTCTTTTTTCTCTTTTTTTCAGTAAACAGCCACAACTGAACTGTGCTGCCTTACATGGCATGGTGCTGCCCAGATCCTTAGCAGCAAAATGCTGTTGCTTTTCGTGTGTAGCTGGCTCGTCTTGGGTCAGTGAGGTATCTCCAAGTGACTGTTGAGTAGCATCCTTGCTTTTCAGACCATCTTTCTCTTTTACCAAGGTCACTTTGTTTTACTTCTAAGCTGTGAAATACTCCTAACCCTTTTACCTGCTGGTTTCTTTATGTGTGGGTGAGAGTGAAGAATCTGCTGGCCTGATTCTTTAATATAGACACATGAATCAGAGTGGGTACCAGCATTGCTTTTTGCCCTAAGGGATCAGTATGTGTAAATTTTTTAAGAGAAATTGCCATGACAATAAACTCTGAGAACCTGCTTAAATCCTAGATGACAGTCCTTATTTACAAGTGTGGATGGTAAATGTCAAACAATATTAACACACGATTGTAAATGTTACCTTGTTAGTGGCATTCGCACAATTTTTATTGTATTTTTTTGCACTCCCAAAATATAACCTGCTGCATTCAGCCTCCTTTTCTCTTTTGTTTGTTTGTTTGTTTGTTTTGATTTGGTTAGATTTTGAAATCTACTAGATTTATCAAAGATGCCAGCTTCCAAAGATATTATTTACCATCCTTCCTCTTAAACTTGTGGCTGCTTCCTCCAGTGTATTACATAAATGAAACAGTTCATTATTCATATAACCTTTCTACCTACCTCTTTACTCCTTTCCCCCTTTCCTTTTTGAAAGATGTGTGACAATGGCATATTTAATGCAACTTACTTTCCTGTCTTTTTGCTGAGAGGAATGCCTTCTGATGAACTGTTCTTTATACTACTCATCTTTTCTTTCAGACACTCTTTCTTCTCCCTTCCCCTCAGTAACATGTGTTGTAGGAGTCTGCATCTCTTATGATTACTTCTTTTTTTCTCCTTCTGATCATCCCTCCATTGATGCCTCCCGCATGTTCCTACAGTGCCCACTAATGGTCTTTACACTTACCTCCTCTGTTTTATCTTTCTTGGAATTGTAGGACATTACAAGGGGAAAAAAATGAGAAAGCATTAAAGGAAAGTCTGCTGCTGGCACTGGGGCTGATGCCAAACATGTCCCAGCCTGTGACCTGTTTTCAGGGGACTGTCCTATTCAGGCGTCCCCTTCCCCGCCCTCCTCCCATCAGCTCTCCTCTCCTCCTTCAGCCACAGCTGCCCTAAACTCCCTTCTTCTGTGAGATGTCAGTGGGGATTCAGACATAGTAACACAAAGCCTTTTGAGGGAGGGAGCATAAATCCAGAATGTCATCAATGGCTAAATTTTATTTCAAATATTCTGGTGTTATGAGTTGAGACACTAGCTGGGAAGTAAATAGCTGAAGATACAGGTTATACAGGTTAACAGGTAATTAAATAGATAATGCTCAGTTAATGAGAGAATCAGTTTCCAGAAAGTCAGTTCTGGGAAACAGTTAAATTTGTAATTCCTAAGTCAGTTTGGGTTGTTCCATTCCTTTATCCACCACACCCGGATTACTTCAGCTACCCTCTGAGCCCCCGACTACCAAGGACTTGACAAATCTCTCAGCTTGCTTTCCTTCTCAGTCCTTTTCATTACCTTTTTCTGTTGCTGTTGCAAACCCCAGGCATGAGGCAGCAACTGCAGCTCTCCCAACAGTGCATTTCTGTGCAGGGAGGATTTTCAGTTATATGTTTGTTTATTTTCTACAATGAGAAGAGTCAAACTGTCAGACTTCCATTTTTCTCTGAAGGGCTTCTTCCCAGTGCAGTTCCAGTCCTACACACCCACAGCATCTACTTTACCTGTATCCTTGTGTATTATCAACATTCAGAGGTTTATTGGGGAAAAAAAAATAGCAGAAACAAAACAAACAAGTGTAGAAGATCTGAATTTTAGATACTACTTAAGATGTTGGTCAGAGCTGACTGGAACATCAGACAACAAAGAGACCTCTACTCTCCACTTAAACCCCACTGCTGTGTTCATACTCTGCTCAAGGGTTCCCATCTCCTGACCTTTCAGTGCCTCTGCTGATGTCTCTCACTATTTCTTTCTGTATATTCTCACTGAAATCAGAGATGTGGAACCCGCAAGGCTGACTTGAAAGCACAGGTACCCTTTGCTTGCTAGCTGGATGTCAATTGTGGCACCTTGTTTGGTATACTAAGGGGGATGGTGGTTTTTTGAAAGATGGTTTGGAGTCCTCCTGTCACTCCTCCTATCCCAGACCACACCACATGCTGGGAGTGCACCTTTGTCTCTAGAAGGCTTTTGAAAGTGACTTCTTTCCACCAATGGCACAGATTAGGGACAGTGGCTTTGACCACCTTTTATCTTTTAATGAGAAAGAAAAAAACAAAGTGTTTGGATGCTAGAAGACCTTGAGGAATAAAGAGAGACAAAGGAGTGATTAAAAAAAAACATTAAAATAAGAGCTGGGACAGTGACACCAAGGCTCCCCACCAGCCTCTCATGGTGGCTATCACTTACTTTCTGTATCCTGAGAGCACTCATGATAGCTGCTGACCTCCTGCTCTGTGTGCTCAATGCTGTGACCAGCGAAGTATCAGGAGTGAAAAGAAGAGGAGAGCGAGGCCAGGGGACACGTGTGTGTTTGGTGGCTCTGCCTGGCCTGGGCCTAAGCACTGAGAAATAAAAACTGAGCCTCAAGAAGACACGTGGGTTTTGATCTACATAATCTTCGAACCACTCAGAGACAGATGCTTTGATTTTCCCTTCAAGTGAACATTCTGAACTTGCTGCTTCCATTGCAAAAAAAAAAAAAAAAAAAAAAAAAAAAAAAAAAAAAAAAAAAAAAAAAAAAAAAAAAAAAAAAAAGGAAAAACAGAACAAAACAAAACAAAACAAATTAAAACAAACCCCAAGCCTTGTACATACCCAATGTGATGAAGAAGTGTAATGCTGCCTGCTGTAGAAGCCACATCTTTTCCAGTTCCTGAAAGCTCCTGCACCAGGATGGAGCTCATTTCTCCTGTTACTGAGGTCTGATGGTCCTGTGAATGAAACCATTAGGCCTCCTGTAAGGCAGAAAACAGCTTCTTTTAACAGCTCAGTCTCCCAGATACTGTTGCTTTCTCTATTTTGGTATGGTACTTATTGTTATTTGTTGATACAGTAGCACTGGTGTGACCAGCGCTGGTCTGGTACTGACAAAATTTTAACTCTTCAAAGGAAAAATGTGTGCTCTGTATTGGTACTACCTGCTTTGATTTGTGTAATACTGAATATGAAAACTATGAATTATTGAAAGTTATCATATGAGACGCTTTTTGGTATAGCACATTATTTGAGAATTCTAAATATTTAAAAAAAAAAAAAAAAGGAAGAAAGATAAGTCAGAACAGTTTTATTTACTATAGAAAAGCAAAGTACTTCAAAATACTCCCCATAGTGTTTCAAAATTGTATTTTTAAATTTTTTTTCCTTTCTTTTTCTTCCTATTTTCTTCCCCCCACACCCCCCACCTCAATAGTTCTTAAGTGGTAACTTGCTGCATCTTTCAGATGGGTTCAGTTGTTCCCCCAACCTCCCCGGGTCTTTTTTGTTGATTTATGTGCTCAGACCCTCACTTCATAGGAAACATATAAATGCGATTTTATTTTCCTCCTCCAAATCCCTCAGCTACGGCGGTGTTCAAAGTCGCTGGACTGCAACTGCAAGTTTTGCTTCCAACATTAAGCAGCCAAAAAAATTTCCAGAGGTGTGTAGGACAGAATCCCGCTTCAAACTGACTGGCCGGCACCGGGGCGGTGCCGGTGCCGGTGCCGGTGCCGGTGCCGGTGCCGGAGCCGGGTCCGTGGTGCCACCTGGTGGGTGCGCGCAGGAACCGCGCCCGCGCTGCTGGTTCTGCCGGGGGAGGGCAGGAGCGTCCCGAAAGAAGGGGACGGGTCCAGGTCCCCCTGTGCAGCCGCGGAGGTTCCGCTGCCCCAGCCTCAAGCCGACCCCTGCCCCGGCTCAGCCGGGCGGTCCCTGCCCTTCTCTCTCCCCTTGGATCTCTTTGTCTGGCCAAAGCCCGGCTTCCCGAAGAGAAAACACGGGTTGGAGCAAATAGGGCGGCAGGAGGTGGCAATGTAGTGTACCTGACAAGTAAGGAATCAGCTGTCCCGGGCTGCAGTTGATTTCAAACTCCAGCACCTCATTAAAAGTTGATGAGACCAATGCCTAATTTACTGATTGGATGGTCAGCAGCTGGAACAGAGGCACAGCAGGAGCCGGTGTTTAAAAGAACCCCAACAAACAGCATTCTTCCCATACCTATATAAAGAACACTGATTTTTTTTTGGTAGGGTACACCAGAGAAAAGCATCTCTGTTCAGATGGTTCCCAGACACAAATCATAGAATCATCAAATGGTTTGGCTTGGGACAAACCTTAAAGATCATCTAGTTCCAACCCCCCTACATGGGCAGTGTCCCACTAGACCAGGTTGCTTAACGCCCCATCCAGCCTGGCCTTGGGCATTTGTAGGGAGGGGGCTTCCACAGCTCCTCTGGGCTGCAGTGTTACTCCCCCACAAAGAATTCCTCCTAGGCTGTTGCAATTGTAATCCAGATACTTTTGGTTTAGCTTGAGTTGACTTCAGTAATGAAAAAACACAATGTTGTGCCACTGAATATAAAAGCACCCCCAAGCAAAGAAGAAAGAAGGGTAACTGTGAGGCAAAGCCAGCATGCCAAGGACTGGTTGGACTCTGAGACATGCAGAGCATGAGGTATGATGGAAAAGTAGCTGCACAGATCTGGGCTGTGAGTGCCTGGGACAGCCTGGACCCATCACTGGCAGGAAATCCAGCAGAGATCCCCTTCCAGGAGGCTGCCTCTGGGGAAGGTGGGCTTTGAAGTTGTGCATGGGAGCACCGCTCCTAGTTGTGCTCCTGATTGTATCCAGGACATTGGGATTTTGGTCCTGTGGTCTCTAAGTAAACAGGCTGGCCAGAAGGAAACCACTCCCATCTTGTTCTGGTTTTAGGGGGAGCCTCCTGGCAAGGGCTAAAATATCACTGGTTAGCCACTGCTGGAGTGCAGTGGTGCAGCCTTTGTAGCTCTCCACACATCAGTTATGATCTGTATCTTGGTGAGAATGAGAAACTAGATTTAAAATCCGTGCTTGAGTTACATGGGCTTCCACCTATGTAGTCGAGTTACATTTTTGTGTGCTGAAATACTGAATGCAAATAGGTTTCATTTTAACTGATTTCATGCTGCCCTTTCCCTCTTCTCCAAAGCCCCTAGTCTGTGCGATGGGATTGCTGAATCTTTTTTGTGTATCTTTTTCCCACTTCACCAAAGAACCATCTCCCAGTCTGTGAGGCCAACAGGCAAACCAGGGCTGTGGTCTAAGGACCTCAGTCGCTGAACCATTTTGGGGAGGCTGTTCTATGGGCAATCGTGTTTAAGTGATACTCTTCATCTTTGAAACTCAGAAGATGAAAGCAAAGCTTTTTCTCAATTCATAATAGACAGCCAATCTCCATAACATAATGTTTAATGAAAAATATAATAGGTATTTATATGTAATTTATGTATATATATATGTATATGGAATGGGTGTTATGGAAAGCAATCAACCCAACTTTAGGGGATGGAGAGAAAGTTTGTCTTTGCTTAGATATATAGCACTTTCAGGATGGTGTCATTTGATAATTCATGCCACATGTTCTTATAAGTAGGATGTTTTTCTTTCCTTGCTGTGTCTCCCCCCAAGTCCTGCTGAGTAATATTTCAGATGGTCACGGTTAAAAAAAGCATGTGACAACTTCCAGATGTTCCAATAATCAAAGCGATCTGCAGATCTAAGGGAGCAGACCAACAAACAAATGAAGGATAACTTAAAGGGCTGCAGTCTAGGTGGGGGGTCACGTTCAGAGGTGGTGTAGCAGGCTGAAGGGCAATCTTTTAATAACTGGGGAATTCACTGATGTCTACATCATTTGCTAAAAATGAGAAAGTCTGATGATGTGGCTGGGCAGGCAGGAGAAACCAAAAACACAGGGTCTTGTTGTGGTTTTCCCTCAGCTTGGAGCTAGCCTGGCTTCCCCGGGGAGTGAGGAGGGCTGTGATGGTGCAGCACAGCTCTGAGCTGGGCTGGTTGCTGGGCTCCAGCTCATGGGATGCAGCTGGGGCCGAGAAAGGCAAGTGTGCCTTGTTGCCATCTGTGCCACCACCACACCTGGGTCTGCCTTCTCCCTGAGCTGGTGGTGGCTGAGGCTGAGGTCCCTTCAGCAGAGAGGGGAGGACAGTTCTCAGAGGAGAATGCCTCTGCTTCTCTTATTACTATTGCTATCACTAATATTTCTATTACTACTATTACTGCTACTAATTCATGTGGAATCATTGCTAGCTGAAAGCTGGGCTTGGCTGCTGATGGAGAAAAGATTTGATTGCATCAAGGGAACTTCTGAGGTGTTGAATATTTCTGTGACTCCTACAGGCTGCTGCTTTTGAATCCAGGAGATTTCTACTGAGTACTCTTTGCTCTTGGTAGTAAAGCTTTACGTGACTTTTTGTGCAATTCTACCTGGGTCTTTACCACCTGGAAGATAAAGGGATAACATAGCAAGTTGAGTGCCTTATTAGGAAAAGAAACAACTTTTTTGGGGGGGGCAGCTTGACCACCATCAAAGCTAACTTCGGTTATTCTGACGCTCCTTCCTGCATTCCCCAAGAACCTGGAGAACTTCTGGCAAGATTGCTTCTTGGTTTTGTTCAAGAAATCCCTTTGTACATATATTGAGAGGGGAAGATACAATACACTTCTCACCTGAAAACTGGACCATATTGGCTATGTGCATGGAAAGGCCTGAGATTGAGAAGGGCATTGGTAGCAGTGTGGAGGCCTCGGAGGAAGCACAGCACAGCCAAGCACCCAAATGTGAGGAGGATGCTGCAGCTCACAAGGTCACTGGTATCTGAATGTGCTGCAAGGAAGCTGTGGCCATGAAAATTAGATCTGGACCACACACCAGGTATTTATTGTGGTGGATCATCTCTGTCCTGATTCATGTCTTCAGGACTGAGATGACAAGGTCATCTTATTCTGTAACCCTTACAAAGGTTTGGAGGCCTGTGTTCTTCTGCAAGGGAAATAAAGGAAAATAAAGCTACTCCATCACAAACCAGAAAACTGTGGGAGAAAACCCCCAATTGGCCTCTAACTACTGTCTACCCATCTATTGGTCATCCACCCATCTGTGGGCGTGTGTCTGCTACGCATTTGGATGTTTTTAGTTAAAACACATGCAAGGGAGTGGTGCGGGGAAGTCTGGATGGGGCAAGAGGAAGGCGGTGAGAGGACCTTTTTCCTGGCTGGTAAATCCATGCCTAGTCTCTCATCAAGGCTTCATAGTTTAGAGAGAATTGCATTTTGCTCTTCAAAAGACCTCTTAGTCTGTTATGGATTAAGAAGACAATATGCCTTCCACATTTACTCTCCCTGCAAAGACTGATTTTTGGAGGATTTGCTAGTCATTTCATTTCAGACATATTAACATGTTTGGATTTTTTTGCGGTTAAACTTAGACTTTGTCCTTCCTGAATCTTCTGAGGCTTGCTC
The DNA here is from genome assembly GCA_038090715.1 of Florisuga fusca. Classification (NCBI taxonomy): domain Eukaryota; kingdom Metazoa; phylum Chordata; class Aves; order Apodiformes; family Trochilidae; genus Florisuga; species Florisuga fusca. The sequence continues at coordinate 9,467,222 of JAAWXA010000011.1, forward strand.
TGTGGTGTTTGTCCTTTCACGGTCGTTACTGACACATACCTGCTGCGCTCATTGCACAAAATCATTTTGTCAGGGTAAAAATTACAAATTAAAATACTCTTGCAGAGGGAGGACCCCAAAAATAATTTTGTAACAAGAATTTCCTCATCGGTTCCAAACTGAACTTAATTTAAAATGAAAGCTAAATCTTTCCCTTTCGTACTACCCAGATGTGATCTTCCCAAACCTCCAGACATGAATAATATCTCGGAATTTTCCATCTATTTCAATGTCCTGGCCGTACTGAATCCAGCCTGTGGCTCCACCACCCATTCAAGAAAATCTGCAGACAAGGCCAATGCCTGCCACCTCAAGCCATTAAAATCAGCAGTCACACATCTTTTACTTTCTCAGTTTTCATTCCCTTCCATTGCTTGTTTTCAGCTGGACCTCCATTTTGCCCTTTTTTTGGGAACTTGGTAAATTCCCACCACTATCCTGTCTCTGCTTCTTCTTTCTTTAGAGCCTCTAGTCTTCTCCTTATTTTAATAGCCATTGTCCTCATCCATTGACTGCAGATCTTGGCCAAATCACAACAAAGTAAACAGAAAGGTTTTCCCTGGAATTTTAGATGCTTTTCTGTTTTGTTTTTTCTTTCCTCTTCTTATTCTTCCTGCCTGGCTGGATGATTTAAACAAATATTTTCAGAACAATTTGTCCTCAGTTGACTAAACTGGTAAATAATGGATAAATATAGTTTTGATTTAGAACAGCTTTCTGGCAAAGGATGGAGTACGGCAGTAAAAAAGAATTTTTCTCACCTTGAGTCATGGAATCTGGTTGGTTATATTAAAACTATTTACTTAACCTGTCTGTACAATACACAAACATCAGAGATGTCCCTTAGCATGCTGCCTACACTACACTAGCTACAACACATGGTTGGTAATTCTATTTTGTGAAACAGAAATAGCCTTGATTACTTTCTTTTCTGCATCAAAACCAGCAAAAATCTAATTTATATATTTAAGCAAAGGCCAGTCTTATTTTTCCCAGTTCTTTTTTTTTTTTTTTTTTCTTCACCATCTGGAAGTGAAATGTTCTGCCATAAGCTTCAAACTTCAGTGTGTAACAATTGAATTGTAAATTCCTCAGTGTCCTAGGGCTGGATGTCTACCTCCATGACTCCATCCTGCTTTCTTCACCAAGCCAATAAAATAGATGTTCCTGTGTTTGTATGGATCAAAGTTTGCATATTGCCTATGAAGCAGACAAAAGTCTTTTGTAAACATATTTCTGTGTAATTATTCAAACAGAGGATCTAGAAATACAAGCATTACAGTGTTCTTGATATACGTAGTAAAAACAAATCCCCAACTTGCAACAGTAATATGAATATAAGTCATTGTATTTTGAATTTTTATTGTAGGAAGTTATAGCAATAGTTCTCACAACCCATCTATTATCTCAGATTGTCTCTCTGCAGAATCACAAAAACAATCTGAGTCATTCCAACTTGATTCATGTTCAGTTCCTGTTTGGGAAGGTTTCCCTCACCATCAGGCTGCCTGGTAACATTTTTTCTGTGAAAGCTGCGATTCTGTGCAGGAGTCCCATGGTCTATGGCGGGTGCTGCAGCATGAATCATGGAAAATATGCATCCCTGCTTATTTGTAGCTGGTTATTTTTGCAGAAGTCCATGTGGAAGAGGAGCCATGGGGTTTGCTTCCTAAGTGATATACGTGTCTTTTTTGTCATTTTGATGGGGATTATTTAATAGCTGCTTATGAAACAAATCAAAAGATGCTCGACATCTGAAAGAGGGCAAAGAGGTGGAGCTGACTTGGAGTCGAGATTGATTATGAACCAGTTTCAGAAGGAGAGTCAATTTGCCTTTATGGATAAAACAAGGCATGAGAGGGTTGTGTCTATTTTTTCCATGGTCCTCTTCATGATCTGTCACTAAATTCTTGTGAACTTTTCTTTATCTTTGTGGTGTCTTTCATTTTACCTATGTATAATATGTTATTTTTAATTAGTATGTGCACAATATATTATTTCAATTAGTACGTGGAACTGAGTAATTAATAAAATACTTTGGTTGTCTCACCTGAAAAGCATAACAAAACCAGAAAAAAATTATTTCTACTCACAAGCCTCCCTTGCCTCACTTGATAGAGACATTTCTGAAGTGAGGATGCAGGACAGTATCTCTGTAGAATATCTTGGACATAAAGTGAAGAATAATGTGTGACCTCAGGGAAACAAAGCTACACAGAATAACCATGCTGCAAGCTAACATTTCTGCAGCTGAACATTTCAGCAGTGAGCAGCTTTATATCTGACAGTTTCCTACAAAAATGAGGTAGTCCTTTTACTGGGCTAGCATTAAGGGCTGCTAAATGAATAAAATTGTCACTTCAAAACATCAGCGGGCATTACAAAGATTAGGGTTATCATATACAATGAGGATTAAAGAAACTCTAAAGGATAAAGAAGTGCTCTGTCAGTTGATGGCAGGTGACTGAGCAATTGTCACTTAACTGGTGGGTCAAAGTGAAGTCAGCTGCAGAGAGACGGTGCATGGGCTGTGCTGGCTGGTGGGAGAAACCCTCCTCCAGGGTGCAGTGAGCTTAAACAGGACATGCTGGGTTGTGTCGAGGGCATCAGCTGGACCTGAAGTGCATGAGTAAAACTGGTCCAAAACTGATGTGACCCCTGAGGATATCCAGTTTTAACAGGGAGGCCTTCTTTCCTCTGTATGTGTGCTGGGCACCGAAGCATGGTGCTTGCTTCAGGTCCTCCTAAAGACTGCCTGGAAACCAGAAAGGGTGTGGGCGACTCACTGAGAGGATCCATAAGACTGGTACCTTCTGGTAGAAGTTTTAGGCACGCAATCTTTTAAACATATCAAGAAAAAGGTTAAAGGATTACCAGTTACAGATGGTAAGTACTCAATTTAGTGCTAACGCTCTTCTGATACAGTAAATAAAAAGATAAAAAGATAAAAAGATCTGGTGGCTAGAGCTGGACAATTGGCAGGAGGAAAAGGCTACACATTTCACTACTGGAACACTTAGCTACAGCATGGGTCACAAGAGGTAATTGTGGTTTTTCTAACATCAGTAATTTTTAAATCGAGAATAGATGTTGTTGGGTTTTTTAATCTAAAAATTGTGCTCAAGTTTAAACTGGATCAAATTCAAGGATGTTCTGTGTCCTAAATTATGTGGTTAGATGACCACACGGTGACTTCTGGTTTTCTAATCTGAAAATCCTTTTGCTCTGACAAAAAGGGATGGAGGAGCTTTTATCGTGATTGAGAATTCAGACGCTCGTTGTGTTTACTGGGGTCAGCACTCACCTTTCTTCCTCTTTCCAAACCAGCTTAACACTGACTGCTCCTGGCTGCAGAGCTGCACTAGGCAGACCTCTCCTGCCTAGCCCAAGGATGCTCCTTTTTCATTTATTTCTCTCCTCCCAGGCTGGAAACCCACACTCATTTTTCCGAGGAGCCAGGAGCCACCTTGAACCGGGGAACTTCTGTAGCGCTTTGAGAGTAACCATTCACAAAGACCTTACAGCTCTGAACTACAGCATGCACAAAGAATACTTTTTTTCTAGTGACTACAAAATGCTGCAATAGGTTTTTCTCAAATGCAACTTCTCTTAGTGGCAATGGAGCTTTGTATGTTAGCCACCAAGGATTATCAGATAATTGTGATTAGACGTTCTCTTCAGAGTAACTTGCATCATTTAAGAAGAAAATCCAGCTTCAATCAAGCTGTTCAGAGTTTTTTGAAATATTCAGATGTAGAGCTCCCAGCTTCCCTGTTTTACCATTGGGGTACAGTGCAAAATGTTGTAAAGCAGGCAATAGTCTCAGGATTTGTTGCAGTTATTAATAATTTATGAATACAGAAAGTTCACAGAAAAGCCTGCTCTTGTGAACTTTCAGCCAGCATTTGCAAACTAAGAAGCCATAGATTATTTACATAATAAATGAATGCATATCTGTCCGAATGTTTAATAAAGATAATATGTGAGAAGCATGAAACAAGTCATTTTCCTCTGCAGTAAAATATATGTTTCTTCTATTGGAAGAATTCTTCTATTGGATGCAGGGCAGTGACAATAACAGTTTAAATCTGTTGAAGATTTATGTTCAGAAAATGATACTCTGACAAGAACGATACCAAAAATGCAGGTCTTAGACTGGGAATTGTCAAAGTTATTGAAGTTTGATAAAGTAATGATTGAATTCAATTTAACACACACGGGCGCACACACACACCTTATTTAAGTGGAATCTTGATAGCAGAAGGTAAACTGAACTGTGCAGCACAACCCAGCAAAATGTCTCTGTAAATACTCTGTCCCCAGGAAGACATGGGGACAGAGATGCTATCGATTCTAAAAGATCAGATCACCTCTTTCTGGTGACTTTGGCTGTATGAATATGCCTGACTGGAAACGTGAATGCTGTTTGGTCTACAGTTGCCATATAACCTACAACTGTTTGCTCCTTATGCATGGTCTCTCTCCTCCACACAAAGTACTGATCAAGGACACATGAATGCTACCAAGAAAATAACATGAATGATATCTACACTATAACAATAGAGGTGCTTTTTATTTCCCAAGTGGCCCCAACAGACTTGAGCACAGCTTCCAGCCCTAGGCTAACATTTGCCATCCTTTTGGCAGCACAGCTGGCTTCAGGACTAGGAGTCCTGGTAAGATGAGTGGAAAATATTTCTTCTCCATGCACTCACGTACCAGCTACAATTCAAATGTACTGAAGATGTTTCTCTCTTTCAATATCTCTCCACACATCTGAATTTCAGATTTATAATATTGCAAATTCACTTTAGGTTTTACGTCACACAAAGTGCCTTTGTTAACTGTTGATATTTGGGCTTGACAAGAAGAGCAGAAAGGAAGCACGGAGAGGGAAGAGACTAAAGTCTGTCAGTAACATTTCTAAACTGGGGTCTGGGTCTGCTGACTCGTTGGCAGCACACTTCTGGGCTCAAAACTGGAGTGGTTATTGTCCATCAACACTGGGCAGTTCCCAGGCTGTGAGCCCATCCTGACCCTCTGCCAGCAGAACTCTGAAGCCGTGCAATTTTAGAAGAGGTAAGTGGAAGAGGAGATGGACCCTTAAAGATGAAAAGGATCATTCCTCAGAGCTAGAAATTACAGCACAGCTCTGGTTAAGACCCCAAGCTCCAGTTTTATTGATTAAAGTAAAAAGCCTCTAGTGACACTAAATGCTACCTTACTGCTCCTGTTAGTATGAGGCAAGGAGATGCTGCAAGTGGTTGCAAACCAAAGATTAACTCCAAAGAACTTTATTATAATAGCAGAAAGTGAACCCAGATGATGGAAAATACATTTCTTGGGAGGTTGGTGTGACAGACATTCATTCCTGAGCTGTCATGTGCTGTAGTATCTGCTTTACATTCCTACACAGGGTTTTCAAACAGTCAGAAGAAGTAGTCAATCCTTTCAAATTTGGTAGAGTGATTCTGGCATTGATTTCTGTGGCTGTAGTCATGTGTCAAGAGACTATTTGTGCTGGCATCCTGAGTTCAAGACACGCCTGCTTCCTTGATACTTGAATCTCAAAAACTCCACTAAAAGAGATGCCAGTAAACTGTTATTCCCTGCAAGCACCAGTTACTCCATAGATGTAATAATAGAAACAGCCATCACACTTGTGATTACACTGGCCAACCAGGGCTGAAACCTTGGCTGTGTTGAAATCTTTGGTCAAGATTTGTCTGGGAAGAGCAAAAAGGTTTTCACACAAAAATAAAAAGACAGCAGGGGAAAAAAAAAATGTTTTGTGTAATAGAGGTAAATGTTCTTGTTTTTCAACATCTCAGATGTCAGTGCCCTTAGTTTTTAAAAGTTCATTTGTGCTAAAATAAAACAAAACCAAAGTTTACTCCTGATTTCCATCTCTCCCTCCAAACCAGAACACCTGATAGGACTAGGTACTGGTGTGGTTGCTGGCAGAGCTCTGGCCCAGCTGGGTGCCAGGGGGCATGATGGTGGGTGATGAGGCCAATCGTGCACCAGCTGAACTCCTTCTGGCTAACACAGGGATTTGGTTCACCTCCTTACCAGCTGCTGACATCCCAGTCTGCAGCCCCAGACAGACTTTGGAGAGCCTCCAGCCTTCAGACAGAAATTTTCCTCTTTGCAGAGCAGTCAAGCAAATGCCCATGCTGATCAAAGCAGGGCTGTCCATTGGTTTGCATGGACTTTGGAAGACAGCCAGCTCTGCCAAACAAACACCTGTGGCCCAAATATCTAAACCGTGGAAAACACTGTGGAGCATCAGGTCCTTGACCTTTAAGCCAAGTGAGATTTCTGAGTAAATGTTTCTAAAAGCTGACTTAATTAATGATAAGGAGAGAGAATTAACTGAACTCACAGATATATTTTAGGTGACCATGGGCACGATGATCAGCATGTTGTAATAAGATTCAAAAGTGTTGTCGGAAATTAGAGTTTAAGTGGGAGGTTTTGTTTTGTTTTGTTTTGGGCTCTTTGCATATTTCTTTTTAGAACTGGTGTTTATTTATCCGTGATGGTAATTTCCTTGTAGTTGTTTCTTGCTGCTGCTTTCAAAAAGATGAGCAACGTCAGAAGCAGGAGAAACACCAGGTGGCAGCACCAGGCTGTTTGATGGGGCTGTTCCCTCAAACTGGGATAAAACGAGAACCTGGCTGAACAAAAGTTTCTTAGATGTCTTTGTACATCTTCTTCCATTCTCCTATTCTTTTGGATTGTTTGTTTGTTTGTTTGTTTGTTTTGTGCTAGATTTGTTTTGGGGTTTTTGTTCTCTTCTTTTTCCTTTCTGTTTTTTTCTACTCAGCACTGGAAAGAAGCAGAGCGGAGGAGGAAATTTGCTATGTCAGGTCATCCTGTATTGATTTAGTAGAAGACAGTAAGACCTGATGTGACCTGCTGAAAAGATGACATGAGGTTATGGCCTAGCCTACCAGTGCTTCACGTCGTATTAAACACTCGACAGGGGCAACATCTGGAGGGTTAAACAACTGCTGGGTAATGCAATTTTAAATACCACTTCATCAAAGTAATAGACTCCACAGGACCCTCTTGGGATCTGTAAACTGATGTGTTCCAGGCTTTGTGTGCTGCAGCCCTTTTGTGTAACACATTAAGGAGAGCCTGATAGCTCTGCCTGTTGCAGAGGGGTAGAACTGAGATTTGCAAACTCCCTCTTGCTTAGGCCTGGGATCAAATGCATGGGCCTTTACTGCTTTCTTTTTGCTCAAAGCTTGGTAGTTTGCATATTCGAAATTCCCATGAGATGAAGAAAAGATTTTAGAACAACAGCTTTACTCTTGAGTCTATTTCAACAGCAGTGTATGAGCTTCAAAAAGAGATTGGGTCTCCTGCTTTCTGTTTTCCATAGTACCAAATTTTTGCACTCTTCACAACCAGCCAAGCTTTCAACCTCAACAGCAAGTGGAACCCTCAGGTCTTTCCTAGGCCTGTCTCCTCTCCTGAATTCTTCAAATACAACCCAGCTGTAGCTTCAGCAATACACACCATGAAGGAAATGTGGGCTCCAATTTCGTGGACTGTGGAAGCTGCTGCCATCATTTAGCTGCAAGTCAATGTACCTGGAGGAAGAATGCTGTGCAATTTTTGAAATAACTCTTTCCACTATTTCCCAGCTGCTAAGCAACAATTTTAAAAAGACCCTCTAGATAATTAACCACTTTAGTCCCATTGAATAATTATTCACTCTAAGAGGGGACAGCCCCAAAACTTTTTCTATTGCCTGCTAATGCAGTATTTGCCTTCTGAACCCAAATCCAGCAAAACCCTTAGCCCACACAGATCTCTGCATCTGGGCACACAGAATTTGATAGCTGTCACCAACCAATCTTTGTCACTGCCAGGAACATGTGGAAGGACACCTGGTAACTACTTCCCAGGGACAAAAATTAGGGTAAGGCTTGCAGCCAGCATGAGGCAGCAGCATTCAGCCAAGGTCAGTGGAGTGGCTTTGATTCTTTCTGAGTAAGTATAAGACCTCACTGCTGTCCTTTCTTGTAGATCCTTCTCTCTGCTTTACTGCAACCTTTTCAGATCAAAGGACAGCAGAAAACTCCTCTATTTCCTGACACAGTTACAATTCAGAACTCTTTTCTGGGTAAGTTTTTGTACGATGTCTTTCAAAGAGGGATGCTGACAGTAATCATGGAAGTGGGGGAAGAGGTCTGACTATAAACCATTACAGCAATTTTATTCTTGTGCTTGTGTTTTCTTAAACTCCAGGAGGTTATAGAGAAACCAGAGAAATGTGTAGTTACATCTCTGTCTGTCCCAAGCCGTATGAAATAGCCTTCAGCTACTTTTGTGATGTCCTCCATGCCATTCCTGTCCAAAATGTTTGTACCAGGCAGTACTAGGCACAACTGGTCATATTAGGCCAACTATTCTTTGGGACTGATAACATTTATGAACTTGGTTATGGCCTACACTTTAGCATTAGAACTGAAGACTGCAGGCACATGAACTACTGCAATTTGCTTACTAGAATTATTTTCCATCCCTCATTACTGCTGAGGAGACAGCGGCTGCCCTCCATCTGTGGAGAGGTCTTCATAAGAAAATGGGGAGCAGTAAGGAAACAGCATGAATTCTCCAAAGAATGCATTAGTTTATTTATTTATTTCAAATGTCTTTCATGTCTTGCTTTGTGCATCTTTTCCAAGAAGCAAATGCTTCGCAGATGGAAAGAAGCAATTTTCAGTTGTAAAAATTCTAAACAGTTCAGGTGAAATGAAAAACAGAGCTTCCTGGAGTAGCGCCAGCTTTTTTTTATTATTATTTTCCCCCAGCCCCACTTTGACTGTGAAAATATTCACCGACCTCCAGACTTTATAGTATGAGAAATGCCCTGCCTGGGGTCTAATCTCTGCCTGAGGTATCTCTGCAGGGTCGATTAGAAAGGAAGGGTCCTATTTCCATGCAGACACTACACATCTGCTCTGATTTTCTGCAGGGTGGATCTGCAGTAACCCTACTGGAAAAAATTGAGTCTTACATAAACCAAGGTTATAGTGGCATAGCTCATCTCCTGGAGGGATCTCTGCTGTGTTGTCATGAGGAAAAGGTACTAATTTGTCCACTGATACTCTGTTTTCCATCAGTTCATAGGGCTAGGTAGTGAAATTAGGAGAAAAAAATCATAGGTGATTTGTGAGAAAGAGTAATGAGCTTACTTTTAGATACATCCACTGATAAAACCTTTTAGGATTTACAGCAGATTGAATTAGCAGGAGCTTTTGTAATTACCCTGAGAACCTTTGGAAATCACACACTGCCGATGAGGCACTTAAATCTCCCATATGCTCCCCACAGGGAGCTTAACTCATCCTCCAGGAGATCTGCCTCGGAGCCAGACACCTATAGCCAGACATCTATACATCTATGACCTGCTATGTGTAGACTGAAGCCCAGCAGAGGACAAAATAACATCTCCCTGGTGCTGCCGGTGGCTGTGAGCCTGCAGAGATCCCCACACAGGGCACACATCTGCAATGCAGGGAATGAGGACAGGGACCAGAGCTGCCTCTGGGGGATGGGAGGGGGGGGCCAGCTCCCTGGGCTCTAAATCATTCGGGACACTCAGGATCACAGAAGAAGGTAAAGGTGGAAGAAGGCCTGTAATTATTAGCCCCTGCCATGTCTCTGGCAATGCATCTCTGGCTCACTGGGGATGTTGCAATGGATTTTACAACACGCGTTTGACAAGCGTGTCGTGAGGGGGCTCTAAAGGAAGAGAGAAAACCACTCAGCAGTAAGTGCTGAATCAGGATCTCAGTGTGCAATCTGACATTATTTGTTACAAATAAGTCTGGGACATTCCCTGAAAAACAGGGAATGTTTGAGTTGTGCAGGAAATGTCTGCTTACTTGTGTAACTGCTTGCAAGGTACACAGACTCATCAGGCTCTGACTCCTAAGTCTTATGACAATAATGTGTTTTCTTCCAGACATGTTCAGTTGCATATCTGATACACATACTGCTCAGCCAAAATTACTTGTTAGTGATTTATTTTGAATATCCAGCCTTTACCATATGACATCACCTCCTTAACTTGATGAAAAAAAGGTTTAGACTGAATTCTTCCCATTACAAACAATGGGGCAATGGTTGCTTGATGCCAACATTTACTGATATCAAAGCAAAATATTGTCCTGGTTATTTGTCTTAATTTAGCCCAAACAGTACACAAAGCACAGTGTAGAAAAACAATATGTTCTTTCTTCTGAACCAGATCATCACTTACTAATTACTATAAGATTTGAATGAAAACAGAGGCGTGATTCAGTGACGCTTTATAGAAATTATCTCAATATATCTGGAGGGTTTTTTCCTTACCCTGACTGATGCAGGGGCCATAAAAGTTGCCTTATTATATCTGTCTTCATCCAAAATCTGTGAAGGTTTGGTTTTTAATTGTTTGTTGTACAAAATACAGCGGAATGGGACCCAGATCCTCTGCTCAGATCTCTAGGAAACAGCCACTTTATGTCTATATATGCAGATAGCAAAATACATAGTGTGTCTATGTATGTGTGTGTCTCTGTGTGTGCATGCACATATATATATAATCAGTTTTTAAAACTTTAATTAAAATTTATGAACTCCAATGGTATTTGAACTTCCCTCAAATTCAGGGATTGTATTTGTGTTGGACTGAATAAATTTTGCACAAACCATTTAATGTGCCTAAATCCAACAGGAAATCCAGCTTTCTATTAGTGAAAATTAGTGTGAGAACCGAGATGCCCAGAAAGGATCCTTTGCTTCTGAGCATGGACCAGAACACAGCCAGGGATGTGCCTGACCTTCCTGTGATTTCTGTCCTGTCTGGAAACTCCTGGATTGCAAGCTCAGATAAAACATCGAAGAAAAAGCAACATAAAGAAAAGTCTTCTGCACGACTACCTGAAAGACTTTGTAGAGAACTAGTCTGCTTACAGCACACTGAGAAAAAAAGATTTGATCCAAGATTTTTTGACTGAGGACTCTAGGACACGGTTGACTATGGATGAAGCTGTCTCTTCCCTGTTAGATTCCTGTTGCCTACAAAATCTTCAGCAGAAGCTATATGACTGCATTTTTCTCAAAGCTCCCTCATGGAACACCCCTCACTTCCACACATTTGGCAGACCTTTTCTTCCATCCACCTCAGCTCCTGTCTCCTCCTGCCTTCTCCCTGACAGCCCCAGAGGTGCCAGGGATGGGAGGTGTAACGGGGTGTTCCCTGTGTCAGTGGGGAACACAGGGAAGCCCATGCATCGGCCACTTCTGCACTACACTGTCTATGAACAGGTCCAAACAACACCCAGCACATCCAACACCAACTGTTAACCACAGCTCGCACGCTGTTGCTGAGAAGAGGGAGGAGAATTTCTGTCTGGTTGCCACTAGATGGAGTAAAGCCAAACCCGGAGGTTTTATTAGTCTTGAGATGGAAATGCTGCCATTTCCTTTATAGTAAGTTTTTTTTCTTTTGGTTTGTTTTGGTTTTATTTTATTTTTTGTTTTTTTTGTTTTGTTTTCCCATTAAGCTGCGAATCAAGCCTGTCTTGCTCTAGATGGAGTGACAGAACCCTCCTTATTTTAGGATGTAGCACTGATTTGTAACTGGGTCTGTTCAAAAGATTCACAGCACGTGGCCTCTCCAGTTTGTACACTGGAGGACTGAAATCAAATTCTTAAGAGACTGGTTCCCTTCTTTGTCTCCCAGCAGCCAATTCATATGAGTAAATAAGGAGTCTGAATCCTGGAGGCATCCCCCATGCTGTGTCTGTGCAGGTACACAGGTTCTACCTGCAGGCATCCAAGGCAGATCATGAGTATCTGATGGTGCTGACATCCTTGAAAGAGTTCAGTGGTAGTTCCTCTTCCCTCTTTCTCACTGCTAGCATACCTTTGGCACTTGTCTGTGTGGGCATCCTAACTTCCATCCTCTGCTCAGCTAATTGCATGCTAATAATACATGGGGAAATAAAAGAAACCCAAAACCTCTTATGGTACAGTGAATTATCACTGCACTTCTTTCACAGCTGTCCCAGTTTGAGAGGACCAGGATAGAAAAACCTGCCTGGGACACCATCCACAACTGCCAGGCTGTTGGTGTGGAAGTTCTAATGGGGACCAGCTGAGCTTATGGGAGGGGAGGAGAGGAGTGACCCAAATGAACCAATTGCTGTATTCCTTCCCATGGTGCTCAGTATAAAATGGCTCCCAAGAGAGTCCTCTTGGGGTTTCTTTGGATGATGTGTTAGTTTGGTTGAGATGTTCCTCCTTGCTCCTCTTTGTTTCCTTACCAGAGAAGAGCATCATTTACCAAAATAAGTCACCTTCTACTTACTCAAATTTATTTGTTTGTTTGTTTTCCAGCCTGAAAGTCTCTTTCCTTTATTCCTTTCTTCCCTCGGGAAGGGTAGTGAGGAATAACAGAGCATCTGTCACTGCCCAGCCACTGTCTAAAACTGAGGCAACAGCTCAGGTGGCATTCCCAGATGTGCTCAGCATTGTCCTCCTTCTATTTCCCACTATGGGAATTTTACCACTGCCTTAAGTGGCAGCTGGCAATAAGGTAAGGGTTATGGCTTCTGAAAATCTACTGCATACAGATCTCTGGTTGGAAAGATGCTGTGCAGTTCCAATGGTGGGCGTACACATACAAAGTTTATTATACTGTTGCTTTTTGTAATTCTGTGTGTAAATGGAGCTGCTCAGCCAGAGGGAATAGAACAGATTTTTTCAGTTGGAAGGGACTTGCAACAATCATGTATTCCAACTGACTGATCAGTTCAGGGCTGACTAAAAGTTAAGGCTTGTTATTAAGAGCAGTGTCTGAGAGCCTCTTAAGCACTGAGGGGCTTGGGGCATTGACTGTCTCTCTGTTCCAGTCTTGAGAACCCTTATCTTCTATAACATATTATTTGGCAAGAAAGTAAACAATTCATTACACTCTTCCTTGAATCTGAATGATAAGATTTTTTTAAACTTTGTTCCTTCTGAAGCAGGAACTATTTCTACTTCACAAATTTTGAAGAACTGCTAACCAAATGAATGCCTTGCAGATCTCTGCTACCACTAATACTCTTCCAGATGAGGCTGCTTGGATGTTATTTCTTTTACACCAAGTGAGGGTCCTTTTTACTGTACTCAGTGCTGAAATGATTTAAGGCATTAGCTGGTCAGAAATCCAAATACATCTCATCAAGGGCTTTTTAAAAGAAAATGTTTTGAGGAATGTTTCTCCTTGACAAATAATCTTGTATTTTCTCCAGGAAGTTTTGAACAGATTTGGGTAAAAAATAGAAACTTTGAAACAGGCCAATGTATCTATTCAAAATGCTTTGTTATCGTATTTTTGGGCTTTTTTTTAAGAAAGCAGTGAAATTGCATAACAAAATAAGAAAGAATATATGTATTTATCTTTTGACTCAAAATGTCATCTTGTTTAGGATTTAAGAATGAGTGGAACTTACAGGTCATCTAGACAGCAAAAAAAAAAAAGTTGCCATTTAACTGCAGGGTACCTCAATTTGAAATAAAACCAGTGTTTCTGCATGCAAGACTATTTCAACCTCTTTTGTAGAGCTCCCCATGCCCAATGCTTTGCCTCTTCGTGTGTGCCTGCAGACTTCAAGGCTATCAGGGTTTAAAGACCAGAGGTGGATTGTGAGGTCTGAGTGGAAATATCCTGGTTAGATCTCTGGCATAGGCAGTCTCTTGTTTCTCCCTCTCTCTCTTCCATCCTGACAAAGCAACTTGTGCAGGCCAGCTCCATTTTTTAATAACAGTTTATCTACTTGTTAGATCCTCAGTACCAGGATTTAGAATATTGAGGTGAGACATGTCTTCTGCTACTGGAGGGCATCAACCCCTTGGCAACCAAATTCTTTTCCCTACTGAACCTGTGGAATACTTGAAGAGCTTGCATCTTGCAACTTTCCAAACAGGAGCATGGCTTCCGTATCCTACCTACTACAGGATTTTTGACACATAAAAAAAGTTAATTTCCCCTTCTTTTCTAATAAATTTATGATTATATTAGCTCCTTCTTCCTTGACACCCCTGCTGGACTATAAATTTAGTATCTCATGTTATGAATATCATAAACACTTGTAATTAACACAGCATTTCTTTCAGGGTGCTCATACACATCATCTAACAATTCCTATGCTATTTTTTTCACAAAACTGGGCACTACTTAATTAAAAATGTGCTATGAAAGAGCTGATTATCAGTTGCTTTGATTAAACATTTTGATTGTAGCCATTAATATCCATATACATTTCTAATCTGCATGAGGGAGGGATCTATCACAGCTACTTGACTTCAGTTTTCTGGTAATTAAGCATCAAACAGAAGGGACTTCAAGGGGTTTTTTTTGGTAGTGATTGGAAAGAAAGAAGCACTTTTATAGGGCAAATAATTTCTTCTGAAGATATGTAAGGCTATGACACCAATAGATCTTTAGAGATATTTTTCTCTCTGCCATTTATAAAAGGGGCCCTAGGTGACTAACAGTAGGTAACTTTTTTTTTTTTTTAAAGCTAAAGTTAGCTCCCAACAGCTATGTCTTACTGTTAGCATCTAATGAATTAATGCTTTTATGCCAATTGAAAAGCTGTGTATTGGCACTATGGCTATGCATGTGCTTATGCAAATGTAATTGCATAATAATGAGTCTAAACTCCTGTATGGGTACAACTACGTTATACTAATTTGCACCCATTATTTTGCTTTCACAATAGAGTTTCTTTATGTCTCTTTCCTCCTGACCTACCTTTGTATCTCTTCATAGTCTGGAAGACATCACTGCCTAAAGACTTAGTATGTGGTCATAGGGTTTTTTCAACTTATTGAATTAAAAACATTTGGCAACATCTCTCTCTCTTCATTGCATATTGCTTGGCAATATTCTCTAGTGCAAAAGTGAT
This sequence comes from Florisuga fusca, assembly GCA_038090715.1. Taxonomy (NCBI): domain Eukaryota; kingdom Metazoa; phylum Chordata; class Aves; order Apodiformes; family Trochilidae; genus Florisuga; species Florisuga fusca. The sequence goes on from JAAWXA010000011.1 coordinate 9,482,227, forward strand.
TTTGAAGCTGGGTTCCTTCCTGTTGCTTGGAGCCTCCGATCTTTATATAATTTTGCAGCTGTGAAATATCATTTCATTCTAAGGCTGTAAAGAAAATTGCTTCCTTCTCTGTTGCTTAGGCAGGACCACCAAGCAAAGAGGAGGAAGGTTCCTGCTAGGGGCTGTGCTGGCTGTGCCTGAGTCCAGAGCAGGGGGAAGGGAGGGAGGGAATGAGTGAGTGTGTGGCTGCTGTGCCAGTGCCCACAGCCTTTGCAGAGCAGATTTATGCACGGGACCTGACTGTGCCTGGCACAGAGGCAGCTCTGTCAGTTCACCTGGCATGTGTGTCCTTGCTGTTCAAACCTGTCATTCAGCCACTCCAGCACTAGGCCTGTCCTCAGTCAGGAAAGAAAATTATGCCAATGATAGTGGTGTGTGTGTGTGTGTGTGGTGTTTTGTTTTTATATATATACATATAGATGGAAAAACGTCAGAAGGCACTAGGATAAGATTAGCAAAACAATTTCCATTGCTGACCAAACACAAATCTAAACCCAGGTCACCAAAGGTGAAATGTCACTACACCGAGTTATGCAGTTTTGACTTCCCAGCTAATCCTTATTTCAAGGTAATGAAACTCAACTGTCAGCTGGAATACCGTGTCCAGCCCTAGTATCCACACCTTCAAAAAGCTTTTGAAAAATTGGAAAGCATTCAGGAAACTGTTTCTGGAATGCTTTGAGAACTCTTTAATCCAGCAGACAAAGGCATAACAAGATCCAGTATCAGAAAGCTGTGTTTTGAAATATTCAGATTAGAGAGAAGGGGTGTGGGAATTGCATGGGCAAAGAGTTTTATTGGATTCTCTATTGCAAACTTTTGCATCTAGACTAGTTTACCTTGTAAAAAACATCAGTCTCTGCTTACCCAGAACTATACATTTGAGGCCACATTAAGTTAAATCAGATTCCCTTTTATTAGCACTCTATCAATTATTATATTAACTATTGTTAATTGCCTCACTTTTCATTGCATTGTTTAATTTCAAGCCTCTTCTCTGTTTGAGTGTCCATGTAAAAGTTTGTACAATAATTTCATATACAAAGGAACACTTGAGACAAGCTTTAGATAAATTCTGATACTTGATTATTTTAAAATGTGTTCTTAGGTTCTTACAGATAAAATAGATATTGCACCCTTTTTTATTTTTAGTAGGGATATGAGTTAGGATCCAAACTGTGACTTTATAGAGACATTCATGAGTGTAATGTGATGTATGGTGGTGCATATATTGAAAGGGCTGGAGAAGAGGTTATGCTTCAAAAAAGCAGCCTCAGAAAATTACTTACTATAGCACTCTTCCTTCACAAACTTAGCTGCTTGCCCATCATAAGCCCATCAGATTTTGTCAGTATTTAGAGCTGTTCAGCCATATTTCCATTAAATTTACTGTAAATATAATTTAGACAATTCATATTTTTTATATTTAATGTTCATATTGCAATGGTATCTTGATATTGTTTATGCAGCTCAAGGGGATGAATGGTCTAACAGGCCCAATGCGAATATTTGCACATTCAGATTAAAGTGTGGCATTCACAGATGCTTCCTTGAAAGAAAAGTCATTATTAAGCAGAAATAATAATTTTTGGACTTTAGGTAATTTCAGTATTTTCATATTTATCAGCATACTTTACACCAGTGCAATGAACATTCAGAAGAAAGTGGTGTGATACATCAGAGACTTACAATGTCCCTTCCTCTTACACATCATTTTTCTAAGTGGTGTGCTACCTTTCTACCTATTGCTGCTCCTTCTCTTGATGTCACTTTGTAATTGATGAGCCCTTATGTCATTAGAGTTTTCTCAGACATTTTCCTATGCCTCTTTTCCTTCCTTCTTGGTCACTCCAGTTCCAGGTTAGAAAAAAGTAGTTTAGAAAAGGATATTACTTGGGGAAATGGGGAGATGTATGTGCAAGTCCCCTTGCTGTAGCTACACTGTGATGTTCTGCTTGTCTGCAGTGCATTTTTCCATTGCACAAAGCCAGGACACCTGAAGGAGGTATGAAGTATTTCATGTACATAGAACTTTATTGTAATGCCTCTGTGTTGTAGCCACAGCACCCCAGGAGCTGCAGAAGTCATAGAATCATAGAATGTAAGGTTGGAACGGGCCTCCAGGATCATCTGGTCCAACCCTTCCAATTTTACTGTTTATATGAGATGTCCCAGCACCTTGTCGAGCTGAGAGTTAAAACTTTCCAAAGTGGGGGAGTCCCCCACTTCCCCTGGGAGACCATTCCAATGTCTGACTATCCTCAGAGTGAAAAATTCTCCTTTTGTGTTCAATTGGAATCTCCCCAGGAGCAACTTGTGCCCATTGCCCCTTGTCTTGTCCGTGTGACTCCTTGTAAATAGGGAGTCTCCATCTTCTTTTTATCCCCCCTGTAAGTACTGGAACATCTTAATAAGGTCTCCCCTAAGTTTTCTCTTCTCAGGGCTGAACAAACCCAGACTTCTCAGCCTCTCCTCAGATGGCAGGTGCTTCAGTCCCCTGATCATACTCGGGGCTCTTCTCCGGACCCTCTCCACCCTGTCTGCATCCTTTTTGTACAGCAGGGACCAAAATTAAACAGAATACTCCTGCTGTAGTCTGACAAGCACTGAGTAGAGCGGGATGAGGACTTCTTTGTCTCTGCTGGTGATACCCTTGTTGCCTTCCTTTGCCACTGCAGCACACTGTGTGCTCGTGTTGAGACTGCTGTCTACCAAGACCCCCAGGTCCCTTTCCAAAATGCTGCTCTCCAGACAAGTGGATGAAGTCTCTCTAGCCGATTACTTACCTTTCACCTCTTAACACTCAGAGGCTTGGTTCTGAATTTCCTAATGGTTCAAGGGAAGGGCACTATGGCTCTCTTCCTATATAACATTTAAGCAGACAGTGATGGCACTGAAAGAAGACCTGAAGACATCCTTATATACCCAGAAGTTTGAGTGTTTTGTTTTTTTACTTATTATGATAGCTGTCTCAATAGGAGTAAACACCATGAACTGTACTCATCTGCCATGCTCCCCACTTCTCAACAAGAAGGCTCATGAGGTTGATCAAGGAAAATAGAAATCTAGGACTAGAAGAAAGACAGTTACAGGGGTTGTCTTGGCTTCTTGATTCTAGTATAATTTTAGAAGTCTAATCTGGTTTCTTTAGCATGCAAATTTATGCCTATTCCTACCCAGGCTTACTGTTACATATAGAACAGTGGATTATTCAGATCTTATACAGCATGAAAAGAGAGATGTTCACACAGCAATGCTGTATTTTTTTAAATTGCTGAAGATCCTCAAGTACTTTGGAGCTGGAGGCTTTATCAATACCTGGTTGTAATCAAATATGCCCTTTGGAGAAAGGCTTTTTCAAATGCAGTGTCAAGCAGTCATGGCTCATAAAATTTCCTACACTGCCTTGACTGTTTTGTTCTCTGTATAGATGAGTCCCTTCTTGTCCCTGCATAATTTAACATGAATTAAAATATATAGCATATTTTATGTTTTATTGATATCAAAATGGATTTACTGATGCACTTATGCTTGTGGATTCACTGTTCACTCACTGTGAATAGTAAGACATCTCACAATCTATAAACTGAATATTTACTAGTTGATAGGTACAGCTACCTGAAGCAGTCCACCTTCTGATGTCCAGGAGCCTGGCAATGATCCCAGTCCATCACCAAGAAAATCCCTCATAGTTTACTTGGATATTCAGAAAGGTTGTTTGCTTTGTGAGGCAGGACAGACATGGGCATTCATTTAGGTTCCAGCTCAGTCTCCCATGGGGCCAGGGGTGGGTTAGGTGAGCAGCAAGTGGTCCTTGGGGAAGTTGGGTCAGCAGAACCATTTGCTGCTTTCCCAGGTCACCCAGCCCCCTGGCCTGGCATGGGAAGGTGGCAGACCTTGTTTCTGCCATTTTTTAGATGCCAGACTTGCTCTTGAGCTTTCTCTTTTTCAGTAGTTCTGCCTTCTTATCAGGTTGAACCTTGTATTTGTGCCTTCTGGGAAAAAGCCACAGCCAGCTCAAATTCAAGAAATTCCTTGCCTCATCAAAAAAGAAGAAAAGACAAATCTATAGTTTTCCTTAAAAAAAAAAAACCAAAAACCCACACTGTGAAAATATTCTTAATACATAGAAAAAAAAAAAAAACCCAAAACAAACTGTGTTCATTGCATAACACACAGTATTTGGGATCATTTTGTTTTTAAAAAGAAGACTATTTATAGTAAATCCACCCCCAGCTGACAAAGATCTGCTATTAACTGATAACAAAAGGAAGGAACTGAAGGAATGAAGAAAAATAATGCAATATTACTTAAATACACGTATCAAAGTTTAGCTGATAATTTAGTCAGAACTGGGCAGACATTATAGTGTTATATTAGGAGCTGAGAGAAGGGAAAAAAATTACTATAATTTACATGGAGTTAATGAATGATGCATAATTAATGAACTGTGCATAAATTGTATAAAACAGGCCAGGCAGATTGACAAAACTTGGCAAAAATAATTCAATCCACAGTGTCAAATTATGCAATAAAAACAAACTGGTGCTATTCAAAGTGGTGTACATTTCCCTTTAAAAAAGGCAGAAATATTCCTAGATTCCCAACAAATCATAGATTCCACTTGTTTTGGCCAAATCTCAGTCCTTTTCTAGTTCATGTAATACATGTGAATACTTTCAGTAATACAAATTTTGCTGTTGTTCATTTTTCCTGGCCCCTGATCCCTTCTATTTATTTCTCAGGGTTATGAAAAAGGTGTCTGAATAAGGGGATGGGATGTAGACTGAAAATTATGTTTAAGAGCTTCCTAAAGAACAGGACTTGCAGGGACAGCCATATGTGGCAACTGTTATTTCATAGGATATTCTGCACTCTTGTCACCTCATCACCTCCTTCAGTAGCAGCTTAATCTTATTTCTCCACAACACTTAGCTGATGTGTTCATAATATGTTTGAAATAGTGAAAGATATTTTTGTTTAAACAGAGTATTTCAGTGAAATGATTGTGTATTTCCCCAAACCTCCCCTGCCAGTCATTATTAGAGAGATAAATTTAAGTTTAATTAAAATATCTAACTCAATTGCACCATATGATATTAATATAGTTTTCCCTTGTGTTCTGTACATATCAAATTGTTATCATATGTATTCCACCCCTAACATACCCCTGGCAGGATTCTTGTCACTTAAAATCTGCCTTGCTGTCAGAATGAACCATCCTTCAATTTATTTGTTTCTTGGAGCATCCTCCTCTGCCTGGGGTGGGGGTGGGCTCTGTTTGTCTTGGGCAATTGGAACATTTCCCTTGGCCTGTTTGCCCTATCATACCAAGAAAGAAAATGCTTTTTAGGTTTGAAGGAGACTTGCCCTCAGTCTTGGACCTTGGTGGGCTGCCTCAAGAGCAGTAACAGGGGAAAGCCTGAAGTGCAGAGGGCAAAAGAGCCCGAGGTTTCCTAATGAGGTGTAACAGTGTCATAAGAGCCTGAGAATCACCTTTTCCTCTCCTTTGTGGCTGCTTTGATGTGAGGTCCATAAACAATGACAACATGGTGCTTTGGGTGAGCTTTTTCTCCCTTGGGACATGCTGCAACTAATTAGTCTTCTTCCATCTGAGGGAAGTTTTGAATGCCTTTTCCTCTGAAGGACCAGAGATTTGAAATACCTCGACCTAAAGCAGGAAGCTGGAGCACGTTGTGAGAGAATACAACATATATGGCTGGGTTATAGGCCAGGAAAACCACTAGGAGAGTAGGAACTAAGGAGGAGCAAGGAAATGACAGCTAATGCAGCTGGAGAAAAAAAAAACCACCCCAAGATTTCGAAACTTTGCATTTTACTATTTCTTCCTTTCCAATCACATGAACTTATGCTGCTTCGGAGTAGAGGGAGACATCACCCAAAGAGCACAACTTGTAAGAATCTCACTCAACACATTTTCACGAAAGAAATTAACCAGAGACCCAGTTAATTACCCACAGTTCTTGGAAGAAGCTATATTGGCTGCCTTCCTGGTTCCCCACATATTGCCTTTATTAGTCGTTATAAGGCAAGTGAATCATACATGACAGAGCTGGTCTGGCTCTAATATTTTGAGGTTATCTGGTGCTATTTAATGATGTTCTCTAGAGATCCAGATGTCCCCACAGCCCCTTATGACAATGAAGAAGGAAGAGAAAGCATCCCAAATGGACTTCTGCTCTCTGCTGCTCATCTCTCTTCTTTAGCTAGGTAGTTTTTCAGATGAAGTGAAGTTAATTGGTCTTCTTGTTCATTCATCTTGAATCTAAGCAGGATTCTCAGCTCTAAACCATTAAAGCATCATCAGAACAAGGTAAAAAAGGAGTGTCTTAACATTAATTTAGAGAAGGGGAATGACAGACAACAGACAGCTTAATATTAATTTATTGTTTTAATTGCCATTGATATTGGTTCAAAGCACAAATCCAGATTTATGTCACTGAGTGTATAGAATAGAAAATATAGACCTGGATGTGTACCATACTTTGACATAGGAGGGCCACAAAGACAATTCAGGGGTTGGAGCACCTCTACTATAAGGAGAGGCCGAGGGATTTGGGATTATTCAGCCTGGAGAAGACTCCAGGGCAACCTCAAATGTTCCTTCCAATACCTGAAGAGAATACAGAAAGGCTGGAGAGAGACCATAAGTGTCCACTCATAAGACAAGGGGATGTTGTTTTAAACTGAAGGAGAATAGGTTTAGACTAGATCTTAGGAAGAAGTTTTTCAGTACGAGGGAGGTGAGACTCTGGAATAGATTGCCCAGAGAAACAGTGGATGTCCCCTCCCTGGAGGTGTCCAAGTCTAGGTTAGATGAGGCTTTGTGCAGCCTTGTCTAGTTGAGAGGAGGTTGAAGCAGATGATCTCTAAGGCCTCTTCCAACTTAAGCCATTCTATGATTATATGAGATCACTGCTTTCACTCTAAATGAGCAGTTTTCAAAGGGTTCTGGGTGTCTCGGATTCCTCAAAGTATTTTTAGGAATTCAAAGATTTTTGAAGGGTTCATGACTTAATGAACCACAGCTTTAAAGAGTGTTGAGAAGCACTCTTTGAGCTACCATTTTCTGAGAAAGGATCAGTCAATACCTGCAGAATCATTGGCTTAATAGGGAATGACAGCATTTAACATTTCACACTTCCCTGCCCTCTGCTATTTTTTCCATTCTTCATTAGTTACCCCTTTTCCTACCACCATCTCCTCAAAACCAGTAAGGCATTATTTACCATTAAGCCTTCACCAGGCTAAGTAGGAAATCATCCCCAAGCTGGAAAAAAAATTTCAGTCAAGGAGAAGTTTATTTCATGCCCTGTGTGGACTCACCTTTTTTAACTTGGTAAACTAAATGTGTGAGCCTTCTGGAGAGTTTTCAAAGGTAGATGTGTGAAGACTAATAATTTCCTCCAAGAAAACACACAGCAGAGAGGCAACTTTCAAATCCCTAAAGCTCAATTCCCTTGATTATAGGAATGGGCTCAGAGTATCTGGATAGAGTTAGGCTCAGATTAAATTTATCTGAATGAAGTGAAAGAAGATAAAGGTGGAGAAAGGTGCTAGCACTTTGTTTTCCTTCTAGGGAGCACATAGAATAATTTATGTCTGAAGTCAGAATCAGGAAAGACTGAGAAAGATTTGCTCAGTGTCTGCAGTGAAATGCAAAGAAGGCATTTTTGACAGAAATACTTTAATTCATAGTAATGAAGTTCATTACTGGGGGTTCAATGAGGTATTTACTCACAGGGATAGCCTGGGATGGGATGTTGCCCTGTCTCAGGTAGAGACATATCTTAGAGTTGTTTTTCATAGCAGAGATAAAGTCCTGAAAAAAAACCAGGATCCAAATTACAGCTGCCTAGAGTGCTTTCCTGGCTTGAATCCATGTTAGAAAGAACTCCAAATTAAAAAAAAAAAAAAAAAAAGGCAACAGGTGCACTATGTCCAATGACATTTAGGTGCCTAATTGTCTATGAAAACAGTATGAACTGCTGAAGAACCTGACAAGTGTGATTAATCTTAAGGGAACGCAGCATTCTCCTGCATTCTCACAGCTTCTCCTAAGCCCCGACCCAACACTGCTGCTGTGACCTGCTCCAGAGGCAGCTAAATTATCATCCAGATAAGCCATGTGCCAAAAGCTCTACGTCAGCAGTGGGATATCACTTTTTATAATTGCTATTCAGCCAGGTGGCTTTCAATGGGAATTACTAAAGAACCACAAGTGGAATACTTGCAGGCAGTGGCTGTGTCTGGGGTGAGTCCATCCTCTGAGACTGAGGAAACACAAGACCAGGAGTCAGTCACCAAGGACAGATCAGCCCAAGCCTCCAGACAGAAAGTATACCCAGGAAAACAGATAAATCAAGGCTACAGCAAACCAAAGAGCAAATCAGGAGCAAGGTCAGGAAATCAAAGAGCTTGTACTAAAAGTCTTGGATAAAGATGAGTTGGGACTAGAAAGAGATAAGGCCCATCAGTCAAGAGGCAGGAATGGCACAGAACCAAAGGGCAATGCAAGGAAAGGTAAGCAGTTTGTGGGCTGCCCCCCATGCCTGAAGTAGAAGCACATGGCAGTCCTTAGACAGTCATGCTGCTCAGGACAGCTCCTGGCTACTGAGCTTGGCTGTTTAGGGTGTGAGCAAGGAGAACATGTGCCTAGCCTGACACCTGCAATGGGTTTGTTCATTCAATGTTAGATATGCCAGTTTACAGTCATATTTTTTCTCTCCTGTCTTACAGAACTCTGGATCACATCTTGGGCCAGGAATGACGTTGGGATATGTGATGGACTGAACTAAATCTCAGGTCTCCCTTGCCTCTGGGGCTGGGCTGCAGCCCTTCTTGCTCTCCCAGGCACTTCTGCCAGATGTGCTCACAAATCCAGACAATCTCTGCATTCAGGGCTGCAAAGCAGAGTTTCTTTAATGGCAGTCACAGAGATATGGTCCTTACTGTGAGGGAGATGGGCACCACTTATTTGTTTCATCTCGGTGTGAGACAAAAGACACAGATTACAGCCACTCCTGAAGTATGGCCACATCAGAAGTAGAATGTAGTCATCAAATATGTAGATTAAAAGTAGGTATGTACTTCAACAGTTTGAATTGCAGGTTCAGCCAGGGCACATTAAAAGGTCAGTCTGTTAGTTTAAATATGGCATACAATAGAACCCAGACCCTCACACTACAGGTGAGATGCAGGAATATCAGTTTGAATGGGCTTGATCCTGATATCACGAGGTAACTGCTATCTGCAGCATATAGTTGCTTTATTGTTAGAAATCAAAAAAAACCTGCACACCTAATTGAAGTATTCTAAATGCCATAAAATTCTGGTGTAAAACCAGAGAAAGAATAAGTATGCTAAGTGTTTTCTATGTCAGATCAAGATCCTTTCTAGTTCTCATTAACAAAGTAGTAAAGAAAAAAATTGTTTTGAGTCCAAACTGTCTCATTTAACCTTACTATTAGAGGTGTGTGAAAAACAAAAGTTGATCAAGTAAAAAAATATAACATAGCTCTTTTAAAAATAAGGCATATAATGAGAAAATAAAAATTATTTATGAAGTCAAACGACTTTTAAATCTTTAAATTCCCCACATACTTTCTAGGATTATAGTAACCTGTGGAAGGTCATTATAGTTATAAGGGAAAAGATTAAATAAGCACTTAAGCAGACATAAATAAAACGGACAGGTTAAAAGCTATTAAATTGAACAAGACTAGAGAGAAACCTAATCAGTTCTGTAAAGGAATCCAAACTAACACAGAAGGAAAAAAATACAATGTTGAGAATGGCTAATGGGAAGTAACAACTCTGGAAGCACGAAATCTTATGAAGTCCCAAGTCATTTGTACCTCCAAAAGCTCTTGGGTTAAAAGAAGGAGCACGAAGAATTTATTACGGGAAAATTGTACCACGTTCAGAACTCTTCTGCAAAATAATACAAAGCAGGAGGAAAAAATAGGTAGAAATTATAAGATAATGCAGTTGAAAACTAGTAGCTAGAGGGAAACCTAAGGGAACAACCTGACCTGGTGTCTGCTTCAACAACTGCCCAGCTGCAGGGCCGTATGCCTTACTCCCACCCAACCCTCCATCGCTGGAGGGAGAAAATGGGGACACTGAAAAAAGGGGTTGAAGATGGAGTATGATTCAAGAGTGAGTATTCTTCCTTGAAAAAAGCCAGAGTAAAGGAAGGCACCATCTTCTGAGGTAGGAAATACTGAAAGACAGTCAGCCAGTTCAGTCCAGGAGCATTCAGGAAGAAACCCACCTGCTGCAGGGGTGTCAGGGGGTGATGGATATGCAGTGACTGCTGTGCCTGTTGTGCCATGGCTATAAATGTATTTTGATGTTGAAGACTGTGATTTAATTTCACCCAGGAAAAGTAAATAGGCAATACATGGAGGAAAAGTACATAATAAAACCAAAGCATGGTATTTTTAACTTAATCTTGTGTTTCAGAGCTGTAGCTCCACTGAATGCACTGAGGGACATTTTTGACAATAAAGCTTTTCAAATGAAGGCTGGATTATACCTCAAGTATGGATATTTCTAAATATGTCTGGTTTTACATATTTCTCAATATTCCTGTTTTTTTTTTCTGAATTTTGCCTGAACATTAAAAAAAAACAAAACAGTTTTTAACTAGCTCTGTATGCCCCAAAGAGACAAAAGTATGCATGCTTTATAGAGAAGGAAAAAAAAAAGCATACAACTTCATAGAAAAAAAATTAAATACAGAATCAATTAAAAATATTATGGAGGTTACAACTTAACAATGTACATGCTGCTGTCATGCAAAGGGATCTCTGCAATTCCATTCTGTCTCAAGTGCTGCAGTCTGCCAGATTTGAATAAATGTTGACTTTTAATGGCACCTGATGTACCAAGAGGCAGAGACATTATTTAATTCAACAGCATCAGTTAAATGCAGGTCATTGCATTAATTGAGTGCATCTGTTATAACTGATCGTTTTGTTCTCCCTAATTTTAATAAGTAATTTTGCCAACATGTTTACTGGAAGTATTACATCTTCCTGCACTGAGAAAATCCAAAGGGCCTATTTCTCTGGATCAGCTTTATTCTTGTTTAAACAGAGGGTCGTACTGAACCCAAAAGATTGCCATTTTGCCCAGAAGACAGGTCTCGGATTCGGCTTAAGACTACAGCATGTCTGTGGGAGAAGGAATCCTTTTCCATAGGCCACATAAGTCATCCTGAGTGAAAAGAATACCAACATCAAAGATGCACCGAGGAATGACAATCACAGCCGGTGCGATTGAATGACCCGAGATTCAGCAAGGGGAGGGTGAGCATCCTGATTCTATTTTCTGTGCGTGCCATGATTTGACGTGTATTTAACCAAGACAGGGCTAGGAACCCAAACAGTGGAAGAAAAGCAAAGTAAACTCAGGCAAGGAATGCTTTGTCCTACCTCAATTTTAGCCCCCAGGTGATGGGGCGCTGCATGCTTTTAATTTTACCGGCTAAGGATATTTTTTTTAAGTGTTCAGAGAACAAACGTGCCTATTTATTGAGCGTGACACGAAACGTCACGAATGCTTAAAGTTGCAGGTCCTTCAGCCAAGGGAGGAAGATGCGAAGGGAAGGGAGCGTGTTTTGTCAGCTCCAGGGTGAGAATGTCCCTGCATAAACAAAAGGCTCGGGATTGGACGCCGCATTAGGGACTGGGGGAGGGGAGAAAGGGGGGGGAGTGTAGGAAAAGAAAGGGGTCTAGATCTGCCCACCAGGTTGGGAGGCTGGAGGCTGGCAGGGAGGAGCGGAGCCGCCGGCCTCCCAACCTGGTGGGNCAATCTACCAAGAAAAAAAAAAAAAAAAAAAAAAAGAAAGAAAGAAAAAAGAAAGGAAAAAAAAAAAAAAGAAAAAAAAAAAAAGGAAATTAATCTCTTGCTTGAAACCTGTGCCCCTTTGTACCTTTCTTTCTTTGCTCTGGGTTAATGATGGTTTGTGATTATGAAACCCCACGAGGGATCAGCTCCAAGAACAAATAGCTGGCAATATATATATATATATATATATGCATACATTGGAGGTTTTCTTCCCTTATGAATGAGGATTATAATAATACAAACCCATTCCTGTCTCACAGGGAGCTCCTGGTTGGCTTTCTGCTAAAGCTAGGGAAATACTTGCACTGCCACAGGTCTTGCAGAGTCTCAGCTCTTGTAAAAAAAATTTGCAGTGGCAATCGGCTGAACAACTAATTTTCAGCATGCTATTGTGAAAGTGGTTATATAACTTTCGGTGGATTTTTGAGGACAAAATTAACAGGTCGTAACAAGTTAAACCTCTTTTTCTCTGAAGAGGAGAAATAAACTAAATGAAAGCGCAGTGAGTGGAGTTCCATGAACTTCAGCCTGACAAATGACGTCGGCAGAGATTCCCTACGGAAGAGCCACAGGTTAAATATCCCACGATCCTCCCAAAAGTCACGAAGCAGCAGGTGCAAGACCAAGCAATGTCTGTTGCAGAGCCCCAATTAGCAAGGTGGTTATCAGCTGGTTATCAGGCCACTTCAAAGCTATTTCTTGCTAAATCAGGGGGAAAACAACATCCCATCAATCTTGTCTTCCTACTTGTGCCAGTGCAATACAGATACCATGTTACCTTAGGGGGTTGTTGCTTGAACTCCATGAAGTATGTGCTGCCTGAAGTACTTATTTAGAATGTCTGATGTATTTTTAATGCAGATACTTTGTTTGCTAAACTTAGTGCATAATGCCTAGGCTGGCCTTTTCCCCATCTTTTTCCAAAAATTAAGGAGGAATAATAATACTCCAAGATTTTAAGGAAGGGCCATGAGATAAACTACTGAATAGAAGTAAGGATCAGCAATTTGCTTATTACTGAGAGCCAGGACATGAGGGCTCTATGTCAGTATTCAGGCTCTTCCCCTCACTGTTGTTGCATGGTCCTCATGAACTGCCATCATCTGAGATGTTCAGTGAAGTCCTAAATCATAAACATTTGTGCATGGTTACTGGGAAACTGTAGAGAGCAGACCAGTTTGCTGAAACACTGTTGTAGGATGAATGAGAAACTCAGCAGGTAGAATTCTGCCTTCTCACATCTCTTGAAGCCCACTGTTCGTGCAGAGCTCTTGTGCACAGACAGGAGGTTTGTCTGGTAGCAGCAAGGTTTGCTCAGCTTTCCATAGCAGCACGATAAATAAGTGAAAGATATGTCAGAAGTATTAGTAAGACCTCTAGAATGGTGCCACAAAAATAACAGCTCTCGATTATGAGCTGATTGGTTTAGCTGAGTTATTTGCTTTTTATTTATCTTTCAAATAGATTGTGCTGCCATGAAAAATGACTGCCAGTGTGGGATAGAACAAAGGTATGAAAAGTTGAAGGATAAAACTCTGGAGTTTTCTGTTTCTGTAGTATCAGGTGAAGGAGAAAATTAATACCTGAATTGCCAACTGAACTGTATCAACAGACTCTATCCTTAGTAAAATGCCTGGTTTCAGTTGCCATTTGTCAATGTCTTTAAAGTGTAAATCAAGTAGATACAGATCATCTTCTTCTGCATTAAGCAGTTTAGTCCTGCTGTGGTTTTGCTTGACAAACTTGGTAACTGGTAAATTCCAGCTGCTCAATTACATGGTTATACACACACTGCTTCTCAATTCACTTTGAAATAATTCTGACTCAAGCATCAGAAACTTGTTAATTCCAGTTTGGAATTGGTAGATTTGAATTTACCTATTTCTGATGATTGAATTATAATTATTTCAGTGAGCAGTTCAAGTCAAGTAGCAGATTTACTGATGTCCAGAGTCTCTTGAAGAGCTGCACAGTGAGGTCCTTACTTCGGTCTCACAGATGCTCCTGGGTGGGGTTGTGTGTTTATATTAGTGTTGTGCTTTGTGTCAGGAGTATACTTTTGACGCCAGTCATCCAGTTCTTCCCACTTACTGTCCATCTCCGCGTACCTCATGGTGGGCCAGCTGGATTCCTTTAGGATGAATCGAAATGAGAAGATGTGCTTGAGTCATTGCTGGAAATTCAGTCTGTGGGATCAGACCAGAGCTAGCCTGAAGTAAAACCCTATAAAATGAACATAAGTGTTGACAGAAAGTCTACCACACTGAACTGTTTTCCTCTGGATGTCTGTTCCTGTTGGGCTGGGCTACCTGCTGACATAGACCTACTCCATTTGGAGCAGATTCATACTGGTGCATTGCAGTTTGAAGTGGAGACTGACCATCTTTCCCAGAGGTGTGAGCTACTCCCTGCTTCTTGTGCTATTGCCTAGACATTTATTACAAAAAACCTCCTTCTGGCTCAGCAGGAGAGCACAATCCTGTACTTGTATATACACACGCTGAGCTCCCTCTAGTTCCAAAAGAGAATGGCTAGATTATATATATTTTTTTTTTTTCATAGAGTCTGGCATGTGCAAGTGGAATATTTTTTGAGGGGAACTTTGGATTGTGCAGCCTTTTGCTTGTTTGGTGAATGGGAACATGGCAGCTACCTTGATGAGAGGACAGCTGGTTGTTTGCCTCTCACTGGCTATAGCCCTTCTGCATTAAGGGTTCATAAGGCTGTGTTTATGTTCCCCATTGCATTTGGGAGTGGTGAGAAATGTTGGCTTGAAACTCAAAAACTGTTATTAAGAAATTCTACTCTGTGTTTTGTGGGTGCAATATCTTGGTTGACTGTATTTCCTATAGCACACGATCACTTCAGAGAAGAAGGTGCCATCTGTGGTGACAGTTCTAGGTCCCAGCACATGATGGGAAAAAACCTCCGCCCTGGAATCCTGTTGTCCCAAGCAGGTGGGAATGTGCAGTGCCCAGGGAGATGTTTAGAAACATCCACTTTAAACTGAAAGGTTCTCTTTAAAAAATGCTGAAGCTTTTATTATTTTTTTTTTCTGCAGTTTCCACTCTAAAGCTGAAAACTTTTCAGTTCTCTGTTATTTGGTCATTTGGCTGACTTTTTGCACTTTCTTGTTTTTCTTCAGTTTGCTTTTGCTATTTTATTTTTTTCAAATAAAAGGATTATTTTGTTAATTATAAACCATTATCTTTTGTATGAAAGCATTTCTAACTAGGAGTTATTTTATTGAGGAGTTAGGGATCAAATCCTTCTCAGTCAGTAGCAAAAGGCAGGTATCACTGCTTTTATCACTCCAGTTGTGCACACATTTGCACAGGGATCATGATGGGACTCATAGGGTTGCCTGCATAAGGCAAGAATGCTGAAAAGCTCCTCCTTGTTCTGGATCACTGTGACTGCTCTGAGTCTGCTTTTAGGTCACAGAAAATGTTGTGCTAGGCAGAACCACAGGTATTGAAAAAAAGGGAGCTTTTCCTTCTCAGGTATTTCATTTCTAGGGTTTGTCTACTCCAAACCTTATTCCACTGCATAGTTGATGTGTGGCATGAAGTGTAGGTTTTAACATGAGTTGTGTAGGTTATAGATATGTCACGTGAAACCAAGCTATTTCTTGTTCTCAGCGCATTAAGTCTTTTATTACCAGTGTTTGAATGCGATTTTTGAGGCCTGTTTCAGAAGGGGAAACAGACCATGAGAATCTGTCTTGCTTGGGGATGTTAAAACAGAGGCAATCTGTCTTTCAATATCTGGTGTGATACAATCATGGCAACTTCATTTGTAACCCGTCTGTCAGAAAGTCATCTTACAGCATCTGCTTTCCACTTTTTTTTTTTTTTTCCCCTCTTCTGGGCATAATCATGTTTATCTATGAGATTTTGTATCTTTTTTTTTTTCCTGTGGTTGCTGTCTATGTAGTATCTTTAAGAGTTATAGTGGTATATTTTAGATTAGTCATAATTCTGAGGGGGATTTACTAACGTCAGGTTTTCATAGAGGCTGCACTGCTATATATAATTTTTTATAATGTAAATATAGGTTAAATATAGAAACAGGCATGCTACTGCCTTTACTACAAGCTTCATTACAGAAAGAAAAAGGTACTTTTATCTCTCATTCCTGACAGTTTTAAAATCATTATTTTTGTGAAATGAGTATTTTAAGAAACTGTAATTTGTAATGAAGCTAAGAGGAAATTAAAACTGTGATGCATTAAAATATAAAAGTATCAAAGATTTTATTTTTGCCTATTTTGTGTTAAGGAAGTGGAAGAAGTAAAGGGAAAGGAAAATAGACTATTTACCCTCCAAATTTCAGTTTGGAACCAGTTTTTATGGAGTGTGATGGGCAGTGCACAAATACATCATCAGACTGTGGATTTAACAGCAATAAAATTTTTAAATTTTTAGCTTCTCTTAAAACTTGGAAACAGCATTTGTAGAACTCATGCAGGACGGGCTGTTGACCTTGACTCGTGTAAACATTTGCTAGAATTGGAAAACTGCATGGAGGTGGTGCTACAAGTGAACGAGCTGCCCTTCTTCATTGGTGTGCAGGTCTGTTGAGGATTTTAGCCGTGTCTGGTGTGTTCTGTTATTCTAAGTGCTATTATGATAATGCATAATAGCCTGATACTCTACAGTAGTGCTAACAAAAACAATAAACAGCATTTTAAAAATTCTGCATGACCATTTCTGGCATAAAGGAGCAGTTTTTTTTTCCTGGTGCAAATCTCAGACCTAGTTTCATTTCCAGTGAGGCCAAAACTCTAGTTTGGCTTCGAGTTGAGCGGGATCCTGCCCATGAATCTGGCCAGTCTCCATACAGATAACATCTGGAAAGTTGTCATTTAAAAATATGTGGGAGAGCTTGGGATAGGGATGTAAATAGTGGGTCAAAGCTTCAATCCAAAATGAAAACATCCCAGCTCTCAGCTGCCAGACATCCTTGCTCTAGGCATGTTTTTCTGTTATGATCCATCCATCGTTTGTCAGTTCCCGTTCCGTCAACATAATTTGGATCTCGGTGTCCTTTGCAAGGAACAAGAGGAGGTTGACAGGCAGAGCAGACAGAGAATATGTGAACATGTTGCATGACTTAATGGATACATCCAGTAAAGTCTCCTAATAAAGCAAGAGATGGCTATCACTTGTATTTCGATTTAATTTGGTTCTCTGGCTGACACCTTTCAGATTACTACACACAATGTCTTTATACTAAGCATGTTTGTTGATTTTGGTCTATATTCTTCATTAATGAAGCTCATGGAAACTTTTCCTGATACTTCAGTGAAAACAGTCTTTGCCCAGATATTTTTAAGAGAGAATGCTTACAAACTGAAACAGATTATAAGTACCTTGGATTCTATGTAGGCAGGGAAAGATTGTTGATCTGCCTCTTTAATATTTCCATTTTGTACTGAAGCTGATCCCTAAGTAAAGTCATATCCAGAACTTGTGACTTCTTAAGTGTAACAGGAGTTGAAGATTCAAATGCCACATAGACTGATTATTAGATAAATTTACAGTTTTATTCAAAGACCACAGAAAATATGTGAAAACAGCACCATTGTATGCTAGTTCTGCGATGTGTAATGACCCTTTTTCCACAGGAACCCTGAAGCAAGTGAGAAAATGAACACAGATGGAAATAGAGCTAGCTTCTCTCATTTGAAACTGTCTTGCTTTCAGGTTCCCAAAGTCCCTTCAGTCACTTATATGAAGTTATTCAGCAGCTCAGTCTAGGTTATTTTTATTTCTTTTTTTTTTTACTGTAAGACAGTTCCTACCTTTGTCTGCTCTAAATTTCTCCAAAGTGAAGAGAAGCCTTAAATACAAATTGTACCATAATAAATCCTTGTTTTTTTTTTTTTTTTTTTTTTTAAAGTCATCAGCACTTGATGTTCTTGCTTCTTGAATGAATACTTAAAAAGCGCCTTCAAAGTTTACTGTTTTCTAAATTCTACATCTCTACATCCCAAATGCCAGCTGCTTTATCCTTGAATTCAGGTAGACTGCTTCCAGCTAGAAAAATATTTTTATGTCAGTGTTTCAACAGCTGACTTTAAAAGTATGATACATGCAAACACTATTCTGAGTACCTATCAGAAATTGCCAATCTTCTCTTTATAAAAATAGCCTTGTTCTTTTCAGTTTAAAAACTAATCTTTTATAAAACTTAAGTTTCTTTGGAAACAAGTTTATTGTGTCATTCCAAGTGGAGCCTAGTTCTTTTCTGGACATCTCTAAGGTTTCTTTAAAAGAAGGATATGATATTACAGGAAGAATGTTACTTTTGTTTGCCAGAGAGCTGTACTATGTTTACTATAATAGGATTAAAGGAAATTTGAAAGTCAACTCTAGCTCAGTGGGAAACTGATAAACACACGTACTTGCAGGAACACTCTGCCCAGCAGTATTAGGAAATTTATCACTATTTATTTAGCAGTTCAGACTTTATCCTACAAACAGATTTGTTATCCGTTTAAAACTATGCCAGACACTGAAAGACTGAACAATATGGATATGATTTGCAGAATCTGAACTATTAATCTGGCATAACCATCTCACATGTTTTAGGATTGACTCTCAAAATAAGGAGTCTGTAGCTTATGGAGCCTGTTGCTTTCCAAAGGCTGTGGTTTGATTCCTGGCACTTCTGGTTAGGTCAGCTTTTAGGCCACAGTCATAAACAGTGATTTTCAGAATCTGAGCAAGTTAGATGAGGGTGTAGCTCCTTGGAAAAGTTACTCTGGAAGAGGCAGACCAGCAATATCTCTGGATCCATATCTGGTATTGGCAGGCTCTGCTGCTGAGGAGCAATGGCAGTCCAGTCTTGTATTTACTAATGTTTGTTTACTTGTGCCTCAGCCAATGTTTCAACTAGAAAGTGAATTCTGGAGAAAGAAAAGGCCACAGGGATGACTTTCCATTCTGAAGTATGTGTTAAGAGGTCAGTTTTACATGGACACAAACACTTCTTAATAATCAGTAAAACAGAATGAAGTAATTTTGCTATGAAATGGCAGGAATTTTTTTTTTTAATTTATTTTTTTTTACTATGAAGTGTAAAGGGGAATGTATAAACACAGTGTGATAAATGAGCTTGTAATGCAAATGTTTTCATCACCTCCAAAATGGCAGATACCTTGCAAGAGAGGGAAGCTATTCACTGTGTACTTTTGAACACCAGGAAAGGCCAGTGGACTGTTCCCACCATTTGTTGGGAATTAGTGGGAACTACATGATAGAGTCACTATTGTATGGAGTCACATATTGGTTGTTAAAAAGACAGTTAAGGGAAATTACTTTGTTTCTAAGCCACTCTCGATTTTGAAATATCTTAGAAAAGTGTCTAAAAATCAAGGATCATTTTTTGGTATAAATTTTATGGAATTGTGTGCTATTCATGAAGACACCCAAAAATACTTATTTCATCTTCTGTTCATGTAAGATGAGAGTGTGAGCTGCTAATATGCTCTGAGATACTAAAATCTGAAGAAACCTTTTTCATCCTGGTCAAACTGCTTTTGCTGAGGAGGAATAACCTTATTTCTCCTGCATTGCTCTCCTACATAAAATAATCTTTAGAAGTCTGTGAACTGACTAAAAAGGCCCTTTACCAGCCAGTTGAGCTATCCTTCCAGTATGGTCTATGCCTCTTTCTTGTCACCATGGACACAGAAAAGTCCATCATGTTGTGGAATCTCTGAGATTGCCAAGAACGACAGAAATTTTCACTTTGGTTTTAGCTGGTCCATTCAGACAGTGGAACTACAAACACGTGGGTGAAAGGACATGGAATGGAGAAATGGAACAGATTGCCCAGGGAGGTGGCTGAGGCCTCATAGAATCATAGAATTAGCCGGGTTGGAAGGGACCTCAGAGATCATCAAGTCCAACCCTTGACCCACCGGTGTGATTGCTAGACCATGGCACTGAGTGCCACATCCAGTCTCTTTTTAAATGTCTCCAGGGTCAGAGAATCTACCACCTCACCGGGCAGCCCATTCCAATGCCTGATCACCCTCTCCATAAAGAAATTCTTTGTAATATCTAACCTAAATCTCCCCTGGCACAACTTAAGACCATGCCCTCTTGTCTTGCTGATAGTTGCCTGGGAAAAGAGACCAACCCCCCCCTGGCTACAACCTCCTTTTAGGGAGTTGTAGAGAGTGATGAGGTCTCCCCTGAGCCTCCTCTTCTCCAGGCTGAACAGCCCCAGCTCTCTCAGCCTCTCCTCATAGGATCTGTGCTCCAGTCCCTTCACCAGCCTGGTTGCCCTCCTTTGGACCTGCTCCAGGACCTCAGTATCCTTCCTGAACTGAGGGGCCCAGAACTGGACACAGGACTCGAGGTGTGGCCTCACCAGCGCTGAGTACAGGGGCAGAATCACCTCCCTGAACCTGCTGGCCACGCTGTTTCTGATACAGGCCAGGATGCCATTGGCCTTCTTGGCCACCTGGGCACACTGCTGGCTCATGTTCATCCCTCTAGATGTTCAAGGTGAGGCTTTACGAGGCTCTGAGCAACCTCATCTAGTCAAGGATATCAGCTGCTGATGTCCCTGCTTACTGCAGGGGGTTGGACTACATGATCTTTAGAGATCCTTTCCAACCCATGATTCTATGATAAGCCCACACCAAGGGTTTGTTGTCTCAAGAGAGACTGTTGTGTATCCAACTCCACTGTCACTCCAGGCTTCAGGTCCTGGTGTAGTAGAGTTCCTCTGTGGAGCTGTCCTGGGCAACTTTTTGCCTGCAGATTGAAGAACTCTCTCTTAACTTTACCGTTGATTAAACCAAATGGTGCAGATTTGAACTCTTCTGCTTAGCTTCATCCACACAGATAGGCTACAAGCAGGGTGCTTGCAGTTTGCTCCATTATATACAAATTGTAACTCAAGGCTGCGGCAAGTTTCCAGCTCATCTCCCCACTCGGACGCCAGCTTCATTTACTCATATAAATAACTGGATAGCAGTCAGACATGACTGACTTAAGCTGTTACTTTTTCTGAATGTGTAAAATAGAGAGAACTTGTGGTGCTAATGCCATGCTTGTTAGGTTTGGGTTTTTTTCCCCCGCACTGATATTTAGGCATATTTGTTGAGAATATGGGAATGTATTTATCATTGTATTTATCATGGGTTTAGATTTATGTTTGCTATTTACAGGCTGATGCAAAATTTGTTCTTTTTTGTTGTTGTTTTAGACTATGAATGGTTAGAATTATATTAATTAGAAAAGCTTAGTTGCTCAATAAAAGTAAACTGTAATATAAAATGTTTTGGTTATTTTAAAGCTATTATTTATGTTAAGGTTATTACTTAAAAGTGCTCCAAATTACATTTTTCCCCCAAGATATATTTTTTTCCTTTAAAAACATTTGAAAACTAGGTTGTTTTACTGTGATGAAAGCTGATGCCTTAGCGTGGACATCAAATGCACTGTATCTTTTGAACTTCTAGACGCATGATACAAACTGCTAACATAGATTAGCAGCTAGTCAGGCAGCGGTGCCAGTGAAGGTTTTTGGGTGAGAGTCATGCTTTTAATTCTGCTTTTTAAAAAAGAGTGTTGTCTTGTTGCCGATTGTAAAACTTCTCTAAAGCTTCTGTGATGGCCTTTTGCTTTCATTGCATGACCAGTTTCCTTGAGGTGGCAGAACCTAAGAGTGCCTTGAAGGTATTTAACAGTCCAGTGAGTGCTGCTGCTCTGTTGTTCTGCCTGTGGCTGTGCTTGTGGTGCTGCTTCAGCTGGGCAGAGGTGTAAACTTGTGCTGGAGGGGTTGTCTTGCTCTTGGCTTTGCTGCTACCTCCTAAGTTGGGCTTAATTCTGTTACAGACTTTGTGACACTTGGCAAGTCTAAAATGATTTACTCAGCATCTTTGGGAAAAAATAGTTCAGGATTTGCTCTGAAAATGTTGACTTAAGCGTTCCCAACAGCATATGGCCTCTAGCTGGCAACGTTCTTAGGTGCAGAGTCCTTGCATGGTGTCTTGAAAACCCCATTAGTCCTGAGGGGTCTGGTAGTCAAGATAGAGAGGCTTATTTACAAAGTGTGGAAGATCTTTGAATAAGGTTGCTACTTAAGAGACAACCCAAAGAACATCATTACCAAATTTTCTGTACAATGACACATGTTAATAAGGGTGGTGGTGAGGCACTGGAACAGGTTGCTGAGAGAAGTCGTGTGTGTCCCATCACTGGAAATGTTCAATGTCAGGTTGGACAGGGCTTTGAGCAACCTGGTCTATTGAAAGGTGTCTCTGCCCATGACATAGGGGTTGGACAGGATGATGTCTAAAATTCCCTTCTAACCCAAACCATTCTGTGATTCTGTGATTGTATAATGCTGCCATTGTTTGAACAGAAGCTTATGGGTTACTTCACAGGTTGTAAAAACTGTTGCTGTCATCAAACACGATTAAAAAAAGATTATCAAAGGCTAAAATGCTTGTATTATAAGCTGCTTGTATGATATATGTGTATATATGCAAATATGAATAGTATGTAACAGAGGGACCCATGACCCTACATGTAGATGCAAAAATTTTGAGGTTTTGCTTTATTGCAGAGCCTGTAAGGATGTGAATTCTCATGTTGAGTCACAAATACTGTATCAAATTCATTACTGCACAGAGGGGTAGAACATCATACTACTTCAAGACAACACAAATAAACATTTACACTTCTTTAAAAAAAAAGGTACTGTTCACCATGCCTTCTGTACAGTGGGAATTTCTGCCCGTTGTGCATTGCTCTACTCTTTTCATTATTTAATGTTTATAACCTGGAACGTCCATACCTTTTGTCTATGGTTTACATAAGGTTATCCATAGCATAAAAATTATTTTTACTGTAGTAAAAGAAAGAGATATGAGTAGCTAATTGCCCTTGCACTTGTCTCTTTTGAAGCAGCTGATCTAAGACCAAGTATTGTAAAGTAGGGAAGGGAAGATTTGCTTCTGTACTCCATGCATCATTGTTCTGCAAGATTGCAATTATACATCTCACTGTGTATGATTTTGGGAGTAGTTCTGATTTAAGATCATATCTAATGGGTAACTTTTAAAACGGTTATGTAAATATTTGCTAGGTTTTAAGATAAACTCATATAATTTAAGATTGGAATTATTCTTTTAGTTTTTCTGGCTGGCATATGTATTATAAAAGGCAGAATTAATTTCAAATTTGAGTGAAACTAATCTAGTTACTTGGAGACATGGAGTTCACCTATCAAAGATACGTCCACTAAAGAGTTGACATTAACACTTCTGAACTTCATTCTTTAAGAGTCACCTTATTTATAGCAAGATAAATGCACTTTCAGCTCTAATTGCACAGAGTGGCAAAAACATTCTTTGGATAGCCTAAGTAATCGAAAATATATCTTATCAGGGAAACCTCAGGGCATATATTTACCCAAAAAGTTAGGAAAAATTAAAGGATGTATACTTATAGCCTGGACTTCAGAATATACAACTGCAGGTTGCACATTTTAGGAAGCCTCTTAATTTCTTTTAATGAAATAGAATACTTTATACATCAGAAGTTCTGTTCTCACAGAGTTCATAGGACAGGTATCATGCCATGCTAGAAATATAGAGAACTGGAAAATTATGTTCAAGAAGAAATTCCAAAAAGACTAATGCTTTTGTGTAACTGAAAAAGAGAAGAATGCAAATAGTGACAGAAGTGAAAAGTGAGTTAAGCTTTTCAGTGGCCTGTCACATTCAACTACAAGTTAAATTCCAAGCTTTTTATGGTTTCAAAGTAGGGGAAGGGGTGGTGTTCAACAAGTACTTTGGGTTTTTTTATTCATCCTTAGGATTTTTTATTCATTATAGGCTGTTCCCCTCGGTCAGTCACTGGTCATTGTAAATACTTTTTAAAGGCAATTTAACACGTTTCCTAAGAAATACTTGCAAAGTACATCTTTACTGTGAGATACCTGTTTGTAAACTAACAATCTTAGGATATAATAATTTTCTAGGAGTTTATACATCCAACTTGATGTTCTTTAGGCTCTTCATCAAAAAGACAGATGGGATATATTCCTCTGTAGGCTTCTTTGGTTAGCATATGTTAGGGAACTCACTCTAACTCCTAGTAGATTTTATGTTGTGTAACCTTTTCAAGTATTCATTGCATGCTAACTCTTGACAGATAAAATTACTTATTCACTATTGACTTGTCTTCGAGGGATGATTTACTTTGTCACTATTTAGTCATCTTCATGCTATGTTGAGACAGCAGTCTTTCTCCAAATCATCTTGTGGCATGCATCTATTTCCCTGCTATCAAGTTATAGTTAGAGGTCTGCAGAAGGAATGTGCATTGGAAAAGGGAGCAAGACAAATGTTGGCATGTTATTAAAACCTGTGCTTAAGACAGCAGTCATTGGTGCCTGCAAAGAGAAGGGTTGTGCATCTGTTGCTTTTGCTGGCTTCTGTTTATTGGGCTGTTCTCCAGGACATGCTGGAGTTATGGGGAGAGAAAGGTTAAATATTTAGCCATTTATTCTTTCACTTGTTTTGCTCACAGGATTATGTTATTTTGCCACACACACAGGCAAAAAGAACACCCCAAACCAAAACCAAAACAACAACAAAAGAACCCCTACAAATCAAGAGCAACTGTGACATTGCCACTTGGAGTCACCTTCTTCTATCAATTTACCCTTTATTTAAAACATGCCTTTTAGCCCAACCTTGTATATATATATATATGTAGGATTTGCAATAAAACTTTGATTTTAAGTTAATGAAAGGAGCCTTTTGCTTTTATTCTAGATATTTCAGCATAGTCTGTGAGTAATTTAGGAAGAATCTAACTGTATCTGGCCCCTCTGGCACTGTTTAGATATGTGGAGGATAAAAGTGTCCTTTGCCTTCTTTCCTTCCACCTATTTTCACTATGCAGAAGACTGGCCAAATATGAAGGTCAGATGAATTCTACAAATAGCAATGTCTAGAGTGCTAGTTCGGGAACATGGAGCCACAAACTTTTTGTTTCATGGGGAAATTGACCTGAAATACGTATTTTAGAGTGCATAGACTTCCCTTTGCTCAGCATTACAGAGGCTAAGGGTTTTGCAGGTTCCTCACTCAGTGTGTGAAGCTGTGAAGATCAATTAAACTGAGAGTCTGGACAGGATAAGCCTTGCAGGGAAGCAGGGGTATAGTAACTAAGGTAATCTGTTTGGTGGTAGCTTCCTAGGTGGCTTCCAAGTGGAGTGAAATGCTCTGCGAATTGAGCTGCAAAGTTTCAAGGAAGTTTAAGCCCTCCTTTTGCAAAGCAGCTGCTTTTGAATGAGGATCTGAACAATCTAAAAAATTCAGTAGAAGCCTCACTGTAAGGACTGTCAAAGAAGATAAAAATTAATTGACTCGCATCAGGAATCCCCCCAGGTGATGCAGACACCACCACGTTTTGCCCTGTTGAGAGGGAGAGTTTGGGGATTAGGCTGCTGGTGTACATAAATCAGTGTGCTGGGGTGGGGAACTATTCAACTTCAGATAATCCAGAAGAAATGAGTGTTTCCAAAACCTTGCCTCTTATGAGTGGAGGCTCATGTGGAAAGGAAGGGGAAGAAAGGTGGAAGAGATTGAGAAACGCTGCAAAATGTATCTTAATGCTCCCAGATTGCTTTGTATCTGCTGAGATTTTCCCTCTAACAAACAAAGGTGCTTCTGGAAGGCTGGGGAGGATCACTACGAGGGCTGAATGCATAGGTTAAATTACATTCTGGAACTAAAGGTGATAAAATCTTTGGAGCTATAAGAAGATGTAACTAGATCCATAGTACAGCTAGACACATTTTACCCTCTCCCCTCCACTGTCAAACCCTTATTTAGTGGAATGGTCCCTGGTGCCAGTGGCCAGAATGTCACAGTTCAGAGCTGGTGAGCCTTTCAGAGGCCACTGGGATTTCCCAGATATTTTTGAGGATCATTGAACATGATTTTATGTCCGGATGAGAAAGTCTTCTATAACAATCAATAAGATAAGTCCACAGTTCTGCTGGGAGCTGTGCACAGAAAGCAACTGAGATATGGAATTCTTCATTGATACTGGGTTGGTGTTGCATGAGGAGAGATTAGGATCTTGTAAGCATCTTGTCTTTGCTTACATGGTTTGTCTGGTGCATCCAACTGACAGAAATCAGGTCCTACCAACCAGGGAACTGTACCAAACAAGACAGTTTTGTTAGGAAGCCTACAATTAATGCACGGATTGTGTGAAAGTTAGCACTAGCCTCAGAAAAAGTCATCTAATGGTCACCATTGCCAAAATTGAAGTTAATGACTTCAGAAGGTCTGGCTTCTCTGAAGTAAACCTCAATCGGATCTTAATGTAGTTTCAACCAATGTTGTAAATCTATGGGACACAGGGGAATTCTAATTGCACTTTCATAGTTTATGCTTTAGAATATATGTCAGTAATGCACCAGAACAGTCCTCATTTCCTTACATTTTCCCCCATCTCCTTCTTACCTCACTGTTTTATCCACAGTGCTTTGCCATTAAGTTCTTTCTAGATCCCAATATTTAAGGTTGAAAAAAAAAGAGTAGGAACTAGTTGACTGTGGAGCATTGATGCTTAATTATTTTGTGCTCAAACTTCTTAGAAAGGACTCTCATGGGAGACTGAACTGTTCTTGGATGTCCCATGTGAGCTTGCTGGGCAGCTCTGGTGAATTACAAAATCAAGGCAGTAACATGAGCACGAAAGCTGAGGTCACCATTGGCCCATACAGCAGGACTTCCAGACTTGAAAAGATGATATTGTGCAGCCTCACAGGCACTTTGGGGGATACCTTTTTGGTCATATTTTAAAGAACCTCTTCAGCCCAAGAACTCCTGTAGCCTGTCTTTGGACTAACTGGTCCAGGTTTATTCAGTGCTTTATGCTCGGGAGAAAACAGACATTTGTGGAGAGTTCTCTCCCCTAGTCCTTTTTCTCCCTTTATAGCCAGATGAAGTTTAATTAATTGAAAGTGAAATACAATTTAAAATATGAAATATAACCCAAGAAGAAACCTGGTACTAAGATGAAATGAAAGACATTTTCTGTTTACTTCAAACTGTCCTTTTTCTGTCCACCAGCACTGTGTGAAGTATCAGTGAAGTCAGAATCTTGTCTGCTCTAAGTCACTGTATATTTTAAACCTGAGGAACTCTACTGATATTCCCATAGAGTAAAATAATTGTCTCTACTGAAGTAAAATATTATTTTTTAAATTGACTCTAATGAAGTCAATATTTGTCAGAAATACTCTGAAATAATTCAAAATACATATCTTCAGAGAATCCTCCCTGTATTTTTTTCCTCCCTGAACTTACTTACTGAATGCAGTGAAAAAAATGTGGGGGGTTTCTTGCTGGTAGAAAACACTGCAGTGGTGGCTACTGCATTAAGCCTTGCAGCTTCTTCTCATTGTCTGCTGTGCTAATTTGTTTCAGGATTCTGTCTTGTATTAAACTTCCTTTTTGTCTCAGTCCTTGGCAATGAGTGATGTACTTTTTATTAGAATCTGAGTGTATACATATCTACTTGACCATTGCTTTGCATTGGGTTACAGGACAAATGCAGCATTGGTTTTAAAAACAGCAGTACTAAGAGGAATTGTGTAATAGCTACTAAATTATAGTAAGTCATACGAAGAGTAAGTAACAGTAAACAAATAACCAATAATTGTGTTGTAAGTTGCTCCTAGGTGAATAACTCTTTCCTGGCTTTTAGAAAATCACACACTACAGTATTTTCCCACCTCCTTAATGTAAGTAGAAAATTAGACTGCCTTTAGGGGGGCAGTTCTTCACAGGGAAAGTGTTGGGGAGTTGCCTTTACCCTGTAGGCTAATTTTAGGGAATTATCAACAGTAAGTAAATCAGTTTTCAAAACTGATTTCAATTTTGGGAGGATAAGGAAGGAGGTGGGAAACTAGACTTTGATTCCAGTGTGTGTTCAGTTTCTGTTTGAAGGAAATTTTATTTATTTATTTCATAGAATCCTAGAATCAGAGAATTGGCTGGGTTGGAAGGGACCTCAGAGATCATCAAGTCCAACCCTTGATCCACTACCGCTGTGGTTACCAGACCATGGCACTGAGTGCCACATCCAGTCTCTTTTTAAATATCTCCAGGGACGGAGAATCCACTACTTCCCTGGGCAGCCCATTCCAATGTCTGATCACCCTCTCTGTAAAGAACTTCTTTCTAATATCCAACCTAAACTTCCCCTGGCACAGCTTGAGACCATGCCCTCTTGTCTTGCTGATAGTTGCCTGGGAAAAGAGACCAACACCCCCCTGGCTACAACCTCCTTTTAGGGAGTTGTAGAGAGTGATGAGGTCTCCCCTGAGCCTCCTCTTCTCCAGGCTGAACAGCCCCAGCTCCCTCAGCCTCTCCTCATAGGATCTGTGCTTGAGTCCCTTCACCAGCCTGGCTGCCCTCCTTTGGACCTGCTCCAGCACCTCAATCTCCTTCCTGACCTGAGGGGCCCAGAACTGGACACAGGACTCGAGGTGTGGCCTCACCAGGGCTGAGTACAGGGGCAGAATCACCTCCTTGGACCTGCTGGCCACGCTGTTCCTGATCCAGGCCAGGATGCCATCTGCCTTCTTGGCCACCTGGGCNAGGATGCCATTGGCCTTCTTGGCCACCTGGGCACACTGCTGGCTCATGTTCAGCTTCCTGTCAATCCAAACCCCCAGGTCCCTCTCTGTCTGGCTGCTCTCCAGCCACTCTGTGCCCAGCCTGGAGCTCCCCATGGGTTTGTTGTGGCCAAAGTGCAGGACCTGGCACTTGGCCGTGTTGAATCTCATCCCATTGGAATCAGCCCAACTCTCCAGTCTGTCCAGGTCCCTCTGCAGAGCCCTCCTGCCTTCCAGCTCGTCCACACTTCCTCCCAGCTTGGTGTTGTCTGCGAATTTGCTGATGATGGACTCAATCCCCTCATCTAAATCATCAATAAAGATATTAAACAGAACTGGGCCCAACACTGATCCCTGGGGGACACCACTAGTGACCGGCCACCAACTGGATCAGCACCGTTCAGCACCACTCTCTGGGCCCGGCCCTCCAGCCAGTTCCTAACCCAGCACAGGGTGCTCCTGTCCAAGCTGTGGGCTGACAGCTTTTTCAGGAGAATGCTATGGGGGACGGTGTCAAAGGCCTTGCTGAAGTCCAGGCAGACCACATCCACAGCCTTCCCCTCATCCACCAGGTGGGTCACCCGATCATAAAAGGAGATCAGGTTGGTCAGACAGGACCTGCCCTTCCTAAACCCGTGCTGGCTGGGTCTGATCCCTTGCCCATCCTGTAGGTGCTGTGTGATTGCACCGAGGATGATCTGCTCCATGACCTTGCCAGGCACTGAGGTCAGGCTGACAGGGCTGTAGTTTCCCGGGTCATCCTTCTGGCCCTTTTTGTGGATTGTTGTGACATTCACCAACTTCCAATCATCTGGGATGTCCCCAGTGAGCCAGGACTGTTGGTAGATGATAGAGAGAGGCTTGGCGAGCTCTTCTGCCAGCTCCCTCATCATTTGTTGGGCTTAGTGGGAAAGCGAGGACTGGACAGTGGGTACATCTTCACAGCCTGTTGCTGTGCTTGTAGGACAAATACCATAGCTTTATGATGACAGCTGTTGACAAACTATTCCACACCTGTTAATTACAGGTATTATGAACAGGGAGAAATTTGGGTGTTTGCTGTCACGAGGACAATACAGATGTTCTAGTCTGTGCAAACCTCTGCAGTCTGCCTCAGATCATCGAGGATGCCGTTGTTTCTGAGCCTGTCCTGCTGTCCTGAGGCCTTGGGATGAGAAGCCACTCAGGTACCCCACTTGGCTGCTGGTCGTGGACTTTGGTTGCTCCAACAGCCAGTGCAGCAGCAACCATTGCCCACTTCTATTTCAATGTATCTGTCACTCTGGCTTCAAATGGACTGAGAGGAAAAAGTATGCTATGGCATGGTATTGTCTACCCTTACTGCTAATTAAGCAGTTTTGAGTTCTCTGCTTTGAAATCAGTTCTCAGGGATGATTTGAAACTGTGCTCAGATTATCCTTATGAGGAAAATGGTGTGTGCATGTGTTTTATGGGTATTTAAATATGTTTTACGGACGTAACTTATTTCCTTATGATTTATGTGACAGTCTTTTTCAACAAATAAACTAGTGTTGTTCCTCTCAATAACTTAAATTTTGAAAAAACCCAAGGTATTCTGCAGAATCTTGACTGTTTTTTGCACAGAGGAATATGGAGCAGATGTTACATATACTGCCAACAGCAAAAGAAATCAAACTGAGTCTTTAATTCTGAAAGAATCTGATAGTACTTTCATTCCAAGCCTGGTAGGCTCACAATTAAGCAGCTTGCAGTGTATACATAAGGCTGGCTTTGAGTAGTGGTTTAGTGATTTTTGCAGCAAATGTACCTTAAGCTGTACTGCAAAAAGAATGGTGATATTCTGTGATAGTTAGCATGAAACATAGAAAAATGAAACATAAACCTAGAAAGATCAGTAGAGGAATGACAGCAAACTAGGCAAAAAATCTATTAAGAAGATGGATCTTTGGAGCACAGTAATTGTTGTATATAATATGTATGTGTGTGTTTATTTACTTAAAAGGGAATTAAGGGGACTTTGAGAAGTTGTCTGGCTCATCTCCTGCTGTTACAAGCCATTTTATTTAACATAATTCCTGGCAGATGTGGTGATTTTTTTTTTCCTTTTGGGTAATTTTCTCCTTCATAATCCTGAAGATGAGTTTACAAACTTAGGCAATCAGTTCAATGCTTCACTCTCTGTCTCATGTCACTTGTTAATAGGAATATTGTCTGAATTCTTATTAGCTGGCATTATTGCATTTGCATCCATGAAGGGTAAAGACATGTTTCAATCTTTGCAATAGCCTTTTATGTGTTTGAAAGCCAGTAATATCTCTCCTCTGATCTTTACTTCTTTGTGTTAAAGATCCCAAATTTCTGCAGTCTTGCCACATTAACTTATGGTTTCTGCATATAAAAATGTCCTTGTTTTCCTTTGCGTCCCCTCTAGAAATCTTCATGGCTTTCCTGAAACATGCTACCTGGAACCAGCACATAACCTCCTACTTTCCATTCTGTGTGTGTGCAGCCATGTTTCCAAGTCCAAAAATAGAACCTTGATTCATCCCTAATGTCACAACAGAGCTTGGTGGGCAAATATCTGATGGTTTATTGGGGTTTTTTTAGATCTGCCTACAAATTGGGTTAGACTCTGGTTTTGATTATTGATTTTTTTTAATGAGAAGTTTGTTGTCCTACCATGGGATGTGTTGGGACAGACAGGTTACTGTGATGACCACTGTGGGAGACATCAATGCACACAGGAACAATATAAAATTTGGTGGGTGTGTGTTTGGAAGCTAACTTAGCAAAAAGCTGCAACAGGCTCTCAGTGAAGTACAGAGCCTAAGGCTTTCTTTAAGACTAATAAATACTGCTTGAGGCAGTTGATTAAAAGTATAAGGTGTACATTTGAGGGGGCAGACAGCTTTCCCTGTTCAAACACCGTCTGATCCAAACCGAAAACTTATCCAACCTTGACACAATTTCCACCTCTTACTTTTAATTACAAGTGGGTGGGGTGTGTTCCCTGATGCTTTTGACTTGCTGGTGTGTCAGGTATGTTGCCATGCTTTTCTTCTAATGTCTGGTAACTTCAGCTGGGATTTGCACCTGGCTACAGAAAAACAATTAAGTGTTTGCTCTATTTCTACAGTGTTAGTTTCAAGCCGTTCTCTCTTAATCAGAGCCCCAGTTACTAAAATGGTATGAGCCATAGCTATATGAGATCTTAGTCCTCTCTGTTGACCACTAAGTATCTTTATAGATACATACAGCTGTGGTTAACTGGAAAACATTAGGCCATGTGGTACTCAAAATCCTCTGGGCTTTTGGAGAATGAAGATGTCATTGTTCAGTAGCAATGGAAAAACTTAATGCCTGTGCCCTGTGGCATTGTACCCTTTGACTGGGTGGCAGAGATACAAGCTGGTGCTCTTTGGCATTGACAGCTTCACTTTAAATGCTGACTGCTTAGATGCTGTTTCAGCCTTCTTCTGAATGAATGATTGCTCCTGGAAAACCTGTTTCCTCTTTTTCTCATTCATGTACTAGGATCTTCACTCAACACTCCAATTCCTACCATGCTATATGCATGGACAACTTAAGCTTCTGCCTAATGAGGGTAAAAGTCCATGTGACTTTGTTAGCCAGAACAAGTGAGCAACTTTCGTTATGGTTCCAATGCCCTGTTCCGAAAGGACAAATGTTTGCATTCTAATTGTGTTGCAACTTCTGATAGAATTTTTTTTTCAGGTTATTAACCGTAGTTTGGTTCTGTTTCATGTGCACTTTTGTTTCATCTGTGTCTCAGAAAGAGAGCAGAAAACTATTTCTCTTCAAATTCTTTTCACCAAACTTTTTACTTTTAAAAAAGTAATGACTTTTTTAAAATCAGGCTTTCTTAATTTTGCAATGCCCTAGTTGCATGTGTACATAGCATCTTCACAAAAAGGGTGAAAAGCCACATTGCCACATTCTTCAGTGCTAGATTCTGGATCAGGTGTGGAGAATCCAGCAAAGGAAAGTGTCAGGGCAGAGAGGGTAAGGAGAGTATATGACTGATGGAGAGACAGCGAAGGAGAAGGTATTAGTGCCTAAGATATTGTATAGATGATTTCTATACAGTCTAGGGAGTGGTTGTATTTTATCACTTAAAACTCCAAGGCCTTGCTGGAACCTTTGAAATTACAAGGCAAGACCCAACAGTCGGGCAGTGGGATGCAGCAGTTAGACTACATTTTCATGCTTCTTTTTCCATCTTTAATATTTAGATTTGCATTACAGTTGTAGATCACATTTACTAGATCAAAGATCCTGCTCTTAAGTACCCTGTATCCATTGAAGACTTGAGATAAATGGTGAATACCTTTCTTGGAAGTCTAGTCGTAAGTAAGAGCTGTAATGCTTAAGACACTTGCAAAAATTGATGCCTGTTTGGGTACTCCACATCTCTCACCTGGCTTCCAGTGGCCACTGTGGAGGAGGATGCACCTCCAATAGGGTCTATCTCTGATGTGCCAGTTTATACAAACATCTTGGATGCCCTTGGGCATCTGAAATGATACTGCCTCATCACATTCCATTGTTATTATTTAAATTCCTCTCACGGCTCTGGTACAGACTGTAGTCCTAAGACCAAGCCATCTAGATACAAGGACCATGCATCTCCTACAGGAAGCCAAAGCATGCAGCTCTGTCACTCAACGCCACCTTTATCAGCCACTCCCTCCCGCTTACATTCTCCTCCTCCGCCCTAAAACAGGTAAGTTGGGTGGCAGCATTCCCAGGCCCCACTTTGGAAGCAGTCTCAGGGTGTGTCCTCCCAGCAGGCTGAAGGCAGCCTGCCCACGGGCCGGTACCAGCAGGACAGAACATCCTGGTGCTGGTGTGAGGGTCCGGCCACCCCACTCATCCTGCCTGCAGCTGGAGAGCCATCCGGCAGCACATCAAAAATACCTTTTTGCCTGGATCAGCAAACACATCTTGCTGCCTCTGTGGCTGCAGGGCTGTTGGCACTGGCATGGAGCAGCCAATGGGATCTGTGAGGCTGGCTGTGTGTGGGGATGCTGGAGTCCAGGAGCAGGGTGGCAGACCTGGAATAGGCTGTGGATGGAGTCTCCATCGCTGGAGATACTCCAAACCCACCTCGACTCCATCCTGTCCAACCAGCTCGAGGTGAACCTGCTCTGGCAGGGGGCTTGGACTCCACAGGTTCATTCCAACCTGTAGCACTCTGGGCTTCTGTGCCTCTGGCTCAAGGTTCAAATGAATCAAACTGCACCCTGGGCTGGGCAACAGCATGAGTTGAATCAAGCTTTACCTCAGAGGGGAATGTATTGTGATTAGAAATATATCCAGCTGATATTAACTCCTGTTCTGGTTATTTCTTGAGGTCAGATACAGGGTTTCCTCTGTGCCATTACTTTACCTGAAAGTGGAATTGCACTAGTGTGCAATGAGTATATATATATATATATAACAAATATATATTTGAATCCACATCCTGCATTTTTCATATCTGAATGTAAAACTGAGAGAAAAATGCATAGGTTTTAATTCTTTTGGTCTGATTATGTTTATTCGGATCAAAAAAACCTAGAACAAATGACCTGCTTAATGTATTGGAGAAGATGATAACATCAGGACCTTCCCCTCACATCACCAAGCCTAATCACAGAAATATAATGTTGGATATGGTATTAGAATTGGCTTTAGGTCCAGGAAATTTGTATTTATTCTGTACTTAATAACAAAGCAGAAGGTATGGGTAATACCTTTCACCTTGCCCACTACCCTTTTCTGCAGTTTTTTTGTTTGGTTGCGGTTTTAGTTGTAGTATTTTGGTTTTTGTGTTTTCGTTGGTTCGTTGGGTTTTTTGTTTGGTTGGTTGGTTTTTTGGGATTTTTTTTTTTTTGCAGTGTGGGTAATGTGAATGGAATTATCTTGGTTACAGTCTGAAACTGTAAGCCTAAAATGAGGAAGCTTAATATAAGAGAAAAAAACTTGTTGCTACACTGGTTATGAGAAAAAACACGTAGTGGCTAATTTTTTGGATAACTGTTAGTTGTTAATGTCCATTTTCCACTCAGGGGTGTTGGCTGTCTTTGCCAGGACAGTCAGGGGGCTGCTGAGTGTCTCCCAAGCTTTGTCTTCCTGCAGAGGGAAGTGCAGCAGATGGCATTGCCACCTTCCAGCTCTAGGTCTTGGTGCCCTGCAGAGGCACTGCTGGATCAACATGTAAGCAATGTTGCAGTCCAAAATGACACTGGAGGCTTTGTAGGTGTGGGAACTGGTTTCTGGATTGCTCCCATTGATTCAAGTGACACCTATGTCCCTGTCACCTATTCCTAACGTGTCTCTGAATCTGATCTCTGGTTTCTGTTAGATCCTTTGCCATGGGTTTGGCAAGCAGCTTTAAACAAATAATATATTTTTGAGGGGGGTGGAGAGCAGTCACAGAGGACCTGATTAAAACCATGGTATCTAGATAAGCTCTTAGTGTCTTCTGTACAGTTATGCTGTAAATCCTCTCAACAGCTTACCTTGTTAGAGCTTTTCCTATTAACTCAGTGTGTCTCTCTGGTCCTTTTCTGTCTAAGTCTTCAATACCATTGCATATTCAGCTGAAACCATACGGTTTAATGATTTCTTTCTCACTCCTTTTTTTTTTTTTTTTTTTTTTTTAGATAAGATTAATAGTCCTCCCCTACAGTCTTATTACAAAGATGTAGATATGAAATTGTGCACTTGCTCTGATGTAGCCTTTTATGTCATTCATACTGCAAAACAAGACTTTGATTTAGGGGACAGGCAGGAAAAGGGAAAACCCACAAGCGGGCCCTGTGTTTTTATAATGAGCAGAGTTTTGCCAAGTGGCAATTAGTATTCCTCAGACTTTGTGCTAATTAGGAGCTTCTTAGGGTCCTCTAAGAAAAAGAGTTTCTTGCCAAGTTAGCACATTTTAATACAGGTGAGCTACTTTTAGCTTTCTCTTTGCTAGATATATTTTTGGTAGTTTTTTCTAATTGCTATTCCATCTCTCATTGACACTGATATTATCCATGTTCTTATGCTGCCCAAATCACTAGTCTGAGTTCTGCATGGTTCTTCTCTGCTATATTGTGCTGGAGAAAATTTACAGAAGCTGAAATAATCACTCAGAGGAGAAGCTGTTGCTCTCAAACTGAGTAAGGGAAGAGGGGAAGCATAGCTTTGTTTTGCTAAGCCAAATTCTTTACTGAGTCTCCTTTCATAATGCAAGCGTAAGAAATCTCATGGGGCTGTGACCATCCTTGACCCATTGAGGACCATCTTGCTACAGGAATTGTGGTAGCTGATCCTGAGAGTTCAGTGTTGAAACTTTTCTTTCTTTTTTTTTGTCTCTCCAAACAGTGGGCATGAAAGTTTTCAGGTGAAGTGTTGATCAAAACTTTTTTTTCAAAGTTGCTTTTTCACAGGGAGAGGTGTCAACATCTTTAGACTGAAAACACCTGAAGGTCCTAGGATCAATTTATGTGCATTTTTTAGGAATGCACATAAAAAGTGCATTCCGAGGGAAAAAAAAAAAAGTGTTTCATGTTAACTGTGCATAATGGCTTCTTGGCTTTTGAGGGTTTATTAATTTTAAATTGAAAGTATCTTAAAATGATTTTTTTTTTTCTCACTGCACATCCTTCTTCAAAAGGAAAATAAGGAAGAATTCAGAATCTGGTAGCTCAGCTGCTCTGAAGTGAAAAATAAGCCAATGATCAGGACTTAATTTTTCCTCCATTTTGGAGCTGAGGCTTGCAATAACTCAAGTTCTCATAGTGTCAGAAAATATTTTCCATCTAGCCTTAGTTGAGATTCCAGTCCTCTTAGTCCCATATCACATATAACTACTTTTAAAAGTCTACAGTTTAGCTAGGACATTGGAAAAAGCTTAGACCACAGAGACAAAAACCACTATGAACATGGCTCTTTCTAAATCACTCATAAATGAGTTTGTGTATATGATCACTCACTGAAAACCAGAGAAAATCTCTAAATCAGAACATTTGCCTTGAGATGATCTTAGTTGGCCTAATTATTCACAATAGGCCATAGCAAGTGGTACAGATGATGTTTGGTTGCTGAGCCAACTGGATGGTTTGTATAAAAGTTTAAACTCGTTGCAGTGGTTCTGCTAGCACCAGTACTAAGTGGGTGTTGATGCTGGGAGGACCATTACTAGTCATTTGACAGATCCCTCAGCTGATCAATTTCCCTTTTTAATTCAGATATATATATATAAATGCTTGAAACTGCATTAAGTAGTAGGGTTAGTAAAATGGTATGAACTGTAATGTTCTCTGGCTACTTGGTAAGGAGAGGAAAAAAAAAAATCAAATCCTGAATGATCAAGCTCTCTGGTTACTTGTTCCTCTTCTTCATAGCTGGTCTTGCATTTACTGCTCACGTACAGAAATGTTAGCAAGTATCTAACATTGCAGTCATGTCTAACAGGAAGCTGTCTTGGCCACTCCAATGGGACAGTTCATTACTCTCCATCAAATCAAGTACTGACATGGAATGGAGTCCCAGTATCTTTGTCTTTCTGTGTAGTAACATGAAAGTAACATCAAAGGTTGCCAGAAGTGTTGTCTCTCTCCTCTGGATTTGAGGAAGTCTTGCCTAAGTTAGAGCTGCTGAAGAGACCTGGAAGAGAAATAGAGCTTGCCATCTCACAGAGATTTATAGCTAGATATGGCTAACTCTTTCTGAAATGCCTCGCTGACCTTTCTGAGGATAACTTTCTGAAAGAGCCAAAGAGAAGAATCTTTGAATTTTCTTTTACTTTTTGTCTACTTCTACTGGGCTTGAAAGTGTGAGTAATGGAAAAATATTCAAACTTTAACTGTGGCAACACAGTATGAATGGCTTATGGCCAAACACTGTAAAAAAACAAGGTCATATTAAGTTAATAAAGAGCCTGTAGGTGCCATTTATCTTCTGCTTGTGTTTATGTAAAGAAGGTCTCCAGCTACTATCAGCCAAAATAAAAATCCCTGAGCCATTAAGTCCCAAAGTTGGAATCCTTCCCCACTTTGATGCTGCAAAATGATAAATGCAGCCGAGGTTACAAGGATAGAAGTGATTCTGAAACTGCCACAGAATGGGAGCTCTGTCACTTTTCTGTCAGTTTGTGAGCAGAAGAGGTTGGTGGTTGCCTCCATAGGCTTCTTCACTTTTTCTTCTTCTGTCATAGGGGAAGATCTTCCCTGCCATTATTAGTGTGGACTCATTCTACTCCAGACTGCACCCATGTGATGTGTGGCTCCTTATCACTTTCCTTTCTGGGTATTCAAAGTGGATCTGCCCACCTGACTTAGAAAGCTGAACTTTCACATCTGACTCATCTGTTTACCACACACCACTCCATTTCCCACATCCCGCCTTTGACTGACAGCTCAGCTCTGAGGGCCCCCTCAGCTCCATCATTTCAGTCCTTGTCAAAATGTCAATGTCTTGCCTTCCAAAGAGAGAGGAGTTAACTCCCCTTACTAGCTTTGCCACTGATTTATTAGTCCAGTGGCACACTACTGAATCTCCTTGAGTTCTGTGGAAGGAGCCTGAAGAAACCATCTTGCGTGTGTTTTTAATTACATGTTTGTTCAGCCTTCTGAGGATGTCAGGAGCTGTGAACAGCAAATGCCAAGTGATTGCCAGGAAGAAAGCTGCTGACTGCAGTGCATCGTAGACAGAACCCTCCTGTGTGACTGCCACTGCCTTGCCATGCACATACCGACCATATCTGATTTTGATTATAGTCTCTCCTCTGATGATAGTGCTGTCTCGGGTTCTCCTGGAGACAAAGTCTTGGTCAAGGGAAAACATAAGCAATGGTGTGTAGTCAAGGACAAAGTCAGTCTCCCCCGGATTCCTCTCTATTGACTCTTCTTTTTTCCTCATTTGGAGTGAACTCCGAGGCTAACGATCCCCCTCCAAATGAGCATAACTTGCTGTATTATGTTAGTCTAGACAAAGGAAATCAAATTAATTAGCAGAAGGGCTGCAAATGTGCTGTGTAGGAGGACCTGTCATTAGAGTACCTCGTCCAGGCTCCTGTGGCTTGGTGTGTGTTCAAAATGATAGCTCTGGTGTTCCTCTCAGCAGAAGAGAAATAGGAGGCTGCAATTAGAGGCAGAACTGTAATTCAGTCATGGGCAAGGAGAGGGGGAGGTGAGTAGGAAGGCGGCTGCTCTGCAAAGCCCAAGTCATAAAACATAAAATCCCAGTTTATGCATGGCAACGGAGCCTTCTATGATTGAATTACAGTCTTCATATTCAATAATGGGCCAAGTCTGTAAACCAGAATACAGGCAGAACAAATATTTACATACTTTGGGCAATGACAGGGAGAGAATCACTGAGCAGAGCATGAATCAAAGCCACAAGAACATAGATGTGGGGCTGCCATGTGTTGCCATCAGTGTGAAGGGGAGTAAGTTTCCAGTATTTGGATGTGAAATTTCCTGTCCTACAGGGCATCCTGCAGCATTTCACTGAAAATTCATCTTTTAGTTAGGTGCTGCACACACTGCCAATACACAGTGAGTAAACTGCAGTGTGTCCATTCATTCTGTGTACTGTATGTTTTCCATTTCCAGTATATCTAGAAAGTGATACTGAAATGTTTAGGTATTTAGCAATGTTTATGTTGATATTGCATATCTGATTACAATTTTATTTGTATTCCTGACTTTCTGGCACCTCGTAAGTTCTGTAGTTTTGACAGTTGTTGAGCATCAGCTGCCGTGATTTATTTTGGTCCAGCTGAAAGCTATGACAGTCATAAACATTACTGTCAATTTGGAAATATCAATAGACATGCAGGGAAATACATAAAAATTCCTTTTGCTGTCTTACAAAACAGCTTGAAAATAAGGGTCAGAACAGTTCCAAACCAAAGAACTTCCATCAAGACAGCATTTGATGCATGTACTAGGGCAGCCAAGAAGTCATATAACTCTGAAGGTTTTGAACTCCAAATGTCATCTTTGTTTACAGCCTTGCAAATGCATATATGCAAACAACCATCAGAGAATAAAGTTGCTGTGCTTCTCAGCTGCCATAGGTCTGAATTGCTTTTCAGTTACATCCCTGAATTTTCTCACACAAGACCTTGAGTGAACAGGTTTGTTTCTCAGAGCAAAGCCCACAACAGAGTTAAAGGTTTGAAGCAAAAGTAATTAAATGGGGATTCTGAAGGACCATTAGTTAATCCACAGAAAGTAATGGCAGTAGTAAGCCAAGCAGAAGCCTGGTGTTCTTAGGGAAAGAAAACATCTTGTAGCTCTCCAAGTTTGAACAAAAGGGGATACGGAATATTACAGGATCAACCCAAGGGTAACACCATACATGGTGTGTAGCAGTGGCTCCTGTCTTCTGTCTACACAGAGTGCAAAAAAATTTTCCTAAGCTGTTGGGCCAGTTTACACCCTGAGCAAAAGAATGTCTTAAAAAATTTGAGGTGACCCACTGTTGTTTCAAGGTGTCTTGTATTACATGTGAGCATTAGAGCTCATGAACTCCAATTTTCTATGGATGTGCTCTGTGTGCCAGTCCACCAGAGTAACCCTAAACGTCCTCTTTACTACTCACACCTCCTGTGGTACCAAACTGTGATATCCTTGACTTGTCCCATCCCCCCATTGCTTGCCCTTCCCTGAAATACTTTTATGCCTTCCTGTATCCCCTAGGAGAAAACACACTTAGTGTAATGCAATAGGAGTTTCAAAGCTTCTTTGCTGACCAACTGCTTTGAAATTTGGTCAGTGAATTAAAAATTGTAATTGCAAGGAACTGTCAGATGTGTAATTGCTTATTAACCAAAGAAAAGGCAAAAAAGGATGAAAGGACTCCCTAAATTTAGCCTCACTGAGGAGGAAAAGGCACTTCTGTGAAACCAGTCATTCTGGCAAGGCACTTTGTTACATGTTTGCATGGCATGGACCTGGTTGTGATTAATAGGATGATTTGGTTCAATACTTGTTTTATTTGCTCATTAGCAAATAAGTGCTGTCACTGGGCCTTTAAGTTTTGGTCAGGAGGACTGACAGTTCTCCAGTCACTGAATAGAAAGGTTAGCCTGTAGGATACTGCTATAAGAGCAATTCTTATTTGAACCACCAGTGTTTCAGCTCTACAAATTGTATATTGGCTTACAAAAATTCATAATATAAACACTAGACCATAAACCCACCTTGGATCTTTCAAACAGGAGCATGAATACTTCAGAGTCATAATGTAGTAACTGAGAATCTTGAGCAGAGAGCCTGAACGAAGACAAGTATCTGAATCTATGAGAAAATCTGGAAAATGTAAATGTTACTTCTCTGTTTAATCTAGTGTTTCTCATATACAAGATTACATGCCACCTATTGATTTTAAGCAGTAATTGCATTTTTCTGATGATTAAGAGAGGCACAGAAATTCTTTTGAGCGCTTTTGTGATGCTTTAATGTACAAATGTTTCCTTTTGGAACTGATCTCATCCAAATGGCTTCTGGGAATGGTAAAAGTAAAGTAATGCACATATATTGAAGGCTAATGGTCTTCTCCCTTACTGTGATCTAGAAAATGAACCATGAGCTCTGGAAGTAGTGTGTTTTTTAAAGGTATAAAGCTTCCATCTCTGTTCTATTCCATCTGTGTTCTATTAATACTCAGGGAAACTCTATTAAGAATCATTTTAATGTATAAAAGCATAATGTTTTTAAAGAAGAGTTTGCCTGAGGGTAATAAATAGAGACTGATGAGCAAAAAGAATAGCACTGGTGCCATGCAATGCAATTGGAAGGGCTTGGAAACAGCTCTGAACATTGTCAGTTCAGTTCTTACCTCCAGTAACTCCCTTCCCCTCTGTGCTCTGTTCTGGTCCCACCATATGCTGCTCACCAAGTTAGTCTGCAAATGTTATTTTGCTTAGTCAAGCACTGGTCTTGGATGGGATTTCTATGTGCTGTTGTAATGCAAACAACAAAAATATAATGGAGACTACTCGTTGCAAAACAGTCTTTTGTAGTATTGATTCTCCAGTGAGGAAGCAGGGAAATGAGCTATTGTATTTAAATGCTGAACTTTTCCCATTCTTGAGCTGACTGTCCTCCTTTCCAACAGGCTGAGGGATGGACACAAATGAAGACATTTGCTCAAGCCACTGCTTCCCTTCTGACTTAGTTTTTAGTTTCCCAAGGGCAGAAGTCTGCTGTTTTCTCCTGAATGAAACACTGCCAAATGGGAGTGTACCAGCTGTCTTCTACACAGAAGAATAAAGTTAAATGTAGGCTATTATTGCTTGCTGGACAAAATATTCATTTGCAAACAGAACTGACTTGACTTTCTGGGGCTCTTAATCTCATGCTGAAAAGCTGAGGAACTCTGAGAAGGAGAAAAAAGTATCTTTTCAACCTGATTCACTCTTGAAAAGAGAGATTTTTTAGATTCATAGGAATCAGTTCTTTCCAGAAAACTATGATCCTTGTATCCAGGGAGGTTTGTTTTTTGTTGTTGGTTTTTTTTTTTATCTTCCCACCCCCCGGTTGTAGCATTCTCCAAAACCAGGTTGTGGGAAAGAAAGAAAATCACCCTCATGAACAGCAAGAAGAAATCTGGTTTTATTTTGTGAGTTTTTCCCTCCTCCCACTCCCCTCTTTTTTTTTTTTCCCCGGTGTTGCATGTGCTGCCAATACTGATGACTACCCAGACACTTCTGAGCAGGACATCTCACTCTGATGGGACAATTCACATGTGCTCACCAGGCAGATATTTGTCTGTGGTTGGCTCTAAAACCATAAGTTCCTGAAGCTGAAATTGCAACAAAATTTGAGAGTTTTAATCATCACAATATTTAGAAAAAACATTTGCCCAGTTACCTGTTAGTATTTACTCTGAGTTGTGTGTCTTCACCTTCCTCTGAAATTGGCACTGCTGCATTACCAGAGCTACTGTAGGATGACTTAGCTTTTACAGTTCTTGAACCTTTCTTCATCCTCTAGATTTTAATTTTTCCTGTTTTAAAATGATGAATGCTGACACAGTTGTGGAATCAGGTCTCTGCTATTGATAAGCACAGAGCAGTATGAAATGGATAGCATCTTGCTCCACTCCATTACCTGGCTAACACTCAGCCTTAAAAAAAAAGACAAACACCAGAAAACTTGGAGAATGGTTCCCTTTATTATTTTCTTCTAGTTGGGTGATTGCCTAAGTAATTGCTTAGTATTTATTATATGTGTATGTGTGTTTTGGGAGGCATTGATATTTACCATGGATATAAGTGCCAGTGAATGTATCTCAAAGGAAAATACCAGAGCTGGATTCACCAACACTTTCCACTCTGCTCCCCTGACTCCTCTCTCCAGTCTTCTGGAACTCTAGTTCATATCTTGGATATCGTAGATAAAAGCTGATACCTCAGCTAATGAAATCTTCAAAAATCTCCTCACAAACTCCTTGTCCTGGCTTTGAAAAATGAGAAACAATTCCTCAATTCCTCCAATACTAATAACACTTAAAAAAAATAAAGTGAAGCACAGGTTTAGAAGTTATGTAAGGTAAGAAGGACTCAGCCAGTGGAGACCCTAGTACCATAGATCAGTAATACAATATTTAAATCAATGGATTTCCTGGCAGGATGTCAGTGCAAAGAGGAGCATTGGAGTAATGTGATCTCTAAGTCTGAAGTGAGCGGCTGCATTCAAACCAGTTTCTAATGAGCTTGTCTGAAGTTTTCCTAAAAGAATGAATGGTTCAGTAGTTATAAACATGAATTTCTGGAGGCAGTAAAGCTAGATTAAAAAAAGGAAAAAACATGAAGGAAAAACCCAACATTCAAGATAGTTAGGTTGAGTGCCAAGGGCAAGTTTACTTTCAAGTTTTTTTCCTAGTTGCTCCTGTCCTGAAAATAACATACCTGACACATTACACATTGCTGAATATTTA
Organism: Florisuga fusca; assembly: GCA_038090715.1. Lineage (NCBI taxonomy): Eukaryota > Metazoa > Chordata > Aves > Apodiformes > Trochilidae > Florisuga > Florisuga fusca. The sequence goes on from JAAWXA010000011.1 coordinate 9,525,748, forward strand.
TTGAGTCCTCTTATATTTTTTGTGAATTGACCAGGAATTCTTCTAAACTCCCAGCCTTTTCAGGAAAAACTCAAGATAAAGCTCTTGGTTGTAGAAAATCTGGAATGAGAGCTGGTACTTGTATAAAGCTCCACCTTCTGAGTTGCTGTAAACTAGTTTTATATTAACATAAACTGTCGCCACCTATATCTTTGTTTTCTGTGCTTGGGTTCTGTTGATGTTGTACTCCTGCTTTTTGATATTTTAAAATCAGTGTCACCAGGAACTGTCTTAACAGGGAGAACCCCTAAGTTCAGGCATTTTGGGGGAAATGTTCTCCTCTCCTGAGGAACACGAGCTGATATTGGTGAAATCCAACCCCACCTTCCTCTTTCAAAAGCAGAACAAGAGCTTGGAGAGGACAGGATGGTTCCTGAAGCATCCAGAGCTTTCCTGTTTCTTTCAAAGCTTCTGGGGTGTTGGGCCTTTCTGTGGGGAGAGGTGTCAGTGCAAAGGAGAGGAAGATAGATCTTGGTATGAAGGAGAGGGGAAGATGGAGAGAAGAAGGATCTCCATTCAAACCAGCCAGCAAGGAGTTTGCTAAGTCTGAAAGAAATGTTTTCTCCCTCTACCACCTACTGCTAGGGCTCTGATGCAATGAAATAGCTTTCTCTCAAAGCATTATAGAAGGTCCTTAGAAGGCAAAACTGGAAAAACTTCTGCTTGTAATGGCACTAATTACTGTTTTTTAAACAATTAGTCCCATTGGTGTTCTGTGCAACGGTTTTAAAAAGTGATGCTTAGTTTTCCAAGTACATGGTAATTCTTCACTGCTACAATGAAGAGATTTTTAAAAATCTGAGTATCTGAATAACACATTCTATCTACAGTACTGAGTTTTCTGAGGGCTTTTTTAAGTTTGGTGTTTCCCCCCCTACCTCTGACATGTTTTGTTGTTGTGACTAGCCTCAGTCTTGGCAATTTGATAATGGGAATCTATTAATGGTGGAATGATTTACTAAAAAGGTCACGGCTCTGGAAAAAACTATAAAGTACAATGTTCAGTTATTGCTGACGTTGTTGAGACACAGGAGCAATACTTAAGGGATACTTAAAAGGGAGCTGTTAGTACCAAATGCCTCCCTTGCACAAAGATGCTTGATTTGTATAGTCTTAATGTGAACATTGTGCTATTAGAATCATGCTTAACCATTAATAAATTAAATAAATAGCATTTTTGGCTTCCTGGTAGAGAATCTGGTATTTCCTGGCTTCCCCCATCTGTTGCTAAAGCCAAGTTTTAGTTCTTTGAAAAGTTATTATCTGGCTTGTCTTCAAGGAACACTTCCTGTGTCCCACCTTCACTACTGAGACCTGACCATGCACACCATGGTTTTACATTGCTATATCTAGGGCTGGTTTATACAGATTCCTTTTTGTCTAGGTCTAATATGAAAGTAAGTGAGAAGTAGAAAATTTTTTAATAACAGGGATTCCCAGTCAGCTGAACAGCTGATTCCAAAGGAGAGCTCTCATGTCCCTGAAGTTTGCAGGATGGAAACTGGAAAAGATTGACATGGGTGGTAAAATGTGAGAGTGTGTGTAGCATGCCACAGAACTCTACCTGATCTAATCTAGAGTATAATTCCTGCCTTTTGCTGGTAGTTGAAGATAAACCATTTTCTAAGGCTAACTCTTCAGCTGTTAGTTGATCTCAAAAGTAAAGTCTCTCTAAATTTCTTTATCATCTTCCCAGTCATTGACTCTTACGGTGCTTTTGACGGGTATAGAATAGGTTTATGGTAGTAAATCTTCTTTCACATGTATTTACAGGGTGATTCCATCCTGTGACTAAGCTAAACAGGTAGGCTTTCAAGCTCCATGGTAAGAGAAGCTTTGCAGATTATAATTTTTAAACCAGATTATTTTTTTTAACCATTGGCTTTGGGTTTTTTTCTGAATCCTTCCTAGGATGGCCTGATGAAGAGGAGGTGATTGTGTGTAATACCTGTGTAAGAGAGGTGGATGCTTCCAGGAATGCTTATGATGCCAAATGCTTTTTAGAGATTGCATGCTAATACAAAGAAATGGGTCTCACATTGGATGGGATGATCTTCCCATTACATCCCTCTTCCTTTCTGTCCACCTGCAACCCTGAAGTCAGCTGATCTAGGGAACAGGAATTCCAAGTCAGAAACTGCATCCTGAGCTGAGGGACTGGCTGGTAACACTTTTGACAACCAGAGGCAGCAGTGGAGCAGTCACCCAGCACAGACCAGTGCTGCCATTACCTCCTGCCCTGGTTTTCAGGCCCCAGAACATACTTCTGTGTTGGGGGGGCTTCTCCAAAAAGGATGCACTTGAATTCTGAGGACAAACCCAAGATTCCAGTTCCCAGAGAAGTGCCCTAACCACAAAAGTGTAGGCTATTTTGGGGGTTACACTACTGCCTGTCCTGCTTTGGAGCTGGATTGCTTTCAAGAATTCGTGAGTTATAGGGCCAGAAGGTCGGTATGCAAGAGGGAGCCTGACTTGGTAGATATTTTATGTTACACAGTAACCAGATACAAAGAAGACATAAAGCTAAGGGCAGACACACTGAGCCTGGGTCTTCACCTCCTAGCTGAGTGCCATGACCTCTCTGGATTACAGAACTGGATTCTGGCATTCTTGTCCCATTGGCCAAGGATTTTTTTTACACTCCTGAGTACCTGATAAGTCCAGCTCAAGCATGAAAGATATGATGAGTTTATGAACACTTGATGCTGATTTCCTTATTTCAAAGAGGTAAAAACTTGGCATGAGAGAGGCAAATGCAGCTAGGCCTTGTTTGGTGTCCAAAGTTATTTTCTGCATCAGCTCAGGCACTGGAAAAAGGGGTGGGGGGAACTGGCAGCAGCTGGCAATGACGCTTGAAGAAGCTGAAAACTGTCACACGAGAGATTCCACCAGCTCTGCCATGGGGTTGGAGCCCCCGGTGTGGTGGGAGTGGGGGGACCCAGGCTGGCATCTCTTCAAGTGTCAGAGGTGTTCTGAGTCTCTTGAGGCAGTTCTCACTTGTTTGGTCTCAGCCACATGCTGTTCAGTTTGGTGACATCTAACTAGGAAAGAACTGTCCTGTTCTTGCCAGAAGTCAGATTCTTTGCCAGGATGTTTTGTGTTTCTTCTCATCCTGCTCTGCCAGCAGACAGACAGCATTCACCATGTTGCCTTGCATTCAGGCTGAGGTTACCAAAATGATCTCTGAGAATACTGAGTTTTTTCTTCTCTTTCCATGTGAGTACTGAAAATATATGTAGCCCTTGGCATGTTGCTGGCACTGAGTGACCTTGTTTGCACCCTTATGTGCTTGAATAGGGGGTTTGTGTACCAGGGCTTAGAAAAGGGTGATTTGCAGGCTAGGAAGGGGCAACCCTGTGATTAGAAATTCCATGATCTGACAGGATACACATTTCACCTGCTAGTGTAAAATAGATTATTATGCTATTATGTAAACATTGTAAGATCCAGGTTTGACAAGGATCAGTGACAGAAATAGGTGGTGCATTCCTACCTGTCTGTGGAACTGCTTGCTGACACAGACTGCAGCATTTGGTTTGCAGCTGTACAATAGTGGCTTTGATTAATAATGCTTTATTGGTTATAAACACAGACTTACTGAATAAATCCTACTTACTCTGTTGAATGTCTCTCCATGCCTAGCTAAAACTATTTCAGTAATTAGAAAGCTACTCTAATATTTCTCTATATTGTAGACTTTGAGTTGTTAGCCCTTTGTTGGTTTACCTGAGTACTTATATAGGTTTTCTGCTTGACCCTATCCTTGACACAAAACTGAAATGGTTTTGATTTTCATTTTGTGATGAGAAAAGGCAGTTGTGGTAAGACAGGGTTTCCCTAAACCAAAAGGAAGGAGTGGAGGAAAGAGAACATCTCTCCTGATGTGCCCCTGGACCTCCAGCCTCCTCTTGCATTCTAGGATTCTAGGAAATGAGACTGGAGAGGTGGTATCCCTGCTGAATAATCCTTTCCTGAAGGGCAGCAGAGGGAATCTGTTTGCCCAATTACTTTGTGGGCTTGAGTTTTGAGGGGAGAATCATAGAATGGTTTGGGTTGGAAGGGACCTTAAAAATCACCACCATTCAACCCCACTTCATGGGCTTGGACACCTCCCACTAGACCAGGTTGCACAAGGCTTCATCCAACCAGGCCATGAACACTTCCAGGGATGGGGCATCAACAGCCCCCCTAGGCAACCCATTCCAGTGTCATGGTGAAGGATTTTTTTCCTAATATCTAACCTAAATCTACCCCCTTTCAGTTTAAAACCGTTACCCTTTGTCCTGTCACTATCTTCTCTGGTGAAAAGCCTCTCACCAGCTTTCCTGTAGGCCCCCTTCATGTATATCTAAAGAGTGTTGATTTAAGGCATCTTGTGGAGAGCTCACCTCTGCCTTTTTCTAGAAGATGTAGGCTTGTAACTCCTGGGTTTTTCCCTTCCCTTTCTATACAAAACACAAAGCAGTGGGGATCAGTTGTTTTATCTACTACTGAAATGCAGCCATCAGTGCAGAATAACATGAGAACAGTCTGAAAGGAAGCGTGGAACACTATATTCAACTGCAACTAATTACCTGATTAGGTTTTGGCCTGGCTGTGTGGGTTGACATCCAATGGTCTTGGCTACAGTGCCTGCCAGCAAAGCCAAGTCTAGTCTTGCTTCATTTAAAAACTCTGGACAAAACTTCTGGACTTGTGTGCTGAATGCTAAGCAGTGTGAAAATAGGCCACTGATTTAAAGTACCCGTGACTACAATGGGTGTCAGTGGGCAGCTGGCATGGTTGCAGATGAATGAGCTTATCTGAGTTTTAGAAATACTGGTTTCCATTGGAAGGTGGTTCTGTTTCAAGGACACACTCTGGTGAAATTTGACTCCACATCAGAACATCCTTCCTTCACAGCTATGGGATTAGCACTTCCCTTCCCTTCAGCACTTCAAACTTCTCCCCTTAGGAGCGCAGTCAAACACTGAGATAGTGCAAACCTAGAAAATCACCTGAAAGGATGTTACCTCCAGAGGGGTTAAATACATTAAGAGTGTTCTCATTAGGTGAGAAGTATATGTTATTGCTGGTTTTCTTCTCTTGCACCTTTGCCACAAACACTTTTTTCATCTGTTGCTGTCTTTGTTGCACAGGAGTACCTATGCAACACCTCAAGTGTCTATAGTGTTAAACATATCTATACTTGCTGGTTTGATGACATTTTTTTGTCTTGTCATCATTCTAAAGGAGAAAAAAAATCATTACTTGGAAGGACTCAAAGCTTTTCTGGCAAGACAGGGACTTCCATCTGCATACTTTTATAAATATGCAGCTCATCAAGAGCAAAGGTGAGCAGAGCCCTTTTGAAAGGACTTGACTTGAAGCGTCCTTGCCTCTGAACAGGAAAGTTCTGGGCTGCAGTCACTTGTGGCACCTTAGAGAGCCTCAGTTCCCCCTTCTCAGGGAGAATGACATGAAATGAATTGTCTAAAGAATTGTGGCAGTTGTTTGCTTGCTGGTGAGCATTGACTTCATGAGGAAATGGAGTACATCTATTCTGATGTACTGATCCTGGAAGTGCATTGAGACACATTCTTAAAATGAATCAGACAAGTTGTTGGTGAAAATCCAAGGGCTGGTAAGAGATGCTCCACAGAGCAAGAAATTCTAATAGACAACCATAGGAAAAAATATTTTTGCCAGTTGGCTGACTATTCCAGCATAGCAACTGGCTTATGCTCTACCCTGTTCCTTAACATCTAAAATAAATATTGAATTCTGTCCTGTTTACAAACCTTATTAAACCATTTGCCTAAGAGGCATTGCAGTAATGAAGCTCTCAAAGTTGTGTTTAAGCATTTCCTCTTACTGCAAGAATCAATCCATCAAGTTTTCGGCCTCCCACAAAGACAACAAACGCAAGCCTGCAATGCCATAAAACCCCCAAGAAACTTCAGAAGCAATTTAAAAGAATAAAATGTAAGCTTTTGGACACCTCTTGCTATGGCTGTGCAGAATGAGGCTGGGCAGGGACTCAGGCTCTGGAGAGGCAGATGGGAGTTCACCTTGTGTAACCTGGTATTCCCTTCCCCTCTTCCCTGCTGTCCCCAAATCAGCTGGCACTGTCTTGGCAGGAGTCTCCTGAGCTTTTTTTTTTTGCTAGCCAGGAGTTTGCCCAGCTGTTTGGCCCAGGACTGCCCAGAGAGGGAAGAAGTCTTTCTGGCTGAAGCTTCTGTAAAAACACTGCTTCGGCCATCAAAGCAGCAGTGTCCCTCTGGGGGGAAAGTAAGGAGTCAGAAAGCTTTTTGGAAGTGGGGGTGAGGAAGGATGTGACTTTCCACAGGGCCTGTCCTCATGATGAATGATCCCCCCGGAGTCGGGATAATCTCGTGTCGGGATTCCAAAGGCGGCGCGATCCCCGCTGCTCCCCAAAGCGGGCTGGGAAGTGCAACTCCGTTCCGATTCTGTGGTTTGAAACCGTGTCTCCCCTAACAGCTACTTGTGTTGCCATTGCAGGATGATTTGGAAATTCGCCCTGTCCGTCTGTCTGATGGCAGCCCTGGTTCGAGTAACAGACACCAGGAAAAACCGCCCCGCAGGCGCCATTCCCTCCCCTTACAAAGACAGCAGCAGCAACCACTCGGAGCGGAGGCAGCAGCTGAATAAGGAGGTGTTGGCTTCCAGCCAGGAGGCCCTGGTGGTCACCGAAAGGAAGTACCTCAAGAGCGACTGGTGCAAGACGCAGCCCCTGCGGCAGACTGTCAGCGAGGAGGGCTGCATCAGCCGCACCATCATCAACCGGTTCTGCTATGGGCAGTGCAACTCCTTCTACATACCCCGGCACGTCAAAAAGGAGGAGGAGTCCTTCCAGTCCTGCGCTTTCTGTAAGCCACACAAGGTCACCTCTTCCACCGTGCAGCTGGAGTGCCCCGAGCTGGACCCACCTTTCCGACTCAAGAAAATTCAGAAGGTCAAGCAGTGCCGGTGCATGTCTGTGAATCTTAACAGCTCTGGCAAACTGTGAGAGCAGGTGTGTAGCTACTGCTTGGTGTTGCACCCATCCCATTGACTGCTGCCTCTCCCACTGAGCAGACTGTCTCTTTTGCTGGTTTGGGGTCCCCCCCCTACCCCCCCCCT
>JAAWXA010000011.1:9532920-9971598 GCA_038090715.1 Florisuga fusca
CCCCCCCCCCTTTTTTTTTTTTTTTTTTTTTGTGTCTGTGTTTGTTTTGTTGGTTTTTTGTTTTTTTGTTTTTTCTGGAGGCATCTCTCCAGCAAAGAAAGGCTCCTTGTCACTTGCCTACTGGAATAAAGCTTTTTAATGGGCTGTGTTAGGCACTTCATCACAAAATGTCGTTCTGTTTCCAGTATCATCTGGTAGTTGAATCTTCTGGAGTGGAGGAGGCTCCCAGAAGTTGGGATTGATCATCTAAGTGACCAGTTGGCTGCATCCAGCATTAAATGTTTCCACTGTGTGGAGTAAAGCCCTCTGCCCTACACTCCAGCCCCCTCCACAAGATGAGATCACCTTCCTCATGCTTTGGACCCAACCTTGGTGCTCCCACTTGGAAATACTGGGATGCTGCCCAGGACTGGGGGACACATGAGGGAGAGCAACGAGGAATAACGTGGACACCAAGTGAGACTCTGATGAGACTCATCACCTTAAGACAACTTTAATTGTGCAATGACAGATGGTTCCAGGCTTGTCTGAATGGCAGATAAGAAGCAAGGGGAGAGGGTGAGGTGCTGGGTCAGCCACCGTCACCACAGAGCAGACTGAGGATGGGTCCTGTTGCTGTTGTGGTTAGAGTACACCAGACACGTGGTCTCTGCAGCAGTGTTTATTTTGTAACCTAGCTATAGTAAAAAGCTGTTTAAAGTATTATAGACCTAGCCATGTATATTTTTCTTGTGGCAGACTATGCCAGAGATTAAAATGTGTTGAGTAAGAGACTTCGGTTGCTCAGTCAGCTGCCTGGCTTAAGATGGACGTGGTATAAATAGGCTTTCAGTAGGATTTTTTGTGTTAGAGATGTGTGTTTCTTACTCCCGGAAGGACAACATCCATATAAGACATTATATTTATGCCTGCTCAGTCTTGGGAAAGTTGGAGGGTAGTAAGAGAGGAGCTGAGAACACTTAAGGGAATGATGTTTCACTTAAGGTATAAATGTACTGTCACAGAAAGGACAAAATTTGGTCATTGCTGGACTGAAAATAGAAGCTGCATCTTTGTCATCAGGTTTTGGGAGTGGTGTCTCTCCTGTGATTGGAAACCACGGTAATGTATTAAGTGTTAAAGAACAAACCTACCAGTTAGTGTTAAAGAGCAAACCTACCAGTCAGTGCCTCTGGAATGGGTCACAGCTGTAGGAGCAGGGAGAGAGTGAGCTGTAATTGCTACAGTACTGGTGGTCCACTCAATTTTTGAGTCCTACCTAATCAGTGTTGGTGAACGCTTGCAGTTCATTTTAAATCACATTATGTTGTTATTCAGTTGATGGAGTTTAGCATGTCCTGTATATCCCGTTTGTTCCAGTTCTGATCTGTATTAGTCCCAGCTGCATTAAAATTCTATGTCTCAAAACAAACCAGCCCCTTCCCCCAACCCAAAGACCATGCATGCTCAGTTGGCTGAAGCTTACAAATTAAAAATGACACGCCAGCTCCCTGATGCATGTCTCACAGCTCAGCATCTGCATGTAGTGAAACCAGCTTGCTGTGGGAGCCCCTTTCCCACCAGCCTCTTCCCTTGCAGCCTCCTCAAAGGGTTAATATGTTCAGCACTCTCACCAGCCAGGGGTTCAGTGCCCCAGGTCTCTATTATGTGACACAGGCTGCTCTAAGAGGCTTTCAGGACTGAGCTCCACCAGAGCTCACCAAGCGGTTTATGGGGATTGGCACGGGCAGGATGAGGTTGGTCAGGCCTGTTAGCCCTCTTATGTGAACAGCCATGGATTTTTCTGCTGTGATCTTTCAGCCTGTCAGAAGTGCAGAGGGAGACTCCTCACACAGGGATTGCTTTAGAGCTGGGCTTGGCTTTGCTGCCCTGCCAGCATCATGCCTGGGCACTGGTCAGCCTGGCCTTGAGAGGGCTGGGGTTGGGGGAAGTGGCAATAGCTGTGGTCTATTGAGACTCCAGGGATCTCAGTCTCCACTTGAAAGAAATGATGGAAAGTCAGGCATTTTGGACTAGAAAGAGAAAAGCACCCTAGTAACTTCTGTTAGGAAAATTGTGCAAGATTCTTTTTCTTTAAGCTATGTCCCGCCTGTTTTGTTTTGTTTTTTTTTCACCAGTTTGCAATATGAATATGCTGCAGCTTAAAGCTCCTTCTAGGAGCTGTGTTTATGTAAAAACTGAGTTGAGCTTGTATTGGTTAAAACTGTATTTAATTCTTGTTTTATAAATGAAAACAAAAATGAAGAAATGCTTTAAGTATAATGTAATTATTTTATAGGTATACTATTAAATTATAGATTAAATAATAAAGTTACTCTAGGGTTATATGGCATCCAGGTGTACGGGCTTTGCTTCAACACCTTGTGTCCAACTGCTCTCTAATCAGCATATTCCCTGGCTTCTTTTTTGTCCCTACCAGATGGAGGTGAATGATGGGAAAGCTGAGCTACTTCTTCTCTTGTCCCCCACCCCCATAAAAGTACCTACAAGGCAAGAGGGAAAAATAAATTAGGCTAACCCTAGATTCTGGAGTTGATTCTGCATGGACAAAAATTTGTTTTTTTGGTTAACTGACAAGAAAATAACCAAAGTTCTACCAGTGGCTGAACTGCTGGCATCATTTGTGGTAAGAGAAGTAACTATTATTCTGACCAAAGTGGTTTTGCTTAAATATAGCTAAATCCTTATGTAACAGGCACCAAGCTACACACAGGGGAAAAAAAAAAAAGTGTATCTTAATGATATAGGTGACCTTGAACAGTTGCTAGTAGCTCTTGAATGAGCACACTGTCCATCTCCCCAAAGGGGCTAGTGTTTTGGGTTTGGGGTTTTGGCTTTTTTTATTTCCAACTCTGAGAAAAGATTGTAGCAAAACAACCTTGAATGAAAACTTCAGTGAGGAAAGCAAGTTCTGGCTTTCCTAAGGAATGATCCTCCCTGTGACCAGAAGAGATGCATGCTGGGGGTCTTGAAAGAAGATGAAGCACCTAGACCACAAGCAGCAAGGGTGGGCTGGGTCCTTTCTGTCACTGTAAATGACATCTGCAGGGAGCCCTCTGCTGTCTCCTCTTCCCCATCTCCTGCCCAAACCTTCTGACAGTTCATCAATTTAGTGGGTTTGGGGATGTTATTTTTTTTTTCTCTCAGTGGCTGTTGGTTTGGGGAATTACAGTTTTGCTGGGCTTTAGCTACTTCATCCTGGTTAGGGCTCTCCGATCAGAACTCACAGAATGTCTCAGCTCAGAAGGAGCTCAGGCAGAAAACTCCTCCAAGGTGTCTCTCTCATTTCCACCTCTCTCAGCCACTGTACTGCTTTGCAGGAGCCCCATTGCCCAGCACCCACCTCAACCTCTGCTCTCCATGGTACATCCTGGACTCCAGCTCTCCCAGCTTCTTGCTGCCCGACTGCTGAACCAGAGGCATATGCTGTAATCCACAAAATCTCCCCTTGTGGAAGCAGCCCAAGGGCAAGGCAGTCTCCCTGGTAGATGAAGGGGAAAAATAATCAGATAGAGCCAGTTATTTCCTAAAGTAGAGTGGTGCTGGCCGGACCACCATTTGGGGTGAGTTACAAACAAAGACTCCCTGTTTTTTTAAGAACTTAAATTTGTGCTGAAGGTGGGAAAAAATGAGAAAACAGAGCTGATTCAACAGCTGTCTTATCTTTAGGAAGACATCTTTTTGAGGCAATCCTTAACCCCTGGATGCTGTCACAGGAAGGTTGGATGAAAGTCAGGTGCAACACAGGTACAGATGGGCCTGTCATAAGCAAGAGCATGGCCTGGAAAACCTGTTCTGTAATGAAGAAATCCATCTGACTGAAGAGTGGCAGATCTGAATGGTGCAGGACATGGTTTTCTGTCTTGTCACCTGTTGACATTACCTTCAGAAAAACTCAGCTCTATCAGTGTTCACTTATTCTGTCCACAGCAGCTTAAAATCGGTGTAACTTCAGTAACTGATGTAATAGACTTGACACAAATTCAGTTTTGCCTATTAACCTAGAGTATGAAACAAAATCATTGCAATACAAGAACTTGGTATGTATGTCTTCTCTCAATGAAATTAATAACTGCTTCTGGCTTTTTAAGCTGTTCACTGAAAAACTGGAACAAGGAAAAACATCATTCCATGGAAGATATCACTGATTGTATTCCCACTGCCACTGTTGGTTAATACTTAACTAAGTTTTCTAAGTGCTTTGAGATCATGAAAGGTGCTACAAAAAAAATCTTACCACCACCGTGTCATGACACATGGACCATGCTTCTGAAAGGCTTTACTTTGCAAGCAAAACAACATTAATCATCTTAGCTCCTCATAAAGAACTGACTTGTTCTCAGTAAGTCAGTCACATCTGCTGCTTAGGTATGAAAGTCCTTGTTTAGTTGTTGCTTTCTTTTAAGTAACAGTGAGTGGTACATGGTGTTGTTGATCAGCAAAAGCTAAGAGTATTGGCCATGAGAACTCCTGTAGGACTACAGCCAACTCAAAGTGTACAATGCTTGATGTTGCAGTAAATGGGGGAAAGAAGCAATGGGGTGTTCGACCTCTCAGAAGCACACACAAACAGAACATAAGCACAGAATTCTGTAAAAGGCAGAGTGTGCCACTTGACAATAGAGCAGTGGTGAAGCTTATAGACATTATCTTATGTGGATAATAATTTTTAATGCATATTTTGGCCCTAATAGTTTCTTGAGACAGATACACTGTTAGTAGGAACAGGGTACAAACCTAAGGCAAATGGACAAGCCAGAGAAGTGAGTGATGCTGTCTGACTGGGGAAAGGACTTGGAAGCTCCTTGCTACCACCAGCTGGGGAAAAGGTAATGTATCCACAGAACTGGACATTACAGTCACTCTGCTTCAAAAAGGCAAGGCAAGAGAAGCCTGTCTTCCACCCATCACTTCACAATGACCAGAGGATCACAGGATTTCCATGATCACAGGAGCCTGAATGGGACTTGGTGCTTAGGAAGCAAATGGTTTCCAGCAGACTACAGCATAGCCCTGACAGTGAAGAGAGAAGGCAATTCTTTAATTATTATTCCTTTTATTTTCATATAAATTAACATTCTAAAAAAATTGAAATAGAAACACTAAATACAGTATTGCACATAGTGATCTTTGTTAGATGATCTATTATTTCATTTAATATAGTAATATACATACTGCAGGTACTGAAGGGAACAGGAAGGCTACAAATGAAAACATGCTACGGTATCCTTGCACTCAGGAGCAAAGTTATGAGGAAAAGTCTATTGTTTACATAAATACAAACATGGATTTGAATCAGTGCCATTAAAATAGCTTTATTTTTTAAAGATTTTTTCCATAAGTTAGTTGTAACAGCAAATAATCTCTTCTTTTCCCTTCCCCAAATAGTAACATTACTCTCATCAACACAAAATTTTAGAACTCCATTCTTGGTAATTTATATCCCTGCCAGAAATTATTACAAGTACAGATTTCCATATAGTTTTGTCAGCAACAGGAGACTCGCTTTTCACATAGTGAAAAAAACAATTTTTCTAGTGCTTGGTATACGTGAAGAATAACACATTCCTGAGGTCATATTCTGCACTCCCTTTTTAGACACCCTGCAGGGTAGATTAGCCTCTGGACAGCCAGGAACATCTCTTGATTAGACAGGGAATAACCCAACCCAGCAGGCTAGAGCTCATTTGCCTTACCCCAGTTCTTTCAGGCTCCAAGGTTGTGAGCATGGGCATCCAGTTCAGTTGCATACACTGCTTTCAGGAAAAGTGCTCTTTGAAGGAAAAATGTTATCAATCGGGCTGATTGATCTGGGGCTCTTTAAGGGGTTGGTTTTGGTTGAGCAGATCAAAACTGCTATAAGTAAATCCTGGATTGCAAATAAGAATTAAGCACGTGGTCTAAAATGGAAGCCCTAAGTCTTGTATTTCAATCATCAACCTCCTTCTCAGAGACACTGGAAGCCTGGAGGAAAAGTCTGCAATTCTGAAATCCATGTCAATTAGAGCTGGTAGTCTATGGTCTGTCACTAGAAGTGGCTACTGTTTTCCATAAATGTCAGTCCCCATGTGCACCTTTGAATGGCTCTAGAAAGGAGTTTTAAATTAACTGTAAAGCTAATTCCAAAAGGGAAGTCATGTACATGTGGCCAAAGCCTTCCTGACTTAAGTGATCAACAGTTAAAACTATACTATACCTTCTAAAGTTCATGTAAAAGTATTAGCTGCTTTATATATTAACAAACTATAATAGCCAAATCTCATACTCTCTATCATACTTCTGTGCTTTTCTGTATTTTCCTGCCTTTTTTTTTTTTTTTTTTTTTTTTTTTTTTTTTTTTTTGCAAAAGATGAAGTAAAAGTACGCTGCCTTATCGATTTTAAAGATAGTTACAGTAAACATCTTGTTCCACAAATATTTAGTCATGGAGGGCAACCGAACGAGTTGGGAAAGCATTGATTATACTGTATAAACAGCACTTAACGATTCAAAATACAAACTACAAATGCCAACATGAAACGGATACAAACAATTCACTAGGAGTAACATTTCTTTCCCTAATCTAAGTGCAGTGCCATGAAGTATTTGTGTTAGACAGATGTTGCCAGTAGGAATGGAAATGTTTCACTGTATCAAGTAGCATTCTTATGAAGTTTGACTGAATGCAATTTTCAGCATGTTCAGAACGGATGCAAATGCCACTTTCTATGCATGCTGACTCGGCCTATTTGTAACATACCATACACTTTACAAAAGATCATTTTCAAGTGGCAAAGGAGATACAGAGTACAGGGAAGGTGTTTCAAGTCCATACCTAGTCTATTGCTGGGCACTCCATTAAAGTGATTACGTTTGTGAATGAATGTACAATAATAACACATCAACTGGTGGAGAACTCTAGAGAACAAAAAGCAAATTCAAAAAGGTCAAGAAAGCAAACGAGCAGGATGATGTAGTTTCCTTCCCCCTCGCACCCCACCCACAGGCATGTTGAAGTTTGGTAACCAGGTAACCATGGGTTTTGCTTTTCTTCTCAGATTTTCATACTTATCTTTGCTTTCTGAAAAATAAAATTTTTAAAAGGCAGAAAATTTAATATACATAAAACCACCTCGTACAAATAAGAAAAGCACAGTAATGCATTGAGCACTGTTCAGTTGTACTTACTGTAGAACTGATTTCACAGATAAATTCCATGAGAAGGTAGAACTGACACAGACTTTCACAATGCTTGTGAAATATTTCAATTTTAATTTTCACTCTATCAAATTTTCAGTAAAACTAGAAGTCCCAGTTTCAGTGCAAATAAGAATAATGATGACACAGGAAAAGTTATGCCTACAGTTATTTCTTTAAAAAATTAACTGTCTTCATGTCTGTACATATGGTGAGATATAGGTGAGATGGAGAAATCCAAGTCAGTGTTAGGTTTTGGTTTGGGTTTGTTTTTTTTTAAAAAGAAACATTTTGATCTGGTTTCAAATAAAACTGATAAAATAAAATCTAGTTAACCATTACTAGCCAAGCTGTTACTCCATTTACATTTCTTGTAGCAGTAACCACAGCCAACTCTGCCCAAATATTCAGGGTAAGAAGCAATGTATGCAATGTTATTTCTTCCTGTGTCAGCTAGTATATAGTAACATATCACCTGCTTCATTTCAAGGATGTGTCATAGTAACATAGCCATGACAACAAAGCACAAAAGAATTAATTCCTTCCTGGAGATGAACAAACAGGGACACAGACACATGAAAAATTCTTTTGGCATAATATTTTCAAATACAATTGATGGTTGGCTGCTACAGGTATAATATTAATGGGAGGTGCTGGATTAACTTTTCACTGGAGGAATATTTATTTTCTGTAAAATCAGTCATGATCCTAGCAATGCTTAGGCAGTCATAGTGGAAAAGCTTCATGGAGTGAGTAGAATTACACCCCTACTCTCACTAAAGTTGTTTATCTGTTTTCAGAAGAATGACCAGAGCACAGTGTTCTCTCTTTCTGGGGTTTCTATTCCAAACAAATCCCAACCAGTAGAACAGAAGCCACTAGTTTTTGATACAGGGATCCTCCTTGTAAAATGTGTGCCTGTCACAATTCTTCCTCACATTTTGTAGCTGTAGAAAAGAGAGTGAATGCAGACTGAATATGCTTGAAGACTAGAACTGCCTTTCTGCCTTCCAGGTGCCTTCCACACCAAAATAGAGATGTGGGCAGAGTGGCAGGGGGGGAGGGCAATGATACACTGCTCTTGCTTGTGCTACATCTATTTTGTGGAGTAACATCCACAGGTAGCATTGAAGTTTGTTAATCTAACACCTTTTATGAAAATGCTAGACATTAAAAAACAGAACAGAAAAGTACATCAAGAGTAACACATCTATACAGTGCAAAGAGAAAAAGGTAGAATGAGGGATGGAAACAAAAGTGTGACTACAATTTATACTTACAATTCCGGAGTCATGTTTTGGTCTTATGTTGTACAGTGATTTACCCTTTTTCTGCCTGCAGACTTCCTCTGCTTCTTTAACTCTGAAGAGAGACATAATTTATAAATATTCCCCTAGACCAAAACCATTTTGAAAGACAGTGCAGCATATAACTTACAGATTTAGGCCTGAGGACACAAGTGCATAGCTTTACTGCCCACATTTTCATTAGCACTTTCCACAAAACAGCATTTGCACTCTGTGGCTGTTGTTGCCATAACATCAGACAGTGGTACTTACAAGGCCAGGAATAATGACTGCCATAATCAATTCTAGTTACAAAAGCAATCAGAAGTTACGATAGTAGAATAATAAATATATCAAGATTTAAAACACACTGGATGACATTAAGATTACCTTTTTGAGACCATTCATAGCAAATGCTGCTAAGGAAGCTTCTGTTATTTTTATGAGTATTTAAAAAGAATTCTTCATCTATTCCCAACCTCAGTACTTTAACTAGAGTTTAAGCAAAGGTTCTCACCAAGCTCTACATGTTTGCCCTACATGTTTGTGCTTAAAATGGCAAAACAGCTTAACAGAAATTTCTAGTCTTCACTCTAACTAAAAATAAAAATGAAAAATTGCAGATTCATTATTAAAGAACAAGATGTTTATAAACAAGGTGGTACACAGCACTGTACACATCTCTTTCCAAAAGGGAGGGTGAACAGCAAGGCTTGGGTGAGCACTTGGGCTGCTTCTAAGGAAAGGAGCAGGTTCCAGAAGTGAGGGCCCACTTCTCAGTGCTTACTGACTTGATAAATGGTTCCAAATGAGATCCTTGTGAAATAACACCAAATGCCACATTTTCTTCATGGGATAAACGTTTTTGGGTTTTTTTTCATCATGCAGATAGAGGAGTAACCATGAAAGGCAGAGAGCTATGCTTCTACTGGGAGCCTGCCAGAATCAGCCTGGTGGGTTCAATGGCACACTGTAAAACTTTTCTTTACCATTTTTACTCACTCTGTAGATCAATCTTACAAACACATACGGTTATTGAAACACAGATAATACAGATTCAAGTTATGACTTCTCTGAGCTTCAAAGACTTGTGAAAATCCCTTCTATACAATGGCATTAAATGGCATGAGATGTGTAATTATTTTTTTTTCTGACAGACAGGAATATTATTTATAAATAAGAAAGTAGAAAATAAAAAAGTAAATGCTGTATTGGCTTGCTCTTGCCAAAAAGATGGACTTTAGATGGCACTCACTCTGCCTTTTTATCATAATCCAACAGGAAAAAAAAGAAAAAAAAAAAGTAGCAACAGTAAAACGATATTGAAGAAATGATAAATCCTTGGCTGGTTCCTTGCGGTTCATCTCCAGACCACTTGCATGTCTGCTATTTCACTGAGGCTACACAGGGCAATGTGAGAATCAGACTTTGTGTTACTATTATTTTAAAATATTTTTTGTCTGTGTGGTAAGGGCCAGATTTTGAAAATAAGACTCCAGCTGGGTCTGCTAAGCACATTAAAAAGGACGCCTTCACATTTATCTCTTTCTTTGTCCAACTTCACCAGACACACCTTGTTCTTTTCATAAGTTTTGAATTTATACTTTCAAAAATTAATTTAAACGTCAGTTCTTTTCCAGCACTTCCAAAAAGCTGCTCTCTTCATTCGATGACCTTATATTTTATGTTAATAAAAGAACTTTATGTGCACAGGTGGAGGAAAAAAGGGCTTTGAAATCTATTATTTTCAAACTGTAACACTTTCTACCTGACTGCAGATCAGCTAGATTGATGCAGTATAACATAGAACAAAAAATGTCAAACAGCCAAGTAATTCACCTTTAAAATTTATTTAAATAGATTCAGTAAAAGTGGCAGCCACAATGTGGTGATAGCTTTAAATAGAAGCTTATGGGAATGGTACAGAATGCAGTAAAAATCAGACATTTTCTTTTACCTAAAATGCCACATTTTCTTCTGCTTCGTGTCTATTTACATCTATCTGAAGGAGGAAAAGTATCTGTGACATTGATCTTTTCCAAACAATCAGACACATTCCAACCCATCAAAAGCCACTCTTACAAAGTCAGATATAAAGTAGCACATCTATCATGTAATTTCCTCTTTTTCAAATGCAACAATAGCTGGCTCCCTTCACTGGTAGACATTTAAATAAGAAAATGAAATCTTACTTGGGACTAAATTAGCATCAAATCCCAGGGACTGCAGAAGTACTATTGAGGTTATCAACATGACTGTTTTATAGAAGCAATGTAATATATGCAGGTATTCAGACTACTCATCATGCAAATGTCAGCATATGTAACATAGAAAAATATTTACCAAACCAGTTCACACAGATCCAGATGTTATTCTCAGGAAATGTCAGGGAATCTTTAGTCCCAGTCTTTGTCCCATCTAAATATCTCCCCCCCCTTTTCAAGGCTAGATTGCCCTCTGCTTGCCTAACATACCAGGTCACAAGGCAGCACAGCTCTCTGCGTGCCTCCTGTTCCAAACAAGAATCTTCTTACAGAGTGGAGCCATTGGTAACACAGTGCTAGGGGTTATTTTCTGAAAAGCAGGTCCCATTAAGTGTCACTGTAAGCACAGCATCTCTAAATGTTCCACTTCTATTAGAGAAAGCTCTTTGGAGGAAGGCTGGCTTTGCTTGAAACAGAAAAATGCTAGGAACAACCCCACTCTGTGAGGGAGGAAGTCAGGACTTCTGTGTCCCTTAGACTGTGCTTGGAAAAAAAAGATCCACAGCCTCCAGACTGATAAATGACAACCTTGAGCCTGTGCTACCCATTTTTTTAGGATTATGTAAGAGGTTCTGGTCTCACTAGTATGGTTGCAGTCCTCATGTTTTTGGGAGCTTTGGGGAAATTCCTTCCGAGTTTGAGTCTATTTATTCATACCACTGAGAATGCAGAAGATGAGAAGCATTACTCCCTGATGCACTTAAGAAAAAGCTGAGAGCTAGCAGCCACTCAGCTCCAGTTCCAACCATATCACTGACTCACTGTGTGGGTTTGGGACAGCTCAGTCTCTCTTGGCTCCCATCCCACCCTCTGAGCAGGAAGATTCAAATGGTTGAATAGAGCCTTGCTGAAGCCACTATGACCTATACGGATGCTTCCTCAGCAAGCAATGTCCTTAGAAATGTAAAGGAATCACACGAAAGGCTCACTGTTACGAGGTGTAGTTTGTGACCATGTTAAAACAGGAAACCCAAAGAACTGTATAAATCTACAGCTGTTTCTATACAAGAAAAGTCAGCAGACTGGTGGAATACACTCAAGGGTGATGGTTAGCCTTGCACAGTGCTAAATTGTAACCCAGTGGAAGTGGTACCATTTTCTACAGTCTGTAAGTGCACTTTCTGGAGACTGATCCTTCCACTAAATGGGGATTTTATGAAATGTAAAATTCCAGTGACATAATCCTTCTGTAAAAGCAAAAGGCAGTGTTTTGGTATGAATATCAGTACCAATCGAACTGCAAGATCTAGAAAAGCTGATAAAGGCCACCTTTGAAGTAAGGACAACAGCCTTAATTCATCTGGAAAATAACTTTTCATTACCAGTGGTAACTTTTTTGTCAACTTCTTAACTTTTCTCCGCCAGCCCTTAATGATTCATCTTCTTGTCCATGCAACTAACAATATTTAGGCAAAACCACCTTGCTTCTGTCAGCTCATGCCAAGATTAAGCCATATTTCTCACCAAATTAAATCCTATCTGCCTTCCTCTTGTTTGGGCTTTTCCTGTACTACTTCCCACTGACTTCCATAAGATTCTGGTCAGTGTGGAGGTGCAGCTTAAGACCCAAATGTGCAAAAAATTTAAGAACTCCAGTGGTTATACCAGGAAGAGTGGGTGAACTAATTAAACTATGGCAAACTGGTAGAGCTTCATGAAGAAATTAAAGGATCTTATTCAATACCAGGAGGAGGGAAGAGGATATTTGGAGGAAAGAACTCAAGAGCTGTGAATCTGTGAGCCTCCCAACAGTCACAAAAGGAGAAGCAATTGCAGACAATTACATACTTCCAGGCTCCAGGCCAAAGTGACACTGCTGCTCTGCCAATGCAGAGTACAAAGAGCTCAAAAAGCATGAAACAGTTAAAAAGACATTCCTGAGAAAGGAGTGGGGATTCAATTGTCAGGCCCTGTGTGGAAAGATAGGCTGCCACCGGGGGAGGTTGTGGAAAAAAAGAGTCTGAGGAAGGTGGGTGTTCCCCCGTTCCTGAGAATTATGACCCTTAGGCAAAGGCAGGCATGTCTATAGATTGATTTATTGTTCTGAAGATCTGTTTTTACTTAAACTATTTAGTTCTATGCTTCTAATACTTTCTATTCTAGAAGCTGTTTGGTCCCTTTATAGAGACATTGCTCTCAAGTGCAACCAAAAACTCAGAAGCAGGACAGATACTCAAGGCATGATCTGAGAGTGGGTAAGACAGGTGACGAGGGACACTGTGCACTCCTAGAGAAGCCAGATGGTTCAGTTAACTTGGTAAGTGTGATGGGAATTATTTGCAAACTTGAGAGTGTGTTAAGCTGCTTTGCTAGACTGATGCTCTCACTTTACACTAACTGCTTCTCCAAGTCACTCTCTTTCAGTAAACTGAATTTGGTTCATTTGCTATCGACCCCTGCCCCATCTCATGTCAATTCTGACTTCAAAGTGAGCATATTGGTTTGATAGGAAATATAACATCAGCTTCATTGCCATTTTTTGCCTGCTACTTCTTTCCCCAAATAATTTCTTGATTTTGCCATAATGAGAACATAATCCTCCAAAACCTAGTATGCTCAGCCTTGACAACCAGAGAGGTTGATTCTATACCTACTTAATAAAAGTGTTCACAATTCAAATCTGGACAAATATATTTCCCTGGGGAAAAAAAAAAAAAAAAAAAAATTAACCTAAAGCATTGCTTGATTACAGAAAGGATATACTACAAACAGTTCCAACAGTAAAAAAAGCATGTAGGGAATGTATAACAGTGGGCAATCCATGGATCAGTTAAAAAAAAAAATAAACCTAGAAATGAATTAACATCCAGCCAGTTACAGAGCCCAAGAAGCCTGAAAATCTCCTGCATAATAAGATTCAGAGAGTCTAATAATTGTCCTCCATAACAAAGGAAGTAGTTTCCTATTTCTGTGATTATAAAAAGTCTCCTCCAGAACAGTCACTGCCTTCTACCCCATATTTATTGTGAAACAAACATATACAAACTATGACTAGGCTTAAAGACAGTCTGAGAGATGAATAAGCAAGTTACACTTTGGCACACACAGGAAAAAGAAACCAGACATCCTTACAAAACCAAAAGACAGAGTATTTTTATCTACCTTCTAGACCAAAAGCCAGCCTGGCCACAACCTTATCAAGGCTTAGAGACTTTCTGTCATCATTTAATCCATTGAGTGGGGGGGAGCCACTTTCCTGCCACTAAACATTAATAATTTTGTCTGAAGTATCTGTGGCAGACAGATTCATTTCCTACTGGCTCCATCTAGGCTTGGTAGCCTTACACTTCACTAGCAAGCACAGTGACATGACAAATGTAAGCAGAATGAGAAGGCTGGAAGGTTATATGCCTTAGATAGTAGAGCTGATCACCAAACCTTCCACGAGAAACCCAGACAGACATTACTTTCACAGTTTGACATGTATTTTGTTACCAAAGTATTTTATGTAGGCTTGTCTGGTTTGGAGGTTACTTGTTTATAGTAATAATAAGACCTTTAAAACCAAAAAATCCTCAGCAGAAATATCAAGTGCCAGATATCTTTAAGATTTCAAGAGCAGAAAACTTTAAAATTCTTTCTTTGAGAACTCTTCCAGAGCAATGGGCCTTTATTATTTGACCCATTTATTAAAATTCAGAAATTGTATTTTTCTAAGGTGTTTCTCTATAGTAGAAAAACAGAATAAAAAATTACAATTGCCAACATAAAAGTAAAGTAAAAAATGTAGATCTTTTTACTTTCACGCCAAGAGAACTGTAGTGATAACACAGATATGATTCAGTAACTGACTGCAAAGACTTTATACAGATAAGAAGCACATTGTAATGTACCTGATCCCATCAAACTGACTGATGAAACCTAACCTCTACCTACCAACAAAGAGATTATGCATTAGACTATCTTGACATCCCTTCCAGCCCTTCACATGGTTACTTCAAGGACCACAATGCTGTCTTAAAGACAGTGATTAATCATACTTTGGCTCAGAGGACCAAGGACAGATAGATTAAAATGTTTTCATTTGGCCACTTAACACAGAGACTAACCTGCAGCAGGACCCTGAATAAGATTTCTCCTTTGTCAGCAGTGTAAAGTAGACTGGGAAATCCATTTCAGATTTTCTTCAGTGTGCACCATGTCAAATGGGCCTAAAATAAGGCTTTGAGGCCAAAGGAAACTGAGGCCAACTGCCATGAAAATGAGGTCTTCCAATTCACAGAGTCTCACTGTAATTCCCAACACACTTCAAAATATTCTGAAAGAATTTAAATTCAAAAGTTTTTGTTTTGCTCAGTTCTATCTGGCAAACATATTCTTGGGGATCTAGGGATTGTGCTCTTATCTGAGCAGAGATACACAGATGTGCATAAATACCAAAAAGGATACAGTCTTGAAACAGGTTTTGAAAATTATAACCCTAGAATTAAAGAAAATTTTCCCTGGAAAATGTAATGATGCAAAAAAGTTTTACTGTTAAGGATAGCTCTGATTCTAATAAAATCCAGACATGCATATAGACAATTCAATACATTTTTTCTGACTTCTGCCACCAAATTAGTATTTTTTATTTTTTCTTGTTAAAGTGGCCAGTATTTCAGGCTATTCCTGGCTACCTTTGGAGAACATGGAAATCACTTTCCTATGGGCTCTGAATATGAAAACTGAGGTTACTCTAAGAAAAGATAGTCATCACCTTCTGTTGTTTTTCTTGGAACTGAAGGCTGGTTGCTCTCAAAGAAGCTGAATGCATTCTGGGCTGTTTGGTTCAGAAATTCAACAGGAAATGATAAGGGAAGGGAACAAGATTGGAGGTGAGGTAAAGCTGGCAACATAATCAGCAAGCAAAAGAAAGGAAGCTCATAAGTGAACGGAAATGTGGAACTATGTGTTCACTATAAAATGTTTTTAAGCAGCAAATGGGGTAAAAGGAGGAAAAAATGCAATGTGAAAAAAAAGAATGACTTGGTGAACACACTTTGTGGAGAAGGAAACTGTCTTAAAGAGAATATGAAGACATACCCTGGACAGATGACTTGGGTATACCAGGGCTATGGTTATGTTACTACAAAAATGTAAGAAACCCCCCCCAAAAAACCCTACTGATGGCTATGATGTTGATGATGAATATTACCTGTATTCATCCCATAAAACATGCACTTACACTTAATGGATGTTGTCATTATTATGCCAGTTCCATGCACTGGTTTGGCAAACTCTCAGTAATCAAGGAATCCAACATCTTCAGTAGTTTAGGATCAGTCTGGGTTACAGCAGACTTTAAGTCTTTGTGAGTCTCAAATTTTGGGGGACTAATATTTTAATGAGAAATGTTGTTCATTTGTAAAACATTACAGTATTTTGTTGCATCTCAAAAGCCAATGGAATCACTGTTCCTGGGAATGGAAACATTTAACAAGTACAGAAAATATATCAAATTTGTCAGAAATTATGTTTTAAAATTTTAGTAAATTTTTTCACCCATGTGAAATATCTACAGAGTATGTTGGGCTGATTTTTATCATAGCCAAGTGTCATTCTTTTTCCAAAAGTCATGAACAGAAAAGGTTTTAAAAATCTGAAAACATCACTGTATGGTACGGATCATGGTATCTCATGTCATTATACCCTAAACTGTCACACCCAGTCTGACATTACAGCCATGGAAACAAGCTGCAAACTTCATTACAAGATGATGATTGTTGTCTGTCTCCTCTTATGCACCAGAATTAGGAAAGATCACAGATTTGTAATTAGTTTTTTTACTGGGTCCTTCCCTTTGTTCAAGTTTGCTATTTGTTGGCTTGCTGTTGCAAATGGAAATATTTCTTTCTGCTGTAGAAAACAGTATTACTTAAAAATGGTGAACTAAGGTATTTAAAAGTAATTTCCACTTAAGATCTGGACCGAGAAAATTATCTCCAAATGCTTTTATTTTTCACAAATTTTTCCCTCAAAAGCAACACTAAAAAAGAAAATTACTGCTCTCCTCTCCTAACGAAAAAATTACAATGTTTTCACTGAAAATAAAAAAGACTAATTAGGGAAATCACACAAGGAAGGAAGAAAACAAAAAATACTGGAACATTGAGCAACGTCTCAGCTGGACTGCAAATTGTCTCTTTGTGAGGCACTGCCTGGAAGGACCATTCCTAACTTCTATATCCTTGGTGAGTTTGGCCTTTTCTTTAAGTAGGTTTTCCAATGCCTGTAACAGTTTTGATATTTTTGTGTTTTTTTTCTTGTGATCAGAAAGCTATTTTATTCAAGTTAGAATTTTGAAATACTCTAAGAAACTGAAGATCCTTTTAATTATTCAATTCAAAGTCACGTAAGCCTTATCCTGTTTTGACATGGCATTATGAGTTGTAAAACCAAGCCTACCAGCATGTGACTCTATTGATTAGAGAGCAACAATTACAGTGAGATTAAAGTTCCCTACTCAGAAAACTTCCCTCCCCATATAACTACTTACTAGCATAAGGCTGGGAGCTTTTAGTTGGCGTTACCCAACAGCATGCTGAGCAAAACATGATCCCACTAAACATACTCCACATTTTCATCATTTCCTTCTCATGTTGCCCCTCCACGTACATTTTTCTTTTCTTTCCGTCCATCTCCACAGTTCTTTGCAAGTTTATATTCCCATGTCCCACAATTTCTCACTCTCAAGTCTGACTCACTGGTTCCTATTATAAGCGTTAACTAAATATCCCCTAAATTACTCTGAGAGGACATTGCTCGTGCTATGGGATTTAATGCCCTCCTCTGCAAGCAGAAGTGGCAGCTTACCAATATCCTCCTCACTGTGCAATGTACAGATATCCAATGCCAGACTTTAAATTGCTCAACAGCAAGTTTTAAATCATCCTGCCGAGGAGTCTGTAGGGAGACATACCAGTCTTTCTGCAGAGGGAGATCAATGAGCTGTGGAGACATGCTGGCCAGGAATCTCCCTTTCATCTAGATATACACAGTGTGACACACCAGGTGCCAGCTTAACTGCTATTCTTACGGGAACGGGCAACTTTTACATTTGAGAGACGAGTGCACTTTTTTTTTTGAGGTTATAGATTATTTTTAATGTGTCAAAGATTTATCGTGGGAGTTAAAGGGTTGAATAAAGTCAGCCAAAAGAAATTCTCAAGCTTAGTGTGATGCAAGATATCAGGGACTTAGTGAATTTTACCATCATGTTTATCCTGCTTATGAACTCTCCTCTGCTGGCATCCCTGACACAGCCAGGCTCTGTTCAGTGATGCTCCTTTTCATAAAGGCCAGGGCCAGACTGAGCTCAGGAGCAATATATACCTTATGTACACACTTACAGGGCACCTATATCTGTCCCTTTCTCTCTCTCCTCCCTCCCATCACCCCACTTCCTCCCTCTCCTGTCTAGAAATACAGCTTTCCTTCTTCTGTACAGGTGAATCTTTACAAGGTTGCACAGCAGACTGGAGAAATGGAAACAGGTCGAGAACTGGAGTGGCCAAAGGAGTCTCAGAACCTCACTTGCAGCCAGGGAAACTGGAAGGTGGAACTGTGGCCCTACAAACATGCTTCTGCCTTTTTAGCAACCTGTTCCTAGTAAGATCTGAACTTTCATCTAAGGCCTAATGGTACTGATTTTAACCTTTGGCAATGGTGGAACTTTTCTTTTAAAGCTAATGGACTGACTGCCTTTTGCTACTGCAATGAGCCGGCGTGTATTTCACAGCTGTAAAGAAAATATGAAGTTGTAGACTTAAGGATGGATCACTGTTGTCAACACCAATATGAGACTGTCTGATAAATAATCCTATTTTTAGTTACCAAGGGTATGCTTTTTCCATATTTGATTGCCACATCTATTTTTTAATTTATTCTTTTTCGAACCGATCATTAAATATTAAGATTTTCCTCAGTAGGGTTTTATTAGGTGTCACCTCATGAGCTTTTTCATCTGTTTCATTCCTAGGACAGGCATCTTTTCCTGGTTATTAGGAAGGTCATCCACTCTGGGCAAAAGTCCTGTAGGCCTTTGCTAGGTACCAAGAAAAACTAGGATACTTCTTGTTGTCACAAAAGTGCTAGACTGGACCAGTGCATTTAGCACTGAAGAGCTCTGCCACAGAAATAAAGAGAAACTGGGATAAAATAAAGACAGATTTATGATAAAAGAATTAAAAAATTCATGTCAGTTTATACGGGACACTTGCTCTAAGTAAGAAAAAAAGGCATTTAAAGATTAGTGGAATTTTTCTAAGGCAGTGACACTTCCACACCTTCCAAGAGTTTTCAAAGTATGAATACAAAGCATGGACTACCAGTAACACATCAAATATACTGTAAAAGGACTACAATTACAAAAAATAAAAAAACTCAAACCATGCACCTTTAAGTTTGATTGTCATTTACCCTCTGGGTTGTTTTTTTCTGTTTGTTTTTGTTTGGTTGGTTGGGTTTTTTGGTTTGTTTTTTTTTTTTTTTTTTAAATCATCATTAGAAGAAAGTTGTATTATTTTGAAATTTTCATTGAAAAGAATGCATCTTTAGGATAGACAGAGCATCAGAAATTTCAGCCTCCACAAAATATTGCTGAGAACTTTATAACTCTGGTAACAATTTCTACGGGAATGCTCCAGTTCAGCTGGACTGCACTGTGCCCACAAAAAAAATAGTGCTGTTCAGAAAACCTCCTGGCAGACCTATGCTTTCACTGTAATTTTCAGGTGCATTTTTCTTTTTATTGCTACTGTACTTAACAGTTTATCAGGCATAAATTTTCTCTACAGTTAGTATTTTCCAGTTCTGCTTTATTTCAAGTGAGAGAACTTAGTGAAAGCAGTAGAAAACTTCAGAAAAATTTATTTGTTTTTAACTTTGCACCATTTTAATTTTTTTTTTTCCCTCATCTTGTTAGGAAGTACGAAGTCTGACACTTCAATGTTTATCTTCTGCATATAAATACCTGGCTAACCAGAACACAAATTGAAATGCCAAGTGAAAATGTTTAAAATAAGAACTTGCTGACTGCTTTCTTTAAAAAATACACTGTTAATCTATAAGTAACAAAATGTAGTACCACCTTAGAAAATACCAGCTACGAAAAGCCTGTGGGTAAATTATCATAAAACAGTGTGACTCATATTTGCAGACACTAAATAAGGAACAGCCTGTATTAACAGTCCATGTGGAAACTGGGATATAAAATATTCTAGAATCATTACCCACAACATAAAAGTTTATTAAACTGAACACTAAAAGCAGAGGGAAAAGAAGAAAAGAAAAAAAAAACAAACCCCAAACTAAACCAAACCAACCAACCAAAACCCAACAAAACAAAAAAACAAGCCAAAATAAACCATAAGCAACAAGGGGGTGAGAAAGATGATAAAATGGAAAAAGAAAAGTAAATAAATTTAAATATTTCATCAATAATTATAATAATTAAATTATGCTTCATGAGGCAGAAATCTGGTAAATAATTCACCAGAGGTGGCCTACTGCAACACTTCAGAAATAAAAATTTCACTATCTCTCACTTGTTTTTTTCCACCAAACAAATACTATAGTAAGTTACTTTGACCAGTGCCCAGTTCTGGAGACACAAGAAGGACACAGAACTGTTGGAGCAAGCCCAGAGCAGGGCCAGGAAGATGATCAGAGTGCTGGAGCACCTCTCTTATGAAGACAAGACTAAGAAAGTTCATCCTGGAGAAGGGAAGGCTCCAGGGCAATATTGTGGTGGCCTTCCAGCACCTGCAGGGGTCTGTGAGAAAGCTGGGGAGCAGGGCATGTAGTGATGGGACAAGGGGTAATGATTACATCAGCCCAGGTTTGGGCCTCCTGGCTGTTCTTCCTAGGGATCTCCCTGTAGATTTTCCCACTGCAGGCCCTTTTCTCACTGGCCTGTTCTCTCCCTGTCACATCCTGCACCTAGAGACATTTTTTTAGGTTAGACATGCTCAGTGCCTTTCAGGCTAAAACTACCCTTGCCCTAGAAGGGGTCATCTGAAGCTACATTTTACCTCTGTTGCTTCAAAGCATCCTCTTAACTTATTTACTGAGTTAAGAGAGTTAAATAATCGTATCACACTCTCATTCTTTTCTTAAGCTTTAGATGCAGGGGGGAAACAGGAGGAAAAAGTTTTGTGCTTATTTAATTAATGCCTTTAAAAGAAAAGTATTTTGCAGTGTAATCTCTCTCTGGAGAGTTTTTGTATGTTTTTAGAAAAATAGCCTAGTAATTTGGAAAAAAAAAAAAAAAAAAAAAAAAAAAAGGACATTTTTTTTTCTTGAACCCTGTTCTGTAAAAAAATACAAGATTAAATTAACCTGTATTAAAAGTTGGAAGTCAAATCCCTCCATAGGAAACCAAAGACAGTATTTAACTGTCAACTTGGTTCCAAAGAAATATACTCAGTTACAGAAAATTCAGTCAGTCAGTAAAATGAAATAGATCCCCAGAGAGCTGCTGTTCTTGCAATGGGAGTAGAATCCAGTTTTCTTAACTGTGAGACTGCTCCAAAATGTATCCACTTACACTAAACATACATGGTATACATGATATGGATCATATATGTGCCTAAATTTTCAATGACTTCCTAAGCCAGCAATCTGATGTCTGTGACAATTACATAGGTTGAGCACTCTTGAAAAAGAGGCCTGTTCTTGTCAAGTTATCTAAACATGGACTGATATAAATCATTTAATGAACATAAAGCATCAATCCTGTTAATGTTGAGGCTCAGAAGTAGCTTAATTATCTGTATACCAAGGTCACTCAAGTTGCTAACAGATGTGGGACTATATAACAGTGTTTACAGTTTTCATGTTTGTATTTGTTTAATTTGTTCTAATACAGCATTTATTACTTTTTAAACAACTGATTAATTCTTGGCACCATTTTTATAAACAAAAGAAGACCACTATGTGCTATCTGCATGTAGATGAAAGCAAACTTCACAGCTCTTCTAATACATGAAACAGACAGTATGGGTAATTTTTCAAAATTACCATTCTCAAATCTTTATGTTTTATATACCACATGTGCTCATGTCCATAGGCCATGATTTGAAATATGGTTCAGTGTGAGTTTTTCTTAATGGAGGGTCAAATGACCTTTTTCTGTCTGTCTTCCTACTTCCCTTTCTTTTTTCCTGCTTCACTGGACAAATATTTCAAAAATATCATGTCTTGATGCCTGGACTTGTTTCACTAAATATGCTAATAAGAAATCTTAATCAACTTTCAGACCTGAAAAAAAGTCTCCCAATGCTTGGATCCATAGTGGCACAATAGTTAGATGCTTTACCAAAAACATCAGTCGGGTAACGAAAAATTTTAGCACAAATGGATACTAATGTCCCATTCAACAATTATAACTATTAGGAAAACCAATAATCATTAAAAAGAGAAAACTCCAAAAGACATCCAATGGGCTGTGATAGGCTGTGTGCTAATGAAGTGAAGCTCACTGGTTTCTGTGCAATTGCTCCCAATAACACTCTCTGAGAAAAGCCTTTGAACAAACAAGAAAATGTACCTTTCTTGAAGAATAAGTTTGTTTTCCTTCTTCCAGAAGTCTTTGAAGTCAGAACTGAATTCATGCCAAATACTGAAGAAAGAATGTGGGGACACCTCTTTCTCTCCCATTTTTGGTTTCATACAGAAATAGGCTGCAGTTTCCAAAAAGCTGTCAAAGAAAGCAAAAGTGGCAAATGTTTCAGTACCCACTGATGCCGATTTGATTTGATTTCTTACCTTAACACCAATATGGTATTTAATTATTCTTGGTATCAGATCTGAAATAAAAGCATATAAAAACATAATAGTTCTGAGCTCTTTGTATAGAGGTAGATACCCAAGATAACTCTGCAAAGAAGTTGGGATCTGGAATTTAGCACTGGTTCTGGTTTTGACCAAAGTATCTTCCATTTCAAAAGCTAAAATAAATGCTCTGCTGGTAGCCCTGCAAATCCAGACATCCACACCTGCCCCTACATTGCTTTTCTTTTGTGTTTAGACCTATTTCCAAAACACAGAGTCCAAGTCTACAAAGCACTGCAAACAGAGTTCTTCATCATCTGTTAGATCCATACTACGTCGCAATAGCGTAAGACATCGTCAGCTGAAGCCTGCAGAGAAGTAAAACCCAGACCTGCTGTGTACTGAACAAGAAATGATGCAACAGAAAACTGGGCCAGGAGCAAGTATTTTAGAAAACAGGTGTCCATCGGGACTCTACCAGAACAACCCAAGAAACCCTTTGAGCAAATCAAAAGTTAAGTAGCATATTAAAACAAAGAGCTGCTGATGAAATGCAAAGGTCATTTTCCTACTCTGAGGGAGGACTATGATTAAAATTAACAGATTTCTGAGTTTTAATTGCTTCTATTTTATTTCAAATTTTAAAGGATACAGGAATGTTATAACAAGCTGTAGAAGAATTATTTATAAAATCATTTGCTTAATTAAATATTGTGCCATTTTTGGTTTTTTGACTTAATGTTTTATAAATACTGGAGCTTTTATGAACATTTTTCTCATCTGAAGCTCAACACGGAAGCCTCTGGAAAATGTTATTTTCTGAAGCATTCTACTGAAAGCTGTCTCTTGAAATATAATTATAGATGTTTTGCCCCCTGATCTTTTACTGTTCATCAGCTCTTATGATAATTTTCACATCATCACAGTTTGAATCACTTTAAGTATGGGAAAAAAATTCAATTCCAGTTAAAAGGATGGAAGTGACATTTCAGTCACAGAAGCTGTATCTTCATTCATGGACCACTGTAAATGGAGACAGAGTGCTTTGCTAGTTATAATTCAAAGTATTTATTGGTGACAGTACTATACAAAGATCCAAACATTCAGCAGGGTCAATCTGACAAGGTTTCTGTCTGCACAGAATTATCCTACTGCTGAATAAAAAAGCCTCCAGCTTAAAAAATTAACATCACTTTACCAAATTCTACAGCCTTTTTCCTCTTAATCCATAGTTAAGTTTTCCATCTGCTGAAGAAAAATGAAGCCATTGAGCAACAAAGATTCAGTGCAGAAAAACACAGAAGACAAAGACCCTCACTTTTTAACCCATACTGTTGATACTCAAATGATCCCTTACCTGAGGGTACCACTTCTTAAGCTTTCTCAGACTATTGCATTCTGTTCTGTAAATCAGCTCTTGTTTACTAAACAGTATGTCTCCTTTTTTGTGTGGCTGGGTTTTGTTGCATTTTTTTCAAATGATTTGTAGATGAGTGATACGATATAAAAAATTCCATTTTACTTAGCTATGTATGTTTTTTATCAACCTTAGGGTATATCACAGGATCACTCAAGAAAATATCCCTGACCTGCATTGGCCAACTGCACTGTATTGTAAACTTTTGCCTATTTTCACATATTTTCAACTTTTTGCAAGATTGCAGACATACTGGGGACATATCAGGCCACTCCCCCGAATTTATAGCTCTGAAGCTAGGTAGTGGAGAAGTCATAATAAAGGTTCATTTGACTTTTCAGAATGAACTGGCAATATTTTTGAAGGAACACAAGCAATACAGGATGAGAGAGATATCTGGAGGCATCAGCTGAGTCAATAGCTTCTTTTTTGCAAAACTCTTTGAATGAATGCCATTAATGATTTACAGAGCATAGAAATATCAGTTCAAACCAGAAGCCTTTTTCTGAGAAAAATGTCTTCAAACCATCCTGCAAATGACAATACTGTGAAGAGAATTTAACAGTGATTAGCTATTCTAAGCAATGCTTTTACATTTGAGGTAAAAAGCAAGAATTTAATCACAGGAAAACATTTAAAGAAACAGGAAGACAAGACAAAATGAAATTCATACTGTACAGGAGATTGCTCAAAAAAAAGAAAATTATAAACACCACTGAAATTTACTGTAGATTCAAAGACCTCCATTACTCTTGAAGTATTCCAACTATCCTCTGGGATACAGTCAATGTTTTTTTCTCTGGTGACTAAAAATCTCCCCGTGGACCACTTGTATAACCAGCACAACCTTACACATGCATACAGATGTGTCTAATAGCTATAACTTAATTTCTAGGCTTATAGAGAGAAGATAAATGCTCAGCCAGGTTGCTTGCCTCCATGGCAGTTACTCTGGGAGGTAAGGGAAATAAGCTGTTTGTGAAATGTGAAGCAGCAGCAGCATAGCAGGTTGTCACTGTGAACATGTCACACCTTTCTAACGCCTGGTAAGATCACAGAAGACATCAGCTGCAACACAGCAAGACTTCAGGGTACAAATCTCCATGAATCAAATATTATTTCTATATATGCAGATCAAACGGTCAGGACAGTTACTACATATTTTTCAACTACAGATCTCTACTCTTATACAACAGTTAAGTTTCTTAGAGCACACTTAGAAGACATATGGAAACCTGCTTGCTATACATTAAATGCTGTCATTTTTGTAGCACAAGACAAAGTGGCATAATTCACACATGAAAGACAAAGCAAATAAAGTAAATCCAAACGCATCAAATAATATAACGTGCACGGCAATAAATCCTCTATATTACCACTCTCTTTAAATATCTGATTTGGAAATGTTTACTTATGTCACCCTAGACATATCTCAAAGCTGATTCAAGGAGGGGATGCACATTTTAAATACAAAGAGAAATTTGGATGACATTGCCATAACCCCGAGACTAGATTATTGTCCTTTCAGATTTCAGCCAGGCAACAAATACCTTTTCCCTGGTGCTTTTCAGTGGGGTAGCACATTAAAATTATCCTGTAGATCCCTCAGCAGATTTTGAAACAAAACATCTGCAAAAAACCATTGATACGGTTCCTGACTAAATGTGCAGGCATGCAGACATTTTGAAGGAAATAGGGGACTGGAGCTCAGAAAGCTTTTGTTCCTATACTCAAATTAATTTCAGCATCTTATGGCCTTGGGAAACTCATCTGACCTCTCTGGATTTCATTTCACCTTTCAGAGAAGTTAAATGTTTATAGCCAAACAGGTATTTGAAAAGTTTGTTTATTGTCCATTTCTCGAGTGGAAAGGTTCTTGGTTTTCTGTACTCTTGGCGAGTGTCTTAAAAGAAAAGAATGTGCATTAGAGACAAGATAGCAGTCATGGAAGAAGGAAGGAAGGGCATGTGAGTTATTCTCAGGGATTAAAAGAGGCAAAGGATGTCACTGGCTTTGCTTCTAACAGCCTGACTTTTCAAGCATGATTAAAAATAGGGCAGTGGTGTTCACACCACTCTCTCATCCTGACATAGCAAATGCCAGAATTCTTTAAACAGATTTCAGGCTGGATTTCATACACCTCATGCTGACCCTGGAGGGGAATTAAACAACATTCAATCTCTCAAAACAATGGAAGAGATCTTCATCCCTGACAAGTAAAGAAACAAAACCAAGAAAGTTAGTTGCTTCCTTTTTTTTCCTTTTCTAATCTTCTAATTTCCTTGGTTCAAGTGTTTGTGTAATTCAGTAAAATCACTGCAAACCGAGATGACTGAACTCACTGCCTCCTCAAATGTGGAAATCTGATGAATGAATCACAGCTATGAGACTATTTAAATTATTTTTCTATTTGAAGAAAGGAATGGATACACTAACAGCCAAACCAAATTTAATCATATGAGAAAGAAAAGCCATTCACATTGCAAACAGCTTACTGACAGCTTTTCTAGCTAATAGATCTCACCCATTAGAAATATTTTAAGAGCAGCGATGGGTTATTCAATTTTTCTTTCCATTCCATTCTGAAGCCAGTTACCAAGCAGTTGCAGACAATGATTCAGATTCTAGTCTGTTGTGTGCAATGCATCGGGTTATTTATCAATATGTACACAAAATATATTTGCACACGTGCATGTATGTATGTGAACATATGTATTAGGCTAAGGAAATGGCAATGACAAAAATACTTCCTTTGCTGAAAAACCCAACCCAAACCAAAACAGGCTCATAAAACCAAATCAGGAGTACTGAGCAATGGACAGCAGTAACTTCATCTCAATATAATTTGATCAGGCTTTCATGGCTGAACAAATAGAAAAATAATAACATGTACTGGCATGCTCTGTCTGACCTTTCTGAGAAACACAAACTCACGTGCATCTGGTTTCCCATAGAGCAAAATAAATCACCTGCAAGAATAAAGATTTTTTTTTTTCAATGTGGACTCAAAAGAAGAAAAAGTATTTCTACAAATTTGCAGGAAAGATTCTGTACTGTTTAACAGGCTAAGTGTTTTGGTTGAGGTTTGAAGCTGGATATTCTTGACTACTTAGGTCTGTTTATATAAATTGCTAAGCATCATTAATGTACATTTGAGATGAAGAACAGATAGTATTAGAGGCAGCACTGTGTTACTTTTGTGAAACAGTCATATTTCAGCAACAGTTCTGAGCTGGGCAGAAGCTGCTGAGGTACACAGTATTTTGGTTAAAATCCAAAGTAAAATTTAGGACTAAGCATAATTTACCAGAAGAAAAAGTGTAAAAAGGGGAGAAAAGACTCTTACTACATTGAATATGACAGGAGTTATATCTAAAGGCAAATGGAGATGGCAGGCATATAAGCCTGTTCAGAGCATTGATCCTGAATTCATGACTATGTAGAGGTAAGATGTGTGCAATATATAGCTAACTACTTGCTTCCTGAAAAGCTAATCATATGAATTATCATACTGATTCTTGCTTTATTTTATAAAGAGGAAAAAACTGTAATATTTTCTTTGTGTTTTCAACATCTGAAAGCATTAATGAGAGTTAGTCTGAAGACCCTAACCCTACCAAGGAATTCAACAAAAGCACACAAAATTATATCAAATGAAACAGAACCAGAATCCTGGTTACTAGGATAACAAAAAGCTAAAGACATATTTAGTTGAGGGTCCTCTCTGCACTGATACTTTATTTCACATTCTTAACTTTTTTTTTTTTTTTAAGTATTATTGTCTCTGCTCCGTGCTCTCAGTCTTGCGTAATTAGAAGTGAGAAAATATAAAAACAAACATAGATTCACTCAAAATATCTATTTATTAAATTTTGGTAAGAAATGTCTTGGGGTTCTTCCCTCTCCCTCCTCTGTGGTTTTTTTTTTTGGTTGTTTGGTTTTGGGTTGGGGTTTTTTTGTGGGTTTTTGTTTTGTTTTGTTTTTAAGAAAAAAATATCTTTCCTATGCTAAAAAGAAAGTCAAGATAATATGCCAGCTTCATTCGGCTGCAATAATCATTAATCTCATCTCTCATTTGCCAATTTATATTGTGCAACTATGGATTTTGTAATATCGTTCCTAGAAAATAAAGGTCTCAAGAGAGTTTGCCTTTCCGCTAAAAAAAACCTGCCAAATCATCTCACTCATCTCTAATCCCTTGTTTCATATAAATTCATAATAAACAGAAAAGTGTTTTATTGCTCCATCTGGATGAAAATCAACAGCTCCAACAACATCAAACATCGTTCTACCTTTGAGGTACCATTCTTTACCCACTGCAGACATCCAGCAAAAATCATTTGATGTGAAGAACAGGAAATTATTTTTTGACAGGCCACTTGGCCTTGCTTATGAGAATTTTGATCTACCACAATACCAGGAATACCCTCCAGCTCTAATATTAATCAACAATAATCAATATTATCAGTTATACATGTGCATTTATGCTACTGAACAACTACTTATGTATTTTATACTTTATGCCATCTGCTGAAGGCAGCAAACCCAGTAATTGAAGGAAAGCACATACTGTGGCACAGACTGTTAAATTCAATAGGTATTAAAAATATAATCTTGCTCTTAAATATTTTAAGGAAATCAAAAGTTTTAGAGGACTGATGAACTCATGGAATTAGCAATGAATAAAACCTTCTCAGACCAGACTGCCAGTTCAAGCTCAGATCAAACTGTTATTCCATGCCTATATATTTACATTGGTAAATAGGTGGGTATTTCCTTAGTCCTGTCTTTCAGCAAAAAAGTCCCTCAAAATAGATATAGAAAGGTAGCAAGAAAATATGGCCACAACTAATTTAAATTATAGTTTTCTTGGAAGGTCAAATGGAGCACTGAGATTTTCCCAACCTGTTATTATAGGAATGGATTTTTTCAGGACCAGATTAAAGTATACCAGATTGGCATGATGAAGAAATTTGCCAAATCACTTTGTGTTGCTTATGTCTTCTGGAAATGTTAGGTTATCAGGCATCACAGCTAACACTGCATCTTGAAAGTATTTAAGAATTGCCTTCTCTGCTTCAATTATTTATTTTTATTCTCATTTTTTCTCTAAAACACTAGGCTACAAGCTCGGTCCTCTATATCTTTAAGTTTGCTCTGGGTTTATTTTGGCTTGTGGGTTTTTTTAAATTTGCATTGCTTTGATTTAAAAATGTTTCACTAATATCTCTATGCTGCCTTTTATCCAAAGGAACATAAGATTAAGTGCTAAATTATGTCACAAATAGGATGGAGCTATTTTGACAGACAACTTTTCTGATGACGAAAAATGCAGTGTTTAAAAAACTGTTCTGCACAGACTGAGTCATCCTCCAGCCATCTGAAAATCCAATGTCAGGAAATGAAGGTTAGAGGTATTTTTGCTACCTTCACTGTATCATGTGCTAAGTATTTGTCAGCCACAGTTCACTCAGTAACTGGGGTTTATGTACATTGAAATTACTTGTGCAGATTTATATCTCTGTTCAGTAATATTATACAGATTAAAATATGAACTGAGATAACACAAGAGAAACAGAGTCATCTTTGGGTCCTTTTTAGTCTCTGAAAATTCTGTTCTACCAGACCACTCAGAGAAAAAAAGGAAACCTTTTTTAGCATGACTGTTCTAATGCATTTTTAATTTGCATTTGCTTTTCCCTGTCATTTTAGAGTGACAATTTTAAACAGATTAAAACTTCCTCTCAAAAACTTGGCTTGAGGCATATACAGTTCCCGAGATGCACTGGTGCCAGCTGCAATCCAGTGTAATCTGCGTGCTTGGTATGAATGTACAGTTTCTCAGAGTTTAATGCTTCTAGTTTTTATGTTAGATGAAGAAAAGGTGCCAATAGACATGAAATACAGTGGTGAAATGAATTCCAACATCATTGAGCTGACACAAAAGCTACTAGCATCTATGTTGGGAGAAGCAGCTGAATGTCTCTTGTCAAAACCCAAACCTTTCTCCAGATGTTTCTGTTAACAAACCTCTTTTTGTTAATCACACCTGTCTAGTGCAATGCAGTCCTGAGGAATTGTTATTACTTAAAGGAGTTAAAATTACATCCGGAAGTGGTGTAATCGCTACGTATTAAATATTGTGTTAAAAGATTTCTTAGGTTGTTTTCGATTTATTGATGTCAACCTCAGCCTTGTAATCTGCCTTGTAATCCCATGGCATGGCTCACTTTTGTAATCTTAAATTCCTGCAGGCTGAAGGGCAGAGTTATCTAACAAAATAAGAAACAATTTGCCTTAAATCTAGGGCAGATTATTTAGCTTTCTATACAGAAACCACACAGATGCTTTACCAGATTTCATGTGCCTATAATATTAACCCACACTAAGAGTATAATCCAGCAAAGATTGCATTTTAAGCATGGGCATTTACAAATAACACAGCCTCGAAATAACAAGTGAATGAATCTACAGGTCTGATTTGAAGTATTGTCATGTGTTCTTCCTATTTTGGTGCTCAAGTCAAACTTAGGTCCCAGTTTCTTTCTTTTGAAAATTATATAATAAAAGTGCTCTGAAATACTTGAGTATTTTTGAATCTACTAGAATTTAAAATGTGTTGTGGTGCAGTGTCATCTTAACCCTTTGGAGTTTCTCTGAAAAGCATTCTTACCTAATGTAAGAGTACAAGAGCTCTCTCCTTAACATGAACACCAGATTCCCTAACACCATCAAAAGCCAGCACAACTATGAATGGAAGAAATTCAGTCTTTGGAAAAGATTAAAATATTCACAGAAGCTTTCATATTCTTAGAGTCAATTATAATGAAATACCATGAAAGCGAATTGAAACACTTCAAAATTTGGGTGAAGAAGTGTCAGATTGAAAAGGTCATTACCTGCATTTTTCAAACGTTAGGCACTTATGATTGAACTCCTGACAGCCAAATACAGGAGGGACAGTATCCCAGTGTCTTTTTTTTAGCTGAGTAGGGAATAGTGAGTAGCATTTTCTGTAAGGATCAAGTTTAAATGAAAAGTTGGCAGCCACTGGAACTGATTTAAAGACTGTAATAAATAACAGTATCAATCTGGATATGTGAATCCTCAATATTCACATAACCAAGCAAAGCTACACCATGTTCCTTTGGTCTAAGAACACCTCCTCAAATCTGGAGGAGCTCTTTCTCATCCCTTCCAAGAAACACATGAAGGCTTCATGGTATTTCTGTTCTGGGGTGACCATTGCCATAGCTTTTTGTAGAGAAGGAACTTTTACTTCCCCAACAGACCTGTTAAGGTAGAACCATCTCTCAGGCAATGGGTGAGAAAATGAGAGAGCAAGCTACCCCACAAGAGCTTTAATTTAAGACAAAGTGCAGAAGGGATCAGGCTCACTGAGGCTGTTACTCAACTCAGCTTGTCAAGGAAGACATGAAGCAAGGCATCAAGGCTGAGCAACAAACCAAGGAAGAGGCAATATTTCTTTTTCTGAGTCACTTCATCTCTGCATATGAGAAGCACAGAGGAGTTTCAGCAATAGGCTGAGGCAGGCCCTATACTGAGGGGAGCTGGTGGCAGCCTTCCACCAACTGGAAATTATTATGGAAGGAATGGCCTAGACCATCCAAGTTATTACTGGATATCTCCCAGATGACTTAATGCAATTGTGACCTAATTAAATCATATCCTGCTTTATATTTGCATATACATGACAACAGCAATATAATGCAAAAAATCATTAAAGTAAATCTTAAAATACAGCAAAGAATAGAGCAACAACTGTAGTGACAAATCAGCATATGACAGTAAAAGTAGAAGTGTTATTCACATTTAAGTCACAACTATGGCACATGAGAACACTGTACTCTGAAGGTTTTAGGAAGCAATCTAACCAAGCAGCTCAGATAGACAATATGATGAAAGAAAAAAAAAAACCTACTGAAGATTACCAGAAGCTGATACACAACGGAGAGGCACTGGAGCTGATCACACACAAGCTTTTTACTTCAACTGTAACAGCACAAGAGGAATATTTTCAATTTTGGAGGACTATGCAGTGAAATCACCTGCTGGACATGAACTGAAGGTTACAACAATACACCACACTTAAAGATTTAAATGTCTGGGGTTATTGTCATTGATGTTTTTACTGACATGATTTTACTTATAAGTCTTTTTCTTTTTTTAGTCCTGAATTCAATCTATAGCACTAGTTTGGAGTATGAACATACTTCCCTTATTTTAACTATATTGTTATCAGGGTGTTAGTTATCTGTATTGTTGTCAATGCTGCTTAGCTGTGCAACTGTATTTGCACCTTAAGCTAATATCCTATATTTTTTACAGTAAGAACTCAGAGGTCATCTACATAAGCTGTAGAATAAATTGTACAAAGATCAGTTTACTTTGCAAAACATAAAGATCTTTGAGTTTTACCCTAGTCTGTTAAAAGTTATATTACTGTTTGTTCAAACCAGCACTGAATGCCATTAAATGCAAACTAATTTAAAACCAAATTTTTAAAATCATTTTTTTAAGCAAGAGTTTCAGCATCTTTAAAAGAAATGATAGTGCTCTTACAGACAAAAACTACTCATGCAAATTCTTAAGAACTTGCAGTCATGTGGCAAATATTTTCAGAAAAGGACAAAGACTTCATCTTTCAGGGAAAAATCAGTTACTCATATTTTAGAAGAGACTTTCTGACATAAGTAAACTGCTGGATAAGTTTCCATTACCGCATATTTACAGGACCTGATATTTTGTCAGAGACAGGATACTACACTAGAGTGATCCAATCTGTTTTAACAGTCTGTAAGCTTCTTCTATACACACTTCCTCTGCTCACCAAGTATTTACTTTTTGCTGATGCAGCTAATGTATACCTACAGTCTGAAATGTCTGAGCATGAGAAATTCAAGTCGGCATGCTGGGAGCCACACAGCGAGAAGAGACCTGAGAGTAAAGGAACCAACAAAGGATGAATGGCCAAACAGCAGTGAAAGATGGAGTCCAAGAGTATAGTCTTGCCTTTCAGTTAAAAGTGTTGTGCTGTTTGGTGGGGGCTTTTTTTGGGGTTGTTTTTTGTTTTTAAATCTACATACTTATCTCCATTCTGAGCTTTTCACCACTTTATTTCAATCATTACCTCAGTTTTCACTTTAACTTTATAGTTCACCTTTGGAAACAATCCAAACCATTGTGTGACAGGAGGCACATTTACTGTTTTAAAGGATTACCAGACTTAGGTGCTACATTTCTAGGTGTTGCTTTTCAGCAGTGCCATTGTACCATACTGTCTGCTATTTCTCTAAGTGTCATCAGCTTGTCAGCTCATAAGCAGGTGTAAAGCTTTGTCCCTGCCCAAGTCTCATGTTCACTGAAGCCAATGGAAGTCTGATTGTTGTGTCAGGAGCACTTTTTTTTTTTTTTTTCAGGGAATTAAAGGTAAACATTTCTCTTCAAAATTAATGTCATTTGTAGCTACAGCGAAGAAAGCAACAACACATTGCTAAATGGATTATTAAAAGTCCTGAAAACAGAAGAGGTGCCTGGGAGGCTGCACTCAGGAAGCACTTAGAAGCTAAAAATCACTGGAATGTGCAAGTAATAGGAGCAAATTATAAAATAAACCAAATGAAAATAACCTGACATGAGAGGATGGGTGTTTCACACCCAGCCATGCACATCCTAAATTCCTAAGTTGATACTCAGAGGGCAGAAAGTCCTCTGTTTGACTTTTTTTAAAACAAATATATATCTTCATCATGCAGAGTTTTACTAAAGAATAAATTAAATTCTCAGAGTTGTTAAAATCAGTGTTGTACACAAAGCCATGATAGTGAGCAGCATTTCTGTCTAACCAGCACTCATCAGACAACACAACAGGACAAAAGGGTCAGTTTCCCTCCAGTGAAGCCACCATTATATGGGACTGTTGGGCCTTAGCAATAAAAACCTATGTTATCATTTCAAGCAGGATTATGCTATCTGAAATACTAGAAATAAAAGGATCTGTAGTGTTCTTGAGAGTTTTACTATACATGGACTCTTACCTGAACATAGTCCAAATAGAAACTAAGCAATCCATAGTGCTACTGCACTGAATTAGAACCAAATGCTTCATTGCTTGACTGAAAGATAGCAGGAAGAATTGAAGATCATCTGACTGTGTCTCAGGTCTAAAATAAACCTCTCCACTTCAATTTGGGAATGATTCCCAAGGCGTTATTCCAAGAAGAGACAAATCATTGCAGGTAGAGGGGAAGAAAAAGAAAGAAAGAAATATTCCAGTGGAAGAGGCATCATTGTTTCAGTCTGGATTTATTTATTCTCAACTAAAAAAAACCCAAACCAAAACCTTAATCTTTCAAGATCAGAACAGATCCTATCAATATTAGATAGGATTGTATAAGGAAGTTATAAAGCTACATGCTATTCCTTCATATCTGTTCAGCTGAACAGAGGTAGTGAGGCAGAGAATTTGGACCTTCAGCTTCACTGAATGCTGTTTTTAGTAATTCTAGTCAGGTTGTTTAGCTGTTGATTCTTCAGGGATGAAGTGCAAGAAGAGGAGTAACTGGCTCATTTCTGACTAGTACTGAGCAAGATTATAATGCTGCTGTTGCTATTTATTGCCTTTTATCCTAGCACACAAACAAGACATCAGCTATCTTGTTAGCTTTGACAGTAACTGATGCAACGTTGGTTCCTACTTTCTGTGGACACTGATCAAATTGTATCTCATTCTAAAATTGTATCAAGCATGCATGGAAATAATAGTCCTAATTTTTTATGCCTGCTTAAAGAAAACATATCTTTAAAGATCAGAGGTATTTAAAGCTAAGTAAATTAAAATACAGAAGATGGAGAATGAATCTGTTGCTTGGTGAAGTGTGTTGCATCTCTCAAAGATATTATACATTTTAATTATAAAATTGTTTAAATGTAATTCACAGCTCTGTGAATTGAGCTTATAGCTATGCATCTTGGAACAGAAGACATGAAAAATTAAAAAAAAAACAAACCCAACCAAATTGTGGTCATGTAAAAGACAGAAGCATCTCTTCCCCTCCCCTTTCTCCACTTTTAGTTCATTGCTCTCCCCCCAAAACAGTGGTTTTTATTTTAACTTGTCAAGTATTTCACAGTTTCTCAAGCATTCAGCAATGAGGATCTAATTGGAAAGTGCCAGGTTCTTTTATATTACACTTTATCAATATTCTTAAGGGAATGATGTAATTGTTTGGGGTTTGGTGAAGACATTCCATGTCACTTCAGTGTTAATACCAGGCTGGAGCCTTCCTTGTCTGCCTGCGTAAGCTAGATAAACACAGACCTGTGTGCTTTCTTCTCATCTCAGGATACTTACTCAGAGAGATCTTGGAACATACGCCTATTGCGAGTTAAACATTTCACTTTTCATTTTATCCATGTGCCAGAAATCCATTCCTTGGATAAACACTTTACATACTGACACTCTTAAAGTCACTAAACACGATAAATAAAGAGAGAATACATCATTTCAAAGCCGATTAAACATTTTCTCACTTGTGACAAATGAACAGCTATACACTGCATGGAGTCCCTGGAACAGACATTCCATTTTCTTTGTCTTTATTTTTTGTCTAAGATTAACTTTCCATTTCAGCTCATCTATTGCACAATTGAGCTTTTCTAAAATACACACTGCTGCATTTCCCCAGAATCATTATTCATTTTAGAAATATTATTGTTGTTGCTGCAGAAGTTTTTCTTTAAAACTTCTGTATTTTTATGCAGGTATGGACTTTAATATTTTGTGCCCAAATTAACTAGCTAAATAATTGTATTTTTTGCTGAAAGCAAAAGAAATGGTATCACGGGGTAGAACTGAATAGAACTGAACAAAGGCTTAAGTTATCCATGACAAAAAGGAAAATCCAAGCACATTAATCATATTAATTTTGCTCCATCTAATCCATCACTTTTCCTTGCACAACATGCTTGCCTAGCTATCCTATGCATTGCTCTTCTACCTATGATTAGCCAAATGTAACTAATCTTTTATTTAGTTCTTTTAAGCTCTCATCTTTTTTCATCCACTCCCTGCCAAAAAAAAAAAAGATCCCAAGCATTGTATTTCTAAGCTTGATTTAAGATCTTAGTGAAATAAATATACATAATACTAAAAATATACCATGAATTTCTCTTAAAAATTTTAAAGAATACCACTAATTTGATTAAGAATTTCAGTAGCAAGAGGGAAGAAATAAAGAAAGAAATGTAGCTTAGTATAAATATAGTAAAAAATAACTTTGCCCTAATCCTTTCCTAGCATAGTTCCTCATATGTTCCACTAAAGGTTTTTGCATACAATGTTATCCTTGCCAGATATTCACAGTAAAGAGGAAAAATTTAGCTGAATTTTCTTTTTTGTAAATCTTCTAAAAAGAAGTTTCTGTAAAAGAAGCTGCTTCACTCAGCATGGAGGGGGAAGAAAGTATTAAGAGAAGTCAGAAAGAGCAGATCAAACTGAATGAGAAATCAGGGAAAAGTTCACTTTCTTCCCCCATTCTGTGGATGCTGGACATACCAGCAGGAATATTTTTTTTTTCTATAATGGTTCCAGTGCAGTGAGGAAAAAAAAATTAGAATGGAGAGGGAATTAGACACAAGAAGACATAAGTCACAAGATTTCTGAACAGACTGCAGATTCCTCTTCTCCTTAGATATCTGTCAGCTTTGGGCATGTAGTCTATATCCATTTTCCATGGAAGAAACAGTTTCCTTAAAAGACCAGTCTGGGATCACAAAAATCTCTTCTCCTAACAGCAGCTGCTTCTCTCAAAGTTTTATTGCGAATGAGATTTTTAAGGATAAAAATGTAACTCAGGAGTTAAACAAACCTAAGAAATGTCAAGAATATCTTTCATACACTTGAGCAAG
Organism: Florisuga fusca; assembly: GCA_038090715.1. Classification (NCBI taxonomy): domain Eukaryota; kingdom Metazoa; phylum Chordata; class Aves; order Apodiformes; family Trochilidae; genus Florisuga; species Florisuga fusca. The sequence continues at coordinate 9,569,745 of JAAWXA010000011.1, forward strand.
AAATTTGATACCATGCCAAAGTAATACTCCCTTTGCTCCATTTTTTTTTTCATCATGATCCTACATCACCAATGTATCACTCAAAGACCTTACAAGTAAGGAGGGAGCTTCTTATGGCAGAGGAACTTCCAATCTTCCCTTGGCTTCCTTTTCAGGTACTATCTTTAGGATATGGCCCAAGTGTCACCTGCACTGTGGCATTAAAGAAAGTAGCAAATTTGGGCACTGGGGCCATAGAATGCCTAACACACCATAGAAAGAACTAGAACCCTTTATAGTGGTATATTTTACTGGCATCCTTTCGAGAGATTCCCAGCTCTGGGAATGCATAATGAATATATCATTAGCATATATTCAGCTGCAGTTGTAGCTAGCACAAAAAGAAGAGTCTGTTTTTACTGAAAGGAAAATAAATGCAGACTGTCAGCTTCACTAAATCTGAAGTATAAATGGTGTGTGTCATATTTTGCTCTTCTGCTTTTAAACACTGCTTCTGGAGAACACTGCCAAAAAATCAGAAGAAACCACAAGTTGTGCAATGCAATGAAGATCCAATTTTGAAAACTCTCAGTTGCACACATCTGTAACAAAATTAATGAGGTATTTTGCTTTTTACCACAAAAAACCCCTTATTTGAAGATCTATTAGCGATCCTACGAAGGAAGTCACGTTTAATTATCATTATGATTAGTATATAAAAAAACAGATTTCAATTCTTTCTTTTAAAGCAGACATTTTTTAAGCACAGGAAATTATACCTAATGAATAATAGTTGTCTGGGGAATGCTATGTATCTGTCAAATCACCATGATTCTGACGTAGTATGAACAGTTTTTTCTCAGTACAGATGGCATATTCTGAATTTATTTTTACACAAGGTACATGCATTTTCTGAAAGGCAGGACTCACGCAGTATTTCACTAAAGGCAGACTGTCTATATTCCTTCTTTTTTTTATTGTAAAATTAAAATTGAACATAAACAAATAAATGTAACTTGGTTCTCTGTGTGCATTTCTTTCACTATTCAAAAATACAATAATACTGGCTACCAGTACAGCAATTTCTATCAAAACACATTTTTCAAAGAATTTTACACTTACGAAGAAAAGTTCACACTAACTTCTGTTTCTTACCTTTTATGTGCTTCTGTCAGTGACTTCTCTTCATTTTCTTGGTCTATTTTAGCTGTAAAATACAATCAAAGAATTAGCTACAAGGGGAAAGATAAAGATGTTGCTTCATGATAATGTTCATTATAAGTGTGTGATGTATAAAATGTATAAAGATAATTTTCCTAAGATATAGCTCTTTCTATAATTCCCAGGATTGATGTGATACATCGTTGATGTGATCACCATCTGAGCTGTCTAAGTTTTGGGTTTTCTTTTCCTTATTTCAACTGTTCTGTATATGCTTACAAAAAATTATTAATGTACCAACAACAGAACAAATATTCCACAATTTATTTTCTGAAAGAATGCAAGCACCACATATTTTACTAGGCTTGTCAAAGCATGTCAGAATGTCCCCCTTCTGAAGCAAGTTTTGTTTCAACCGAAAAGGAAAGTTACTGTGGTCCACATAGGCAGAAAAAACAAACCGTAAGAAAAACAAGGAACAAACCCTCAGGTATCTGTAATTTTAAATCATTTCATAGAGAATGGGTATTGCACTATGAAAAGAATCTCAAAAATTCTTGAGTGATGCAAGTGTATGTGATGGTATCTTTTAAAAGAAGCAATAAATACATATGCATAAGGCAGCTGCTATACCCACAGAGACAGATTTCATCCTGCATCAGATCATGTCTTGGCACTTAACAGTCTTGCAGGGAGAAAATTTACTCTCAAACAAAATTCCCTTTTAGTCTGTTCCAAGTACATGATGACACTTCTAAACCTTGTGCAAAAGGATATTATTCAAGTGTAAATCTGACTTGCAACCATTTGCTTTCTTATTTTTCTAGACATAAAAAGTTCAAAACCAGCATGAAAGCAAATCTGCTTCCACAGGTCGACAGGTGGCACCAGTGAGAGAAGAAAAGAGTGACTGGAAGCGTCTGAAAGCTGTGGACCAAGGCTAGCCAAAAAGGTGCAATCAGATTTAACCAGCAAGCAAAGAAAGCTTCCTGTTATCAAGACCACAGAAGTCTTGCTATCACCTGCATACACGGGAATAATAATTAGATGTGGAAGCAGCTGCAGACTCCTAGAACTTCTAGAACTGGCCATTAATACAAGCACCTGATATTAGTGCCCCTTGGTAGGTTGCTCTGTACTAGTAGCAGCATTGGTTAACTGCTTTCAGTTGATTTTTCCTGTTTGAGAGCTAAAAACCTCAGAGTTACGAAAGTTTCAGTTGAAGTATCCCACATTCCATTAGACGTTACCATTTAATTTAGTCTAATGAATCTCTGTCACTTTTTCCTCCAAAGCAGTTCATCACAACTGTAAAGAGGATGTCTGAAAGGCACCAATTTGGCATTTTCCTTCTTGGCAGCCTGTAACAATGAAGTGCTAAGTACCAGCTGAAAGGTGGCCATCTCAGAACAGTCTTGGGAGGACAGTGTGTTTTCTCTTACAAAAGATAACTTCTCCAACAAATCAAGTAAAAAGAAGAAAATCCCTACCATGCTGATCCTACCATGGCAATGGCTGAGTCAGGAAAAATTGGTCATTTCCAGAGATGCTGTGGCAGCAGAGCACATCAGAGTGCTCTATTCTGCCACTAAAGTTTTTCTCCATCTCTGTCCTCATGAAACAACACTACTTGAGAAAGTCTTATTGATTTTCTTTCACAAATATTAGAACAAGGGTTGCAGTCATTCGAAACCACAGTTCTGTATATTCAGAACCTGTCAGTTCACCATAGGAGCAACTGCTTGCAGGCTCTTCTGACAGATGTAGGAGTTCCCACTCTTGGGTCACTCGTCTTTCCCAAATGAAAGCATTCTATATTTTGTTGACACATCATCTTTTCTGTAGTTTTCTTGATCCTTGACATTAACTGACCAAACCACCTGCTAAACCACTGTACCAAATCTTTGAAAGACCATATCACACCAGGAGATACCAGTCCCTGTATTTCATGCAGTGTGGCAGTAAGTAGAGGTAGAATTCAGGATTCTATCTCTACCTACATATACTCAATATATTTTAGAGCTTTTCATGCAGCTCTTATAATCCTGTAAGCATATATATTCTGTAAAAATTTACTTAAAAGGCTATCGTTGAAAAATAACCCCAGGTCATAGTGAAAAGCATTGCGATATCAAAAAAAAGGACAACGTAGAGTAAAAGTGACCTCTCCTGGAGAAAGGTGCCTACTATCTATTATTCTACTATTTACAACATATGCTGAATTAGTTCTCTTTTCACTATTTTTTAAAAAAGCTGCTTTGATGCCTTCTTGTGGGATGATGTTCCACTGTTTGCCTGCTTTTTTCCATTAAGATAAGTTCATATTATTTAAATATAGTCTCCATCTAGAGAAAAGCCTATGCTTCCTAAATACTTTATATATTTGGTCAAAATTCAAGTACATTCCTTCCTTCCTACGTCATTCTTTACTAAGCACAAGTACTGTATAATATCCAAGACTCTTCAATCAATTCTTTTAACTCCAGGGTACGTATATTTCTTCAAAATTTACTCACATCAGATATTCTACTTATAATTTTTTATACTAACTGGCATTTACTGCATGATGTTTTCTAATTGTGGCATAAAACTTGATTTCATGCAGTTCAAAATGAGCTCAACAAGGCTTCACAAAATAAGTCTAATTAACTTAATTCACCAAAGCTCTGTCCTTATCAGCTTATCCCCACATTCCAGAATGATAATCACCATTGTTCCATGTGTTTGCTCTTCCAATTCTTTTAGATAAGAGTCCTGCAAAGATAATGTATAAATTTCTGCAAAGGCATATATATGAATAGCTGTATTAAAGTGACCTACTCATTAATGAAAATCTGAAGCATCTCACAAAATTAGTGTGAGAAGTATACACAGGCATTTTTTAGGGTAGTATAATTTTTACTTTTCTGCAAATTGTCCTTTTTTTTTTTTAGTTTTAGAAGCCTACAACACTGAACTAAATGAAGAGGAATTCAAAGGTAAGAACCTAAAAGACACTTTTTGATGACAAGTTGTCCTCTCTGACCTCAATAACAAGTGGCATTTTGGGCCTATTATCCTAGAACCTCTGCATGAATCAAGCCACTCTATGAACTAAGAACATTGACAAGTATTTTCTCATTTACAGTTCAATAAAATTTCCAAATTATTGTCTTATTTCAATATAATACCTTCTAGATTAAATCTGATTTTAAAAATATATTAATATATACTCTATTTACAGACTATTTTCTTTATGGATTGATATTGCATATAAAATTTGTTGTCTCTAGAATCAGATATTGCAGTTTTTTGTTTCAAAGTGAACATTCCACTCTTTATCATTGTTCCCAGGGGATTTAAAAATCTTAAGAAATATTTTGACCTAAAAACTGGGAGGGGTCAAAGACTTACAACAACTGTCATACATGGGGACAATTCTGCCCCTGTTCTACATGTATCTGTAATACTGAAAAGCAGTGGAATCTGCTTTTCTTTATACTTTAAAAAGTATAAATCTTTTTAACTGAATAAAGGACAACAACTTCCAACACTTTTACAAACCCTTGCTGTAGATCTACCAGGATCTTTAAAGAGGTCACACTTGTTCTGGGTCAATAGTAGATGGGACTTAGAAAACATACGAAAGACCTCCTCTGCCAGAGCCACAAACTCCAAAAAAACCCCACCAAAAAACAAAACTAAACCCATAAATGCTGAGAAAATGCTGGGTGAACAACAGCCACGAGCAAGGGCATGAAGTTAAACTGATATTATTAAGGTCTAACTTTACAGGACCTCTGCCAGAGCTCCTAAGGGAATTCCTCCATTCTTCATGGTAGCACATGTACTTTTAAATGCCCCCAGAAAACATCAAGATAATACAGCTATTTTATTTGGCTATTGGCATACTATTCAGCACTGTTTTGAAATACCTTGAAACAGCAAATAGCAAAAGACAGAATACCAAAGACATCAGGATCACTAGAAGGCTCTTGAGAAAAACCTTTCTTCTCCCCCTTTAAATTTCTGAATATGTTTTGCTTCAAATTTATTTTTTTGTTGTTTGTTTTCTTTACATGTTTTATTTACTAAGACCAATGTGGCTGGGGACATGAGGGGCACGGGCAATAGTTTAACAGCCAGTTCAGATGGAATCTATCAAAAAGGAAGTTGGTTTTGGGGAAGGCTGTAAAGAAAAGTTAGATGATCATTAGTTTTTAAATTATGACAGGCTCATGCTTAGTGGCTTTGAAAAAACAAAGAAAAATTCCCCCGCAAAAAAGGAGAGAAAAAGCATGAAAAATTAAGATTAAAATTAAAATAATATCAGGAAAAACAGAACCAAAGCCAATAGTTAATCAGAATTATCAGTGTCCTTCATGGACAAATGTACTGGATAAGCATAGCCACAAACCAAGTTGACTCTGATTCTGATTCAGAAATCACTCCAAGTACCTTGTAGGTCTACTCAAACAGCATTTGAATGCTCTCCCAAGGATTTTGTTCCACCAGAAGGTTTTGTTGTTGGTTTGTGGTATGGTCTTGACCCAGCCATTACTGTCTGCAGTCCCCATCTGGCCCCAAACCCTGTTGCAATTTAAGCTATTTCTGCTGAACCAGTTTCAAAGGGCTATGAGTAAGAAGATGCACAAAGCTGCCATCCCTTCTGATCTCCTGATCTCTCAAGGGAATATCACATCTTCCCAGGTAATTGAATACAGGAATGCATCTGAGTAATCTCAGATGGAAGGCAACAAGAATCCTTTCATCTGCTTGTCTATGTCCTAAATCTTTTCACTTTTTTTCCTCTCTTTTTATTTAAAGTGCTAACTAGTATTTGTTTATAATTAGCTATGAATGTGCTTTCCAGTAACTTTCAAGTGGAGCCAGTTGGGTTTGCTTTTTTTTTTTTTTGACAGACACAATGCCTTCTCAGTGAGTCATTGGAGTTATGTTGCTATAGTTTTGAGAATTTCTATTTACACTGAACAGAGATCCAAGCACATTTGGATGGTTTATTATTGGGTACATTCACACTAAGGAAGCTCTGCAAGAGAAGAAAGCAGGATTTCTTTTGGGAAGAAACTTACACCTTTCTGTATTTGCTACAACAAATTCATAGAAGGTTGTGAGCATGAAGAATATCCACTCTCTCTCCTCCTTCTGCTAAGATTTTCTTACATTCATGAAAAATAACATGTAAATACTTCGTACAGATCCCACTATGTTGAAGATAACTGGGAATAGAGCAACTGACATGCTAGACATTTTCCTAATTATGTTGTTCAAGTTTTTTCAACACCTATTATAAATTAAACACAAAAACATTTATAATAATTCCAAACTATCGCACTTCCCAATGACTTTACACAATCACACAACAGAAACAACTCAACAAACCAGAAACAACTCAACAAACCAGAAACAACTCAAATCATATGCTAGCTCAATAGATTATGACCCAGATCTACAGAAAAGAAGCTTAAATTCTCAGTGACTATGTGATCTTTGTTGAAAGTTACAAAATTAAACTTAACAACAACAAACTTGCGATATTTATTTGAAGTTCAAAAATTAACAACAAACTCTGTAACAGGAGACTGATCTTTCCAATTAATAACTATATTAACTAATGACAACAACAACAAAAATCTCAGCATAAATCCAAACTCCCTCATCCATGCTTGCCCTCATACCTGCTGGGTTTCAAGATGGGATCTCTCCACATTTTTCTAATCTACTGCAGTCTGGTAAGAAGACAGGCTATTTGCCACCCTTTAAAAATGACATCTGCTGTCAGCTGAATGAAGATGTAGGACCCAGATGCAACACTTCAAAATGAAGTTATGTGCATTCAGTGACTACTCCCTGTAATGTTATGCAATGTCACCTTCATGGAAGCACAACTCCCAGTATTCCATGTGTAGCTTTGGGCTTCTCACCCCATGTTCCACTCTACTGATTCCAAAATCCTACCTAGGACTAAATAGATGTTATTAAGTACAGTAAAGATATTACAAGAGATTTCAGGCCTGATTGAAAGGAAGGCTGTTGGGCTGTGAGCCTGGACCCTGCAGTGCTGAGGAAGGTGTCATGCCATAGTGATCAGGGCTAATGAAGGAGCTAAGTTCTCTTACTTCAGTTTGAATGTCTTCCTCTTATTTTTCCTTTTCTGTCCCAAGAACCAGGTTGTAAAATCAATGCCACTTGAACACATTTTGAGGTTTGACAAGAGATTTAAAATGTGAATTTATTCTCTGCCTACCCTATCTCTCAAACTATCCACAAAGTTGTTTGTTTGGGGTTTTTTTGTTATTTCAGTAATTTGCTGCACTTACTCAGGATATTTTGGGGCGGATGATTTGTATCATACTATTGTGACCCTCATGTATTGGTCTGTTACCAAGTGATAACCAAAATACCTTTTTAACTGTAGGAGACCTGTTCTGTCTGCAATCACTGCATTGGTGCTTGCAAAAATAGTTAAATGAGGTCCTGTGCCAAAGGCTCAAATGGCTAAAGGACCCAGCCTACAGGTTTGGCCTTTCATGGACTTTGAGGCAAGGTGAGGACAATTCAGTGAAGTTTATTTAGTCCTGCAAATTCAACACAGTCAGAATTAGCATTACTGTGTAGCAAAGCACACCAATGGAGGTGCTGACATCTGAGGTAGGGACAAGTTTATACAATACTGACATTAAACTATTTATTAGCATTAAGATGTCAGTGCAAGATTAAAAAAAATACTTTCAGCACTCAAAGAACAAGTTTTAAAAATAATCCAACCAAAAGAATACTAACAAAAAAATGTAAACATTCGTGGTACCAAACTGTTTAAGTGTGAATTTCTGCATCTTTTTTTCTTGTGGCTTTATGCTGCTCATTTTTCATATCCCTTCAACAATTTCTTCTAAAATGAAAAAAAAAAAAATCTTCATCTTAGTAATGAGTGTACTTTGATACTAATAACATACAAAGTGCATGTCTCTCTACATAAATCTACTGATATCCAACTCCTTATTGTTCTGGTCATTTTAAGGAAACCAAAAAACCATAAATTTGTATATACTACTAATAATCTTTTAGTCATAATTTTCTCAAACTATTTTTAGAAAAATTATGAAGCAGTGCTATGTTCCCCCTTATATTAATCAAACTATAAAAGAAACACTGAAAGGAAAAGGAATCTGCAAAATCAATCATTCTGTCATTTACAAATACTTCTGAACCCAGCCATCCAAGATTCAGCCTGATGCTTTAGTCTCATTCACAGTCCATCATTTGATGATGCACAGCCTTTTGCTGCTTGACCTAAAAGACCAAGTTGCAGCCAACTATCTGGTTGTGGATACAGTGATAAATACAACACACTTTGTGATTTATACATTCATTTACTCATGGTTTGGAAACTGGATTCCTGAATGCTCTTTCTGGCAAAACAGGGAGATGTTTACAGACAGTTCACCCCAGAGAACAATTTTAGCATCTTTATTCTGCAAGATCATGAGGATGTGGCTGGAATTTGTGTCTGGAGAAGTCTGTATTCTTGGGTCTAGTGGAATGAAACCTGGGGCTAGCATCCACTAATGAGCAGAAATACAGAATTTTGAAAAAGAAGACTAGAAGAAGCAAAAGGTTGGCTGGTTAGTCTCAATTTTACAATCATATTTGAATGACTAATAGTATTTTTAGACAAACTAATAAAAAAAAACAAACAGAAAATTACATTTTTAGTCCTACAAATGATGCATTCCAGCCCTTGAATTTCCTACAACATAAAGCTTTTCCTAAAGTCTAAACCTAGTTATATTAGTTTGGCTTCTGAATATGATTCCAGATGACTTACTCAGATTTGAAGTCTGTGATATTTGCACAATTTATAGAACCTGAGCAGATCAGATGCGATTCCAAGGTAATGCCTCTTCCTAGTTCCCAAACCAGGAATGATTGGGAACCCAAAGGAATGATGGTTGCTGCCTCCCATCCCAAGTTTTTCCTGCCTTATCAAGCTGAGAAGAATGCACAGCCTAGCTGGTGTGCCAATACCAAATACCCCAAAACTGGTTCTCACTCTTTAGTTAACCACAGTTAAAACCTGAAGCTTGAGACTCATTTGTGGCTCATGCACACACAATTCTTTCAACATGAGCTGGCTATATTATAAAGTGGGGACAAAGTGAAATGATTACTAACTGCTAATGAAATTCCTCTACAGATTGCATGATGATTAGTGTCCTCAGTAGTTCCCCACTGTTCCAAGTGTTAGACAGATTACCCCAGGAAAAGAAGTGATTTCTGAAGCTTTCTGAACCAGTAGATGTGATCTATGATGGTTTTATGTCTCAGTCTCCCCAAAACTACATCCAGAAGAGAGGAGACAGCAATCTCAAATAATGTTTTCCTTTGCAATCTCTCTTATTCAAATTGTGACAACTTGTGGAGACTAACTCAAGGGCAGAAAACTTAAGTCAATATATACTCTATATTGGGGAGACCTAAATAGTACATTTGAAATTCCTGCAGTTTGGGCTGAATTACTTTTCCTTGCAAAATACAATTGCTCTGATGAATTTCACACTTATATTTTTTATTTCTCAAACACTGGAAACACTTGAAGAAATTATTAGAAATGTATAGCAGACAGAACAATACGTCTTTTTACAGGTCTTGCATTTTCTGACAATTTTTCTTCAGTCTCCTTTTTTGAAGTGACTGAATGCTTTGGGGTTTTTTTGGGGGGTTTTTTGGTTTTGTTTGATTGTTTAAGTTTTTTTCTTATGTGTGTGGTTTTGTTTATTTTGGGTTGTGATTTGGTTTTTTTGTTGTTGTTGGATGATTTTTTTGTTTTGTTGGCTTGTCTTGGGTTGGGTTTTTTTTTGCTTTTCTGTTTGGCTGTGGGGTTTTTTTCCCATTTAAAACCCTATGGCTATAGAAAATTTCAGAAAAAAAAAATTACAGTTTGTGAAAGAACCATATATACTTTGTGACTGATGATTTGCAACATGATGACCCAAAGAGAAGACCAAAGAAATGGGAGAACAGAGAGGTCTTGGAGGTTTTCAGGTACACAGGTTCTCAGTAATCAAATGCATAGTATAAAGTATTTTTGAAAATATCCCTTTAGCCAGGGTAGAGAGGATAGGACAGGTTGTACCACCTTAAGTTGAATGATCGTTCTAAAAATGACCCTCAAGTCCATCAGAAAAAGGTCTGGCATCTTTTCACTAATTTTCAGAGCTTAATTACTATACTGAGTGTTTAGCCAACTGACTGGGTCTGCAAGGCTGAACAGCCTCAATCATATATACTTCTGGAATTTTTATCTAAAAAGTTAAAACTCTGACCACATTCTTGCCTCTTCCCCTTCTTTATCTTTGCAGTGAAATATTACTTTCAATTAAGCTAGTAAAATACAACTTTTTCTTTGTCCCTGATGAATCTAACAAAAGATTTACATTTTAAAAAAATCTTTTATTAACACATCAATAGTAGCAATCAGCTAGGCTAGTTACAATAACTTAATTCAAAGTTATGTTGCTGTGCCAGACAGTAACTATTCTTACAAAGCAGTGCCTTTCTAACCTCTTGCCAAGGGTATTTAATTTGATGTCCAAGTTTTCATGCCTATGGGAAAACCATTTTCCATTTTGGCTGCTAGCAACAAGTATAAGAGAATATGCTGTAAATAACCAGCTACTTTGAACTTTTGGGTCCCATTATGCACACAAGTTATCTACTCTGCAAAGGCATCATATAAACATGCCAAATTATTCAACCCTGTGAAAAATGCTTTTCATCTGAATTCTAAGTTAAAACTTTTTCTGACTTTAGAGAAACTGGAACTTGAAAAGATAAAAACTTAAAGGTTGATTTTTCTTTGCCCAGAACATATGTTATATAAACACAAATCCCCAAAAGGTGCCAAGAATTGTCCCTCTGTTTTTCTAAATGATCATGTGTGCAGTCTAGCTGAAAAGACTCATCGATTATGTCTACATAAACAACAAAAGCCCTTAGAAAAAATATCTAGATCAAAAGCCTGTCAAACACTGAACAGGAAAGAGAAATCCTGCTTTAAACATGGCCTCTTTCAAGTCTGAATTCAATCCCATGAAGTAAAAACAAAGGATTTCATAATGAAAGGTATTTAAAATTACTTTATTTTTGGAACTTAACCAGGGATTCTTTTTTCCTAATGTGTTAACCTTTGTCTTTCTTACACTGGGAGAGAATTCTGCAAAACATGCCTTACAGTTTTAAAGAAATGTATAAATGGCTTAGTCGCAGTCCACTGTGTTCACAGTACAAATATACAATTATTTTCATTAAAATGTGTCAAAGATACTTGTATTGGCATTATGGGTTTCTCCTTTTGTCATCCACACAACAATATCAGCTGTTAACATGGGAACACAGCAAATGTGTTCCCTTTTAATGGATGAGATGCATTATTTAAAGTTTTTTCTCTCTTTTTCCTTGCTTTCCTAATACACAGACATACATAAATCAAGAAAGGGAATCCTGTATCCTTGCAAACCCAGAACAGATTACTGTACAGATTATACATAATTATGCTGTGGACGTTATAGTCAGAAATCATAAAGGAAGCTGAAGTATAGATTCAGTTACCTCTAAAAGAAGTGAAAAAAATTTAAAAGATACACATCTGATGAAATATAACCCTCGTGTTTGATTTCCTACTCTGTTATTAAGGTTAGTATGCAAACATATGGCATGATTTACAGAATACCATTAGTGATCTCTTTCAGACCGACTTGTGATTTGATTGTCCCCTATCTATATATATAAATAATAACATAAACCTAATGCAAAACACTTGCTACATGTTTAATCATGCCACTAATGTAACTTGTATTGTCACGCACATAATCAGAATCCAGTTTTAAAGCAGTTCATACCTACTATTGCTGGAAACAATACCCTCCTCTTTGACAGATTTGGTTAATAAAAATTTGTCTTAGAAAACAAGCTCACATTTTATGGTTAAAAATGGTGGTTTTCTCAGTTTTTTTTCACTATAATTGAGAGTTCTATAGCATGGACTAGTATATACAGGAACATATGTACCCCATTACTTAGGATGCTCAGGTAGGAAGTCATCTCGGATATTTTAATCAAGAAGAGATAAATGCATATCTGGCTGGCCTCTCAAACATAATCCACCTTCAGTTTATAATTATTTCTACATATGATAGCTCATTAACACAGCTCCAGGCTGACAAATTTCTGACAGTTATTATACTGCATTAACACAGAATCAGTGCTAGAAACTGACTTTTCACATAACTTACACGTTCAGGAGATAACAGGTTTGTCTCCTATTAAAGAATGCAATATCAAAGCAGAAGGAGCAGTAAAGGGTCAAGAAAATTAAAATTATATTGATATGCTCCTCAGGGCAGTATTAACCTGATGCATTGAATTATAACTTGTATAAAAAAGTGAATTGGTCATTTCAGGGTATACTCTTCCATAGCAGTATTTTAAGAGATGCTCTGATGTACTGATAGATAAAAATTAAAGTTATCCATATCTCCTACAGTCTTGCAAAGAAGGGTCTAGTAAACCAAAGCATAGTCTATTCATTTTTAAAATGTCTTCCTTCTAGCACTCAAGATGCAAGTCGATCATATTTCTAACATATTTTCTTTTGCTGTGTTTTCCCCTAATCATATTCAAGTATTTCATATGGATTTGCCTTATACGTGAAAAACTTTTAACTACTTTTGCAATGCTTACTCCATGGTTTTGGTGCATACAAAGAATTCCCTCTTCGGAAAGAAGCTAATGACTCAGATCCTAATTCAATCATTTTTGAAAGGAACAAAGGTTGTAAAATTGTTTTCTACTGGAATGTTGAAGTTATCAGAAGATCACACACTCAAGCCAATAGCATATGTCTTTGCTGTCATGCAAGAGAGAGTGAATCACCTACAGTACAACAGAATCATTTTGCAAATCTTTTAGAACTGTGTGGCATCTGATTAAACTAATCCACATCTTTCTATGATGCCAAAATAAACAGTCCCTTTCCCACAATGTATAAACATTGTTCTCATAACTTTCCTTTGAAATGTCATGGAAAGGTTAAGTGACGTTTCATTATTTACCTTGACTAATGAATTGCTCCATGCTGTCTTTGAAAGGCTGGAGGTGCTCTTCTAGTGAGAGCTGATAAACTTTTGCTGCTTCTGTCTCACATGCTGAAACGAAAGAACAGATTAGTTTAGGATGACACATCATGGTATGCATCTCCATGCTGTAATAATAGACACACTTAAATTAATACATAGCAAATTAAACTGTTGGAATATGTGCCTCAAACACACTACTTGAAGTACAAACCCTGGGGTAATATACTCAAGAACAGCAATTTTTGACCAAAATATGCAAATGACTTGTGGCCAGTGTGTTAGTTTCAACGGTAACAAAATTATAGCAAAAATTAATAAAAGTATTCAATTGCTTTAAAGGAGATAAAAGACAAATTTAAGGGGCTGAAATCTATGGGAACAAAATTATGAACTCAGATCCCAATTTGTGTTGATGTACCTGGCCCCAGGTGACAGTGCTTGGATCAAAACAATGTTCAGATACAGAATCTGCAAACCAAATAGTAGGAAGGACCTTACTTCAGTGAGTAATGCCAGATGAGGGCTTGATCCCTATTAAAACCACATAGTGAAGTGCCTTGAATTGTTCAAAAGTAATAGCACAAAATGAGTGGAAAAAAAAAAAAAAGAATATAGTTTCCCATGGTTTCAAACTGATGAAGAGACCTTGGAGAAGGACAGTTTGGTTCTTACTTCACTAGAGACCAGGAGAGAGAAGCTGGAGCCTGTAGCAGCCCTGACACAGATTATTCCTTGGTGGTACCACAGGGCTTCCTTATTTCTATTATAGGGGAAATCTCTTTAGGCTGTGATAGGTTCCCGTAATTCAACAGAAATAAATCCTGCTTGATTCTGCCTTCAAACTTTCATGTGGGTTTTTGTTTTGTTTTAAAGAAAAAAACAAAGAAAAAAAAAGGGGAAAAAAACAAAGGAAGTCTTTTCCTTGTTTGCTCTCCAAAGTTTCTTTCAGTGAAACAGGATTATTACTATGTCTTTAAATACAGAAGACTGTAGATGTTTAAAAAAAAAATAATTTTTTGAAGCAGCAGAAAGTACTACTGTAACACATCATAATACACCATAGTATCTTTTACATACAAAATATCTTTTAAATATAAAACAGGTCTAGAATTGCATCAATACAAATATCTAGAGATGAGACCTGTAGTCAGTCTTTTGAAGACTGAAAATAACAGGTAGTAGCCTTAAATGTATCACTATTAAGTCCTCTAAAAATGTGGTTCAGTAGTGTGTGGGGGGGAAGGAAATCAGTTGTCATCTTGTTCTTACTTCAAGGATAAATTTATCATCTGGTAAATAATACCAGCCTAGAGTACAGCAAACAACTAACGACACATCAAAAAAAATGCATGGTAGAGGAACTAAAGATAACAGAATTAAAGATCCAAAGGCTCATTAATCGGGACAGCCAACTCACTGCAGATCTGCACCTACTCACAGATCTTTGGAGAATGAAGATTTAGATCTCATGGATCATTAATTTAACCATTTTTTTCTCATGGTTGTGGAGATATTAAAGACAATTAGAGGGATCAATTTTTAAAATGCACATATACAGAAAAGAAGACTGACTTGAACAACTGGCAACTCCACACAAGCAAAGTAAAGCCAGGATGAGAAAAAAAAATTGTTTCTTTCTTAAATCATCGTATTTTAAGATTAAAAGTAAAATGAAAATAAATACCTGTAGATTTTAGGGGAGAAATTAACATTAATACATTTAATTTAAAAGGTAACCTTTAAAATTAAAATTTAATTATATTATTATATATATTATTATTTA
Organism: Florisuga fusca; assembly: GCA_038090715.1. Classification (NCBI taxonomy): domain Eukaryota; kingdom Metazoa; phylum Chordata; class Aves; order Apodiformes; family Trochilidae; genus Florisuga; species Florisuga fusca. The sequence goes on from JAAWXA010000011.1 coordinate 9,584,805, forward strand.
TTATATATTAAATTATCATATTATTGTTATATTATTATTATATAATTAAAATTTAAAAGGAAACCATATTTTTTAAAAAACAAACAACAAACAAACCAACACCCACACACACACACTCCTGGCCACCAAAAAAAAAAAAAAAAAAAGCCCATCCACCCCCCTTCCCACACAATGTCTGCTGGTGAAGACACATGAAATATCAAAGGGGATCCAAATGACCATATTACACTTCCTACAGTGTATGACAGACAAAAACCCAAAGAAGCTATATACTGTTCTGCAAAGGGAGACAATCTGACAGTGACAGATATAAAATCACAAAGTTTTGGGCTGGAAGGGACCTTAAAGATAATCTAGTTCCAACCCCTCTTCAGGCACAGGGACACCTTCCTCTAGACCAGGTTACGAAAATATAGAGAAAATAAAATTTATTATTCTTTTCTCCTATTCAGAAACAAGTGGCAGAGATTAAAGATGCTACAGACCTACCTGAATATTTAATATTACCATATCTCTATACCCTTTTCCAGAGTATGGATTACATATTCCTCACAGAAGTGCAACATTAAATTATTGAATTAAAGTCTGCAGCTCATGATGAACTCCTGATCTCTCAGCTGTTATGAGAGAAATATAGATCTTATGATGATATCTACCCACCAAAAATCTTAGCCTATGCCCATGCCAGTAGCCTGAAGCAGTCCCTTTTCAAAGTCTATAAGAAAATGCAAGGACATACTATCCTTTATTTTCCACTTGCTGTGGGAAAGAAAACCATTTAATATTGTCAGAATGAAATGTCTGTTCTTTAACTATTCAGGTTCTGGAAATTCTACCATGGTTGATTTATTTATAAGTGTATGTTGGGTGGGGGAAAGGGAGTGCAGTTAACCATAACTTTTTTTCTCTGATTTTTGGGGGAGACCATTTGTTTGTTTTCTCCCTCTTTATGTTAAAAGACAAAAATCAGTGATGTTCAGATGAGTGACAGTTCAGGCCCATTTTTTTACCCTATTCCTTGATTGCAAATGATGTCTAAATCATTTCAAATCCAAAAATAAACCACTGGGAAGAAAACCCTTCTCTTCCTTCATAGAAACTAAGATATCATATGTGGCATCCAACCTTTAAAATAAGGACAAATGCTGTCATTACTACCATAGTAATATCAGTATTATGATGCTTAAACAGTTCACTGGTTTCCTTCTTCATTAAAGAATTAACAGGCCTATAAACTCTTCCAAAGTTTTTCATCTCTACAGAACACCAAGACCAGAACCATGGTCTCCCTTCACAACCTGTTGGATTTGGCACTTGTTTATCATGTTCTGTAATTTGAGTATAAAAGCCTGCTATTTGGATGAGATGCTGTTATTATTTACTGTAAGTAAATTACTTATTTGTAAGTAAAGAAATAAGTGTTGACCATATGAAAGGAACACAAGACAGTTATCAGTGCTTCTGCCCAAATGAAAGAGTAAGATACTGAATAAATGTTTGTCAGAAAAGATTCTATATTTTTCCCCCTAGCTTCATACTCAAACATATTTCTCTCCACCAAACAGCACAGATAAAATCCCAGGTATAAAAGGAATAAGTTGGCAAAGAGGATCTGCTGTGAAAAGTTTGTAAAAGTTTTGCTGAAACAAAAGCTTGTCTCTTTTTTGATAACAGATTTAAACCTTAGCCTGTTATCAATCCCTATTCTCACAGGTTCAGTTATTCTCTCATCTTGGGAGATGTGTACAAGACTGAAAAAATTAGATAAATCTACTGGACTACTAAACTCAGTTCACTTTAATCAGATTTGAAATTTTCTTATAATGAAAGAATGGAAATGTTTTCTAGGTACTACAGATGAGAGTTTTGTCAAAATGAGAGTTAAGCATTCTAGGTAGAAGTTTATCTCACAGCATAGTATTGCCCAAACATAAATAAAGATAGATAAATTCTCTGTATTGCTTTGCAGCAAGGTTAAGGCTTAAGTTCCCTGTAGTTTCAAATCTCCAGTCCTCATTCATTGGTTGAAAGATCTCAAATTTTAAGCAGAAGTTGGCTGAGCAGACACACCTCTTTTCCAACACTCTAAATCAAATTTAACATATAAAGATCATCTCAACAACGGAAAAGACCAATAGGCCATTTCATTTCATCTTCTTGTTAACATCATGTGCTACACAGAGGACTGTATGTGACTTTTCAGAGAAGGAACCCAAATGGTTCCTTGTGGGAGGATCTAAATTTCATGCAACCCAAAGAGGAAGCTTTTTGCACATGCATACACAGATCTCTCAAATTCTTCTGATCTGAAGATTGATGTGAAAATCTGTATTCAAAAAAACAGTTGATTGAGACTGAAGAAAACTGCAAATCCACCTCTATTCAGAATCTAAAGAAACTCATGTCATGCTCTATTTCCATGGTAAAATACAATTAGTTTTTCAAGCTCCTGTGTTGGTTTGCTCATGTTAATATTTTTTTTTTATCATTTATGTGAATATAATAAAACTGCATAAAGTTTTAGGGTAGCCAACATTGATTGCAACACATCTGTATAGAAAGGTAAAAGACTCAGGTGACATTCTGTGCATTACACTGGCACTTTCAGTATGCAATTTTGTTAAGTGACTTAAAATACACCCAGTCTCACTATCAAAAATAGCTGCAATTTTTAAAAGGGAGGAAAAAAAATGTTTTCAAGATTCAGAATATCTTCCTTAATGCATATTTTCCATCTGCTTCTGTGGGATGCTAAATTTTAGCCTTCAGAAGCATAAATCTCTCCTATTCCTAAAATATGACTTTTTGAACAAAAATGTGTGAGTAGATGATCAGCTGGCTCTCAGGCTCAGCACATTGTGTTTGGTCAGGATAGTAATGAGCAGCATGATTTTTCTTTCAACACCCTCAAAACATTAAAAGCAAAATCAAGCCACCAAAAAACCCAATAAGAGAGCAAGCAGAACTGTGAATTATCTTGAAAAGTAATTAACAGAGCCATTAGGCTGTCTTGATTAACCACTTCTGAAACAATATACTTACTGTTACGGCTTATACCTATAACATCTAGGTGAATTTTCAAGACTGTTTAACATATTTGAGAGCACAAGTTGCATTGACAGAGATGGGTTTTAAGTTTTTAAGGAAGTTTTGAAATTATGTCCTTTATTTTCAGAGGTTCTGAGTACTCAGACTCCCACAGGAGATGTGCCTGTGTCCTAATGGCCTGAGAAGTCCATGACAGTATAACCAGTGTTTTCACAACTTCCTCAGTGCTTTCTGGATTCCTTGCAGCTACAACCTGTCACTTTAAAAGAAAGCTTAGACTTTCCCAAAAGGAAACAAAACTGGCCTCATCAAAAGGCCAACTCTGATGAACTTGGCCACAAGTACAGAAAGAACTCTTAATTTTCTTTTATATTTATTTCTTTGATATTGTAAAGACTTACACTGAGATCTGCTGAGTCTTCTAGGGCTTCCATAGACAGCTCCTTGTTTGGAGTTTTAAGGACAGTAAAATATGACTCACAGATTGACTGAAAGCCTGGCTTTAGTTTACATCTGGTTTAGGTTTAGGAGTCTGCATGCTGCATAGCTGCAGCAATTAACCCTTTCAGAGACAGCTGAACAACAGCTAGAATTTTTGGATGCACAGCTGTCAATGAGTGGGCAAAAGGAAAAATTCCATTTGGTTAGGACAATAGCTGCTTTTGTGAAGGTAAACTGTACAGATAACCCTTGTAGGATTGACCCACAAATATAATATTTTGTTAATACTTACCATGAGACATTTGGCATTTTATTAGAAAAGACTGAAGGCATATTTAATCAGAATATGGATCATATAAGAAAATATCTATTAATTGTGAAATATCCTATTCATATCAAAACTATTGATAGAGAGTAACAGAAACACAGACACTTCAAAATATCTTAAAACAGAAAGTTTTTGATGAGGCAATGAATTCAAACTCTCCCAGAATAATTTTTTTAGTTCATTTCAGTGTTTTCTCCTGCAGCTCCCTGTCACCTTCTCTTCGAACAGCTTAACATACCAGTGCAGAAGCACATTTAAACATAAAAATATAAATATTCTGGGGGGAAATCTCTTAGGATGGATCTCACTTCAAACTTCAGCTTTTTAAAATATAAGATTACCAGAGCAGACTCGAGATCTTTCCCTAGCACTCAATTTTAGGAGAGGACAATCAATTTTAGGAGAATAATCCCTTCCTTTTCTATCACCCACAGTATGACCCTAAATGGCTCAGGCTGCTTAACTTTAATAATCGTAGTTGATATTAGTACTGCTCATGTTTCTGATCAAAAACTGGCACTGAAATGCTGCCAAACCCTTAGATCCACAGAACTGTGATAGAGGCAAACTGTGATAGTTTGTGAGTATGAAAAGATCTGAGGATGTGTGTGTGAGAGGGGATGACATGCAAACAGAACGGTGCATTTTTTGTATTTTAGCCTGCAAACTTCATATTAACCTACAAAAGAACTAACAGTGGATGCAGTCGTACTTTGCAAAGCAATCCATACACCTCAGGCACATGGTTGGCCACAAAAAAAAGGAAAATTCCTTCAGAAACTACAGCTCAACTGTACTTTTAGGTTTGTAGGTAAGTGGTAACTGTTACTGAGCAAGAGTAATAATTTATCAAAATCTAATTAGTTAAGAGGTAATTGTGAGAAAAAAATTATAAGGGGTAAAAGCATAAAATGCCTACTATTATGCCATCTCTCTCAGTTCCACAGTGACACTTCCCCAAAGACAACTTTTAAGTTTTTTCTATTGCACAATATGGCACTTTCAATGCTCTTAGACAGAAGGTATTAAACCAGCTGTACACCTAGCAGATCCACATTGAATCCATAATTCTAGGTGACTGTAAGCAGCACAACAAAAACAGGGAATGTGGATTTTTCCATGTTACTATGGGGTTCGTTTTGAAACACCCTCTTTAAAATGTAAAGTGTTTTTTTAACGCTTAACATTTTCTAAACATTTTCAGTCACATTTATTCCAACTCTGAGAGATTTATTGGCCAGAGAGCCCAGCTTCTTATTGACAGAGACTTTGCAACAAGTTGTAAACATTCACAGTAAGAAAAGAAAGCATCATTAAATAAAAGAATATTTAATTATCATAATTACTACTTGTGATCAGTTTTCAAAGACAGTAAATATGAAAACATTGACACATAAGCAAGTACTGACTTCAACCTGATTTTACAGCAGTCTGCATTATGTGGCATTATTCATCTCTGCTAAGTTCTACCAGTCAGATTTCTTTTCTGCCTGACATTGTTCCTAATTCCCTTTTAGCTGAGCCTCAGTCAAAGTTTTGCAATAAGTGACAACTGATTAATTAGTTTTTGATTTTCAAGAATAAACTTACTTTTGTAAAGCTAAAACCTTAATATGTAGCCAACGAAAAGCTTCTAAACAGTTTTAACTTGCCGTAAGTGCTTCATAAATATTGTAAATCTCATTGGCATTTCAGTGTCCCAGTTCTTTCCTAAACTAAATACATCTTGAAGAATTTCATGGAACACAAATCCAACATTTTCCTAAACCACAACTGTACCTCCAGAGAGTGTCAAAGGAGAGAGGATTAAAACATAAATTGTTTCAAGACAGGTTTTCCATATCTTTCTGCCCCACCTCTAGCACTCTGAAGTGTCTAGAAAAATATACTGATAATAATAGATATACAACACAGGTCCTAATCAGCCAGAGTCACGCACTGCTCTTGTGACCCTGGATGCCCAATTTTCTTTACATGGTGAGTTGATTTAAGTCATGTGGCAAGTGCTAAAGTTTCTTCTGTGGAATGACATAGGAACAGAAGTCATTGCTTGGCATGACTGCATCAAGGAACGTTGCTGACAGCCAGGAGAGATCAAAAGCAGATCAAGTTGCTTAACAAACTATATGTCACTGAAGTAAAAAAGGCTAAAGTGAGAATCCTGGAGAGCTGTGAAATCTGGGAGCAACAGATGGAGCCAAACTCACTTGGTTTGTTAGTAAAAGGATCTACCTGTTCTTTGGTCTTCTATCTTAAAAAAAAATGTAGTGTGAGTACATATATTTTTATATATATACAAATAAAGTTTAATCCCTGGGATCTCCCTTATTCTAAAAACAAAACCCCAAACTGAACAATTTACAAGTTAAATATTACATGACTAGTGTAGCTTGGTGAAGATTTTATTTTTCAAAATCTTGGTGAAGATTTTACTTTTCAACTTAAAAAAAAAAAGTAAATTTCTGTCTTATTAATCTTGGAGCAGGCATACAGCTAGTCTTTGGGACTTATACTTTCAGTCTAAAATCTTAACAAGAGACTTTCTTTTCTAACATTTAGAGACTGTGAGGCATATAGCTCATAAAAACACAAAAATGGACAAGAACCTCCAGAGCCAAAAGGGAAGAAAGCACACAGATTTTAGCATCATGAGTGTTGTTTTTTTTTTTTAAAGCAACCATCATAACAAGTTTTTTCCTACTAACATAAACCCAAGTTCAAAACTGAAAGAGGTGACAAAAAAGGTATTAAAAAGCCATAAAGTTTATTTGTATCTGCTTGTCTCTGTGTATGCTACTGATCTATTTAAATGGAAAAACACAGCATTGCTAGAATGAACTGCTATTGTTATGGTTACAGAATAATATTTTTATTTTTTTTATAGTAACCTGCCTCTGCTTTGTGATTGTGTTGGATTTTTTCAAGCCTTCACATAATTTTATGAAAGAATCCTTCTGGAATGAAGTTTAGCTTTGTATAATGATCATGGAAAGTTTCTTAAGACAGAAATAAAACATCTTCAGAAGCTTTTGGTCCTGGGTGACCAGAGACCCTCCTTCTCACATTGCATTGAGCATGATCTCACTATGTATGGTTTGCAGAGTATTTGAAATTAAGGTGGACAGAATACCTTTAAACTGATGATTCTGCTGACATCAATGTTATGTTAATTTTTTTATTTTAATATTTCTATGTAATTACTGTTAAAAATATGTCCAAGGTTACAGTCCTCATCTCTGTATAAAACTGGAATACATTTAATGCCATAGAAAGGGATGCCCATGATGCTGGTGAAAAATAATTTTTCCCTGAAATCTTCAGCATTCATTTTCTCACGCTGACTCTGAAAGGAGAGGATCGTATTTTGGATTTTGTCAGAATTAGCTCAGTCTCTTAAAACCTTCTTGCTCAGTCATTTAATGAGGCACTTTCTACCTCTAGTAACTCATGAGGTTCCAGATGCACATTCACAAATCTGTTAATTTACTTAAACTAAATGCAGACAAAAACTACTCCAAAGTAATTTTATGCATTTAGCTAAAACTTTTTAAGAAATACTGGCATTAAACTTGGCTACTCTGTCTTGCTGAAAGCATTGTAATAATTAAACTATTGGAGTATTTATGGTGACACATTTCTTTTGAAAAGAGAGCCAATGCAAAGCATTTTGCATCACTCTGGGCATTACGAAGTAATGGATGTGATTGCTGACTGGTATTAAAATTATCACTTTGCATCCAGGAGAGGATGATGTCCCTAAAAAAAAAAGTTTGTACTAAAAGGAATGGGGAAAGAGTGATGGTGACTGCAATTAGTCTTCAGTTTCATTAACTATGGAACAGACTGACAAGAGAGGCTCCAGGCTAAGGGCTGGACTGGAAGCACAGAAAAAATTCAACTGGAGCTTGATGGCAAAGCAAAGCGTGTAATTTCCATTTGTACAGAATCCTGCTTTGATCACTGCACATTGTGGGTTTATGCCATGTGAGATTTATCCCTGTGTGCAAGTTTCATCCTTCATCTAAAAATATTTAAACTTTTGTCTATATAATTTTTTTTTTGTGAACTTGTGAGATATAATGTCTGAACCCATGGACATTCTGTATTTCCTGCAACTTTCAGGTTATCTGAGGGCTGCTCTCCAGGCTTCCACATAGAGAATAAATATCTTTAGGTTTGACTGAAAAAAAAAATATAGTGGAATTCACGTGCATGTTTTGGTTTTGTCCCCTATATTGTTCAGGGCAGCAAATGGATGGTGCTGCAGTCTCACACTAAGTGATCTTGATAAAACTTTAAATATTGCTGCTAAACAACTAAAATATCTGTTGAAACATCCAAACAGAAAGCTTACTAGAAGGGAAGATCAGATATCTCCTGGCAACCATGTTATGGTTGTTTTAAATAGAGAATCTTCAATTGCAGGTTGTTCAGGGACTAATTGTTTACCAAAGTATTCCTTGATTTCTAGATGCATAGCATTCAAAATTGGCAAGGTAACAGCAATATAAAGATCATTTCACTGTTTGATTTTAATATTTTGCTCTAAGATTTATCATAATGATACATACCTGGCCAGACTAGCAGTCACTTTATGCATAAATACTGTAGGTCATGGATATTATCTATCGTTTCTGCAAACTATACTCTTAAACTAAACTTAGTGCTTAGTAACCAATGTTGGTAAGAAATAGATGTGATATACATTATTTGTCGAAGTCTAACAAATACATCTTATTGTAAGCTTGTTGAGTTCAGTTTAAAATATCATTCCACAAGCATGAGAAAAAATAATTCCTTTGAATACTGTATTTTAGTAAAGTCAGGTTATTAAAACTTTTTACAGCATGCCATGTCTATTATCTGCCAGCTAGTATTTCAACCTGTTTGTCGACCTTTTTGTCATGGACATTGTCCAACACTTTGCAGTTCTTTTTGCCAAAAAACAAAACAATAACACCAAACAAGCAAAAAACAACAACAAACAACAACACAAAACCCAAAACCTCTCAGGTTTTTTGGTTTTGTTTTGTTTTTTTTAAAACAAGACATTTAACATAACCGGTTTGATGTTTATTTTAATAACCTCTTCCAGGTTACCTACAGAAAACAATTAATCACTGTTTAAATGGTCATGAAATGCAAACGAACAAAACAGTAACTGAGAAATCAAAAATAAGTAACTATATATATACTATCATCTAATTTCTCAAAATGATACAAAAAATAAGAGCAGAGGTAGGTTTTTTTTTAAGTAAAATATAGTTAGCACCTAATCTAAGTTCAATACCTCGCAAATCTTTCTTCATTTTGCGGAGATCTTTCTGAAAGTCATCAAACTTCATTTGTGACACCTGGAAGAGATCTTGTGGGTCTGGAAGAGGAAAGATGCATTGTTCTTTTCCAGCATCCTGACAAAAACACAAATGAGTAGTTACATAGTGATCATTACTTTTTTATATACTGAAATATATAACTGAAAGCAAGGAGAATATTTGCGCACATTTCCTCATCCTGGCCAGCAGAAGATTGAATTCAATAAAGTGATATTTTTCTAAACTTGATTTTAAAAAAGCAAAATTAATTCTCACTCACCTCATCAAAATTACGCAAATAGTACGAGACAATGTAAGACAGAAGACTTCTGCTGTTGTCCTGTATAGAAGAGAACAAGGTTTGCTGTGTTACTGAAACTCATTGAAAAAAAATAATTCAGAAATGATATTTTAAATGAATGAAATATTTAGTGTCATGTACAGAAAATACTCTGCTGATTTGGTACATTGATTGAAAAAACCAACAAAGCAAACAAACAAAAAACTTGAAAGAAAAAAAAAAATTTAAAAAATTAATAGAAAGATACGTTATAGCATGTAAAGTACTCTTGATTTTTTAAATCCATCTGATTGTAAACTGAACCCATATATTTTTAAGTTAGCAAAGAAGGAAAAGAGAATTTATTTTTAGGTTGATATATTCAATTTTTTTGCAACATTCAGACCTTTCTAGTAACTGCAACCAGAGCCAAAACAAATTCTGGCTATTAACGAATGTTTATTTAAACAAAGTTATTATACTAATTGAAATCTTGGCACTTTTGGGGGGTCTTTGGTGGAACTTTCTCTGGGTAATTTCTGCACTGAAACTGCAGCAGAAAATCCTTCATTTGAAGAGTATTTTTGACAGGATTGCATTTTCAGATAGTTTCAGAAATCTATTTTGGAAGACTTTTTCTGACTGACCAATAACAAATAAACTGAAGATCTCCCTTCCAATTGCAACAGTAATGGTCAATATTTAGAGCAAATTACACACTAAAGACTTAAGTTGACAAACCAAGTTTATTGTGTCTATCTGTTCTACTGAGACAAGTTCTAAAAGTAGTGATGAGTTAACCAGAAGGTTCAGTTAAAGTAAGCTGCCCTAAACATGTTGTACCAAGGCTTCATTCACACCTTCACTCCCTTGGCAAACCAAGAACACATGCAGGCCAGAATGTGGTTCCTCCAACTTTTTGAAGATGAATATCTGACATGGTCTCTCAACTCAGGGTAAATGTCAGACTGCTCCCACCACCTAACCCCACAAGCTAGAGCATGCATATTTAGTGAGTGACCAAGCAGAAAAACAAACTTATTTTTCTACCACTTTCAGAATAGCAGATCTTCACTAGAGAGATATAGAGGCCAATTTAAAGTCTCAAAAATTATTGCTGTAACTTTTGTCATACCACTGTCCACATCCAGATGAGTGTTTTCAACATAGACATACAAACTCAAAGACTATTTTTTCCCCAGGTATTCAATACAACTCCAATTTGAACAACCAATGTCGAAAAAAAAGTGCTGGTAAGACACAAAGATCATTTATTTGGAAATGCCTACAGCAAGTCTAGAATCAACTTACACTGCTCTTGACATCTTTCAGTTTTGGCAAGATATCTAGTCCAAACCCATCAGCCTGTCCTCTTGTCCTGTTTCCACCATTCATGTAATTTCCAAAGGCAAGAACCAAACCCAGAACTTGCATAACTCCTGACCCATTTTTCAATGTCTACAAAACAGAAAGAGAAACAATCTTCTGTTCAAATTCAGAATAATATTTATTGTTAACAGTATTAGTGCCAAATGCCTGTTGATACTGTGTTTAGAAATCATACTTACATTAAGGCTTAAAGGCAGGGAATCAGCAACATTATACCGCAACATGAAGAAGTACAATAATAACACTCTGTAATTTGTTGTGAATATAAAATGTTATTTCCAAAATTAATACCTTAAAAAAAAATTCAGGAAACCTATGCAACATTATCAGAGATTACCTGTTGAGCAAAACAGGAGTAATTCCCTAACTGATGTTGATATGGTGAATGTTATAGTTCATTTAGAAGACAATTTTGCAATAAATTAATAAAAAAAAATACCATGGAACAATTAGAACAATTTATCAATCAAATAAAAGAGTAAAAATGTTAAATAAAACAATACAATATTTTCAGTTAAGAAAACACTGATGAAACCTGTGCTTTAAAGACATGAATTTGTCTTGCATAGGACTACAAATTTCTGTTATCACTGCTACCTGAAAACAACATTGCTACCTCTACCTTATTTTAGGTATCAGAGATGTTACTGAATTGCACACTTCCAAAATTCAAGCAAACACAAGGTGGACTAAACTGGCATTCATGTGGAAAGAAGTGATACAGTTACTAAGAAGGGAAGAACATTTTGCTTTATAAATGAAGAAGGTAAACTGTTTCCCAAAAACTGATGGCAAAGCCATGATACAGTTCAGTATCAAAAAGTTAATCTTACAATTTGCTTTGAAGTTATAGCACAAGCATAAAATGTTCTATTCTGCTATCCTTCAGATTTAATGACTACTAAAAGTAAATAAAGAAAAAACTTTTGAAATATGAGTACAACTTACCAAGATTAAATATCAGAAATTTAACTCTACTTTTGCCCAGAACACAACCTACCTCACAGAGTTTCTGTAACAATTCAAGTTTGCGACGGATTGAAGAAATGCTTTCTGAAAATGTTGATTGGAACAGGATGCAAAATACACGTTCTGAAAAGTTGGGAATTAGTGAGAGTTCATAAAGGAACCTGTAGGAATGATTAAAGAAAATTACATGGTTACTAGCAGTAGGTACAGTATTTTTTTTTGTCTTTTATAGTTTACTATGTCAGGGAAAATTTTCCAAAGTGAGTAAAACTGTTATTTTATAAGAATGCTCTTACTGTTCAGGCTTATCCAAAGACTTGGGATTTTCTTTTTCCTTGGATGCCTTACTATGCTTTTCTATTTTTTCTAGTTCATCTGATTGTGCTCTCTGGAAAAAAGGAAACAAAGTAATTATGAAGTGTTAATTAATAACCTAGTCAAACAAGGCAGATAAAGATGCCTTTGTAACAAATCATGTTCATAGACTATTTTTTCATTCTAGCATCTGATTATGGTAAAGCCACTTAGTCTGTAGAGTGATTTTAAGCATAAATGCATCTGATGGAAACCAGAACATATTCCAAATAATATTTTTGACTACTAGTAATCTGGAAAAGATTTATTTATACTTTTAAAATATTTATATATTTATATATAACATATATACTTTATTTACATTTATATTTATAACCATACACTGAGGCAATAATATTCATTCCAACCTCCTTTTCCTTGGACATTTATAAGACTTTGGATCAAAAAACTCTATTCTTGAATTATATGTCTTTCCAAGTCTGTTGAGTGGCATTTGAATGCAATCTGATCTTAAAATATCTCTTTAGATAATGTATTTTTAAAAACTAAATGGCAGTAGGTTTGTATAGTTTACTGCAATTTAAATTTTATTTGGTACTTGGAAAACACTATGGAACAACAAAAAATAGTTGATTTAAAATGGAACTACCATACATAGCATAATACAAGAGAACTACTGCAAACATCTTTGTAGTCAAAATATTTTTACTTTAATCTTAATAATCCAGATATAATAATAAGCCAGTCCAGTATACTGCATGGACTTTTCTTCAGTATTCTAATCAAAAGAAACAGAGCTTCAGTTCTTTCTGTGCTCTGTGCTATGGAGAGATTAATTTTTCCAGCTGCAGCATTGGAAAAAGGAATGGCATAGAGAGGAATAAAAGTGAAATAAAGGGAATTTTTCCTTCTGACCCTTCTTTTCACATCCATAGTGCTTTTCAAAACAGATTCAGAATATGGACGTGTGCAAGAGTGAAAAAAGCAGCAAATATATTTACCTTTAATCCTTTCAGAAAAAAACCACATACACTTTTTAACTTACTCCACCACAGAACTTGAAGACAACAGTGGTAAATTAAATTCTAACTATTTAAATAATGTACAGCCAAAGATAGGCTGCATCTGTGTTCTTTGGTGCATGCTTTTGCACAAATCTCAAGAAGAGGCATGGAACTATCTCAAATCATTTAGCCACAGCTCCATCAACAAGCTGAAAGCAGAATATCAGGTTTGGACTGCTCTTCCGAGGTTGCTGAACATCTTGTCATGCAAGAAAGACGGAAATATTGACATGAAACAGAAAGATTAAGAGATTGAAGAGTCACTCAAAGCAAAAGCACTGGAGAGTTTCTCTGATTACTTCAAGAAATCTGGAAATGACTGCAAAGCCCTACTACACATCTTAATATTTTAACCAGCATTTTCGTGGATAGTCTTCAAGGGTCATCTTTTCTGAAGTAGTCTGATCTTATCTATTAAATACTCCAATTGATCTGAAATATTTCAAGCAACTTTTTCTTTCTTTAACTATTTTTTTTTCCCAGCAACAAACTTAATTCTCAACACTAAGAAATTATTATGGTAGTAGTATCTGTATCACAGATTAATAGAATAGGTGATGTTTGAAGAGACCTCTGGGGTCCATCTATGGCACAAAGCAGAGGCAGTGAGAGCAGTAAAAATTATCTCAGAAATGGATGAAATCTACATATTATAAAAATTGGAAGGATGCCAAGAGAGGTACCTCTGTTCTAGTGGTTATGCTTTCAGAGGCACAGAAGCCTAGGTAGCAAATAACATCTTCATTGGAAGATTTTTTATTTATTCAATTTATGTTTCAAAATAGTAACGTACTCAATTTACACTTACAAATATTCATAAATTAGCTTTTAACAATAGAAAACAACTTTTTGTACAAGTTTTTATATGACGTTCTTTACTGAATTATTTCTGAATAAACGAACCCAGAGTTCTGTTCTGTTAAACTGAAAGTAAATGAAAATTTTTCAGAGCAGTTAGGAGAAAATATTTTAGCAAGGAGAAAAAAAATAAATGGTTATTTGCAAATTCTTTAGAATAAATAGTGGAAGTACTCTCTCTTTTGGTCTTCTGCTCATAATGAAGCATTAGAGTGCTTATCACAGCAACCTATTTTATGCATGGATATTCAAGCTGTTACAGTTTCTGCATCAATTTAGGCAGATTTACTATTCCTTACCTAAACTGTTATTCTCAGATTGTGTATGTGAAGAAGTAACAATAGGAGGAGACACAATGGCAAATCTGTTTATGGTAGGCCTGAGCAACATTCAAGAGATACGTTTACACTCCACCAAAATCAAGAGATCTAAGTATATGGTGCAAACTCAGCATCAAATCCGAGTTTCAAGTACATAATTTTGGCTCTGGTATCCAGAATTCTGATTTACAAGTATTTTAAATTACAATAGAAAAGAAATAAGGCTGACACACTTCCTGCACAGGTATTATTGAAGATTATATCTCACTACTATCACCAGCTGATTTTAGGTTAATGTTTATCTATTGTATAATAGATGGATAACAAAAAACATTTTCAGATGGATAATAAAAAACCTTGTATATTGCCCTCCATCTTCTGTGTTGAGACCACATTCTATAGATAATTCTCAAAAAGAAGTCATTAATCTGATTGCATTAGCACCTCTTTGAAAAAACTTATTTCCCAGAATGATCCAGTGTCATCAATAAAGCAGTATAAGATACCTGAAATTTTATATTAACTATATCTAAAATCAGACAGCATAAGCTTGATAGAAGTTACTGCAAAAAAAGCACTGTTTCAGCTTACCTTCTCCCACTTTTGCCAGAGTATAAATTTACAAACTCTGGTAAAACTAAACAGAGGGTAAGGGTCATTTTTGTATTTCACAACGAGAACCATGTATTTCTTGGTTATTTTTTTTCCCTTGCAATCAAACCTTAGCTCTGTGATTAGATCTGTTTAAATGTGTAGAGTTTTAAAATTCTGGGTGGATTTTTTTTGGTCAACTTGGTTTCCCAGATTAATGTTAGGTATTTCAAAAGGGTCAAGTGACTTGACTAAAGAATATTGTTAACAGCAACTGAAAAAACATGGATTTAGAGAGATACCCAGGATAATAACAACTATCAGCCTTTGAATCTGGGTCATACATCAGAGGTCAGGTACAATCCACAGTCATTGCAGGAAAATATTAAGGCATTGCACTGTAATTGCCATCTAAAAAAAAATAAAATCACAGGCAATAGTTAGAGGAGAACATTTAACTCTCATTGGCCCAGCAGAGGCATGCACTCCAAGACTCCTGGGTGTCTTTTGCTTTTCCAGATGACAGTTTGAGGTTTTCAAAAGCATTGACCAAAGTCCTTCAAAGATTGAGAGAGGGTGGACAATTTAGGAGTCAAATTAAGAAAACATACACATCTGATTTTGTGATATACAGAGATTTGAAAGGACAAATCCATAGATCAAAGATAATCCATTGATACATTTTTATTCCATTTTTTACAATTATTTTTACAAGATATTGAAGACATAAGCAGGAGCAAGCTTATATTGCTCAGTATATTCAGTGATATTTTAGTTACAATCTCAACCACTAAAGGCTGTTCTCAAAGTAAACGTTCACTTATTTGTAAAAAAAAAAAAAAAAAAAAAAAAAGTAAACTTTTAATCACAAAAAATATGGCCTAAACTCTTAAAGTAAACTGAAAATTTCACTGAATTTTATCTACTTTCTCCTTAATTATAGCTGCCACATTTCTATCAGTGAGTTTGTGAAAGCACATTAAAGTAACTGTTTCACATGTAGTTCTATCTATTCAGACTCTCCTATTAAAACTGTCTAGACCTTAACACATAGCTGATTATAAACTCATATGTAAACAACTTTTTATAAAGCAAACTACACAACCAAGCCTAAGAACTGTGACCCTGCCTTACAGTGCTTCAGTGGCAAAGTCCTTCTCACTTGATGCAATACCACTTGATACTATTGAATGAAGTATTGAGAGCTTGGGTCTTCTGTGGAGTGAGAATTTTTACATTTATAAAAGGTCACGAAGATGTATAGAGCAACTCTGCGGTTTAACAAGACTTTAATTTCTCATTAAACGGGAGTTGAACCCTCGGGAATGTGGCTTTTGAAATTAGGATGTGTTTAGGTTTGGAGACTGCCCAAATTTCATTCACATGTAAGAAGGAAAAGCACTATGCTAGACACATACAATCAGAAAAAAATTATCACATTCTGAGGGAAGACTGTAAAACAAATGCTCCCATAGAGCAGTTCCCTGTACTAGGAACTAGTACACTGGTATTTAAATATGCAGCAAAACTACCCAATCCAACAAATAGACCCCAAGAACTAAAAATGAAGATAATGGGTACAAAGCAGCAGAATGAGGCAAAGTTATCCCCACTTACAACACCAGATGAAGCTGAGAAATAAGGAAGGGGTCTAACGTATCAGGCTCTCTGGTACCACATTTTGCTTACATGTTTTAATTGAGTAATATTTTTCTAATTAGTGAAGATACCAAGGGAAGCAAGTGCAAGGCCTGATGCATTTTTACCAAAGACTAAAAGTCTTTGAAAAAAAGACAAAACAGAAAATAAAATTCAATAAGAAAATTAGTAGCATAAGACAAAGCTTTATGAAACAGAGGATCCAGGAATAAAATTCAGGTCCCCCTTATGAAACTCTCTCCAAATAAACTCTAGGTTGTTTTAGTTCTTTGGGGTTTGATTTTTTGTTATTGTTTTCTCAGTGTTGTTTTTGTTTTGTTTTCTTAGAGACAAAAAATATAAAGTTGAGTTGATCTGTCTTCTAGTCAAATCAAAGAAATATATTACAGTCATTCAAATTTTTTGAGTCTTGCTTGGGATTAACATATGATATTTTCTTCAACCAGGACAATATTCCTAGACATTCTTTGTAATCAGTGAAGATAATGACAAAAAGCACAGTTTGGCATTTATTTATTTCAACAAACTGAGAATTTGCAGATAATCTGTCCTACAGGAACCCTGAAGTATATTAGAGAGAACAATAGGACAGTATTTTAAAAGAATTCTCTTAGTAAATTAGGCAAATTTCTAAACCAAAAAAAAAAGTCTTATCCAATACAAAAGAGTGGAATATGCAATCAGTCATCCTGAGGACAGTATCTATTCCATACTTCCTAAAACACAATCATGCGTATGTACCATGTAAAGTTACTTCCATTTTTACATGCTTTTTACATACCTCTGGAAGGTATGGAATGGGATATAGGTGTGCTGTGCAAGAGAGCAGATTAAAAATTAAATTAAGAATAGCACAGGTCAAATCAGAAATCCTGTGGCATAAGGATGAGAAGTGCTGAAAGTATAAAGATTTGAGGGTAGTTAGAATGTGTTCCCCACTTGACCATTATCTTCCTGATTATGTTGAGTGAGGAAATTCTTCAGGGATAGAATAAGAGACAAAGTGCTTCCTAGTTCTTGTCAGATTTCTGCTTTTTATTTTGTTTAGCTTTTTGATTTTTTTAAAACTGGACTATAAATTACTATTTCTCTCTTCAGGCCTCAAAATGGATTTTTAATGAGCAATTTCATAATCAATCAATAAATTATTCCAAAGGAGGCCTAAAAACTAGAGCTGAAAATTCAAAAATCTTTAGTGTGTAAAAGTAACTGACATTTTATCAAAATTATACTGTGAAGAATATGAAATTTAAATACAATAATATATTTGGCCTTCAATATCATTATATGGCTCACACCTTAAGTTTCAGATTCTTGGGTTCTTTGGAGGATAAACAGAATGCTTCATTTTTATTTTATTTTTTTTTTTTTCCAGACATACCTACCCAGACCTTTATGCATTCAGACAGCATTCTTGGAGAAGAGGATAATGCCACAGTTGAAGGCAGAAACATGCTTCTGAGAACCACTTTTTTGAATTTTGAGTGTGATTGGCTTTGTAAAATTTTAGAACATGCCTGAGTATATGCTGAACCCCTTATTTTGCATACCTACTGGTCAAACACTCTCAGTTGATAAGTACCAGATATTTATTTAGCCCCTAGAAATTTATGCTACTTTTTATTACTTTAATTTAGAGCAAATCAAAGAGTTAAAATTATTTTAGATGAATCCTTGAAATAATAATAGTTGAAAGTTACAATTCCTCAAATGCAGTGATTGCTGCTGTTATAACAATTTTTCTTTTATTGAAGAGGATTGTCATATTTGTGAAGTTATGAAGTGAAGCCAAAGACCTGGAGTGCAAGGTCTGATACCAATTGACTGGAGACTGTCCCCCCCCAGATTTAAAAAAAAAGAGTAACAAAATAAATTTCTCCTTAGTCACTTTGAAGCTGATTGTGTTACTTATATAAAAATGCATGCACTATATAAAACACAAAGTAGAAATCAATACTTTTCAAATTTTGATCATTATTCTCATTGCTTCAGGGCAAATAAAATCAACTCAAAATAGGGCATGCCCTACAAACATTCTGAATATAAACTAAAGACCCCTTCATATGGACCTACATTATATGGACTTCCTCTGATTACTCACATTCTCATACAGGGCTTGAAGGGTCTCTAGGTCAACCACGGAGTTGTCCAAGTTCACAACAGCTATAAAACAGACAAAGGAAAAAAAGAATGAGTTGTCAGGATGATAATTCATCTGTGAAAGGAAGAGTGAGAGCAATACCCAGCAATACTTTTTATGACCTACTGGTCATACAGCTTAAAGGTTTTAAATTTATTAATGCCTTGAATAGTGCTGTTCCTAAGACTGTAGGCTGGAAATCTGGTAGAGCCAGGTGTTGAGTGTTCAAGAATTCCACTCCCTCCCCCCATACACACAAACACGATCCCACAAGTATGGCCCTAGCCAGAGATCAGAGATAAGCTTTACATCAGACTTTCACGGTCCAACTGAAAGCATTATAAAAATTTGTAAATCTGCACCACAGCCACACACACACACACACACACACTCACACAAAAAAGCTCATTCCTGTCACCGGTTGGATTCAGTCTTAAACTGATTAATCCATAAGTCAGCCAGTTAACTTCAAGACACCTGACAAGGGTCAAGTCTTCTATGCACTAAGCCGACAGGTTTAGTACAGATACAAAATATGCCTTTCCTGTTCCCAACCAACTCTGGCGCCACACACATGCTGGATTTTTCCAGCATCAAAAAAGCCAGTTCAACAGCACAAAGTGATTTCCATTCGCCTAACCTGGACAAAAAAAAAAAATCATTAAAAGGGGCATGCTTTTCAGAACACAATTTTGGCTCCTCACTTCTGTTAGGAATATTTCATGAGGCACAGAAAGTGTTTGTGCAAAATAGTGAAAAATTGTTCTCAGCTAATACAGGGAGTTTTGTTTTTTTTTAAAATAGCACTTTTCAGTCTTCCTCTTATATAATTTGGAAAGCACACTAGTCATTCATTTAAAATCCAGATTTTAAATCTTGAAAGTAGAAATTTGCATTAGAACATAGGTAATGGTAAGAAATTATTTTTATTACAGTAGAACTATTTTTTTCCCATTTTGCCCTTCCTTAACTTGTACCTTTTTTTTTGTTATGGCCTCTGTGTGTATGCTGGCTCATTTGTGCAGTCAGTAGAATAATTCCCTAGAGGATATTAATCCAGAAATTGAAACATTGATCAGTGATAGGAGCCCAGTACTATGTTAATTTCTGTCCTATAAATCTATCTTCTTAACTGTCAAAGAGAAATTCTGTGTATATGCCTGAAGACTACAGAAAATACAGTGCAAGCTCAATGTTTCTGATTGCTCTAATGCTTTTAGAGATACCACTTGGAGTCTGGGACCCATCATGTTTCTGCTTTCCACGGCTGAGACATAGTTTTAGTTACAGTAAAAGAAAATTATAAACAAAGAAATGTTGATCTTTAAACTAAGCAGGCTACACTGTATCACTAAGCAGGGCATGAAACTACATTTTAGGATGGAAACAAAAAATAAGGAAATTATTTAATTTTCAGAAATAATATTAAATATTTTTTCCCTGACAAGAAAGCAAGAAAATCTGAAACATAATGGCACTTTAAAAGTTAACAGTCCAGGAAGCAACTTTTTGTTTTGTTTTGGGGAGAGGCTACATACATAAAACTGCTACTAATTATTTTTGGGAATTAAAAAATTCCTTTTTTTTTTTTTCTGAATGTAGTAATTGTTGCAACAGACACCAAAAGTTGCCTTCTTGACAAGTGACTGTAGCATATGTTGTATTTGTAATCCCTGTTGCTCAATGGGACTATCTGCATTCTTAAAAACATGCCAAATTTGTCTTCCAGATCTGGAGACTAAAATTAACAAATAGAAGTTGGGTCTAGATTGGTTTGAGAGCTCTACTCTAAGAAAACACGTATGTCAAACTCCATATACACACAGCTTTATTAAAACCAGGATATATTGTGAAACACAGCTTGCATTATCCCTCCATTTCAGCATTCTAGACTTATGCAATGTTTTCATATAGGAAAACACTCACAACCCTTCAACCATTTGAGCTGTGGCTGTCTTCTCCCTGGTCTGCTCCCCCAGCTCCCCCACCCCTTCCTTCAGACACTGTCTGCTCCTGCATTAAGAAATATGACACAAGTCCCTGCTCTGACTTTTGCTCAATGTTAAGATCACCCACGGATTACTCAGGGAGCAATAGAACACTTTTGTTTGAATGCTTGTAGGAGATAAGAGAAGGCCTGGCAAACACAATGGTGCCAGGTCTGTGTACTTTCAACAAAACAGGTATGCAGAAGAGGCTGCATACTTCAGGAAGCTGCTTAAAACGTATCAGTCTGAGACAAGGACTTGGAGAAATCAGATCCTAGTGTAGATGTTTCAAATCTCCTCCTCCCAAGATGAATATATGTCGATATAATTCATCTAAAGATGTGTTTGTTCACAGACACCACTCTAACACCCCGCTAGGATTTTTCAGTGTTCACCACAGGCTTGCACCCTCAGCTCCAAGGGATCGGGAGAGGAGCTTCTGTTCCTCGGTGGTACTGCAGCAGTGTCATGCAGAATATAACAGTTGGTAAAATAAATCATGACTTGCATATTTAATTCCCTCATCTAGATAATTCAAACTGATAAAAAGAGTTTCTTTATGCAGCCAAGCTTACTAACACATCCCTCCCCTACAATCAGCCCAATTACACAAATATCTAACTGAAGGATTCCATATGCAGTGGGAAAATAACAACACAGGCAAAAATTAACTTCCTCATACAAAAATATCCAGACCTGTGCTACAATTCTGGTTTACTTTGATGCAAACATCTGGAAGAGGGTTTATAATACTCTTGCAGTTGCTGAACATTTTCACCCATGTCGGGGAGGTTGGAGGATGCAGTATAGTCTCAGAAAGTCTATAAAAGGAAGTAACTTTTTGTTCTATTTTAGTATTATTGTAAGGCAGATCATTAATGTTGATTATTCACATACCTATGAGCATGTCAACTACTAGCTACCATTAAGATTGAATAGGAGAAATAGACAGCAAACCTATATCTGCCTGAAGCTATGAATTTAAATCCAACAATAGTGCCACTTCCCAAAACTGTTAGGGAAAAGACAACTTCCTACAGCAACCCAGTCCTTGGAAGCTCTAATCTGTTTGGAAGTCCAAAACTCCGGAATTTCATTTTTAAAAAGGCCAAAATTCAAAATTTCCCACTGAGGTGAAAAATAATTAGCAAACTGATCCTTTGGATCAACTTTTATAGAATCATTGAGTGGTTTGGGCTGGAAGGGCCCAGGGACACCTCCCACAGGACCAGGTTGCTCAAAGCCCCATCCAGCCTGGCCTGGAACATTTCCAGGGAGGGAGCATCCACAACTTTTCTGGGCGTGTCATAAAAATATCATTAGCATAATCTCACTTATGGACAACTTTCAGAAGACTGGTATGCAGCTCAAATCTTAGTCATATGTCTGCACTTTCCTCAGGGCAGGTTTCAAGCCATGATCCGTTTCCCTGGCCTTTCCAAGTATGCTTCCTAAATATTCTGTCTCTGGACTCCATTTAAACTGAGTGTCTCTCCTTGATGCTGCCTAAAAGCACTGTTATCTACCCAAAACTGATGGAGCAACTTCCACGTTTTACTTAACAGATACAGATTATAGTTTGTTCCTCAGAAAGATGGAGTAGCTGAAGGAAAATATGCAAATTTGCAAAAGTTTTGAAAAGAAAGTCTGAACCAGTCCTCCCATTCTCAGATCAGGGAGACAAATAAGCAAACCACACATCCAAGACCTTCATGCCGATTTCCACCACCACTGACCTCTCCATGACTTTCCAAAAAACAAGCAGTGCCACTGCAAGACACCACTCCTTTTTTTTTCCTCCTGCACATCTTTGTCTCTTTGCTTTCTTATCTGCTCTCTTTCTCCAGAAGTACACCAAGAGTATTTGCAAGACTGTCACATGGCAACAACAATCACTTCAGCAAATTACAAAGCCAGACTGCTTCTTCTTCACTGAATGAATGTCCTCCTACCTCTACAGCAGATTATCACTGTACTCTCATTGTACAGGTCTGTCTCGGGGTTTCACAGTGTTTCTGCCCATCATGTGACTCTAACATGCAGGACTACAGGATACTGAGAGCTTAAAAACATCCATGGTACTTTTTCCTAGCTTCCATCCTCAGACATTTCTGCTCCATTTTAACATTTAAATCATCTATGCCCCAGGAATATTACTCCAAGCTCAAGAGTGAAAGAAACAGAAAAAGTATAAACCAGTCATAAGAAAAAAAAAAACCAAACATAGAAAAGAAACAAAAAAACCCAACCAACAAACCTCCCCCCCCAAAAAAAAAGCCAACCGAAAAAAAAACAACCAAACCAAAAACCAACCCCCAACCAAAAACCAACTTTGAAACATGAATCTGTATTTCTATTATACAGAAACAATAAATTGTAAGAGTCTCAAAATCACTACATATTTTTTAGGCAGAACTGAAGCATTAAATGTCATTCAAAATTCTAAAATATTTTCAAGTAATCATACTTGAAAATTTGATGAGACCTATATTCATTTTCTAATGCCTAAAACAAATATTTGGAAGAAAGAAATGCACATGAGTAGATGAGTAGGTCAACTGTATTACATTGTATATCTTCCTTGAATGATTATTTCTGAGTTAATTAAAAAATTAGTGTAAGGGTAGTAAACTTCAAATGGGCACAAGGCAACATCACTGGACAACTAACATACTGGCAAAAACCTTGAGCAATGGAGAATTCTGATACAAGAAACACAAGTCCAACCGTATATAGCCTGACCACCATATTAAATGTTTCTGACAACAAATCAGATAAAAAGAAAAAATAAATGTGTCTGTTCCCTGAATACAGAATGGAAGCCTTCCCTGACAAATGCCTTTGGAATACAATGCAAAAACACCACACACACAGATACAAGCAAACCAGAAAAATATCAATATAGACAATTTCCTCAGGTTCCTTGGAATGACTGACAGCTAAACTGTTCAATTCAGAGGTAGAAGAAAAAACATCTGCCTGAACATTTTCATCCACAAAATACAGAGTCTTAGAATAAGATGAAAGTGTAGTGAATCCCTTTGCTGCTATGAAGATTATGCTACAATGCAATATCAAGCTACTTCCAAAATAAACCCAGATTTAAATGGAACTTAATATTTATATTTGAAAATCAACAAGACTGCAAAATTTTCAGTCTTTTATTGTCAACATAGTAAATGCTCAGTTTCAAAAATTGCTGTCATTTGCTTTTTCTTTTTTTTCCATGTGAGTTTATTGGCACCATTCATCTAACACAGGTCTACTGCACAATGTCATGACTTTGTCTGTGATACTTCTAACCACCTGACAGCTACTCTTCTTCTCTTGGGACTCTTCTTTATCTCAAACAATAGAATTGTGAATCTCCTAATTTAGAAAGTTAAATCCCAGATAGGCCTCTTTAAAATAAATGTTATGTCTACGTAACTTTGGAAAAATACAGTGGTGAAACCAAATGTCCCTGTCCATGACTTTAATTTTTAAAGATTCTCAGAAAATGAATGAAATAATATAATTTTAAACAAGAGCATCTGGACTTGCACAACTTGCAGAAAAAAACCTGTGTTGATAATGGGTACATATGGGATGGCTGCACTGAGTAGAGTTAGCATAAATGAAAAAAAAATTGTGTTAGTACCTACCTGCTTGCACTCAGCATCTGTGATATGTTTATCTATTAGCAAATACTTCAGCCTTCTCAGGATGAAAACTGTAAGTGCACAAGGCACAGTGAAGACTGGATCTTCAATACAACTATGTAAGGCACAGATGAGAAGCAAAAAACAGCACATAAAACTGCTTAGACACAGTTTACTGTGGTAGTAATTCACCTTGAGCCAAAGCTTGTGTAAGAAACCAGAACAGTATACAAAATGTCCAAGCAGAAGTCATGGATTAAGCTGAGCTGTTGCTTCACATGGTTTTTAAAGGACTAAAAATTTTAGTTCCTTCAAGAACATGGGTTTATATTTCTGGAAAGTAATAAAATAAAAATCAACTAAGTAAGAATATGCATTGGAAAAATCTGAAGTTACAGAAGTAGAAGACTTCATCAAAAAGAGTGAATCATAAGTATCACTGTTTGTACTGATTCTTCTCTTACAAACACAATTCAATTTTTAGATATTTCTTAACTTTCCTACTCCCTAATGTTGCATCCGTAAGTATATAGTAATAGAATTGTACTGAAAGAGCTTTTTTACATATAAATATATATTCACACATAAAACAAAACTTATAACTAGATCTTATATATAGCTATACATAGTTGATATAAGGAGTTACATTACACACATTTCAAACAGTTGCCTGCTATGTTAAGGACAGCAGTTACTGATTATGGGAAGTCTAACTTCATACACCTATAGAGTTTGTTTATAAAAAGTGTGCAAGTTCAGTTCTTAGAGAACAAATATATTTTGTTTGACTCAGTATGTCGCCTTCTTGTCTAGGCAGGAAAAAAAATGGAGACCAGTGCTGTAATCCTTTCAGAATAAAATGTTTAAATACAAACATGATTGCCATTGTAGACTGTTTAATTTAGAGAGATTGTATTTCAGTTCTGGTTTTCAGAGGTTTGCTGATTTGACTATAGAGAGTACTTCAATGCTTATCTTAATTGTTTAGATAAGATTTGTTTGAATTTGGCAGGTGAAAAAACCATGGGCGTGGAATATAGGAAGGTTGAGAAAAGACTGGCATTTTACCAGATTACGCTTACTTTAAACTATAGTGCACAGAGGAGCAGTTTCAATGAACCTGTCAGAGGCTGGTCTTCAGGAAGGGAATTTGAAGAGCAAGATTGACCAACAGGATTCAAGATTTTCAAAAAACTGTAAATGGTTTACATATTAATTCCCAAAACGCTACTTGAGGCTTAATGCAATACACAAATGCAAATGACATATTTAAATAAGTTTAACGTAACAATATGTTTTAAGTAAGTTTAAAAATAAATAAATTGGGTTTTATCCTTACAGCAGAGGGGTTTTTTTTGGTTTTTAGGCAACTTTCCTGTCCTTTAAGTGTATTTTTAAAGGTGTTTCTAGAACAAGATTTTAACATAAAACTAATCATATGGCACATGGATATATCTTACATGCAAGAAATTCTGGTACAGAAAATAAAATTACAGCTAGAAAACCCCCAGTGCTATTGGCTTTTACTTCAGTATTGGCTTGTACTAAGCTTTTTCACTTTCTTGTTGAGTTAGTTTAGCATTACACAGGCTTTCTGTTTAATGGTTCTCAAAAGGGAACTTGTCATACCTATCAACCCTATCACTTGGTGGGAAGACTGGTGGAACAGGGTATCTGAGAAATACATTTTTGGGATGTTTATGAAACAGTATGTAATTACGGTGCACCTTTTAAAACCAGACTGCACAAACAGTCTGGCAATACTGCAAGGCACATATGCAGTAGACCTGATATTTTGTATTAATGTGCTGGCAGACAGATAAATTTTATAGCTTTGTATCCATGAGTCAAGTCAAATAAAATTTAGGTTTCCTGTGTGTTAGTGTTTGACTTGTCTTTTAGATCCACTTTGGCTCTAAGTCTTTTCAATCTCCATTTCAATATCATTATGTCTGAGAGTTCCATGGGCTGACTGACGTACCAATGAGACTGTGACTGCCAGAGGATGTATGCAAATCCAACTTCCCAGAACCAGGTAGCATCTCTTCCTGAGTGCAGCTGGAGGAAGTTAGAAAGTCTTGTTTGGAATAAATAAAAAGGCTTCAGACTAACTGAGACTTCTAATTACAACTGGGTTTTGCCAGAATTCAAATATGTTTGCTTTGGGTTTAATTCCACCTTATCTATTTTCATTAGAGTAGCTCAAAGCACACAAAGCCATAGCTATCTCTGAAAAAAATGTCCATAAGCAAAGAGACAAACTCTCCCTTTCATGCTTTAGAGAGCTAATTCTAAATGATAAACAAAATGCAGCAGGAAGATGAAGACATTTATTTGCAATCATCTAACAGTTCAGTGGCAAAGGTGAAACTGAGGTTTAAAGTACTGCCAAGTCAAGGTTAAAATTATTCTATCAGAAAAATAATTTATAGCAATGAAACATTGTGAGTACCAGAAGAACACTGACCTCTTTGTATGAGATCTCTCAACTATTTGCCTTGCTCTGTAACCCTGAGAAGCTCAGAACAGCCCCCAGACTTTTCCTTATACAAATTCCACTCTTCATTCTTCTAGTCCTACATTGAACCTCTTGATTTTTTTGTTATTGTTTGTTTAAGCAGTTACCACAACTCATCTCTCATAGTAAGGTCAAAAATATATTAGTTTCACACTGTTTTATAGCAATTAGCCTTTTTTTTATATATAAGGTTAGGATGGTAGATACCAAACCCTTTTTTTTTTTTCCAACTTTTTTTTCCCTACCTTAAGCATCTTGGAGGTTCTTAGCTGTTGTTCTCTCACTTTACACACAGTTAGTACACAGCTAATAGAGCTCAAAGTGAGTCCAGTTGGCAATTTAGAATACTTAAACTAAATTATTCAAGTGTCAACACTAAATGAGTTAACAGCTGCCTAAAGCATAGATCTGTAAATTTAATGGCTCATGAAACACTACCAGAAAGGAGATTATCTAAGGCTTCCAGAGCAATCTGCTCTCAGTTTACTGCAACTAAATATATCTTTACTAACACTGAAAAGAAAGATATTAAACACAGTTATTAATCTTCAGTGAAGTCCATGTGGCAATGCTAATGAGAGCCACTCTTTGCTGAGCAGACTCCAACTCAGCCAAAGAACCATCTTAGTTACACTCCCAGTGATCATGATCAGTGGCTAATGGAAGTCTCCTTGTTTCTCAAGGAGGGACTAGAAGTCAAAACAATCTTTGGACTAGAGTTATAGGTGGTGGAGTATCAACAACTCCAAAGGAAATAGCAGAATAACCTCAGAAACTTGTTTTTCTGCTGAACTGCTTGATCTATTTAGCTTATACAGAAGAAAGATAAGAAAGAACTCAATTACAGTTCTTATGCAGATCTGCACAAGGCTATATCCGAAAGTAGCTGGCTCTGCAATTTTGCTGACCAAAACCATGAAAGAATGAAGGATGTCTGTAAATTAATCCGACAAATTCACTATGGAAAGAATATTTTAAGTGCTAAAAGTGAAGGAAATTAACCTTTTGAACAATGTTTTGTGGGATACATTGACTTCTCCATCACTTAAAAGTATTTGTATGAAATTCTAGACTCAAGAAAGTCAATGGAAAAACTACCAGTGACTTCAAAGGAAGCAAAAGGTTGAAGGGTCAGAATTTCAGCTGGAACTCAGATTCATTTATACTGCTAAAATGTTCATATTTATACTGACTAATAGCTTGAGGAGGAAAATTAGCAGGCAATATTACATGACTTGACTTACTTAGCAGCCAGACTAAATGCTCAGAATACTCCTTTTAAAAATGTAGACTTCAGATACATGTTTGCCCTTTCCTGGGTCCTCTGAAGTTCTCAACTTTTGTTTTTGAACATAAACAAGGCCAAATCATTTTACATAGACTACATGGAACATTCCTACCTCTTGATGATTTACAACAGAAATGGCTACAAATTCGTTTAGCCATGAATACATGCACAATCACTCAGAAGCAAGCTTCCCTTGGCTTACGGTTCAAGTTGGTCAGTTCTGTATGATGATATCAGTATCTGCAGTTGTAGAGCTAGTTAGAAAACATGACATGGAAACTTACAGGGATACAGGAAATCAGACAAAGCAAGACTTCATTCACCTATAACTGCTGTTCTCTCAGCTGTTGCAGTCACGAGTCAAAGTACATGTTTGCTTCCTCAAGAATGGAAAACACAAAACATTTGAGAGGTTTCCTTTCGAAAGCAAATTTTCCTTTCCCTCTTTCAGATGGAAGTGTCTCATGGAAACAAAACTACTCACTCTCAAGTCACGCTCCAAATCAAATTAATATTTTATTTTCTGCATAGCAGAGAGCAGTTTAGACGTAGCCTGGTATTTTACATGTCTGCCCAGTCTGGTGTCTGGATGAACACAGGGATTTCTTTGCACTAATACATGTTAAGCCTTTCATCAAATATTCTGAAGTTACAGTATTAAAGAGCTACAGATGCTAAGAAAATGATGTAATGATCTTGTGATATTTAGTCCGTGTTCTAAGTGTGGTGGGATTATGAAAATAATGCAAAAAGATTTTTGGCAAGGTAAATGACAGATCACACAGCTTTACTAATTCAAATCACAATACTGTGATAACTGAGGGCAGAAGGATGTGTGTTTATGGTTTAAGTTCCATCTTTTTTCACGCTAGTGTTTCTCAGAAGCTGGTATTAATAACTCAACAAAATAAAGGCTGAGATTGCAACAAAACCAAATGCCTTGATATATGGAAAACCACAGTAAGTACATTCTAAGAAAAAAAAAATAATTTAATGTTCTTTGGAATCCCTTATGTGTATTTATTTAAGTATCATGACTGCATTTGGCCAACTGATGATTTAAAGATTAGAAGAGGAACTCTATATTCCTTCATGCCAACAAGTTATATTTTGTGTCCAGGTAGATGAAGAAAACACAGTTACACTGAAATAGAATCTAATACATATTGCTTGGGGAAGTTTCGTGCGGAATGACAGAACAACAGAAATAACATTTGAGCTTTCAATTGCCTAAGAACTACGACAGAACCAGGGAAGAAAAAAAAAAAAAAAAAAAAAAAAAGTAGGAGAAACCGGGGTAACTCCGAACGTGACAGGTACAGGAACACCTACACGTGGCTCCAGCATGAGAAACAGAGAGGCCTCACGCAATATTTCACAAGTTTTGCAGGAAGAAACGGTGATTTCCCCTGCACTACTTCTTACCCTACCTCGCACGGCTGATGGATGGCTACAGCCAAGAAGGCTGATGCAAAGATGGAAGGGATTTCTCTTCTTTGCACTCTGGTTTAATTTTTAAATGGGAATATTGACTGGGCGGAAAGTGCGCCAGAAGCAGCGTCTCAGCCAAAGCTGAAAACCAGGGGCGGGGGGAGGCGAAGCCGCGATGCCGAGCACCTTCCCGCACGGCGGGTTCCGCTCTGCCGCCNACCGCGGTGTGTGGGGGGGGGGAGGCGAATCGGAAAAACGACCCAGATAAGGAGCGCTGGGTAGATGAAGTCCAGGCTGTGCCTCTGAGGTGTTTCCCTACGGTTTCCAGGCGTCTGGCATTTGCGATGGGCAAATTTCTATTTAGTGATGGATTTAAAGGGTGTTCCAAATGTAACGGGGGAAAGATAATCAGCGTGACAATAATAATGTATAATTGCGTATGGTGCCACGGCTGGTTACTGCACAGGAGAGGCAACAAATAGTGAAGGAAGCAGGAGACAATAAGGATAAAGAAATCAGTTTTAAGAAATCTCCCTGTACCCCACTGGGGGAGATCGTGTCTGAACAGAAACACCCCCAGCCAGCACCCTGTGAACACACTGGGTAAGCCGTCTGTAACAATCAGTGCGAAATGGTAAAAGCTGTAAAATAATCTGGAGCACAGAAGACGTGTTAGCAGAACGTTTAACCTGTTAATTGTATCTTTGAGACATCATGGAGAGTGTAAATTTTAGGTATTACAATTATTGCTAAAAAAACCCACAAAAACAAACCCGAACAAACAAACAAAAAACACGTGAAAAAAGCAACATTTGATTTGCGTCTGAATAGTGTCTAAAACAGCCAGAGACATCATAACAATCTAAATGAAATTTCCTTATAAAACGGGAATTTTTTAAAAGAAAATAACACCTTAAAATTTGATTTTACAAGAAGGAACTAATTAAAACAAGAAGCTAATTGAAGGGCA
Organism: Florisuga fusca; assembly: GCA_038090715.1. Classification (NCBI taxonomy): domain Eukaryota; kingdom Metazoa; phylum Chordata; class Aves; order Apodiformes; family Trochilidae; genus Florisuga; species Florisuga fusca. The sequence goes on from JAAWXA010000011.1 coordinate 9,615,358, forward strand.
AAAAAGCTTGGAGGTCAGAAAGAAGTTTACCGATACTACATTAGAAGCTCAGAGAAAAAAAGAAAGTGAGAAATTCAAAAGAACCCTTTTTTCCCCCAAGTCTTTTCACATCCCCAGTATTCCTATTCCTCAAGCCACGTACACAGTTCATGGGGGACACCTGTGCCCTTCAAAAAGTGGAAATCAGCAAAAGAAAGCAGAAAAGCAAACAGCCTTATAAGTTTAGTGTAAATTGGACAAGAAAAAAAGCTCTAAAGCCAACTTGCCAAATGCATAAAACTAGTAATAAAAGTGCTTTTAAACACATCAGATACATGAAACCTGACAGGAAACAGTTGGATTTGTCAAAAGAGCACAAAAGAAATAAGCAGATAAGATTCAACAGTGTTAGGATTCACTGTCACAGAAAAGGTTGGATAAGTTCTCACAGAAATTCTGTGCTTCTCCAGTGATACATTTTGTGCAGCAGCTCAATCTGAAAAAGTCTCAAAAGGTACAAATGCAAATTTTAAGAGGGTTCCTGAAATGATGTTGGAAACAACAAACCAGTCACTCCGACTGTGCCTAGAAAATTCTTTTTTAAAGAATGTACAGATAAATCAATGAAATGAGAATGAGATACCATGTCAATTTACAGTAGACACTCATTAGCAACAAATTAAATAATGTTGCTTTAATGGAGTCAAAAAAAGCAAAGATGAGAGTGATCTGACTGATACTGGATTTGCAAACACTTCCTCACAATCCTTACCTTAGGCTTCAGAAAAATTTCCTGTAATGAATAAGAAGAAATGTCTACTCTGCTTAAAAATAACAACAGTTCAAAAAACAGGAAATCAATCACAAAAATTGATGTTCAGTTTTCAAAGTACAGAGTTGTAGCAGTGGACCCTTACTTGGACCTTCGCAGGTTCCTGGGCTGTTTAATGAGCCTGAAGCAGCAGTGTTGCTAGATAATAAGAGCTGCTCACTTTCACACTGACCACAAACATGTAAAAAAGGATCTCTCAAATATTCAGTGTCAATACAAGCAAAACAGATGGGAAAAGAAAGAACCCAAACTGTAAAACCACCGATGTTTTTACAACTACTGCCCCCAAAAACGACACTCAATTTTTTTCTTCATGGCTTTTTGAAAACATAAGCTCAATAATAAGCAACAGTTAAAGGGCAAACAGAACGTCAGTAACAATACAGAAAAAATGGAGCCTGAAATAGAAGATGATGCAACACCATGGCATAAGCATATGGCACACATAAATCCTGAAAATACCATCCGGAGCTCGTCACCTCACTTACAAAGGGTAGAAAAAACCCCTATGAACATAGGCTGGTGACAAGGAAAAATCAAAAGAACTGACAATATACATGAAAGCCATTTCAAACAAACTTTCAGTTTGGTGGAAGATGCTGCTGCAAAAAAGATAAAAATAAGGAACTATAAAAATACATAATAAGCAGTCGGTAGCACTAATTTTTGGCATTTTTCAAGGTTTGTTTTTGTTTTGTTTTCTGGCTACCCCCACAGGAGATAAGGCACTAAGTTAGATAGGTTCCCATTTGATCAAATATAACATATAGTTTAACTTTGTTCCTTAAAAGAGGAACGACAAGAAAACTCCAGTGAAATTGGTACACTGAATGTAAAAAAGCAAAACCTAAAAAAAAAGGAAACCTTAAGATATTTACCTTGAAAGTTTAATGGCTGTACACATCTAAGTTGCAAAAACTTTTAATACCATTTTTTTGCATATAAAAATATATTAACATTTCACAGGAACAATTCACAGATTGGTTGTTGTGGCAAACACCCTTTTCTTCCAGACCTTTTGGCTTAATAAAAAAATATGTGACTGCATTACTGGAAGATCTTAATTAATTAGCCTTTCTTGATTTTCATAATGCTAAAATCTCTGTGCAGTTCAGCAATATATAAAAGTATGATTGTTGAAAAATATTTCTGCTCTGGAAAGGGAGACCAGGTGCCCTATTTTTTGCTCCCTTCCTTCCTCCAGTTTTGCATGACACTAATGATAATATCGTACATTTTGTTACTTTTATACTTAGAATTTTGCAATCATCCCTCTTACAAGTGAGTACGCTGTATGCAAATGTACTAATTTTTTTTTCTTTTCTTTTGGAAGAACATAACTTAACTGAAACTTTTCTCTCAAAGTTTCAAAGTTAATCAGACTTCCAAGAAAAAAAATAAACTGTTTCAACTGAAACAACAGACAAACAATGCAGTTAGTTTCTTACAAAACTTCTCTATTAAATTGCATTCATATGTTCTTAACAACAACAAAAATCTTTAATTATCCAAACTATCCAATGTGGCAGTAATTAGTCTCTGCTGATTCAAATACTCAACATGATTCTCCTCATAAAAAAAAAAAACCCAAAACACAACAAAACCAAAAACAACTTCTAAAAAATATATTTTCCACTATAGGAAACTGGTTTAAATCCCTGAATTTATTTTTCATTGTAAATTCCAAGAGTATGTGGCACAAAACCAGTAATTTCTTTTCTTGGTGATACGAATATTTCTGTCCCTCATTATCTTGATGTGTTGCATGCACACTTAAAGGAAATTATAACCAAAGTTGTGTTTTTTCCTTAACTGCTGCTATTGCTTTACTGACCTCTGGTCATGGTAAACTAAAGTTTCAGAAAACTTAAGAGGATGAAAAAAAGGGCTTGAGGCCTGATTCAGGACTGGCTTTTAGGGTCTTCACCCATGGCTCTTCATGCCACATCCACTAGAACCCCACCTGTCTCTAAGGACCTTTCTTGTCCTTCCTCACCAGCTGCCCCTGCCAGGAGTGGCCAGACAAGGGCTCCAGAACCTCTTGGCTGCTTAGTCCAGAACACAGTGAGCTTACTAGCAGTATCAAAGCAGTAGAAATGTTTGTAGCAATATGTATGTGTGGCATTCTAATTTAACTCTACTCTGTCTTTTTTATAAAAAGGACTTCTGTGTATTGCTTTGTTTTCCTTCCCAAAAATGTCACAATAGAAGCATGTATGGAGTAAGCAGCAGATAAAGTGTGTAAGCTTGTAACCTAACAGCAGGCATAATGTAATGAATAAAATATAGAATAAAATTAAGAAGAGAAATAAAATTGAGTATTATGGTGTGTAGGTCCAAGGAAGTGCTAGTTCACAGGACAGGAAAATGCCAAACCAGGTTTCTTTGATGGTGTTTCCAAAGGATCTAAACACATGTTGGAAAGGCTACCAGAGAGGAAGCATAAGCCTTTTTTTTTTTTTTAAAGTTTTTAGGTGTCTGAATGCACCTTCGATTAAGAAGAATTTTTAAAAATAGTTTCAGTTCTCAATCAATAAGCCACAACCAACAAGTATCAAGCTTTGCAATTAACCTGCACTGACTGCAATCACTTTAGAGATCATTTCTTTAATAAAGAACTACAGACTTGACACCTGACAAATTTTGGATGTCTTGTTACATCCAGGATTTTTTTTTCATAACTTAAATGGACAGAAATAGCAATTTAGGACAGCTGGTTGATCTGATCCTGTGCTTTTTTGTCTTGATAACCTGTCTAAAGAGTAACATATCTTTTAGGAATATATCAATATAATTCAAGAGTTTCAAGAAATATATATTTCCGTATTATGAGTTTCAAATTACTGTGCTTATTAACATTCAGTGTTATTAGGATAAATAATGCTCAAATATGCTCTGGACCTTCCATTAGATAAACTAATCATCAGTCTTATTTTCCAGATGTTATGCTATTCTTTCCTGATTGCTTTTAGAGAATCTCTTGGACCTATGACCACCGAGGCTACATGATACTTCAGTGTGTGAAGCATTCCTGCATAGGACACTTAAACAGCGTGGTGTAAGAGACATTTTCTCTTCCTTCTCCAATAAAATCATACAGTTAAACATTGACAAGCCTGGCCTATCTCATAATTTCTAAGTATCAGTGTGAGCAGTCAAGTAAGAAAACACAACCAAGATTTTCTTCATTTTGGTTTGTCACCAATACCCAAATACTAACGAATAAATATTTATTTTGCCTACTAACATTTAAAGTACAATTTATTTCCTGCACATCTGTCTTGAATTCAGGGCTGAAAGTATGTCTGTTGTTCTAACTTGTACTTCTGTTAGCAGAGCAAGCTCTGCCACAAATGTAAATTTCAGTAAAATAATCTCAAATCCAGATTAAAAGGTTGAGCTTTACTGGCTGTTAGGTGAACCTGCCTGCCCTTCCCATAACTGTTTGCCTATTACATTCTTTTATAGAATATTTTTTCCCTGTATGCGTGACCAGCAGTGAGTTGAGGGCTGTAATAAAAAGGGTCTTGATCTTCCATATAAATATATATAATATATATATATTTCTCAGTTCTGAGTGGGATGAACAGCTTCACCAAATTCTGTAGATTACCAGCGTCCCAGAGGGAGGGGGAAATGACTTATTGAGTGAGGATATGAGAAAGGTGGTCCAAAATTCAGAGGCAGAAATATCCAAAGCAATTCCAGCAGAGCCAGGGCTATCACTGGTGCTATACAAAGCCTTACAGAGCTATAGAGTATTGAGCCATAGCAGAGGTCACACAGTGCCTCAAGCGATGAAACCTGTTAAGAGAAATGTACTGAATTGCAAAATATTACAGACCACTTCAAAAGACAGAGAATTACATACTCCATTTTTGCCAGACTTCTACTTTCAACATTTACAAGGCACGTTTAGACTAAGATTAATTTCTGGTTTGGAAATAAATGCTATATATAAATCTGATTGTGCAGTAAATGTAACATGCATGAAACGTGAAACTTGCTTTCCTTCTGGCTGACATCTTCAGTTTAATTTTTTCTTTCTATTTTTACACACACACGGGAGAATTTTTTGCTATTCTTCACTTCTTAACACAACCATAAATTCTGGGGAAGGGACTGACAACCACCGTTACAATTTCAAATTCCTTTTTGCACTTCATGTGATAACAGACAATTAAACAGAGAGATCTTAAATAAGAGACATGGTCCCTAAGTGCAGAAACCAGCTTAACCTGCAATTATATATTAATGTCTAGTCATAGATTACCATATGCAGTTAACCAGACTTTTGTTGGATGCCTCATGTAAGCACACATTGCATCTCTGAAATGTTAAGAAAAAACCCAGAAGACTAATGTTAAAACTGACGGTTTTTTTCTCTAGGAAGAAAAACTGAGCTATAGAGGAAAAATATGTAAAAGTTGCTTGTTTGGCATTTCTCAAGCTCTGGCTCTACTATGCAGCCAAATACAACTATATTCCCAGTGGGAACGTAGTACTGGATAAAGGATATTTGGGGTATAGTGAAAACAAATAAATAAATAAACCCAAGTAAAATGCCTGGATAAACTGTTTTGAATGGTTGATAGATGTTTGTGAAAAAATAGATGTCAGTAAAACCTTGTGTGAAACCAGAGAAACCATGAGGACTCATTTTTTAAGTAATAACATAGAGAATAATATAGACTGCAGAGACCAACATTTCTTACACTTCTAGCCTAGACTGCATAAAATAGCTGGAGTGCTCTTAGCAATTAGAATACACTAAAAAAAAAGAAAACCCCCACAAAAAACTCCCCAAAACCCCACAGAAAAACTCCAAACAACAACGTCCCTCCCCAAAAAAAAAAACCCCACCAAAGAAATCCCAAAAAGCTTAACAACAAAAAACAACAGACCTCACTTTAAAGCACTACTAGACAGATGTGCTAAAGTTCAGTCCAAACGTGCTCTGCTTATTACAACTACTCCTTCCACATTGTAAAAAATACTTTAAAAGCAACCTGGGTTTGGGAGTTTGTCTTACTAAACCTGTTCCAAAGCAGGGAGCAGACAGTTGTAATTCTACAAGCAGACACTTCACAAGGATTTCATCATCATCATCACCAAATAAAACTATTTATCATATTTTACACTATTCTGAGATCTTCCATTAAACACTATCTGATAAAAAATGCATGGAAAAGTAGCTAAATGTTCAAGATTAGTCAACAAAATACAATAAACAATTTGAATTTTGAAGTTTCCAAAACAACCTTTCATCAAGGATTACTTCTTGCAGACAGCATGTCACCATTGTTCTGTATCTTAAAAAGCAAACATGACACTTTAAAGAAACCACCACAACAACAAAAACAGTTTACAAGATATTAAATACACCCTTTGCCCAGGTTTCAAGTTATTGTTTAACCTGCCAGTTCAGCACAATATGAATTAAAACTTGAAATCCTAAATTTATTAGGTGAATTAATGCCCAGCACTATTGTTTTCCCCTATGTTCCGATAACACAATTTGTCTAAATGGTTAGAAAAATAAGACACAATGACATGCAAACCAAGAAATGGACTGAATACCAGACTGAATTAAAAGTTTCCCTCTCTATCTGGGTACTTTTCTACAGCCAGTTTAAAAAAAAAAAATAAATTAAAAATTACAGGTTTTTTGCAATTTGTATGAACACTGTTTCCCATAGATATGTTCTGGATGTCATAGAGGGAATATTTACAAGAAAGTCTATAAAGAAAGTTGCCTAGTACCACAAAGAGTTGGAGTGGGGAAAAGAAGTTTCATTTGACTGCCTTTAAAATTTATGAAAAATATTGCTTGTGTTGTACTGAGTGTTATATAGGTAAATGTACATTTCACTATCCATTAAACACGGCAAAATCTCAAGACCACCCCTGGACTAGGGCACAGAGAACTCGGGTCACATTTTTTGCTGTAGATATTTTCATATATCTTAAATCTTAATGAATAAAGATGCAAATATGTCAACTGCTTATTTGCTAATGCAGGCACTCTAATATTTTTTAACTTCTAATATTGCCTTCTCATTAGTATATTCAAATTGCAGCAGATAAACCACTGAGCTATAAAACTCAAAAATATGTAGAAACTTTGGTTTTTAACAAGCAAGTAAAAGAAACGCATACACAAAAGTGAAGTTAAATAATTGGGCTTGTGATTTAGTATTTCCTCCATGAGCTCTGTGGCTAGATCACTGAGAGTACTCTGCACAGAGTCACTGATGCCAGAAATATTTTTTGGTGAGCTCTGTCCTCTGTTTTCTTTGCCCCCACCATGCAGGTTTTTTTATCCTCACCACTTTTCCTTCACGCCCATTTTACGTTCTTAAAATAATAAAGTAAAATTAACACCAGGATCTTAGAACCATTTCCACAAACTTTCCCACCAGACAAAAGTCCTCTCATGTTTGTTCAATCCCTTCTGCACAGCAAGGGAATCAGAGCACTACTAAATTTCCCTTTGCAAAACCTTTTAGTTGTAGAAAACAGCTATTGAAAGAGGAGTACACAAAATCTGCAGAGAGATCTTAGATGATCATGTGTGCTTAATATTGTAATAGGATAAAGGTTAAGCATAATATTGTTTGACCCCTTCAACTACTGACATTCATGCCATGTTATTGTTAGTGTTGCATGTTAAGCAAGCAAATTTTCAATGAACTTGTGTTGGCTTTACCACAGACACAGATGTTAGGCGGGCTCCTTTGTTCATAAGGTTCTCATTATTAACTGAAACCAAGTTGAATATTTGACTGAAGGAAAGGACCATATCATTGTTTTCAGATTTTGCTCTATGACTTAACTGAACTACATCTGCCAGCTTTGGAAATACCAAGTACTTCTTGGCGCCAGTACTGGCGCCTTGCTCTATGACTACCATCTTAAGTGCTTCAGCTTGAGGAAGTGTAGTAACCATCAAAACAGCTTAATAAAAACTTAAAAGTGTGATTAAGAGTTACTCACTAGCTGACAGAGAGCTCTGAAATTTGTTCTATTTATGAATAATTTCACACACACACACACAAAGTCAGAATAAACTGAATGCACGACTAAATATGTAGCCTAGAAAGTTCACAAGATGTTTTGTGATTTATGAAGTCTGTGTTATACTTGAAACCACATTTATTTAATAGATAGGCTGGCACTTCACAGGATCATTCAATCTGCTTCAAATCTATCCAACGCCTTTGGGAAACATAAAGGATGCTCTGAATATAAACACAATTCCACTTTTCACCTTTTTCACTACTGTGTCAGCATAAAAGTAAAAAGTATTACACTCACCCAGAAGTTTTCCCTTTATAAAAAATGCTGTTGAAGATGAAGGAACTCCACAGTTTGTGCTAACCCCAGTACAGGAACTATTTTATATAGCAAAATAATGAAACAATGTAATTTATTTTTCTGGATATGTCCTGAGGCTGTCTGAATTTTTTTTTAAATAACACATTACACTTTCTTCCTCAGAAAGACCAAAATCAAGGTGTCTATATTTTATATCACTTAGATAACTGATGCAAAAATATATAGATGGTAATCCTGCAAAGAAGGGTTTTTTTCCCATACAGAGCAAGGGAATATGTTACTAGAAAAAGCAAGATAAATGACAGAACCAGTTGTTTTCAGAAAAACTGGGGTGGGGGGACGGGCAAAAGTCTTAAGAATTTATTTTACATATCAAAGGATAGAAATAATGAACATTTTTAGATTATTAATTATGTGATCTGAGCCCAAACCAACACTGGTTATTTTACTTACCATGCTGAATGTCTTTCATGTCTAAATGAAGGCTAGACATTAATATTCCAACAGCTTGAGATCTTTTGTTACTCAGCAGCTTGACAACCTGCCAAAAGAAAGCCATCTATTAGTATTAATCTTTAGAAAAATGTACAAGATATTTCAAGTTACTAGCAACAAATTCAAGAAATAGTACCTTGTGGTCTATATACATTTAAAAATGAGTAATTTTATTATTTCTTAATAATTTGTACTGTTGCATAAATCTATTACAAGTGTTACTAACTATGTCACCTAGTTGAGACTGAATGCTAGTAGAGTCACTATCAAAGTTCCTCTAAATTTCCTCCTTCATTAGGATGCATGCACTCAACTTCACACTGATGTTATAGTGCATGAAACAGGCTATCAAATAAAAAAAAAAATTCCAACTGCGTCCATCTTAGAGCTGCTTTAGTTTCCAAAACTACACAATGATTTCCATGTTTCATGTAAGCTAAAACTGTTGAGAATTTGTATTTTATTTGAATATTTGACATAGTAGGCACCAATGTGATTTTTATTTAAAAAGCAAAAAAAAAAAAGTACATATTGGGATTTTCTTTGATCACTTTTAGGCAACACATAAGGTTCAGAAACTTTTTCATTTCTAAAATAAACAAACAAACAAAATATCAAGCCATCAAAACATCTTACTTTAGGATTATTAAAATTAGCCACTACATTACACTTATTTGCTTTGCATGCATAGAGGCAAGAAGTAATTCACAGACTGTCTTCCACAGAACTCCAAGCTGCCTGAATTCAGCTTACAGTGAATTTTATACCATTGGTACAAGAAGTAAGTAATGCCAGGAAACCACCCTTATCTACAAACTAGTGTGATTCTGGATGAAGTACTTTTCGGTTTAACAATTACAGAAAAAGTTAATGTTTAATCTATTCAGGTTGCTGAGTTTAAACACACTTAAGATAACTCTTGTGAATCACTTGGAGGGAAGAAGAAAAGCCAGATAAATAGAACTGTAAGTTCCATTTCTTTTTTACATTGCAGTCAGTACATAGGAGTTACATAGCTCCTAACTTAGCACCAAGGTTCTGCATCATCTACAGCCCCACTGGCAAAATAATTTATAAATTAATTAGTATAACTAAGTTTAGAAAAAGTAGAATCAAGTTAGTCAGAGTAAAGAACATCATGATCCAATCCACATCTTAAAAAAAACCCAAAACATAGAAGTACCCACAAGATGTTCACCCTGTGGCCAACTTCAGTTCACTCAAACCCAAAATTGAATTGATGCAGGTTACTATGTCAGCCAAAAATAAAACCAAACAAAAGAAGAAAACAGACTAAAGCTTTGTGAAGTGGACTGCCCAAAAACTGTGTTAAAGCTGCATTCAGGTGTGAATGGGTCCACAATATAATCTTTCGAAAGGAAACAGAATTACACTGTTCTCTTGGAGGCCCAAAGAGCAAGGATGAGCTGAAGCCTGTTCTTGGGACTCTCCAACCTCTAATGGTGTCATCACCCATATACATTTATCTGCTTCACATTGTGAAATCCCTGGTTTTACCTGCCACCAGCAATCTAAAGCACAGAAAGGTACCAAGATCAGGTCTACAAATACAGCAAGAGGATCAACATTAGAGAACAAAGAAACAAAGTAATTGTCTGGTTATTGTGCAGACTAGAAGAGGATTTCTTAGTTGGCATGATTCCCATTAGTGTGACAGGGCCAGATATAGCAGCCTAGTAAATCCCTTCAAGTCTTGTGCGCCAAAAAGAATCTGGCCTACAAGTTAAGAGGAAAAAGCAGCTGATTAAGCAAAAGGCGAGTGAGCTTATGGAGAGGAGAATAAGTATATATTGAATGTCACATTTTACGAGTTATCAGAGGTGTGGGCTGGGTGGATGCACTGTCCCCGTGAAGAATACTCTGATAAATACTGCCAAAACTCTGAACTATGACATTGAAAGAGTACCCAACAGCATGACTGTCAGGTGAATGGGTGCAGAACAGCAACAGATAAAGTATTTTTTATGTAGCAGCTACCAGTTTTGCCTGGCTTTATTTAAAATGTAGCCTTTATGTCAACTTTTCTACTGATCTCGATTACGCATTTCTTTCCCATTTCAGTCAATTGCATTAATACTATCATTTCCTCCAGTAGAATGGTTGTAACAATACAAGACTAATTCAGAAAATATGAATATTAGCATAAATGCCTAAAGCAATTCCCACATTTAAAAATAAAACAATAAAATAAATCAGCTGCACAGTCTGGGCCTACAGGCTACAGACAAGTGACGCCATTTAAGGGCGGAACAACAAAAGTTTGATAAATCCAATCTCTACAGGATCTAAAACCTGGGACATTAATTCACAGCTCTTTTTAGTTTGAGTTTTGAACTCTGCTTTAAACAATTTTTTTTTTCCCCCCAAATAATTAAAAAGGAAGCTAGAGATATTATCTGCAGCACGAAGTCTAGGACAAACTTTCTAATTGTTGAGTGGTCCTCATTGTTACACAGTAAACAAACTACATGCCAAATTTGTTCCTGATTGTTTAATACAAGCAAAACCAGACAAAGCTGTTTAGTGAAAGGTAATTCAAGACACATGTCTTATGAGAACCCCGAAGAAAAAAACACAGTGATTCCCTTTCTCCAGAATAATATTTAGTTAATGCATGGAATTTTGCAATGATTCTTGCACTCTGGTTCTGATTTTGACTGCCAGCATTAAGCTAAATTCTCCCAAGGCTCTCACTGGATAAAGAAATCCTACTGTACGTTACAAAACATTACATGCAGGCAACTCCAATGTACCAAGGCCTATAGCTTGTAACTGTTGCAGAGGGCATGCAGTAACCCCCAAGTTCCAAACAAGATGATAAGAGACGGGATCAGAGCAATAATGCAGTCACCTTCTCACTAGGCATTGTGACAAGAAATCTTCTCAAGTGTACTCCAATGAAAAATTGGCAGTCACAGAACAGGACTCATCATATCTTTTCCATATATATTCTCAACAACTTATAACAAAATAATATTAAGCAGCAGCAGCATCTAAAACACACTGTTACATCAGCAAAACTCTTCAGTGCTTGTGAGGATACACAATCAGAATGGAGAAACCCACTGAGCTCTTAAGTCACAAGATGAGTTTCCAGGATTGTTAGATACAAAATTCATATGTTTGTTTTTAAGTTTGTAAATCTATATGATCCGAAGAAAAGAAATTAGGAAAGAAATAAGATTGAAAAATGCACGTGGTTCATGGAGGATATCAACCTGGGAAGCCTGACCAGGTAGAGGTGTTTGATACAGAGATGCAGTCAGGTAAAACTGTGATTGAGACAAAAAGAACTTTGCAGATACAGTTACAAAACAAATACTATAATAAAAATAAATAATAAAAAAAGAGATCACATCCACACAACATCTAATACCATACTTCTTACAAGGAAAATAACTGATATTTTATTTAATTTCATAAAGTACTGAAGGACATTATTTTTTTGCTTTAAAATGATGTATCAGTCAAATCCTTTAAAATTCCTGTCTGTGGAGGTAACAGAACCCCAGCTATATCTCAGGAGAATAAATAAAATAGCAGCAAATGATTGTGCTATTAGCAGAGGAAATAGATAACTAAGTGTGGTACAGAAAGCTGCTTGAAACGGTGCCTCCACTGTCAGCAGGGGGAATAAACACTCATTTTCAGAACATTAGTTTTCCCTTTATGTTATTCCTTGTTAAGGAATAAACATGAAGAAACTTTTACTTGTTGACTCAATAGGGCATTTACTTTATGTACCAATTATTTTATGTTGCATTTTATTTCTAGGGGTATTTGTTACCATGTCTTCTTTATGATCGATTTAAACATTCAAAAATGCTAAGAATATTAACTGAAGAGTTTTAGTGATACGTCTTCTTTGCATCTAAGGCTTTTGAAACAAAATAAAATATAGTAAAATAAAGTATTTATCTTCCGGGGTGGGAGGGAAGTTTAAAATCTTAATGCCAATAGAGTAATAGTTGCCTTTCCATATCAGAATATCTTTAACATTTTTGTTTTGTTTGCATGATAGATTACAAACACATGGTTTGCTCTTGAGAAGCTCATTGCAGTTATGTGCGTATTATTTAAAAAAAAAAACATACCCCAAAACAATAAAAAAAAAAAAACCAAAACACCACCACCAAACAGAGGATTATCAGTAACTAAATAGTTAGGAGAAGAATCTATACAAGTCAGCTCAGTTCCATATGCTTTTTGTGCTGACACTGGCACCAAGAGTTTCTAATTATGTAGGATTTTTCCACTGAATCCATTGAGTACACTCTGGCCAACATTCAACTTGTAAGCACATTTTTAATGTTGCATTTACAATCATTTTTGAGTATGTGTTCTTAATCTTGAGACTGTCCTTTTTCTTCCTGATTTACTAATTACACGTTTTTAAGTGCTTCAACAAATGACAAAACCCATTTTTTACTCAGGTAACAGCATAGTTTCCTAGGTTATCATTATTAATTGTACTAATTCTACACAGAGGGTCCTGAGAAAAATGCTACCCAACTATGTAACCACAACTAGCATTGCAACTACCTGGCACAGCTGAACAAGACACTTCAAGAGAGAGTTTTCACTCTTTGCTTGGTTCATGCACCGTAAGTTTGACAAAATTTACTGTTTCTGAAAGCAATATCCAAGCCAAGAGAACCCCAGGCTCACAAGTTCTTATTCTTTAGATAGAATAAGTAGATGACAGAGCAACAGACCTATTATGCTCTATATTTCCATCTCTTCTGTCCTTAACTCTCTGCCTAGTCGCTCATCTTAATTTTCTTTTGCCTCTTTCCTCTGACCCCTGTTTTCCAACCTGTCAGTATGAGATTGGGAAAATATTTCCAACTATACCTGAAGTCTCTCCTGAGGAACAGGAAGTGAGATATAGCCTGTGGAGTGGCAAAATATGAGAAACCCCTTACACAGCTAACAAGATATGTATCTGATAAAACTTTTCCATATTTCAAGTCTATGAAACTATGTGGACATGAACAAAACCAGACTTTTTTTTCTGTCTTAACACTGGCAAAACGAAGGAGACACCCAAGGGAGAGGAGAGGGGGTTGGGGGAGGGGGCATAGGGAAAGGCAAGCCAACCCAACAAAACTCACAGCCTAAAGAGCTAAATTTTGGCAAAGCTATAACAACAGTGACTTATAATGAAAGCCAGACCACTTTAATAGGTAGCAATGGCAGCCCCACCTATAATAGAGCCCATAAAGGACTTTGAAGATTTAGTAGGCATTCTCACGGAGTGAGCTTGCACACATTTACAGCAGCTGAGAATTTGACATATACATATTAACAGAACAAAATAAATCACAGCTTTTGCCATAGCACCAAATGAGGGACAGTAAGAATGAAATCAGCTGCATTCACAAACAAATATTAACACTTGATTTTTTCTATTTCTTTAAAGTTTCAGAATGGCCTTCGTTCATTGCTAGATGCAATAGTAATTTTTTAAAAATATTGTTTTATATTGTAGCTTTTTTTTTGCAGATTAACATGCCAAGAAAAAAAACAACCAAAAAACTATTAGAACAAATATTCAAGTAAGGTGAAATTAACTCAGTCATTAACTTAAAAATCCCAAATGGCCACAACAATATAGGTGATTATACCACTTTAAAAAGGGTCACCTTCTTATAAATAATTATAGTGTGCATATCTATACACATACACAGTCAAATACATGCATATAATCAATGGCATATAACATAAATAGCTCTGTGTGTAGAAAAACAGAGTCCTATAAAATAATTAACCTTTCACCCATTAAGACATTCCAAAACTGTCAAATCTTTCTTCAGATTAGCTAAAATTTCTGTCCGCATCCCCCCACCATGTGGCCTCTTCTGTAAATACATTTTTCTTTTGGCTTACAATAAAAACATTGTTTTATTCAAATCAGATGTTTACATACGAGTACCAAATACTTGATGCATTTGCAAGTTATCCGAGTATTTTTTCCTGACTACTATTGCCAGGGTTGTTAGTACTTGAAATACAATCAACCCAAGCAATACATCCGCTCGGCACAGCCGCACAGTGATGCGAGGAGAAAAAGCAATTGCCCAGACTAGAGGAAGAAGCAGAGCTTTGTGGGTTCTGGTTCTGTTCTGTACAATGCTCCTCCATAGCTCAACAGGTGACAGAACACATCTGCTTTCCATAACACGTCCCTGTAAAAATCACTACGGAAACACCATTTGTAAGATCTTTACAATACCCGTAACTATCATAGGAGCCGTGTAAGTCAGCAAGCACTTAAACAGCACTTGGTTCTTTCTATAAAAACATACTTGTGGAATTACAGCCATACTTTCCCCAAATCACTGTTTCTTCTTCTAAATACGGATGGACTTCGTTATCCAAGTGTTTACTGTGGTATAAATGAAGAGAATTTTAAAAATGAAGGCCTGCATTCCGAATTGCTGAGAGGGCATACAGAGAATATATCTGTGAAGCTGTTCTGCTTCATTTGTCTCCTGTTACCAAAAGCCCAAAGTGGGCATGTGTGCTTCATCTGCATACACAAAGCATTTAACTTGGACATCTGCAATAAAAGATAGCTCCAATTGTAATTCTAATGAAAACCTGTAATTATCTCTGTTTGTTTGATCTTTTCCCCCCCGATAATACAGTTCAACAAATCAGACTTCTCCATTAGGCAATTTCTCTCTGTCTTGGAGAACAGTACATTTGTTTGATCACCAGAGGAAGAGAAATACACAGGGGATCCTTTTATGTCAATTTAGGTAGCCCACAGGAATGTTCCTTATAGATGACAGCACCTACGTAGGTTACCTTCAACTTCTGTGTGGAAACTTCTGTCATATACAGCACGTTCTTTTCAAAGGAGTTAAGAGCAATCTGTCATTTTAATTTAATTTTATCTACGTTTTGTTTATTTAATGACCATAATGACCATAGGTAAATTTTTAGGCATTGCAAGAAAAATAAATACTCATAGTGCTCAAATCCACATCTCATGTTTATTCAGAATCACTGTCTTTGACCCATTGTTTACATCACATAATTAAATAGTTATTATTTCTATTTTGCTTAGATATTTGCATCACCAAACCACATGAAATGTGAATGGATCAGCAGTTCATGGGCAAAGCACCAAGTATACCTTTGCACTCCTTTTTTTTAATTAAAGGACTATCATACTAAGTTAGTTAAAAATAACCATTAAAGAGGCGTTTTTCTAGAAGGAGGGAAGAGAAATAAAGGTCTTGCACTTCAGAGATTTATTGCAGGACAGCAAGGTAGAGTAGCACCCTGTTACCTTTACTCCCACCCCAGTTATTACAGGTACATAGTGCACAGCTACACGAGTGTGGATGCACTCTCCTTCCTACTGGTCCAGAAAAGGGTTTAATCCAACACCTTGGGATAATCATCCTCACTTCCCTGCTAGTTCTGTTGACTGCAGCATGTTGCCAGCACAGCAAAGAGCACCTGAAAGTTTCTGTTGTTGACCAAAGTAGGTCTGTGGGGGGCAAGACCTCCAGAACTATGAGGCTGAGCAATCATATTCAAAGATAAGATCTACCACATGGAGATACTGGCCCCAATGAACAAGCAATGTAAAAAATAAATAAATAAATAAAAAATCTCATATAGCATTAACTTGTATGTTGAAAGATGACAGATAGAACAGCCTCGTCTTGAAATAAGTACAGGATCAGGCAAATGAGATAGAACAAGAACTTTAACTGCTCTTTAGGATTCTACATATAAAATTTTACTTGCAAATTATATCACCACAACTGTTTTTGTGTTACAGCTCCTGGGTCATGGATATACTAAGTTTCAATTCTCTTACCTCAGTGTTTAAGCCTCTATATTTAAAATGTGCCTCCTATTTTATTTAATTGTACACCATTCCATTTTAATAAACCAAAGTTGGATTTTTCCAACTATGCTTGTCATTTATGTACACATAAAATTCATATCAATATATATAAAAAAACCACAAACTGAGAACTGTTATGATTGATATAAAATTAGGAATTAGATTCTTCTTTCTCTGAAGACAAGTTATATGCACCTCATTATTTAATTTATAAAATTAATCAGAATAATTTATATAACTCATTGCACATGTGCAGTAATATTTGAAGAACCATATATGCATCGAATTATTTTATTTTTGTTAATTTTAAGTGGATAAAACAGATTTTTTTAAGAAAATACATACCTTTAAAGTAATTAATATAAAAAAAAATCTTCAGTCTTTAACACTTAGAGCTTTGAAACCCATCCCACATTCTCTCATTTTCTTATATGTCTATGTAGTGTACACAAATATGGTAATAATTTCACACTAGGCAAAATTCATCTCAGCTGCATGCAAAATTTCATCCTTATGTAAAAAAAAAATCTAAAAAGATCTGAAATTAAATGAGTACTCACTTGTTTAGTCTTTGTTTTTGTAATGGTGTCCGAAATGGGTTTCTTCCTCTCTTTAACAGCTGTTTTAGAAAACAGTTCTTCAAACTCATGATAATCTATGGAAGGCTCTTCAATTTTTTCCCACACAAGTGAAGCACTAGAATCTCTAAAGTTAAGCAAAAGACCTATGTAGGGCAACGTCAAACTAAATAAGGTCATAAATGGGGGAATGAAGGAATAATAAATAGCAGCAATTTAAAAGTTGTTGCCTAACTTCTACTAGTAGAATTTTGATAAAATATACTCTTGATTCTCCCCATACTTCTTTGTTTTCTTCTTTGTTCACACACAACAACGATCAGGTTAAATTACATTCATCCAGTTTTCATGCATAAGAATATGAATAGGCAGTGTATAAACTATAAGACATACAGACACAGACACAAAGAGAAGTAGAAATAGAGAGTTATCTGCAGACTGCCTACATGACAGTGCCAAGAACTTGAAAAGAAATAAGAAATTAATCATTAAATAACAGCGGAAAGTTTTTACAATCAGTATTTGGAGACAAAAAGATTAATACGGAAAATCTTTTTCATGACCAGGAATGACATTTTACAAACAAACAAAAAGCACCTACACCCAAAAATGAGAATATCAAAGTCATATAAA
This sequence comes from Florisuga fusca, assembly GCA_038090715.1. Lineage (NCBI taxonomy): Eukaryota > Metazoa > Chordata > Aves > Apodiformes > Trochilidae > Florisuga > Florisuga fusca. The sequence continues at coordinate 9,633,104 of JAAWXA010000011.1, forward strand.
AGTAGGGACTACACAAATAGCATTATGCTGCCATGCAAATAAGTTGCCATTTGAATCTGTCTGCTGAGTGTACAAGGTGAAAAAACAGGATTTCTAGTCACAGGAGAAAGAAAAGAAGAGGATAAAATGCATTCAGAGTACACTCTAAAGGGGAAACACTACCAAAACTATTAAGCTGCTCCAGAAAGAGACCAAAGCTAGCTAAAAGTTGTAGGGAGGAAGAAATATGACATTAAAAAACCCCAAAACCAACAAACAAAACATCTCACAGAATATTTCATTATATTTAGTTTCACCCAGTCACCCCTGAATCTCTGATCAACACATGATATATAACCCCAAAGGACAGCTGGAAATCCTGCCTTCAAAGAGCTTTCACGTGCAAATAATGTCACTCAGATTTTGTGCATTTTAAATCAAACAGGCACTGCATTTGCACAGCCAAATTAAGTAAATAAATAAAATCTTCTTTGCATTGAGGTTCTCTCAAAGACATGCCTAGCAGTCAATAAAGACTTTTGTTTATAACACACAACACTATCAGGACAGCCATAACACCACTCTCTTCACAGCTCTATGACTTACCTTTTACTGTGGAGCTGAATTCTTGTCCAGTAAAGAGGCTTCATTGGCCGAGAAGGTTCAATCACATGTTTCCTGCTCCCTTTCTCCTGGTTCATCCCCATTGCAAATAAACCAGATGGTAATGGAGGAGGAAGAAACCCACAAACCTGTGGGACTGCTGGGTGGCTGCTGCCCTGGGCTGGCGCTGGAAGGGGTGGTGCTCCTCCAGGCAAAGGTGGTGGTGCTGGAGGTGGCATCCCCATCCCAGGCAAAGGTGGAGGTGGTGGTGGGATACCAGCACCAGGCAGAGGTGGTGGAGGAGGAGGGACACCAGCACCAGGCAGAGGTGGTGGAGGAGGAGGGACACCTGCACCAGGCAGAGGTGGTGGAGGAGGAGGAGGTGGAGGAGGTGGTGGCAGACCTGCTCCAGGCAGAGGTGGGGGTGGGGGTGGAATTCCCAAGCCAGGCAGAGGAGGAGGCGGGGGAGGGACACCAGCCCCAGGTAAAGGTGGTGGTGGTGGAGGGGGAGTTGGAATGCCCCAGCTGGGCAAAGGGGTGGGGACTCCTACTCCTGGCAAAGGTGGTGGTGGAGGTGGTGGTGGGACTCCAGCACATGGGAGAGAAGGGGCTGGAGGCAGCATTGTTACACTGACACTTGGTAAAGGTGGAGGAGGAGGGGGTGGTGGCATGCCTGACAAAGAGTGGTCCAGGTGTGGCACTGCTGAGCCAGCAGAAACAGGTAGTCCTGAGCTAGGAAGCGGTGGTGGGGGTGGAACTCCTGCCATGGACATAGGAGTGGCAAGGGAAAGGCCAGGAGCTCCAGGCAGAGGAGTAGTTGGTTTATCGGCTGGCTGTGATGGGAGAATGCTACATGTGGGCTCTGGGGGCAAAGAAGGAGGATGTTCACTACAAGTCACATTTACAGTACTTAGAGGCTGATGGGAAGATGGCATTTCAGTTTCTCCTTCAGATGCAAAAGACAAATTAACTTTGGGTTCTGGAAGAGGTGACTGGGGCATACTCTGTACTGACTGACTCGCATCCAGCGGCACTGAAATTAGCTTGGGTGACAGAATTAAGGAGATTTCAGAACAAAAGGTGGGCTGTAGTTCTAGAGATGGCAATTGCTGAGTTGATCCTTCACCTTTGCCCCCTTCTAAGTGTGGGGGTGGGGGTGGCTGTGGCAGTGCATTGGCTGAAGGCATTGTGCGAGTTAAATACTCCTCAGTTGGTGATGTTTGTACAGATCTTGCTTGTGAAGCAGTCCTGGGTACAGTCTCCTCTCCGCTAGTTTGAAGAGTCACACAGACAGGGTGTGTGTGCTCCTTCTCCTGCTCTCTCCCATCAGTCTGTACCTCTGCAGCAGGGAACTGTTTCTCTAGTTCTGCAATTTTGGTCCTCAGATCCTCAATAGTTTGCTCAAGCTGCTGAATGACACTGGCACGCTCCTCGGATTTCACCTCAAAATCACCCTTTGAAAGAAAATAAATATATAATAAGCACAAAATCAACAACATTCTCCATTGTATATAGAAAATAAATTTAGATCAAGAATACTGACATTCTAGATGTTCAAAAATAATCTAGTTATAAGAAGCCTTTAGAAAGTAAAATATAATTTTGTCTCTCTCTATCTTGCAATTGAAGAACACAGCTTAGGAAAACTATTTGCTTCAGCATGAAACTACCTTCATCAGTATGAGCATGTTTGGATTCTGGTTGTATTTGGCAAACCCCAAAATTAGCAGACACACCTTTCTCTCCCTCACCAGCCTGGTCAAGAAAACAACCAACCACTTAGCACAAATACCTCAAGCCTTTGTGTACCCATGGATACGTGGGCGTGGTGGTGGGAAGGGCACTGCATCACTTTAATGCTGTTAAGTGAAAATATGGTGTTTCCTTCAAGGGATGTACTGTGCATAATAGACTCAACATGCTACTGGCCACTGGGTTTCAATATACACCTTAATGATACAATACAGATCAGGAATGCAGAACATAACAAATGTGCACTTTTTGAGCACAGCTCATCTCACAACAGAGTAATTATGCTTTTCTCCAGCCAGCATGCTTGGGAAGGAAAAGAAGTAAGGCAAAATTAAGTAAGAACTTTCTTTCCACCAAAACAGTGAAATTCTTTTCAAGTGACAGACTGTGTCTGTCATAGAAGAAAAACTTTCCTGTCTTCAGTGGTTATTCTATGTGACAGTTTCCACAGCATCTGATCCTTCCTGCTGTAGACTTATAAGAACCCTTAACTTTAAATGGCACAGTAATCCCTATGACTTTAAATAAATACCAGTAACAAACTGTGATAAATTTAATAAAGTATATACTCTATCAAAAGGTGCTAAACGAAGCAACCTAGTTCAAAAACAGCCATTTGTGCTTCAGGAAATTTTAACATGAGACAGAAGAACAGGCATAACTTACAACACAAAATCTTTTAATAAAGAACTTATTTTCCTAGCTGCATATATTTACTTTTCAGCACTCTTTTCCCCCTTTTCTTTAAATTTAGAATATAGGTCAGCACATTAAACATTTAGTTGAATTCAGTTTGTCCTGCAATAGGTTTCCCAAGTGATTTCAGCAAGAGTTCTTTAGTGCATTCTATTTCCTTTTGTAAAACAAGCTTCATGGATGAGACTGTAGGCTTACTGCATAGGAAATCTTTCAAATACTGAAAACTTACAGGTCTTGTAAGAAAGCCTACAAATAATTATTACAAAACCTGATATACTAACTGTCTTGATTTGTTTTAGGAAGATGATGGTTTTCATCTAATCCTTTGACACATGAAACATTTTAAAACCATTTTTCCTTCTGGAAAATGAAGTTCTAACTTCCAGCTCTTTACTATTAATAAAACATGTTTAGTAACATTTAGAAAATTATTTCTGCACAGAATTGGTTTTCAAATATACAATTTCAATTTCGCCTTTATCTTAAGAGTTTCCCAGGTGTCCTTAAGCAGTTACAGAAGCAAACCAGCAGCCACTGCATTTTGTAGGACCTTTATCAAAACTCACAATCCCCTATGTTCTTTGAAGTTTGTGGAATGGCAGTTTAAACCAAAAGTTACAATTTATAACTAGGTCTCCCTGACAAATTTGAAGAGAAATTATAAAACAGAGAAAGGAACATCAAAAAGATTCTTCAATGGATAGTGAAGGAATAAACACAGAATACGTTAACAAACAGTATTGTAAGAAGGAAAAAAGGCTTAAAAAGACATTGCCATTACAGACCACTGATGGTGCTTCAATGTCCTGTTTCCTTTAGTAACTCAATAATTTGTAGCCACAAAGGTTTTGTTGAAGAACTTCAGTACAAAGGAGATAGAGAATATTGTATTGCCTCCCTTTATTTCACCTGTTCTTATTCATTTACCAGTCACCTGCAAATACAGTAAGGGCTGTGAATTCTTCAAAAGGGAACATCATCAAAAAAAAGTGTGTTTCTAGGATTATTAAGGCCACACACCATTTTCCAGTTATTTGAGAACAAATCCAGTTTCCTCAGACTGTAACTCTTCTAAACTCCTATTTTAGACTCTAAGAACACTCCACCGAAGATTTTATGACAGATACTGCTTCCTGGTGCTATCTGAACTGGAAAATTCATGCCTGTCACAAGCAAAATGAAGCCAACAGGACCAAACACAGTAAGAAATTGCTTTTAAGAGATTTACCTTAACAACAGCAGATCTCAGAACAGTTCGCTGTTTTAAAAATTTCTTTACTTAGGAGATTGCATTCAACTTTTCACAAGAAAAGGAGGTAATCTTTGAATCCTGAAATTCTACCTGAACTACAGGAAAAATCTAGAATTCACTGGTTTACAAGATAATTTATCCTACAAACTATTTCTTTTGAGAGAAGTATTTTTTATAGTTTTAAAAAACGGCCAATAAAGTGAAATGATTAATTAATTCAGCCAAGAAATAAAAATGCATTGATTAATTAAAGTTACTTTTTACCCCATGCTTTAAGAAACAATTTTTCTGCTCTTCTTGAGACAGTCTTTCAAACAACCTGGTGATTTGCTACTGTGTTATTACCCAAGAATCACCAATATAACCAGGTTTCCACAGAAAAAAAGCATAATATGAGCAAAAAAAACCTTAGCTGTGAAGCGATTATCCAGAGGTAATTGCATACGTTAAATTTAATTTGATTTAGAAAACAAAGAAACCAAGAAACAATAGAAAGCCTTGGTGTTTATATGCTTTGGTAATTAATTTTTAAAAATATTTTTCATTTTGACTTTTAAGATGCTCTCTGAGTAGTTTAATTAGTTCTCTGCCTTTTCCCTAGCAAGCAGTTTAAAGACTTCCTTTAGATCAGAAAGGGCTGTTTAAAACAAACAAAAGCCACAGTGAGTTTCCACTATTCTCAACGAGGAAGAAAATTTAAATTTTATATGAAGCCAAATCAGAAATTAAAATTAGACAGTTTTCTTAGAAGCATAAGCAAGGGAAGACTTAATTTTTCACACATGTAAAAGATGGTCAAAAGCCATTGACAAGAACCAGAAGACCCAGATAAAAAATACACATAATGAAAAAAGGTTCATTTTTAACCCAAAGGACAATTCCACAGCAGAAACCTACGGGTTTTAAAAGACTTATGAGGGAACTCTCTCTTGCCTAGAGTTCTTACCCAGGACCCAGGTACTGTGGAACAGTCTTCTTTCTGTAAAGAAAGAAAGAAAGGTGGAAGCTTAAGCCTTGCTTTATCCAGGTGACTCGAGTGTGAAAGATGTCATCAGGTGAAAAATTCCAGAGGTGCATGGCTATAGGATGGAGCCCAGCATTCCTCTAACATCTTGTACATGTTCCACTGTCAGTCAGTGGGATGCTCAGTCTGGAACTGCTGGACTGACTGGGTGTGTGTTGCACTGACAGGCTTGGGTGTGTGTAGAGCTGTACAAATGACCTGGGAATATTGGTTTTACCATACACAGGTTTCACACTTGGATCTGCACATGTACATTACATCCAATTCATTTCAATCCTCTCATGTTTTCCACATGTGCACATCAGATGTCCAGCATAAAGCTGATCTACATAGATATAACACACCCAGGATCTTCAAATGTGTTAAAGCTCAGATTGCAGCTACTTTCTCTACTGTGTCTGATTGTCCTAGTTTGGCAGACAAGTGATCCAGACTACACACCCCCTATAACTAAATTTCTAAGCAGAAAATACTCCACACATCTGTGAACTTGTGTTATAATCTGTATGTATGCACATACATATATGTGTTCATATTATAGGTTTATCTATATCTATCTAAACTTGCAATCACTTATATGCTTTATGAACAGCCATTATGTCTGTCTTTTTCTTCTGAAAATAAACATAATGGTGATTTGGGAATATTTTAAAAATAAACACATATTACAGTGTAGTTTTAGAAGTTAATGCCTTATACTATTACAAGCCAACAAGTTGCATCAGCAGTTTGATAATTTTTCAGCAATTTGTCAGAGTCATGGAATTTCCTCTCTGGACAGAATTCATATGTAGATGACAGGATTATATGTCTGTCTGTTTTTTCTTTTTCCAAAACATCAGCAATTCAGTTTTTCTACATGAGAATTCATGATGTAGTCTATGCTGCTACCTGATTGCAAGCATGCACAGGGAATAGAAGAATAAAGTTAAACAGGAATAAGATGGCTAAACAAAGGACCTCTCAGGACTTGCAATAAGTCAATACTTGGTGGTACAAAGAGCACCCAGTTACTTGGAAGGATGTTCTTTGCAACTGCTCCATTAATTAATTCCTCTTTTCTGTGTGCAGTTAAAAACTTTTGAGCCCATATGTTCTCTCAGTGGCACAAAGTAGTGCCACAGTAAGAATTTAATTCAGAGAAACATCATCTCTCTTCAGCTTTCTCTTTTTTAAACTTTATTTTCAAAGTTGTGTCTTTAAATGCAGAAAAACCTTAAGAAAAGGAGACAAAACAGGGGCTTTCAGTGCTATAGCTATTGTCAAATGAGAATTACTGATGGGCACTAGATTTGCATTCAAACAAAATAGCATTCAACTACTTCATTCTCACATTTCATGTCACGGTTGGAAAGGACCTCTGAGATGATCACTGACTCCCACCACACACATACAACAAGCAAAAACCCCAAACCCCTTACCATCTTGGGCACTAGAGCCTGCCCTCAAGTGCCACCTTAAAGCCCATTCCAGAATTTTAGTTTTACAGTAATAGAAGCTGAGTAAGAAGCTGGCAAACTTGCCAACAGCAGAGAGAACTGCTGAAGGAGTAGAATTAGTATTAGATGCCAGCTTCTTTCTCAGACTACAAGATCAAATCTTTTTTCTGAGAACTTTTTTTTTTTTTTTTTAATACTGTAAGTGCATATATGGGGACAAAGAAGGAAGTTTTCTCAATAGTTTAAGATTTACTCCGTGTTCCTGCCTCCAAACACAAGAAAACCCAATGCCAAACTCCTCAGGACTGAGTTTTCTCTCTTTAAATTGTATGATTCTTAACTGAGCTGAAATACAACCTTAGGTTATCCACAAGTTCCGCCACAATAGGAATCTGAAAAATTTTTGTAGACTACAGACAAAACTAGATAAATTAAAATTTCACAGAAGGACTGGCTACCCTAGGAGCTACACAGCAGTCTAGTATAATTACTGTTGTCTTGCATGTTACTTTTAGCCTGCACAAATAGCATTTTTCAGCATGACTGCCCAGAAAGGTTCTGGCATGTATTATTTATTAGAAAAAATTAAAAAAAAACAAAATCAAAAAACCAAACATCCCCCTCCCAAGAGAAAAAACACCCACCCCACCCCAAAAAAAAAACAACCCAAGAAACCAACCAACCAACAAAAAAAAATTAGCAACCCTCTTCCCATGTCCTGAAGGTTTCTGTCGAGGTATGTATGAAATATTATTAGACCAGCAGGAAACAATAAAGCAGTAAACAAAGAAATCTTCAGAAAATCTTTACCCCTCCATAAAGTTTCACTTAATGCAGAAACTCTTTTAACTGCTCTGTCACTTACCCACTGTAAAACAAGTATGTAAATGAGGATGAGCATAGAAAGAGAGGGAAAAAAAAAGAGAGAAGTTCAACTTTTAAAATATAACCTTATTTTACTTATTTCTGTTGTCTTTTTAGGTGTTCTACTGTTGACCTCAGAGAAACTGATGGAGTAGCATTAGTTGTATTCAGGGTCTTTCAGCAGATGAAGAAATAACTAAAATCTAGCCACCTATACTAGCAACTAGTAAGAGCAGATACCTCAAGACTCAGATTTCCCTAAAACTTGGGATAAAAACTGTTTTGGATTTATTTTCTTTTCAATATTTAGGCATTTTATTGACATAACTATCATGTGATGAATCACTTCCTTTGTTCTACCACTTGTTTCCTTCCTAAAGTATTTTAACTGTGAGTCTATAAGTTTTGAGTAGATTTTATGTATCCAGGCCAAGACAACCATCTCATTCTGTTAAAACACAAAATCTGGCATGCCCTGAACGTCACTATGTTGGCAGACTAGAGAAAGGAGTTGAATTTTTTCTTGACTTGATAATGATCAGCAATATGGAAGTACTCACTGTGTAAACGATCTCATTCTGTACTTATGTGTCCTTTACATACCAAAATTATACTAGTCTTTATGCTAGAAATAGTAGTAAGGATTCTACTGTCCAAGGTGTGAACAATGGTAATCTAAATTTGACTGAGAATGCCTTTAATTTCTTTTCCTAATGGTCCAGTACCAGAGAACTAAGAAGGTAATGATGTTCCAGGTCATCTTTGTCACATCATGGCAAGCAACTGTCCAGAGTATGATACTTCCTACACAGTACTTGCCCTTTTATCCAAGAGTTCAGCCAGACCACAAAACAGGACATTCACATGTTGCTTTTGTTTCAGGCTTCCAGCAGGGAATAGGCAGCAAAAAATTCTCCGCAGTAAGAATAAATCTTTAGAGAAAGGGATAAATAGTCTTCACTAGCCTGAAATATGAGCCTACTACTCATGACACCAAAAGATGGGAAGAATGGAATCTAGTCTTCTCATGTGCCCATGAATATGATGAAGGTAGAGGCCAGCCAGCTCCTGTAACACTTTGAGAGTGCTATATTAAAAGAAAAGTCTTTTTATCACAATCAACTAATCAAAGATGAGCTTTACGATTTGAGAAGAATGTCACAAGAAGACATTTTCTTTCAATGACCAGGTATTCTTTGGAAATGCATACATTTTAGGGATTGTGCATCTGTATGTGTGCATATACACATATGCACATACAAACACGAGACAAACTTTTTCCTCCTGTTGTCTTCTATTTAATATGATTTCATTTGCTCTCTTCAATTTCTGTGGAGGTCACTTAAGAAAATTTTGGAAGAATGGTGAATATGTAAAATATTCTATGGTATCCAAATATACTATGGTACCATTAAATACACAAAGCCTCTGTTTTCACTTCACTCAAAAAGGTAGGGAGAATTTCATATAGAAATAATCAAGCTTCCAATTTTAACCAAATGCTGAGAGAAAGGCAGTTTGTAGTTTTTCACCTGCAAGAGGATTTAAGTTTTTAAGCATTTAGGATTTTCTATAATTTAAATTAATATTTTACTAACACTAATTAAATTATTATTTTAATAATTAAAAAATATAGCTCTGCTATATATTTTTCTCTGACCAGGAATGAATAGATGAAATGAATACTCCCTGAATTACGCATTTTTGTGACTAAAATATTTGAGGAGCCAGAGAAAACAGAAGACAAGCTAAAATTGATTTTTTGAATATGTATATGCCTATCAAACATTTCTATTTGCGGCTCCCTCAGAGAAGTGGCAGTTCTCTGCTAGTATTTTACAAGAAGCTCTCTGTAAAGGGAAGAGAAAAAACATACCACTGCTCAAAATAACACAAACAGAAAAGAGTTGTATCCTGTACAACAATTCACCTCTTCAGTAAGAAAAGCACATTGAAGCCAGGGGTTTTAAGTACCAACAGTAATTCTAGCTAAAATAAATAACAGGCTTCTTAGTTTTACTCTCATTTCTCCTTGTTTTCCCTTCAGTGACAGAAGAAAGGTAAGTTTGTAAATCCTAAGTCAACTTCCACTGCACAGAATTTTCAAGAACACTGTGACAGTATTTTTATTGCCTCAACTTTACGGTTGATGCTGCTTCTTCAAAGAAACCTAAAATGACAGAAAGTCTGTGTGATTGTGTCAAAGTATCAAGCATAGTTTGAGTGGGAAATGCAGAATGCTAATTATAATTACTAGATGTGAAATTTATTTTATGCTCTAGCTCATTCTCGTAAAACCTGTGATGCAGACATTGTCAAAGCAGATGAATACAACTCCACCAGAAGTTTCTGGAGAATTTTAAGCAACACTTACACGTACACAGTATTTGAATGAGGTGCAACTCACAGGAAATGTAAGTGCTTTTATGACACACATTTTAATCTCTTTAAGCTGTTATCAAAACAACACATCAGAAACATATCAAGACTTCTCATTGTGCCTAGGCAAAGCAGGAAGTGTATATTACTAATACCACATCCTCATCCCCAGAGACAAGCAAAACACTGAGAAAAAAAAACAACAAAGAATCTAGAGCTAGCCTTGCTTGAGGGAGGGTGCTGATGGGGAAGGGATTGGACAGCATGACCTCCTAATGTCTATTCAGTCCCAATTTATTCTATGATTTTTATGCCATTTCAGTGCTATAACTGAGATAGCATGCCACATGTCAAAGAGGAAAAAAGCAGCCAAACAAAAAACCATCACAAAAGAAAGGGCCTTTCAAATTTAAGTGAGCATATAAATAAAAAGTTCATCCTGACATCAACATCAAGAACACTGTTCAGAACAAAACTAGTTTTCGTCTCACTATGGCCAGAAGGAAGAGTGCAAAAATGAGCTATTGTCACTCCACTGAAAATTATACCAATGTATTGTTCCTTCTAAAGCAGCAAACACTGCCTTCAAGCAAAACAACGGAAGTTCAAGTATTGTGAAGTCTGGATATAATACAAAATACTAACATTTGTTCAGAGAATTAACTGCTTTTATTTTCTACCACACAGGCTTGAAATATTACACTTCTTTATTTCATTTTATTTAAACACAGATTCTATTATTTATATTCTGTGTATATCAAATAATTGATAAATATTTCATGCAATATTATGCTTAATTTTTTTTTAAATCTCTCTCTCATTCAAAATAAATGAAGAAGGTTCATAAGTGTGGTTGAAGAAACGGATTTCATACCCATCATAAAAATTGACAGCATATTTAAATGACTATAATTCAGCAGTAAGAATTTTAAATAATCACTACAAGGACAGTCATCCAGATATCTTGTAGGCTGAATTAATTGTTTCCCTCACTTGTTTAAAAAAACCCCAAACCTTAACAGTGGCAGAACAGAACTTTCTAAACATTTAATGTTGCCGGATTTTTGTTATTATTTTTAAGACAGTTTTATTGTCTTTGAGAGATGCAACCTTGGCCAGATTAAACACAGTATATGTAGGAAGGTTTCACAGGCAAAATTTATCAGAAAAGCCATTAACCATCAGTAAGCCACCACTTCCTCACCAAAAACCCCCCCAAACAAACAAATAAAACCCAACAAAAATTAAAAACAAATAAAAAGACAAGTTAATAATCTCCCTACAGGACATCTGCAGGGTAACCACCGGGAATGTCTGAAGTGCCTTAAACACTCCATTCAAAAAGACTTAACTGCCATCTAGTGGCTCAGTAGGCCATGTCTTTAAGATGCCTGCCTCTAATTAAACTCTTCCCCTATGCCTAGTATTTCTGCTTGCATCCTCATCCTTTCTTCACTGTCTAAGAAATTCCAGAATTATTAGAAGACAGTTTTTGAATCACCAAGTTCAGTTAAGAGTCATATAGGAAGAAGAGCAGACTGGAGCAGATGATCTCTGTTTAAATTATACTGAGATGTCAACTCAGAAGACCCATGTTTAATGAACTCATTTACAGTCGGAGAACATGAAAAGTCTATTACTGCTCATGAGATTTTCTAAAAACAAATGAAAAAGAAACTCAAAAGTTGAAGCATATTTAAACTGAAGAGTCCTAACACTAACTGTCAAAGACAGATTTCCATGAATAAAAATGGAAACTTCTGTATAAGAACTATATTTCATGACCATAAAAAGACGGTATACCTCATCTGAACTTCTGTCCTGGAGTGAAGTTGAACAGAAGTCAGACTCTCCTTTACTGACAGAACAAAATGCTCTGCATTTCAGCAGTTCCTATGACCCCACCAGTAAAGTCTTGCCAGATGTCTGTCATCTCATTTCACACAGACTTTGTTTCCTTTCTGTTCATTTTTGATAAAGAATAATTTGTTCTCAAGGCCAGTAAGCAAACACTACCTGCCTACTTATGCTTCCTTATATGTATCTGATTTAAACTAAGATATCCCAATTCTAACACTTCAAATTGGACTTCTGTTAGAATACAAATTCCCGCGCATTACATATTGCAAGCCTGACTATTTTTTGCACAAAATAATCAAAACCAATTTATACTTCTTTAATTTTTTTAGAATTTTTGTGTTTTTTGGTGATTGGAGTATGCTAGACTGATGCGCCCGATGTCGCAGGAAGTTTACATTGATACAATTCTCCTTAAAACAGTGTATTAAATTCTATTTCCCAGGACAGGAATCATCAGTTAGCTGTTGTATTTACTTTGAAAAATGAAATAGGTTCATTCTTGGCTACCATGTGATTCATAAAGAGAAGTTCCAAAACAGTTTCATATCCTTCGTGCCACTTCCATGCTCTTCTCTTTCTTTCTTCAATGAGACAACTGATTATAGTAAATCCTTTTGAATACATCATATATTTTTGTTCATTTTTACCCAACAGTGTATCTTTAGCCATCATACTTTCACAGGAAAAGAATTATCTCAGAACTGTTCAGGGAAAGTTTGAAGATGGAATTTCTAAATTAGGACACTGAATTTTTTTTCTTTCTCCCTCACTAAAGTTCAGCCTAACAAAGCTTCCTCTGTTCATACTAGAAGACTAAGCAGACATCATTGCTCTTCTTTGACATTTCAAAACCAGGATTTGAAATGGCTGACATTTTTTATTTTTCTTGTTTACCAATTCCCACACTAAAACAAATACAATTAAAAAAATGGGAGCTAGGAGCTGTAAGTTTTCAAATTTTTGTATTAAAATAGCAGTTTTAAAAGCTTTAGAAAATTATGCCAAAAATTACAAAGTTTATGTCTAACATGGTAAAGATAAGGAAATGTGTTGGATATATTAAAAATCTTCAGATTGCAAGAAAGTATAGAATTCAGGCTCTGCTACCTGTGGTTTTAATTTAGAATATTCTGAATCTTTTTATTAAATGTTTATCATAAGCAAGATAATTTATTGGCATCATGATATATTTGTATTTTTTACATGTCAATATCAACCATCTTCAATTATTTTGATAGCATTTAGAAAAAGTCTTTCCCAGGGGTGGGAGAGGGAAGAAGCCTGTAAGTAGACGAAGTTGATCAGTTTCCAATTTCACATTAGGGTTGCCTTCCTCTGCCATGGATTGAAATAAATATATAAATAAATACTGTTTGGTTAACTTCAGTCAATACTTGCTTTCTTCAGAAAGAAGAAATAGGGAGATAAAGCGGAAGAAAAGGAGGAAGGAAAGGAGGAAGGAAAGGAGGAAGGAAAGGAGGAAGGAAAGGAGGAAGGAAAGGAGGAAGGAAAGGAGGAAGGAAGAAAAGGAGGAAGAAAGAAAAGGAGGAAGAAAGAAAAGGAGGAAGAAAGAAAAGGAGGAAGAAAGAAAAGGAGGAAGAAAGAAAAGGAGGAAGAAAAGAAAAGAGGCTTGATCTCTAATAGAAACATTTCATAGGATTTCATCACTTAAAAAAAATATAAGTAGCACCAAGATTTGTCTGATTGCAGCAAAGGGCTTATCCACAAGCATGATGAAAAAAGTTAATGTCACCATTCTACTTTCTAGATGTTTTTATAGATCAATACAGATAAATATTGATAGGTAGTACACACTCAGCTGTTTGGGGATCTACAAAAAAAGTTTTGAACATACAAAAACCTTTCATCCACATACAGCTCCTCCAACTAAACTTCCACTCTGATTTTGAAAACAAACCAGAATGAGGGTGAGCTAATACAGAAAAAACTCAAAATGATTTTCTGCAAGAGAGGTGGTTATGCATTCAAAACAGTTACTTCTGCTCTTCCCTGGTGAATAATGGTACACAGTGGAAGAAGTTCATATTTCTGTCACAGGAGATCAGCACCCAGCAAGGGGGATGGCAAACTTACAACACTAGCAAGTGAAATTCTGCAATTGGAAAACATGATAGGCTAGTGAATAATAAATACCAAAAATCACAAATAAAAACCAACCCTAACCTGAAGTAAATGGTGGGGTTTTTTAAGCAATCAAACATTGCTCTAATGTTGCTGGTTAAACTTCATTCTCAAAACAAAATAACCAGTTTCTTTTACGTAAAGTACCTACACATTCACAAAATTATTTCCACTCCTTACATTTCAGGCAAAGTGATTTTTAAAAATATAGGTACATTTGTGTAATAAATTAAAATCAGAGACAGATTTAATATGTTTCTGACATGGAATACCTTTCTAGAAGTACAGGAAAAAGCTCTTTTTTTTACATGAAATAATGTAAAGAACTGTTACTGGAACCTGGGTGGCTGAAATATTAAAATAGGGTGGGACAAATATATTTTAGTTGAAACTGAAAATATTCTAGTGTAGAATGATTTTGTGTATTGTTTTAATTAATGAGCTCTATTTTTTTGAATGTTCTTAAGCAGAAGAATTCAGGTAATCGATTAGAAGAAATCCTTTAATGTTTGGGAAGACAAAAGTCATGAAGGTAACCACAATTTTTCCTTCCTTTTCACAACTTTCACAACAATTCAATAGTTGTTTGATAAAACAAAATCTGAAGTTCTTCAGCTCCACCAAACTGCACCCCATTGAAAGAAGAACATAACATGAATGATGAAATAAAAAAATTCAGACCATTTTTATGTTGAACAAGCTCAACGTTCAACCCAGACTACATCTCCACTGCAGCAGTATTGTGTCATCTCCTTTTGAAGTCCAGCACTCTAAAAGTGTTCACCTACTCCTTATAAGCTTCAGTGGAGAAATAAAAATCTCCAGCTCTGTTAGTTACACAAACTTTTGTAGATTATGTAGCCAGATTTTTGATAGCTATTCCTTAGTATAACCATCGGAGCTCCAGAACCAACTGTTAACTTACTTTTGAGAGAAGTGAACAATAACAATTTTTAAAAAATCACTTTAGGCAGGCAGGAACCTTGACTCTCCATAGCCAGACACACTATGGAGTGTGTAAGTATTTTGAAATAAAAATTCAGAAATAAAAAAAAAAAAAAAAAAAGGCAAAAATTCCTGAAGTACTGTCTTTTCCCAGTCTTTTTACAAAACAGTAGATAAAACACTTCTGTTAGAAGCCTACCTGTACCTGCTGAACATCATCTATGCATCGTGTCTCTGCTTCTTGGGCAGTAGATTTCAACTCTGAATTTGGAAAAAACATACAGATTTTAAACGTGCTATATAAATAAAATATCACTGCTCTTTCAAAATACATATTACAAATTTCATGAAAATAAAACTTGAAGTGCCCCACTTTCCAAATTATCCACCTAAAAATTATTGAGCAGGTTGTATGTGTTAATAAGGCCAGCCTGATCTCAGTTTGCCATGTATTTGTTATTACTCAACATTAAATGCTATTATCTTAAAAGTGTAGAACATAGAACTTGAAAGATGTCCATTTTGATTGTCAAAACTTCTGACTTGAAGAAAATAGTTACTCGTGGCTCTATTATATACATTCTGTAGAAGGACAAGGACAAGTTCTCATGCTTGTTCTTCCAATATGTTCTCATTAAGAAGTCTTTCTCTCCTTAAGGCCTAGAGACTGTGTCAGTTCACAAAAGGGCAAAAGAACCTGGGAGCAGGATGGTGACTGCTGCAAGCTCTGTTGTCTTCTTCATAGCCTGCTATGGTGCTCCTCTGCCCCACCATCAATTTTTTAGATCTCCACCACAGGATAGATAGAGATACAGATCTAAACTCACATTCTAGAAGTGTGCTTGAATGTAACTGGTCTCACTACTGCAAATACATTTTGAGAAACCTCAGTTTCATCCTAGCTTTATTTTTCACTCTCTACAGCAACTCATCCTTACAAAGGGATGGTATGGGACTCAGTTACTGTGTACGTGTCCAGTCAGAGCTTCCCAGAGCTGGGGACATTCAAGCCAAGATCACAAAACTAATTCTTGACATTTGTACTGAATTCCATACCCTCTCTTTTAGGCACAAACCCAGCATTAATTTGACTTTGTGAATTTTGACAACATTATTCATTTACACTGAAAAATGAAAGAGCTGTACCTCATTCTAGTTAGGTCTTCAAGTGTTTTCTATTTTGGACTAACTAATGAGAATCGTAAGGAACATCTAAACATTCCTTCACTTAATTACTGTCTTTAAATGGTGAAAAAAAATTGTGAGATCTTTGTTTTATCAAATTATCTGGAAAAGAACCTTTTTTGGCTAAACATAGCTCAACTGATTTGCAAAACCAGGAAAACTTCACTAGTATTTGGACACTGGTGAGCTCCCCAGGCCCTTTGAACATAACTGTAGATTTCTCTGTGGTTGAGAGAGACTTCAAGATTAATTTAATCTTCTGACATAGCAGGTTTTATTCTTTCCTAATGTTCTAGTACTAGACAAGACATGTACAAATACTAAGAAAGTAATATTTCTGTTATGCAAATTGGCAATATATTTGTCAATATTTTAAAATTTCACAAAATTGCCTAGCCTAGTTTTACTTCAGATCGCTTTCGTTCTACAAAGTTTTCTAAATACAAGCTGAGTTCAGGGTAATATGGACAATTAATTTTAAGACTAGTTTGCCAAAATTCACCAAATATAATCTATTTGCAGCAAACCGACAGGGTTTTTTCTTTGTTAAGCAAATTAAAAACAAACAAACAAAAAAACCCACTAAAACCAAACCAAAGAAAAAAAAACCACAACCAAAACCAAACACCAACACCACAACTGAAAAGCAAACAAACAAAAAACCCCAAAGAAAACAGTTAAGGAAAGGAAAAAAGTGTTACATGACAAATGAAACATTCCCTTTAACCCAACATTACATTTTCCACCTCATTTTTCATAAAACATAGGAAATAAAGGTCCGGTAAAGACTAGTGAAATGTGGTTTTGGCATAAATACGTGCTGACTTGAACCCAAATTCATATTAGGTATTTTCACATTTCCGTTTTTAATAGTCAACCTAAAAAAAGAATTTGAAACTTTAAACAAACTAAAAAAAGTTTTTTAAAAATTAAAAATCCAATCAACCTGATAAAAAAAAAAAACAACAACAAACGAAAAAGCCCCTATGACTCAATAGCCTTTTCCTCACACCCAAAAACATTCCACATGACAACAAAACTATTCAACATATACTAAACAGATGACTATTTTCCTAATATTGGCACAAATTACCAAAGACCTTGCAATTTCCCTCTTGAAGGTCTATTACTGTCTGCATGCTAATATGTGTAATAAAAATAAAAACTATACGTCAAATATCTTGCTACATTCATCTCTTAATAGGTTTATCTAATATCTTTGGGGTTTTGTTCTTTTTTAAACAACTGATCTAATTTTAATATTGTATCTGTTTAATACATGCGACAATAATTACTTACAATGCAAAATATGTACTCTGCACAAAATGATTTAAATCCTTGAAGAAATAATTGCAGCCCACACCTTTCAAAGGTACATATACATAAGATAATTTAGTTACAAATCTTGGGGAAGGTGTTCATACTCCATGCTTTACATGAAACATCACTTACCTCCAGATTCTTCCACCGAGCAAGCGTGCAAAGAATCAAACAAAAAGTTAAATTATTTATCTCCCTAAATTTTATTCAGAGCAATTATAATGTTGCCTTTTCACTCCATGCCCTAATTCACACCGAAAAGTAACATTTCAATATCTTTGAGAACTATTTATGTTCCATTTAGAAATAGTCACAATACAGAATTTCCCATTTTACTTTGTTAATTCTGTTTTCATAATATTTTTGCAGTTTTTTGGGTGGTTGATACAAGGAGCAGACAAGTCAAATCTTAAATACAACAACATAGGGTGGGAAAAATCCATGCATAAAAGGAATAGATTTAAAAATTATTAGGTTTATCTTTTTGTAGAAAAACTCTTCCAAATTGGTAAAAATTGCAAAGACTCTTTCCTTTTCAAACTATTCTATGTAACCAATCCTCTTCTAGATTTTAGAGCAACAAAACTGTTGTTGGTTTGCATCAGCCTGTGTCGGGCTATGCCCTAGAAGTAAAATAATAAAATTTCCATCCTTTTATTTTTCCAATGCAAAGTACTTTCACAAGTACTCCAATCCACTAGGTACCTCTTCATGTTGAGAAACAACCTGCTCTCTCCGAGTACATGCAAGTCCTCTACCACCTATGACAGCACTTTAAATGAAAACAGCATAAAATACTAGAACATTAGTCAAACACTATTAGCCCAATGTTCCAACAGTGCAGCTTTCCACACTTTGAATTGCACCAGAGGGATAGATACAAAAAATGTTTCGTGGCCCACTAATACAGCTGCTTTGGTAAAAGCCACGGTGTAAACAGAATAATATATCAGTATTGTATTTTTATTGGTGTCCTTTATTTTGCTTGTGAACACTGGAATAAGTGATACCACTAAAACTGAAGTGTTGCTATGATAAATGGTGGCCATTTTGCTCATGTTCCAGAGGAAGCAGTAGAGAAGTTCCAAAGAGAAGCAGATCTGGAATTCAGTCCACCCAAAGCCTACAAACTTTACAAAGAGATCTGTTGAAATAACGACTTAATTCTTCACATGTGAGCAATGAAAAAAGAAGTGGAAGGAAATGGAAAATTTGAGAACTCCCAGCTTCTCTCCATGGAGGACATGGAGATGAATGCAGCCTGAAATTGTTGAGAGCCATTGAATGCTAAACTAATGCAAAACTAAGCCTCCAAGAACCTGTGGTATTTACCCATCAACACTACTAACACAAAGCAGGGTTTAAATTCTCTTCTAAATTTCTATGTAAGCTGCAAGGGGTTTTGTTTTGTTTTAATTCTCAGCTTAAAAAAAGCTTTTAATGAGTGTGCAGAAGATTTCAGAAATTTGGCTGGTAGAGTAACCTCAAATAATTTTTAAAAAGCTGGCTTTGTACCCAAGACCTCAACTGTTTTTTCAGATACACTTTTCCCCTGTCAGCAGCAAACTGCTGAATCCACAATGGAATACCTTGCACCAATCTTGTAACTTTCAGTATACCACCTCCTGAAGTTTTTTGTATTTTTAAGAAGAGTATCCATATTTCATGGCTCTGAAAGTATGTAAACTGGAAAAGAACAAAGGTTATGACACCTGCTAAGATCCATCACAGATGCCAGGAGCACATCTTGGTTGTTAACAAAAAGCATGCATTTTTGCTCAACAGTTTTATTAGATTCACACTACCTACTATCAAAATATGTAGCAGTTAAGATATTCAGTTTATATCTTGGATTCTAAGAAATAGCAGCTTTCTCTCTCTTTTAAAGTATGATTAAAGCTATACAAATAAATTGTCTGTGTCCAAGAACTATACCTTCTGTAATTTTGAGTCTTTGTTCTTCATCTGGAGGTTTGGGTGGGGGCCACACAGGTGGAATTTTACGCGGAAAGTTTCCTTCGATGTAATCTGATGAATGTGTGGGTTGGTTAACTGCAGCCCAAGTATAAAGCTGGTCTTGCTGTGGTTTTTAAAAGAGGTGGGGGAAAAAAAAAAAGATTGAGAAGCTCATATAAAAGAAAAAAAAAAAAAGCTCAAAATATCAAAGCATTATTTTTCAACACAAACAGCTCAATATTCACCCCTATAGTAAGGCAGACTTGTTTGTTGCTCTTCTTCTATATTAAAAAAGATTGATATTTCAGTTTTGGAATTGCCTCTACTATAGATAGTAAAGATTCAGTTATCTACAGCATGATGAGGTGATAAAACACAGTGCAGCACGTTTTTGAGCATGAAAAATTCTTTGTCACTTCTTTCCTTTGAGAGATAACAGGTTCTGGTTATGTCCATTATGACCATACTTCTTCACACGTGACTAATTTATAGGCTACAGAAAAATAGTTTAGTCCAGTCTCTGTAATCTTTTTACACCAAATGCACAAGCAAGAAAAAGAAGCAGGATTATTTTAGCATAAAAGAAGGCATTCTTTGCACCCCTGCTTTTGTCATTCACGTTTCCATATTCATAGAAAGGCAGGTAAAAAGGTGGGTTTGCTTTTTGAATAAACTTCTTAAAAACAACAAACAGTTAAAAGTAATACCAATCCTCTGGGCACAAGTCAGATGATAAACTTACTACTCAACAGCTTTGAGTTTGATTCACTTACTAAAGGCAGGAGACATCCAGACTGTCTGATGAAAATTACGTCAAACTCATGCTTGAAGCCAAGAAAGATTTTAGCTGACCACAATTCCAGAGTCATTCTTGTGACTCCCAGAATATAACATGCACAACTTGTGATTAAAGCTTTCTAATACAGTAAACACTATAGAGATTAATCACAGCAACATCCGGAAGTATGCAAATATTGTAGTAAAAAACTGGGAAAAAAATTAAGTCACGGGATGAAAATACAGTCATTTCACACACTAGTATCTACTTACAGAGATCATGTTCATTGCACTTCATTCGTATATGTTTGTACTGTTGCATATTACATTTTTAGATTATTTTAAATTTATTTTTACACAAATAATAAGCATTGAAGAGACATGCAGAGGGAAGAGCAAAATAATTTAGCACTTTTTTAGGGATAATCACTACCCCCTTGACTCAGCTTCCTCTTGTTTGTGAAAAGCGTGATAACTTTCTATTGAGAGAGACTCAGAACAGACAAATACTGGTTATAAAGAAAAACATTCCTCAGTCAGAGTCAAAGGAAGCTCACCAGATCTTTTCAATATGAAAACATCGCAAAAATCCAGCCACATACACAGACCTTAGATAAAGGTAAAAATAAATTGATAAGAAGCTTAATCCAAAAATCCATCCAGTTCTCTACACAGCCCCAAACTGTGTGCTACTTGAAAACCCTGTCCTTTGTTCATTTTGCTCATTATTGCATTTGAACATCCAAGCAGCCTTTCTTAGCACAGTTCTTTCAATAACTTAATACTTTCCCTTAATTTAATTCTGGTGTTTGTTTAGGGGATATGCATTTGTGGGTTTCAGCATCATTTCCATTACTGTCCATCCTCTGTGAAGAAAAAATGCTGGATTTTGCTACTTGTCTTGTTCCTGCACCATCCAAATCACAAAAATAAAGAGGAAGGTAAGATTCAAGTCAAGGTAAAGCAGAATTTTTTTTTTTTCCCACTCTACTACCTTACACAGTCCAGGGAACACAGGGGAAAACAAGCTCTGCAGAGGGTTAGCTGGGTAGGCACAGTCAATTTTCAGTGGGATTACATGGAGGGTTAAAGGGTGATAAAACAGAAGACAATAGACTGTAGATAATACTGACATAGCATGAACCACAAAGACAGTTAATAGGTCCTGAGCAAGATATTTCACCATACAAGTTCTTGAAATGTACATTACAATCATTTAATATTCTTTTAAAGTATGACTAGTCTACCTCTATTAAATATACTAAAAAACCCATGGCATGTCTCAGAATTATTATACAGCTGAGATATGTTATGAGGATAATAAAATACCAGGTACCTATGCTATTCCTGATATAATTTACAGCATATGAACTATAAACAGTTATAAATTAAGACATCACACAACTCCATAACCAGCCTGTAACCTAGCATGGGAGATCTGTTTGTGAGAATAAAAGACAGTATTTTTGGTATGTGGTGTTCTTTCTTTTGGGATTCTTTGAATTCACTATTCAACATAAAGGAGGAGGATGGATTAGAGACATCACGTAACACAAATACAAAGAGGTAAACATAAATTTGCAAAAATGCCTTGAAGAGACTTGCACAATACCCAAAATGTATCCATGTTCAGCATATAAACAAAATATTTAACAGCTACATTCAGACTACTTTCAAACTTACAAACATAATTGAAAAAATGAGAAACCTTTCTCATTTCTCAAGACAGAAAGGCAGCCAGAAGTTCTGGACTTTCAGTTGATAGCTCATAAATTACACTTAACATGGGAAAAAAATTAACCCCATCTCCACTTTTGTGCCCTGCACAAGAAATTTGAATGTCTTAATTTCTATTCACAGAAGATACTGTCCAAAATCTAATCCTTTTTACCTTTTGTCTCTAGCTAATGTACTAAACTCACTTCTCCTTCTGCAAATCCGATAATGCCATAAACAAGCATGACTATTAGAATATTTTGAAGATATATGCAGCCCATTCTATGATGATGAGGTGCTATTCAAGCAAAAGAAATTAAATTATCCAAATACCCCCCCCAACCCAGATTTGCTTTGATCATTAATAACTGTAATACAAGCACCCACAAACCTGGATTTCCACATCCATTTTTTTTCCTTTAATCGTTTCATTTCAGAGGCAATTTTTACTAGATATAATTCTAAGTACAGCCAGTGAATATTCTTACCGTGATCCATCTTTGATTACATCTGGAATTTCCACTTCATCTTGCTCAGGCTCCACTAGTCAGCATTTAAAGCTCTTCTTTTGAGGAAAAATATATATATGTATATATATAAAAAATAATATATATACATGTCCTTGCAAAGAATGATCCCAGTCTTATTTATTCAGACTGATTTCTGGGTGGGCATTAAAAGCTTAAAGCTGTCTGAGTCCAGTGCACTGAACATGATGTCAAGAAGAGTTCTTGTTTCCAAACATCCTTACACAGCACTTTCCACCGGTTCTTACAACTGCAGAGCATTTTGCACATGGGCGAGGCAAACTGCCTGCAGGATCTGATGTATGTAATCAATAGACACTTTACCACTCATAGATGCAAGCGTTTACAATAGAGTCACAGAGAGTCAGGTCTGTAGTTTAACTCACTCTCTCCTGAGCCAGGTCTCAGCAGGCACAAAGAATGGCTTTCTGTAACAAATTTACACTCTCAGGTACTACGGTGTCATATTTCAGTTGCAAATTATATTAAATATGAATTATGCTCCTTCACTACTTCAGCTAAAGATAGGCCTTCCTGCTGATCTTTAAAGATGGGAGCCAATGCTGTAAGCTCCTCAAAGTAAGATCCTTTAGCAAATGACAAATGGAAAGAGGTTGGGGAATCCAAAACTAGAGCCCATGAGCTAGACCTGCAGCCAATGTCAGCAGGCATACTGGTGGACCTTGAGCTTTCAGAAAAGGGGTCACAGATGTTTCACACAGAAATCCCAGGTTTGTTCCCCAGGCCACAGACTGCATTAGAGGTCAGTGTGTCCCCCACTGTAGGAATAAGATGTTCAACCTTGAATCTATGGTTTTGGCAGCTGTTTCACTTCTGGAGATATTTTCTCCTGTAATACGACTTTACACTTAATTCCACTTCATGGGGGTTTTTTTCAACTCTTTAGCTGCTTCCAGTTTGAAGGACTGTCACGGTTTAACCGTGCCCAAACCAGGACAAGGACAAAGATAGTGAAAAATACATTTAAGAGAGGTACAAAAGATGGAACTGGAACAGCAATAAATGCATACACATCTGTCCACACTGGCTGCAAAATCATTTTGCTACGAATTATCAATTGTGCGAATGAGAGAATCAAGGGGTAAACATCTGACCAGAGTATTTTGAAATTTCTCATGGAAAAAAAAAAAAAAAAAAGTCCGTCAGACCACGTATGGTGAGATGGGAGGGAAAGGTGGGGCAGTACAGAAACACACTGCTATCAGCCTCTGCTCTTCAGCTCAGCAGAGCAGTAGATGGAGAAGTGCATTAGCACCTCCCTGAGTGCTCGTATTAAACCATGATGGAATCAGGCCTTAACCTGCAATAATAAAATTGCACTCACTAGAGCCCCAAACATTCAAAATAATCCTGATGAGGGCAGGAGGGTTGGCATGTCTGCAGGCAGGCATAAATGGACTAGAAATAAACAGAGTAGCACTTACAAGAAGGTTGCTACTCATCAAATCAGTCTGAATGTGGACAGTCTTCCAACAGGAAGAGGTGGAGGAGTGGGGAGAGGAAAAACTACAGCTGCATTTAAGATGAAACTAGATAAACTCATAGAAGAATTAGTTTCTTGCACTTGGGATAACGAGGGGTCAGACTCCATGACTCAGGCAGAATTTTCCAGGCTAAGAATTCCAGAGAGCTTTTTTCATACTTGTATAAAACTTCTTATCATTTAGACTGTTTCAAGTGCGTGGAAGGAAGCATTTTTTCCATTCAGGGAGTTTAATCTTTCTAATATACTGTGTGTACAACCTCTAAAATAAAAGAAAGCCAACTGAGTGCTCCCACTGTATATAAATAGTTTATTGGACAAGCAAGGGTTTAGTTCAAGAAATTAGAGCCTGACTATCTCAAAATGCTCTTATCAGCAGAAGACTGTTTTATTTTAAGCAGCTTTTAAAATAAATAAATCAATACTATCACGAATGGGGAAAGTGGTTTACTTTTTGAGGAGAGGTTCAGTAAAAATGATCTGTTTGACCACTGACAGAACCAGAGCAGTGATTAAACATGGCTCTCAGCTTGTGGTACCTTTGGCTGTACTGGTAAGCACAGATGCCTTCCAAGACTGAAATACAGCAAGTCAGTCACACAACTGTAATATATGGCTCAAGTAGCACTTTATCCTCATGAACCAAGTATAATGAATGAGCATTTTGAGTGTTTCTTTTCAGAAAACTGATGGGCCTCAACAACTCATTTAAAAACACTTCAAAAACCCATGAAACATTTCTTTCCCATGAAATGACTTCAATCTCCTCAACAAAACAGAAGAAACTCGCTTGATCCTATCAAACCTTCCTCAGGACTCATAATATTCTGAGTATATGAGATGCCAACAGTCACCTAGTCAGGGTTTTCATGGGGAAAGGAAGTTAGGAAACTGAAAAGGCTGAACTGGTGAGCTTACAATAAACTTTCCTTGGAAGTGAGAATAGTGGTTAGCCTTTTATGAAACAAAAGAACTTCAATTTCTAGTCTCCTTACACATCCAGCTTCAAGTGCCACTTAGAATGCCACATCCCAAGACCACTAGGCTATTAGCTGTTACTTAGAACACCTGATGATGTGTGATTTCTCATTCACTTTCTCCAGAAATAATAAACTGAGGCAAGAAGTTTTCCATCTGGAGTTGCTTTCACTTACACTGACAAAGTTCTGCATTACGTTTAGCTTCTGACAAATCTGAATTTCCCATATAAGGTGGTTTTTTTCCATATTCTCCTGTTTTTCCAGGTTTCTTCTCTATTCCATTTGAAAAGGTAATAATTATTACTGTAACAACTTTCTCTTGAAAACAGAGACATGTAACAGACAAATTCATATCTCTGTATTCTTGATTCCAAGCTAGAAAAAGACATTCAGTTATGACTGTCGTTCCTAAGAAAGTAAACTGAAATGTAGGGAAAGTCAAGAGATAGAAAGATCTCTTGAGGTGAGAGGATGACCACCACCTTCACCATACACACAATGGTTATGAAAGTTTAAACAGGTGGTGAAAACTTAACATCCAGTGTCTGCCACTCAAAGCTGTTCTTTAGCATAACACCCAAGTATGTTCTCTACAAGATGAAGAATTAAAACCTAACACGAACCTACATATAAAATACCCCAGCTGAAAGTGTATAGAGTAGCAGCACCACATATAACTGGAAAGGAGAAAGAAAAAAAGAGAAGGCTA
The DNA here is from genome assembly GCA_038090715.1 of Florisuga fusca. Lineage (NCBI taxonomy): Eukaryota > Metazoa > Chordata > Aves > Apodiformes > Trochilidae > Florisuga > Florisuga fusca. The sequence goes on from JAAWXA010000011.1 coordinate 9,658,716, forward strand.
CAAGTCTGCAGAGCCAGACATAACTGGAAAACAAATACCCAATTACAATTAAGAAAAAAGGAAACAGGGAAACAGAGTAACAAGAATCCTTCAGACCAGTGATCATCCAACTGTTTCCATATAACTACTTTCAGGGATATTCAGCTGTTTACCACAAAAGACAAAGTAACACAAAGATGCTTGGGCAATGGAAAAGGAAGGAGAGACATGAGTGCTTTGATTTAGCCAGACTCAAGCTCCATGATAACAGTAGATTAAGGATTTATTTTCTCTGCTCCATTTCACAATTTTCACTTTCTAACTTTTAAAAAGTCTTCCTTGCTACTGATCCCCAGTAGAGTGCCATGACAAATTTCATAACAATCTTGCACATGTTATTTGCAAGCCTTGGAAATATACCTGAAGAAATGCTTCATTGTTGCCAGCTTAGTGCTGCAGTTTGGAAGATAAATTTTCCTAGGTAAACTAAATTCTTGGGAAGGCTGCTCTTTAGAAACTGATCACTGGTGTTTTGGCTCGCCGACTTCTGAGAAAGAAGTCTGCTTGCATTCCATTAAACTACTAATTTTCTGAATGGTGTCAACACTTTAAATAAATTAAAATTAAGCAAAGCCTTCCTGTCATTAGGCTCCTCTCCCAGCTGACCTGAAAAGTCCCACCATCTGTTACTACTCAGCAGAAAGAGAGCAGTGTCTTTATTTCCTGAAAAAGCTTTTGCATCACCACAGGTGGCCAGGAGATAATAGGAAAAAAGCTATTTTTACAGCATATCCCATTGATGCTGTCTGGCTCTCTGCTTCCTTGTTGGAAGCATTATTTCAGAAACAGATGACAACCTCGTCCTGCATCATAGCTACAGACTGGACATAGGGCAGTCCCCATGTACAAATTCACATTGTAACACAGTAAAGAAAGCCACCTTCCAGAAGATGTCCCTGGATCTCTCTCACTACAAAATATGCTGAAACAATTTACGAATCAGGGCATTAACAGCAGTACTCAACACAGTACTGGCATCCAATAAAAGCACTGAAATAGATGTGAAGAGAGCTAGCCCAACCAAAATAACACCAGAAACAAAGAAAAAACAAAAGCATAGTGTGCATTCAGATACATATGGAAAAAGATATTGCTTGTAAGTGCCATGTGAAAAAAGTAGTTGTTGGACCCATCAGTGGGCAATAGAGCTTGTCCACCAAACAAGGATTATAGTATGGATACACAAGTACGCTCAGTTTTCTTCTCAAAAGCATTTACAAAATGATAATATAAAGCCTGTATCACAAATTAATTTAAGTTTTCATTGATAATTACAGTATTTTAAATTATTATGCACCAACAGGTGGCTGCAAATCTTGCCTGTGGTTACATTCTTGCCAGAGATGCATGGTTTAGCCAGATCAGCCCTGTGTTTATTTTCCTCTAATAGGATAACATAATGAGTTAACATGCTAAAAAGCTTAGAACTACATCTGCATTCCAGAAATATGATTATTTAATATAATGGCAGTCACTTGGGACCGACAGAGTTTTTCAGAAAGCATTAATTTCTCATACATCATTAGGTCAGGGTACTTTTGATCAATTTGAAACTTCAGAAGTCCTCTTGAACAAGTCACAAGTGTTAAAAAGGGAAAAAATTGAAAGCCAAACAGGCAATAGTTATTCCAAAGGCAAGCAGTTCTTCAGAGAACATTATTTGAATAGGCTTCTGCTAATCTATCTTTCTCTAAATTGCACATACACTTGCTTGGTCCTTTTCTTAAAAGAAAAATATTTTTCAGAACACTCTTCTTCTTTTATAAAATGCTAGCAGAAGAATGGAAGGCTGTAAAGATAGCCTGACAAGTAAGAGGTCGTGACATCCATGAGGTCATAATTAGCAGCCTTTCCAGAGGACAGAAAACTAGGAAAAAAGGTATCACGTTTCCAGGCATTGAATCTGCCATTGTACATTTACTTACTCTTTAAGATACTCTGTACATTATAAGAGAAGGCAGGAAGAGCTATAGTGAAAGCTGCTTCTGCTTTTCAACATCTTAAACATTCCAACCCTGTCTACTTCTCTTACTTTTAAATTTTGTTAAACTGTTATTTTTCAGAGTAATATTTTTTTCTGGGCATCTGTCACAATCTGTTTTGAAAGAAGTAATTAACAAAATGGACCAAAATACAACATCTTAAAACAGTTCTTAAAACAGTTTTCAAATTTCCTTCCTTTGGGCTATGATTTGAAATTTGACAGAAATATTAGAGATACTGCAGGAATGAGCCATTTCCAATCTTCTTTAAAATCTATTCGAAGTCTGCCCAATCTACAAGCCTCTTAAAACTAGACACCACCCTCAGCATAAATGAGATGACATCTGCTCATTCGCTTAAGTTTACTGCTTTCATTGGGTATTTGCTGGTCCTTCCTGTTTGCCATATACCAACAAAGGAGCAAGCATCATGTCCACAAGGTTTAATCTAACCCAGAAACACAAGTACTAAAAAATAAATTTAAACTGGCTTCCAGGAGCCATTACAATACTGACCCAAGAAACTGAGAGCTGTCAGAGTTGTCTTTACTGTTAAAACATTGCCTAATTACACTCAGTCAGCATGGAAGAGACAGAGACAGGATCCAATGAGAAAAGTAAAAGCTGTAGTGTACAGTTATTTCTCACACTGAAGCCTGGAGTACCTTGGGAGAAATAAAAAAAGCAGGTATCTTGTGAGCTACTGAGAAAAAAGACTCAAGATACACAGCTGTAAGAGAGGAAGAACTAAAATCTATCACTGGGCATGAGTAACAAAGATGATGAGAATGTAATTAGAGTGTGCAATCATTTCAAGAGAGCAGAGGGTTCAGCATTAGCCATGTTAATTTAATTCTCAGGAGGACATCTAGATAAAGAGATCAGAGTGAAAGAATAGGACTTCTAAATAATCTGTTTATATTCATCTCAAACTGTGAGCAATACATCATAGAGTGAACAAAACTTACTGAATTATTTTTATACGCTGTAATCTGACATCATCAAAAAACAAAGTTTATGGGACCACATTTAAGCAAAAGGGGAATAGTGGATATCACAGAATCAGAATCATTCAGGTTGGAAAGGACCTCAGAGATCATCAAGTCCACTTAATCCACTACCACTGTGGTTCCCAGACCATGGCACTGAGTGCCACATCAGTCTCTTTTTAAAAACATCCAGGGATGCAGAATCAACCACCTCTCTGGGCAGCCCATTCCAATGCCTGATCACCCTCTCTGTAAAGAATTTTTTCCTAATATCTAACCTAAACCTCCCCTGGCAGAGCTTAAGTCCATGCCCTACATGTACTTACTATATACAGTAAGTATATATATGTATATATAGTAAGTTAAAGTGCAGAAATACATATGTTCAGTCACAAAAGGAGAAAAGTTATTTAAGGAAGGATTATGGTGGAAAAAATGTTGGCAACTCTGAAAAAAACCCCCATGCCAAAGGAGTGATCTGAGGGACTATGTAAGAACAAAAACATTTTGTAAGACAAAAACATTTTGTACATTTTGTAAGACATTCAAGAGCCAGACAACATCAAAGAACAGGCAAGCACCAGAGCTGGATGTAGCAGGGATAGAGGACAATGAGGTGGCAGATGAACCTGTCTGGGACAGAATTACAGAAACTTTGTTGATGGCAATTCCAGCTGACTGAAAAGGACAGCAGCCAAACTGGAGAAAATCCAAGATGGAACTTCAGGAACGCCTGATAAAGTCTGGAGTAAGGTCAATGATGATATACCTTGTAACCCTAGATGGGCAACATCTAAGTATTACTTCAGGTTAGTCTGATTCCTCTGGCTTTGTAATCAAACATTACATCAACATTAAAATCCTGTTCTAATGATTTAAAAAACCTGAAACAAACTAAACAAACAACGAAAAAGAAAGCCTAAACAAGAAAAAAGCAAAGCACAGACTTGGAGATTTCAGAGGGTACTTGAGTCACAGATCTTTTTTAAGACAAAATCACCCTAAGCTTTTCACATTAACTGTAAGTTGTTTCATTTCCTTACATAACTATCAGCTTTTATTTCAAGTAAGATATTTTATGCATTCACTCCACAAAGCAAGATAAGCTAGCAGAAGCCCAGGTTTGCAGTTCTTGGCCACTAGACTTTATGCTGCAAGTTCTAAATATTTTAACCCCTTGTTGGGCATGTAATAAACGCACGGGTCAGTGCTCCTGGACTGTGTTCAACAAGGCTGAGGCAGAAACATGTTCCCAAACTCAGCAGCAGCAGATCTCACATTTGTGCCATGTAAAATTCATTTGAGATCTTGGTGTTCAAGACAGATGAAAGCATCTTTGAAGCAGGACACACTGCTAGTTGAATACACACCATTTCTGACATTGTTTTACAGGAGCATGAGTTATTTAAGGGATATAGAAAATGGTAACAGAGCATTTGTGGCTTACTGATAGTCCAATCCAAACCAAGCTCTCTGATAAGCCAGCAATATCTTAAACTGCTGACACTGTCCACTTGGCACTAGGCCAACCTACTCTTTCTTTTCAGAAAGTCCATCCTGTTGGATATCATCAATGGAAGTTATCTAGAATAATCCTCTCACTCATACAAAGTGTGGTATGACAGTTAACAAAAGTCTCTTCTGCTGCTTTGCGATCTTTTAATTGGATAAAATCTGTTTATAAGTGAGGAGAAAAATTTTTATAGAAAAGACTACTGTATTTAGTACTCCAAAGAAAGAGAGATTAATTGAATATATGTTAAAACCAGGAGAACTGAAAACATTGCCAGACTTTTTCAAGCAGCCTGAAGAAGTATGTCTTTTCCAGTAACTGTTTGAAGGCCCACACCAAGACCCTAAATCACCATCTCCCAGAGCTGCTTTTTGCTGATGCTGCTGCTCTCATTGCTCACACAGAAGCAGCTCTGCAGCACATAACATCCTGCTTTGTAGAGGCTGCAGATCTTTTTGGGCTGGAAGTCAGCTTGAAGAAGACAGAAGTTCTCTACCAGTCTGCACCACAGGAAGACTTCCATCATCCCCACGTCCCCATAGGTGAGTCAGAGCTTAAGTCAGTCCAGCAGTTCAGCTCTCTGGGATGCATTATTTCCCCAGACACCAAGATTGACAAACAGATAGACACCAGATCAGCAAAGGCACACACAGCATTCGGAAGACTTCATAAGAGAGTCTGGAGCAATAAACACCTGAAGAAAAGTACAAAGATTGGTGTCTACAGAGCCATTGTACTGTCTACTTTTTTATATGGGTCTGAATCATGGGTCACCTACTGCCACCACCTGTGACTCCTTGGGTGCTTCCATCAGTGCTGCCTCCGTACAGGCCTAAACATCCACAGGTGACTGTGTGACCAGTGTCACTGTCCCTGAAGAGGCAGGGCTCACCAGTACTGAGGCCATGCTACTGAGGCACAGCGGTGCTGGGCAGGGCACATCTCCAGGATGGAGGATCACCCCCTCCCTAAGATCGTGCTCTATGGTGAACTTCCCACAGAGCAGCCCCAAAGAGGAGATACAAGGACTCCCTAAACAATCCCTCAGCTTTGGCCATACTGACTGCCACCAGTGACCCACTCTGGCCTCCAGTCAGGAGACATGGAGACAACACCATCCATAACACTGCTGTCTCCTTTGAGAACACACAGAGCATCAGTCTGGAGGAGAAAAGACAGCACAGAAAGAACGGTGCCTTGGCTGTCCCCTCACAGGAGACTTTCTGCTGGGCCTTTTGCAGCCGCACTGCCTGTCCCGCATCGGCCTGATCAGCCACCAGCGCGCTGGCAGCAAGCCTGGGGGGAGCCCTTCTCACATCTCTGTTCTCAAAGCCAAGCCATGAATGAACGAATGAATAATGTTTAACTATAAACACTTTGAGATGGTGAGTGATGTTGTCTGAATAACCTCATTTTTGTAGTCACACTTCATTTTCCATTTAATTTCAAAAAACAGTTTGAAAATGAATAAAAAATTAAAAACAAAATAAAATAAGAAAACCCAAAGGTTGAATACTGTCAGAGTCACCATAAAATGGTACTGTAGAAAAGCCAGGTTATCTAGGGAGCTTGTTTAAGAATTAATATGACAACTTTATTTTATCTATTTTCCCTTCACCAGTTTTGCTAAACTATTCTTCAAAAAAGATGAGGAAGATTTTAAGAGTTAGAAAGACTGAAGTTTTCTCACACCTATGCCCATGATTTTTGAGTGTTTCTAGCCAAGGTTTAGCTTAATGTGTAGAATAGGGATGATCTTAACTATATCAGTAACTTATTAAGTAGATTAGTTAATATTTTTACATTATTCTGACATGAATTAGTGATTACAAAAATCCCGATTATTTTCAGTCACATAAAGTGTCAAAAATAAAACTTAATTGCAAGCGTCATAAAAATAAATTTACTGCAAAGCTTCATGGGTTGTAAAATACTATACAATAGTATTTTACATCCTAAAACTGAACTAATTAGGAAAACATCCTAATACTGAATTCATTACATATGAGGAAGGAAAAATATGCCAGATGAGGACTGCACCCCAGTGTTGTAATGGTGCTCAACCACCACCAGCAACATCACTGTGGCCAGACAGCCCAAAGACACAGATAACACTGAAGCTGGAATGCCAGCAAATTTGCACTGAGCCCTGCACAATTTGGTATCAAAAGTCTTTTCAAGGGGAAAAAAATTATCCAGGATAGACATACTTTTTGTGGTCTGTAAAGTGTTGTAACGTGCTGTTTCCTGTTATTCCTTTAATTTATATTTTTGGTGAAATAGCTATGGGATTTAAGTGTTGGCAGTCCCATAGAGTGCTTTGATTCAAACAAAAAGACTTAATGAAAACAATAGGTAAAGAACAGTATATCAGATTAATAAATGAGTTAAAAAGTTAAGAAGCCAAGTTATAGGAGAGCCTTTTAAACGTTTTTTCTGTATACAAAAGTGCACACACATGAGCTCAGAAAAATAGCTGACCATAAGGTCAAATTTCATTAAGAGGACTAAGAGAACTCTCTCAAGACTGTTGAAACATTGATAAATTGTGCCTCGCTTGGCAAAACAGACAAAAGATAACTTTTTCAGTACTTACATCAAACGTGGGTGTGCTTTTCTGGGCACTCTGATTGCATGGTTCTCTGAAGCAGTCAGTGAATGGAAGCAAAAGGCCCATGGCAATAATACGAGAACAGAGTTTTTCTGCTTCTTCTTGTGGTGCATTTTCCTGCTGGCTGAAGAGCTTTTCCAGCAGAGTTCGTCCTGCCAAGGTGATGACACAGATCAATAAGAATTTGTAAATGTCTATGGAACACCAGATTAAGGCATTACAATATGTATTGAAAATCTTAACTACTAGAAGTAAAAATATGAAATAAAAATTATAATCTGATAATATATTTCTATGTAATACTTTGAAATGATCTGTAGCCTGATTAATTAGGATATTTAAGAAAATACACATTGCATTGCCTGCAGAGCAGAGTAGGAAAAAAAATCATTAATTGCTATTGTAACATCAATTTCCTATTTATTTATATTATACAATTGTCCTGATGGGAAAACTGAGATATTATCAAGAAATAAAGTAATTTTTTCCAGGGTCTCTAATAATTTATAGAGAATACAGCCTCCCAATCTTTGGAATGAACTTTTTTTTTATTAAATATCATAAAATGATCACAGCCTTTAAGCAACTGTACTATATTTCTTTGGAGAAACCCTCAATAAAACCCTTCCCTCAGATAATTATTTTGTTTAAAACTGTAGTTAATATAGCTCCAGAGCTGCAGAGTGCTCCAATCTAAAATGTTGTACTACAAGCAGCAACTCAAAAAAGTAAAACTTTTGAGGAGTGAGAAAAGAGACTTATTTGTATTACAGGTTCAGATTCCATGATCAAAGTGTTTTCTTTGTCATCTCACCAGAGCATGGCAGGAGGGCACACACAATAGAGTATATTATGGGAGACAATGCTAGGAGTTTACATAACCTCTGTGCTGTGTGCAGTTTGACAGGAAGAGACTACAAAACCTAATTATATTGGCAGGCTGTAGTAAAATTCACAATGTCAGAGTATAAATTGCTTGATTAAGCCTTAAAATGTCAAAAGATGCCAAAGTTCAGATTTACAGGATATAAATTAAGATATGAAAAGCATCTACTGGAAGAAAAAAGGCAGACAGAGTAATAAGTTGATTTCATGTTTTAGTAGGAACTAGCTGTAAATACAATTTGTACTGAAATCAGTTTCTATCATAATTTTTTTCCACATATTTGCTGGAAGCCAAGGGTATTTTCCATATACTGCATAAGAAAGCATTTTCGTGTCATTTAAAATAGAGTAATAGTAATAATGGTAATATGTTGCTCTTTTTTTTCTTTTCAATACAAATATAAAATCTGTTTGAATATTAATTTTATTTAAAAAGTGGAATTTCCCAGGGTTTTGAATATAATACAAAGTATAATTCTTTTTAAACATCTGGGTACAACTTTAAAAGGATATTGTAACTAACATTTAGGCCAAAGTTTCTGCACGATTTCAACTTCATATGACAATAGGGCCTAAAATAAAGAATAGGAATTTCTTCTAAAAATTTAATCTAAGGTTTTTCTCACCACATCTAATGATACGCTAATTCTGAATTACAGGTCCAAGTTTCCTAGACTTTTATTAGAGACAATACAATATATTAAAGGGCATAAACCACGGAATAAACCTGCAAAATACACAAGTTTTGTTATGTTTGCCAATTAGTTGCCTCTATTCTTTGGTTATAGAAAAGAGAAAAAAAGAGGAAAAAAAAATTTTTTTTTTTTTTTTTTTTTTTTTTTTTTTTTTTTTTTTTTCTTGGATGCTTCAAAATTTAAATAATCTCATGTTTATAGAGTCTTCTGGACATTTAGAAGCATAATGGCCCCCCCCTCCCCAACCCTTTTGATTTAACCTCATTAACAGGAATAGTACCCATAAATGACAAAACAGGAAATGAGGGTTTTTTTATTTTTTTCCTTAATCCACCCATCCATTTGCTAATTTGTGTAGCACTTGTTCACATTCTTAGTTGCCATTCACTCACAGTTTAATTAGTATAGTGGTTATTACCTGCCATTTCTTAGTAATTATTATTTTCTAAACATACTTTTGCATTCAGATAATGTAGAATAAATACATATGCAAAAAAGTCACTAATGAACTTCATACCTCTTACTGTACTTTGTACTACTTATGGCATTTTTTCCATCTGAGCCTGATGTGTTCTCTATAAGATATTATCAGTCTTGAACTAAATTCGGTAGTAAAAATTTTATATTAGCTAGTACTTTTTAACTTCCCCCCAGAAAAAAAAAAAAAAAAAAAATCAAATCTTTGAATTCAAATTAACTTTAGTCCAATTATTCTGTCCTTTGCATCAAGTATTTGTTGAGTCAAAAAGTATAGGTTCCTAAAACAAAGGTAATAATGTTTGGATAAAGCTGTGCTCTAACACAACTTGTGTGTCCCTTCCAAATGCTATGGAGACCTGGCAGCACACACAGAAATTTGAATTCCAGAAATACATTTTGCCTGTTCAGTTAACAGACTTTACCAAATTCAAGCTGAAAAAAGTTCAGTTTTCAGTGCATACAGAAATAGATGCAATGTTAACATTTGTTAAAAAAATATATACCTTTATCAACAATAAATGGGTTATGTTTAAAGTACTTACTGGACAGGACATTTAAAACAGAATGTTAATCAATGAAGTTTTGTACTTAGCCAGATAGGGATTATCTAAAAATGGAATGGTCACTACAAGCATCAGAACCACCCACCCAGGAGAGGCTGCAGCACGGTAGTTCCAGAGAAGTCTAAAGCTATTTTACAAGGGAGACCATTATTTGAAAACCACCACTTAGCTACAAAGTAGTTTCCCCATTGCTAAGGACATCTGATATTTCCCTTTCACCTACTTTCATGTAAAAGCCAAGTGTCACTGCAGCAGGACCATTCCAGGCTGGCTCAGGAAGGGCAGTGACAAACCTGTCCCTCCCTTGCTGCCCTCTGACCTTACCTGTACTGATGTCAAAGCAAGAGACATTCATCCTCTCATCAGGGATCACATTTTATGATTAGGTTGTATTATTGTTTAGGCATAGCAAAATACCTCTTTACCAATGGACTCCACAGATTTTGAACTATTTTTGTTTGGAATGAGAATTGGTTTGCCAGCACCCTATCTATCTGCACTACATGTGCTTGGAATTAATTCCAATTAAAATGACTTGGTGTCTATATGTGTGAAATTGACTGTACAATATTAATCCCCAAATCTATTCCTTAAATAGTAAAACCAAAATCACATATCTATTTAATACACAGGCTAAATTTCAGTCAACTTCAAATACAAGATTTTGAGCTACAACTTTTCATCTTTGATTTATAAATAAAATGCAGGAGAAACAATCTTTTTCCTCAGACATCATTATTCATCTCATATTGATAACTTAGATAATACCTGAATGTGTTCTCAATATTTGAAGATGGCTGTAAGTAACCTGGAATTATTGAACGATTAATGATTTCATAATTATTAAATTATCAGCTTATTTCTGTTAGAGAGATTTAAATGCAATGGTAAAGTCAATTCTTTTGGTTGCCCTTGCATGCCATGAAAATAGAAATGAACAAAGATCTCTCCCCTCTTATTTTTTTCCCCACCTCAAAGGTTAAAGAAGGTTAAAGGTTTAATGCATTTTTGTGTATTTTAAACAGCTTTTATTCCTCCAAATCCCAGGTAATTAAGTTCCTGGAGCCTATTCTTACTCTTCCTCTAAGTATTTGTTTGGTGGGGGATAAGAGTTGTACCAGGTTTTGAATTAGTGAAGAACTGCAGTTAAGTTTCAACCTTAGATCAAGTCAGTATTCTGAAGATCTTACCAAAACCCTCCAGCAAATAAGATAATTCTAAGGTCATAAGTTATTTAGGAGGTTAGAATGATTTATTAAATCCCAGTAAGGATTAGAATGACTTTTTTGTTTTCTCCCAAAGCCTTACACAATTAATACATTAAAAACATGGGAATATGTAGTTTGGAAGTAGTAGGTACCCTGGGCTCTTATGGTTATTTTGTGATGCATTTGGTACTATAGCTCAGCCTGGGTCTTCTCACTCAGCTTCCAAATTCCACCTCCATGTCATATGCCACTTCCTCCCATTCTCATTAAGATGAAGCACTCTGATCTCATGATCTCCTGGATGGCATTACAGATCTTTATCCTATCACTACGAACAAGACTTCAGTAACATTCTCTAAAGCCACCTCTGGCAACAATTATAGAATATGTAAACTATTCACTGCAGATATAAATACACAAGTCCCAGTATGGTTTCCATTCATACTGTCTCCCTTTTTGAAAAAAGGAGGTAATTGTTTTCTTGAATAATCATTTTCAACTTCAGATTTACTGTATCCATATTTACTCAAATGCAAAGTTATTCCACAAACATCATTTCATGTAATAATTAAATACTGAAAAATATTAACTGCTAGATATATCTAACATGTATATAATAGTTTAAAAATCATAATCTCACTCAGCACTGGCCTGACACAGTTACAGGTTCTCCTTTGGCTTGGAGAGGTGTCTGTGTTTATGCATTATGCCCCCTTCCATATGGGAGCAACTGCTACAGACCCTGGCTGTCAGTACTGGTTATCTGAACCAATTTGTCTGTGCTGACCTGGACTGTGAGTCAGTTTTGATGGATGGCAAAGGCTGACAGTTTTAGAAGGAAGTACATTTGGTCTTTCTATTACAGTTACCTTGTATTCTAGGGCAAACTTTTTTCTTCTCAAGCAGACAAATATAAAGATCTACATGCTTCTGAAATGCAGGTTTGATTGCCTATGGACTTACTTAATGCTAATTCACTCTGTAGCTCTTTTCCTGTCCAGTCTGCCTAAAAGACCAACCTTTCAAAAATCAACAAGGTGAGCAATAAAGTCCTTAAGAAACCAGCATGTCTTTGTTGGCTTTGGATTTATTTAAGTACCAAGGTGAAAGAGAGGGACAAAAACAATCAAGAGAAACAGGAGAAAACTCCAGTAGTCACAGACATACTTGAAAAGCCACACATGCATGTACTGAGGCCCTGAACCACAGCAGAGCTTGAAATAATATTTCCCTGAGGATTGTGCTGTCACAACCTCACATTTATCTTTAAAGATGTGTCTCCTATCATCCTTATGCTGTATGTGCAAAAGCCCAGGAGCACAGCTGTCAGTGAGCACAAGTTCAGATTAATGATCCAAATGAGTTATATTCCAAAAGCTCCCTCTTCTGCTGGGCTTCCACATTTCTTTTTTCTGACAGCCAGACCCGCTACACCACACTTTCACCGTTAGCACAGAAGCTGCATCAGAACATCTTAAGCTATGCAGACTGAAGACAGACCTTCAGTTTTAATTTTTCCCAATGCAGAGTGAATGGTTTCAGTGTTCTGCTAGTCCTGAATACCCTACAAGGATCACATCAAGGATTAACAGTGACTCATGCCTGTACTGCTTACATCTTCAAAAACCAAAATCGGCTTTGCCCTCTTTTCCCCACTTTACTCTTTCCCTCCCCGGATTCAGTGAGATCAGAAACACACACACAGCAAAGCAATTTCCTAAGCTTTGAAGTCAAAAGTACTACAGGAAATGCTCTATTTTAGGGAGTCAGGACAGGAAAAAAAAAAAAAAAGGGAAAAGAAGAAGAGCAAATTGATATATTTCCATTTGCATGTCTTCTATTAGTCTTACAAATTATAAAGAGGCAATTGTAGCCTTATTATGGTTTTTCAGCTCACAAAGGATTGAAATTGTGAACACAGTAAATTTAAAACAAAACAAAAACCAAAAACAAACAAACACTATAATGAGACACTATAAAAAGAAAAGCCAACTCCTATGGCATTCAAAAGATTGGAGATACTGTAATAAAGATTTCTGCAAACACATACATCACTAAAACATTCCTTCCTTCCAATTTTTTCATGGCTTCTACATATTCTATCATCAAGGTCAGAGCTACATCAGGCCTAAATCATCTGGCAAAGCACCTGAACTACGCAGCACCAAACATTCCCCAGAGTGTCAGACACATTTCAGAAATTCAATCACACTTCATTTGCACCTTTCTGCTGTTTAATATACTGCCCTAGGCTCTAAATAGTAGCCACTCAGTGCTTTGTGTATTTTAGAGATAAAATTAGTATTTCAGTGGTCAATATTATTAGATTTCTTAGCATTTTAAAATTTCAAGGTTTTCAGCTAACCTGTAGCAGATGGCTTAAACATAATATGCAACAGGTGATGGCTGAGAAAGGTTTTCAAATGTGCACATGGAACTCGGAAAATGGAACAGAACTATAAATCTATACTGTAGTCATTTCTTCTACTCTTTAAATAGCAAGTTTGAGTCCTGCATAAATACATATGAAATATATATTTGCACTAAATAAATAAGTAAATAAATAATGTTAGTTTCTTGCTTGATTGAAGCCTGACTTGGGAGATTAAACCCAATATTCCAGGAGTACAGACTTCATTTATTTTTATTTTTTACTACAGAGTTTCTCATAATTCTCTGCTGATTTAGACTGGGAAACTGCTCCACATCTCTCACCCTGGGAGGCTGTTTTAGCTGTTTCTTTTCTCTTTTTTTCCCTCCTCCTTTTTTTAGAGGGTATGAATTTCAATTGAGGGATATTTTCCTGCACTGACATGATAATTTTCTCACAGCCTAGCACATAAAACAGAAAACCGAGCAAGCAACAGGCCTGCACACTACCCATGACTTCACACACACACAAAAAATTAACCCTTCTGCTATGAATAAACACCAACTAAAATATGTTATAAGTTTAATTTCCAGTCAACATAAATCTTAAAAATTACAAAACTTGTCACTTTCTAGGGTTGTGGTACAAATTTCTATAATTCCATCATAAAGATATTTTCTTTTGTATTTGTCACCAGTGGGATAGGTAATGTCTGCAATCACTGCTTGTACACATACATATGTCCTGAAGAAAAAAAATCCCACAGGTTATATAATGATATCTTTATAGATTTTTATTGTATATTATCATATTATGTATATTAGTTTAGTCTTTATACATCTTTATATATATAGTATTTGGAATACTACTAAAGTTAGGGATGTGTGGGAGTGCTGGAGAGGATTGTCCTTTCTTATGTTGTCTCTGTATTTCTCATTCTCTTTTCACATGGAAGGCATGAACTGAACTTACACATCATCTTCAATCCCTAAGTCAAAAGCAGAAAGTGTATCTAAACAAGACAATCGGGAAAAAGATACACATCAACTCCACCTCTCTGCACCTCCAATATTTTGTGCCTGCCTACACACAGTTCAATGTAACTTCAAAGCCACAAATGTATTTTTATTAAACTCCAAAGAAAAATGTATTGATGGATGGATTGATTACGTTCATAGACTCTCCAAACAACTCAAGTAAAACTATCAATTATTCCTTTCACATCTGTCAGTCCTCTATCTGATTTTCACAGTAAACAGCATGGTCTACTTTTTCCAAGATGCCTGAATCTCTTGGAGCCTCAATTTTCCATTACACCTGACTAGCTCTAAGTTAGAACCACTATAGGTCAACCCCTCTGCAACTCAAGCAAGTCACTTTTTTCCCCTTATTTTAGCCTCACAATTACCACTAATGAATTAAACACATTCTGGATTGTGCAAGAGAGCTTGAGGATCACTGAGACTCATTCCAAAGCTTTGCTTGCTGCTGCAGTCAAGACAGCTAAAATTCCCTGGATCATTTGCAATAAAGACAACATAATACCTTTCCAAAAAGCAAGTATCCTAACTTTGATTATCACCAGACCTTCCAAACACTACTTTTAGAATTCTTGCAGATTAGCAAGTCTCAAGCCTTCTGTCATGAAATTTGGCTTCCACAGTGACTAAGATTTTACACCTTTCCCTCCACACTGAATTTTATGATATATGACACGTGTAAGAAAGGAAGTCAAGAAAAAGTATTAAACTTTGTTTTCATCCCTACCTTTCACTATATATATTTTTAATATGTTTATAGGCGTATATTTCATATAGAGAATAAAAGGTAAGAATATGTCTTTTATGTCAATAAATATCTTTCAGAAGCTGCAGTTTTTCAATACCAAACAATTCCCCAGCTATGATACATCAGTGGCATACAGCACAAAATGCCTTTCTAAAAATATGAACAAGATGCAGCCTCCCACATTACATGGCATGTCTCCTTTTGCCTTGATTTCTCCCCAGGTTCCAATGCATTTTCATTGCAGACTACAGAAGTACATTACCAAAGGTTCCCTAATTACAGTGGATTACTCTAAAAGAGAATCTATAGGTGTCTGCCTACCAATCTTTTAGGCACCATATGTACCTCTGGCAACTTTCGTATCGTGTTTTCCAGGTGCTTAGGTTCCTCTCAGCAAGTATTTAATTCTGCCCAGCTTTACCCTTTTAGTTTCTGTGGTGATTTGTGATGTGAAGGGAGCATCCTGTGCCAGGTTCTCACAGACTGGTGGAAAGCCACAATTCTTTCTGTCTAGCTCTGCAAACTAAGAAGCTATTTTGGGCAGCTATTACTAACAGCATCTTTTGTCAGTGCAAACTGATACACCCTGTTCTTTACAAACCAGTTTTGTAAAACATCTTTATTTCCAATGTTTCTGCATTTTCTTTGACATTTAAAGCAATCTGGCCCTTCTCTACCTTAGAAGTAAATCCAAATATTTGCTCAAGCAGCTACAGGTCACAAAACACAACTGAGCTAGCAAGCCTCCAAAGTGGAACACAAGTAAGGCATTTCTTTCAACCTGCTCATTAGAATCCCAGCATGCATTAGCTTGCTTTCCTCTCCAGGACCTGTGCACTCAAGGTCTGTCAATCTCCTCCAACTGTAATAACTGACTTTTTAATATTTATCACAATGTACAAAATCTGTAAATGAAAAGAGGTAAAAATGGAAAAAGGGGAAAGGTAGGAAATCAGAACTTCATCCCATGAAAAAGAAAGATACATATATGCATGTCTACATATGTGTGCAGCTATGCTCTCCTAGACTTCATTTGAATAAAACCTAAGTATGTCTTCCTGGACCTTCATGTTTTTCCATTGATGCAATCAAACATTTCCCTTGACTATTTCTCAGCATATTGTACTGTCTTGACTCTTTGCACAGCAAAATATTGTTTAGACACACACCCTTTATTATGAAGGCAATGTTGTTTTTTTTTTGTTTTGTTTTGTTTTGTTTTGTTTTTTTTATGAAAACCACCCTTTCTTCCAGGACTGTTAGCAGATGCTAATGTAGTTAATTATAATGCTACTGCAGCATTAACTTACTTTGTACAGTGGTTTTTTCCTAATCAGTGCAAGGAAGAGGTTAAGATACCACCTATTTTTCCCCTGGGACATATTACCTACTGTGCATCTTCAAGGGACAGCTGAGCCAGATCACAGCATCAAATAAACTCTACAATGAAAGCTGCCTCCTGTAATTAGATCCACTGTAAAGTTACCTGTGGTTCCTTCTGATTCGAATTCACATCAGGTTCAGAGCTCTGGCTTTCTCTCCTGATAAATTTCATACAGATCCTGAGACCAAACAGTATATCCTTTGACTAAAAAAAGAATGTCTCAATGATAAATCTAATTTGTGGCTGGGCTTTACTGACCCTGTTTAGCTGCAAATGTCTAGACACAAGGATTATTAAATTTTCAAGCATTTTTGTACTTTTTTATTTCCATTTAATTTTATTTATATTAGAATTTACTTTTACAACTATTATGTTGTTTACACATTCATACACGCAATCTTATAACCACTCCTTATTGTTGCAAAACTTCTGGCTTTATGGGTTCTATCATCTGTACTACAGCAGATGAAAGAAGTAATGTTCTCTATCTGAAAATAAAGCAAAGGTTTACAACAGAAAGCATGACCCTCCTCCTAGTCATGGTAAGAAAGCCTAAGTATTTCCATCAATGTGAAGGAAGCTTATTCTGGACAGCAGAAATTTGAAAATAAATTGAGGGACAGTCATTCTGCACTTAAAGTAACACAGATCACCTCATTGTCCCTGACTTCCCTTCCATGAAATGCAATGTAGGATTTCAAGATGCTGTTGCAGCTTTAAAGAAATACTAGAAGAAATAAAAATATAATGTAATACTAAAGAAAGAAATAAAACAGAACTCCTGAATCCACTTGGCTGCCTTTTCTGAAGCCCTTAATGAAATGCAACTGGCCTTGCATCATCATATGAAGAGGTGGCACAATGTAAAGCCCTCACATCCTTCTACAACCTTCCTCTCACAACTTCTCACTGCTTCTGTCCTGTTTCCTTTGTACCAACTCAGGCCCAAAAAAGATAAATAGTACACTACAAGGCAAGTTTCCAGAATTTTTCATATTTCACCTAGCCCCTGCAGAATGATGCTTTAAGTGTACCTAAGAATAATCAAAGTCACAGGAACACCTACACATGGATGCTTCAACACCCCTATTCCTTATGTAAATTCAAATTCTGGCAGGAGTGGCTTAAGGCATAGAGCTGGCAATATCCTGAGCTTTGTTAATCTACAGAACAAACAAACTACCTTGACTAATTAGTATTTTTGCAATTTCTATCACCATGATTCATATTAGGAATTGATCCCTCATATACAGGCAGCCTTAGATATTCCTAGGTATGATCATCAGTTCCAAGTTTAATTTTCTTGAGGCATGACAGCAAAGAGAAGAAGGTGAGGCCTATTTCAATTAATAGTTTTTTTCTGCTAAGAAGCCTTAACACAGTTGGAAAAAAACCAACTAAACAAAATTAACCAAATCCAATAGATATATTCAGACTAAAATTCCATACACCTATTCCCCTTGGAGTAATCCACTGCTCTTTTCACACACAAAAAAAGAAAACACTGAAGCCCACAATGTCCTTTAATGATCAGTTCTAGCCAGATCTGGTACTCTACTGGTACTGTGGCTCAGATACAAGCAGAGTTGCATGGGCCTCCAGCTCTAAACTGTCCCTTTTCATTTCCCCCTTTGCACCCCCAAAAGAGACCATCAGGCAATGAAGACAACACATTGCTACTCCAGATGTGAGTCAGGCTGCCAGACAGAATTCACAAAGGGGCTACTGCAAAGAAAGAGCTTGTCTGAGAGAAGCAGCCACTCAATCCCATGACCAAAATCTGCTACTCCCAATGAAGTTCTAGATCAAGATTAAAGCACAGATCATGAGACCCCATCTAAACAACCCCGTGGCACCACTGCATTCCAGTGACATTATTCATGTTGCTCCAATTCACATCACAGTGCTGTCACAGAAGCATTAAAGCAACTTAACAGCAGTCAGCAGTCTTTCAATAACATATTGCAGTCCATTTTCAAATACATTTCACTATAGTTGGAAGTACAGTATTGCAGCCTTGCCTCTGGCCTCCCCCCTCCCCTCTAGGTTTGGGTCTACTAGGCAAAAAGAGAAGGATCTTTCCCTTTGGATGCTTACTAGCTACACCCAGTGTACTTCCTGACCCCGTATCACATGCAGGGTTGCTGCTGGGCAGCTCCCTTGATTAGAGGAGGCTGCACTTTCCTGCCATCTGATAAAAGAAACATTGGTATTGCTGCTAACAAACAGCATCAGTGAAACAGTAAACCATAAATAACAGTTGTATAATGAACAGACTCCTCAGGATGCCCATAGATACAAATCCATATTGTGTGCATCATCACATGAATCAGAAAGAAAAAAAAAAAAAAAAAAAAAAACAACACCCAAACAACCTTTGAAAAGTATTTATAAAATATACTCAATGTCTCAGAAACAAACTTTCATCCTCTATTCCCAAGTTTTCACATGTTTATCTACACTAAAACCTTTGTATCTGCCTGCAGATGCTGCACTGGAACTGCACGAAGGCCCAGGTGACACCAGTGCAGTGAGACAAAGTGACCTTTGTAAGAAACAGGCCAGGACTCCTTGGAAATCAGACAGGGACCATAAGCACAGAAGCACAGGACTGACTTCAGGTTTTGTTTTCTGGTAACCAGGACTTTGTTTTGTTTGTCTCCTGTTAACAGCTGCAGTGGGACAAATACAAATCTCTGAAGATAGATTAAAAATAAATGATTCGTTGAAACAAATTCATGAAAGAAATGTGTTACAGCCAGCCAACAGAGATTAGAAAATGCATGGGTTTTGTCTGGGTTGAGTTTAATTACCATCTGGGGCAGCTGATGGGACTCTTAAATTCAGTTTATGTAACAGACACCCTTACTAGCTCCTCTGCAATCACTGCTTCTCAAATTCATGCTAAGATAAACTCTCTTTTGTTAATTCAACCCATTAGCTCTTCTATTTTGGATATGGTAATATTTGAAAACATCAGTTTCATTTTCTCCACCATGATACTCTTCTAATTTTAGTGTAAACCATTCATTCCATATACTGAAGAGAGAGAACCAACCCTCTTCATTCATGTTCAGCTCTTGTCCTCCTGGGACCAAACCAGAAAGGCCACAGCTCCACTGTGCATCAGGTAATCTAGAACTTGTAATTTCTGTCACTACAGTTTCAAATACATCTGTCCTCCTCATAAAATAAATAGATCCAATGCCTGAATAACAACATGCAAATTAATTTCTCTTCACCCCATTCTGAGCCAATGCATCAAATTTGAAATACCAGACTTATTTCTTATATAAAATTAAAACATACAACGCCTCAACCATTCCAGCTGTTGGCTTCTACCTACATTTTACATTAAAACAGCCACGGAAGAGTTCATGTGGATGACTGTGAAAACCAAATGGCACACAGCCAAACCACAACAGGGTGCAAAAGTAGGCCAGTCATCTGCACAGAACCTGCTGTCATTAAAATCAATGACTAAAGAGTTGTGGAATATTTTACTTGATTCTAGTTAGAAATGCAGAACAACACTGCAGTCACTGCACAACAAGATGGGATTTAATGCCCTAGGCAAGTAGCTGGGGTTTTTTTTGTTTTTTGTTTTTTTTTAACATAGAAATGATGCTCTATAAAGAATTTTATTTCTAAAAGCCTGATGGCAATCCCCAAATTGATGCATCTGATGCATGCAATTAAAATACAACATTTTTCAAAAGCAGTATGCAAATGAAAACAAAATTATTTCTGAAATTGTTGCTGTGCAGACTCGTTTAATAAAGAGGCTCTTCTGTTCTTACAGCAATAACAGACAGTCTGTGGGAATACTAATGTTAAGTTTGATTTCCCTTTTTCATCATTTTTCTGTTATTTTTATGTTCTTGATAATTCTCAGCTAGCAAATATATGTCTAAAAATAAGAATGATTAAAAAGAGATGAAGTGCTATCATGTCACCTCCAGTTCCCTCATTTCAAGCTTTATCTGCATAAACTGAAAGGTATAATTGTCCTCTGTCTGGAAAGACAGCTGGTATGAACATGCAAATGAGGGTCACTGTAATTTCCATAAGAGACAGAACTACTGTTGCATTGGACATGGGTCCCTTCACAACAGCAGTCTAAAGTGTTGGTGGGAAAACACAATAAAATAACAACAACAAAAAAAAGGATAAATCCAAACCTTGTGAGAAAATGTGAAGAAGTCTGTCTCCTGAAAAACAAGTCTCTAGAAAGTAATTCTATGCTCTTGAAATTTGCCACATAAAATTTCTTTCTGTCATAGTACCACCAAGAAGAAAGTCTAATTACTGATGATGCAATATAAACCTTTGCTCTATGATTTGTTTGTAAGCTGTCAAATGTTGATAATAACAAAAAAGACTGATTTTTAGATGCTGTAAAACTGAAAACAGTGATCAGCTCAAATTGTAAAACTTTGGATAGAGATGTCTGAAAATAAATCTAAAAAAAAAACAGGTGGAAGGGATTTAAAAAAAAAAAAAAAAAAGCTTCACCTCACTTCACAGGGGCCTGGCTTTTTCTCAGTGCTAAAAACTCAAAATTGAAATTGGGCAGTTCTGCAGTATGAAAGTATTCTTGTGATTTGAATCTGGAAAACAATGTTAGTGTTTCACCCAAGTATTTCAAACTCCTGGAGTTGGCTGCTGTGCCAAAAAGTCACTAATTTTAATTTCTGTCTGCAGAGACCATTATTACCAATCTCAACTGCAGAATGTACTCAAAGAAAACAACTATAAACTATTACAAGTTATACCATTTAAAAAATTTATAGTATATAAAAAAATAGTATCTTTATGCAAAACAGTTGATGGCTTAACTCTTCTCCTACATGTGATTACATGTAATTGCTCCCTTGATAAATCAAACTGGTTTTTTAGTTTTCATAAAAGCCAAGAGAATTCACACTGCATTTTTACAGACCGTTCCAGTACACGATTACTGTGCTCATGTATCTAGAACAGACTTCCATTCAAAATAAACCTGTTTATTTTGATTCAACTTTTCAGATTCAACTTTTTAAATCTTTTAACAGGTGCTCATAGGGCATATTGTCTCCATTCTTAGTCCTATAGTTTTCTTCAGTGAACAATAAATGGAATATGTTTTCTGAGTTTCCTCTCTATAGATATCTCTTATTTGGGATAGGCCCTGGGGATTTGTGAATACATTGGCTTTATATAGTAACTTCAGATAGAGGAAGAGAGAAGTGGAAAAACCCTTGAAGTTTAGGAAAATATAGCCATATATTCACACTATTTCATTTATAAACTCTATATCCCTGTGCTTTTGTGAGAGGATGCAAGTTGCCCAAGAGACAAGATAAAAGAATGCTTTCCTGACTAAGTTACTTTATGCAGCCTGAGCAACAGCCTGCCACAGCTACCAAATTGTATTGCCCCATTTCCCTTCTCTTCTCCATTTGGTGCTGCCTTGGAAAGTCATTAACATTTTTTTCTCCCCTTTCCCCCTTCAATGTCATTGATTCCTTTCTGTAGTGCTGTCCATCTGTGCTTGCATGGCTTCTTCCTTTTTGTATTAAGCAAATCCTCATCCCTGACTCAGTCTAATACCAGGTGCAGTTCAAATATTTACAGTGCAGAACAGTGCCCTGTACAAGAAAACCCCAAACAGGATCCCAGTTACAGAAAGCTTCACATCTCAAGGGTCTATTTATGCAGAGAGCTTCTCTGTCTACAACAGTGCAGCCCTTAGCATTTTTAAACGAGAATAATTTAAGGCACCCAGCCTTTTCCTGCAGGATTTAGACAAAGGAGGAAAGCAGAAAGAAAAACTTCAAAGAGTTATGTACTTCCTTTACTGGCTGTACTGCCAGGCTGACACTGAATAGAGAGTCTATTCTTGCTAATGAAATGTGACTGTGTTTGTAAGATCAGGCCTTCAATTTTAAAACTGTCAGCACAATAAGGACAATAGTAAATGCAAAGAACTGAACTGAAGTATTTTAAATATCTTTTCAAAAAATGTCTGGAAAAAACCTTAATACATGTCACTCACCTGAAAAGACATTGGGAAATGTCTCTGTGGAAGCCTGCACCCCTGAGGACTTTCTTGAATGGGTCAAAGGCACTCTTTCCGTTGTAAATTTCTCTCTAAACCCCTTGTGCTCCAAGTAGCCTGCAGAACCCACCTTCTGTGTTATTTCACATCTGTGATTAGATATCTCTTCTGTCCAGTCTGCAGAACGACTAAATAAACCTGTCAAACTAACAGACCTCTGCTTCTTGACTGAGACTCTTTCTTTTGTATGGAAGGACTCCTGCCTCCTTGTAAGAAGTGGGCTCTGGGACGGGGAGGGAGATGGGGAATGGTTGGGAGAACTCAGTTGCCTAGTTGTGGTTTTGATGTAGCAAGGATTAATTAGATAGGGCTTAAAGCATCGGGAACCAAGCATCTGACTTCCTCCTGTCCCCTCAGAGGGTAAAATGCCATTTTTCATTTCCATGGATAAATCACCATGCAGGTCCTCTTGACTGGTTGACAGGGTGTGTTTCCCTTCCTGAGTGTCAGTGGCATGATCACGTCCTGTATCTGAAACAACATTCTCCAAATCAACAGCCTGCACTTCAGTAATTTTAGCCTCAGCATCTGCTGCCGAGGCTGGAAAAAGTCGTGTGGAGCTGTGTGTCTGAGAACCATTTTCTACTGCAGCTCTTTTTAAATCACCTTCTAGTTCACCAGCTGCAGCCTCCACTCCAGCAACGAGCTGTTCCTGATCCTCAATCAATATCTTACGTTCTTGCGTTTCAAACAAGCCGTTACCAGGAGAGTCTGTGCCATTTACCTCTTCTTTCAGTTCAGGCTCAGCTGCACAGGAGACAGGAAGGTTTTCCCCAATTTTAGGTACTGCTGGAAAAGCCCCCTCAGTGTCTGGGCTCCTCTCTTTGTCGGTGGTAGTTACTGAAAGAAACCGTTCAAAATCTAAGGGGGCTGCTTGTGAACTAGCCATGTGTCGGCCCATTGTTTTGGTGACAAGGTCCTCAGTTCCAATGTTAATTGCCCCCTGCTGCTGCTGCTGCAGTCTAATAGCTTGCTGGATATCAGAAAGCAAATCCTCTTGTTCTGTGGCTGAATGGAAACTGTATATATCCGTATCAGAGCCAGAGCTGGTCCTTTGTCCATCCTGTGTCTCCGCAGCAGCTGGGACAGTTTCATTTCTGATTTCAAAATGTTCCACATCTGTGTCTGAGAGGCCCCCTTCATCTGCAGAGATGCTTATATCTGGAGTTTTGGTTACAATCGAATGAGTACTGTCCAGCTCTACAGCCTGCACGGCCTGGCTTTCCAAAACATCCTCCCGCGAACTACTATTCCCATCTTTAGCTTTGGACAGATTTTTCCTGATCCTCAGATTTGAAAACACCGAGGCCCTCGAGTCCGACTTACCCTTCTTCTTACCCGATTCACTTCCTTTTGCATGCTTCCCCAGTCCCCTTCTGCTTCCCGATACCTTCTTTGTGCTCTCTGTATCCTTGGGCCCCGAGGCATCCTCTCCTCCTTCATGCACATCACCTGTATTTTTCTTTAGCTTCCCATCTTGATTCCCCATGATTTTTCGTAGTGCAACGCCTTCACCAATCAAGCCATGCTCCCAGATTTCATTCCTTTGGCCTGCGGGCGAGATCCCCTCTAGCGATCCAGGTTTGTTTTCAAGCGGTGGTGATGCAAGCAAAGCAAATGCTTGCTGTGCCTCTCTCCCATCTGCTAGAGCTGCCTTTTTGCATAATGTGCTGCTTGCACTGGGCTCCGCTGGGACATGCTCAGTACAGCACTGAGAGCTGCAGACAGCTCCTTCCAATGGCTGCTGCTGACGGAGCCGCCCGCTCTCCGGGCTTTTGCTGCACTCTTGTTTCTGTAGGAAGGATTCTGTGAAAAGTATTTCCTTTATAAAAGTCACTTCTTTTTCCACGGTTTTTATTGCCTGCATTGCAAGCTCAGCTCGTCACCAAATCATTTACAGTTTCAGGACTTCGAGTCTCTGAAGGGAAAAACATAAAAAAAAAAAAAAGTTAAAAACAAGGTATTTCAATTACTCTGCAATTGTTCTGGAATTGCTTAAATGAATAAACTAACAACTTGGAAAGATAAATATTATGATTATTTAATAGTTTAGAAGGTGCTTGAGCATATGGTACTTTGACAGATTACACTGTACCTCTGGTGGTTTACGTGTTTATTTTTTTAAAGGTCATCAAAACATAGTTCCTAGGTTTTAAAGGAGAGTCACTCAGAAAGTAAATAGAAGAAAGATAATAAATAAAAATTTCTTTCCACAGTTGTAAAGAGTTGCATTTGAATGCAATGCATTATGGTAATTATACTTTGAAGAACTTTCCACAGTTTGTATTCTGAAAAGGTAGATACTATTATTCCCAGAAGAATCAATTCATCAATATTGAAACATGCCACCATTGTTTTCCCTGATAAGAACATCTGGCATGAACCAAGAGAAAAGAAACAAGAAAAGTAGCATTATTCAAATGCCACTAAGGGAAAAAAGAGACTTCTGTTTCACCCTAAATGCTTAATAATTGATTTCAATAATGCCACTTGTTAGCTATTTTGGAAGTTTGTAGAAAAAATTTAACCAGTTGCTTCTCCTCCATTTTTGGTTTAGGTGTGTAAGCACCCATATTTCATAAACATGTTTCCTGAACTTCCAGGCGCACGGTCCCTTTCATCTTTAAAGTTTAGATTTAATTGAACTGGATTAGAAACAAAAAGGCATTAGAGTGCCAAATTTCCAAGTTGGATCAGTTCAGTAGTTCAATATCTTCGTTCAGCATCATCCAAGAAGTAATCAGGCAGATTTTTGTTTATGATTTATCATCTCTAGACTGCCTGGTCTATTGGTTTCAGTTGCTGTGAAAGACTGTAGGTATTCCTCATGTCTCTGAGCTTCTTTATTAGCAATTTCCCTTTCATCAGAAATTTCTTAAAACAATGCATCATTCCAGGTAAATGCATCCTATTGGTTTACATAACTCTTAGTTTTAGTATCATTCTCTTCTTACCAGAGGAATCACTTAATTTTCTGCCTTAATACACATTAAAAAATAAAATAAAGAGAATATAATTAACAATTTAAAAGCTATATACCCACTCTCCCTTGCCCCCCCACTTCCTCTCCTCATCCCATCCCCTCCCCATTTTTTTTTTTTTCTTACAAGGGATGCCAAATACTTGTACAAATCTGGGCTGTGTTCATTATTAAGTAATTGTTTTCAGTTCAATTTGAAAAGAAAAGCACTGTCAATACTACATGTAAGTAAATTATTTTAAATCATTATATTTTTTCCTTGGTCCTCTTGGTCAGTTACATCTCTCATGTCTTATTCTGAGAGGGCTGAGGCTAAAGCAGCAGAAGCCTCCAATCTACAAGAATTCAATTGTTGTAAATGGACCGGGTAACTTTGTTCACACAGTGTTATTTTTCTTTCTTTTAGTTTTCACTTGCCTAATGAAGTGACTAATCTATGTTTTTTTACTTTTATAGCACTCAGGATCGATAAATATACCAGCAAGAGCTAGCGTAGGAAATCCTGCAAGAGTATGTAAAATGATTTTGCTTGTTACTGCATTTCCACTTTTGCTTTCCATTATCCTACCTTACGTTTCTAATTTGTTGCAGTATTTTACTTTTTAAGGTGTTATTACATACTTGCAAAAGAGTTTTGAAACCTCAGGTCATTTCAATCCATCTGAAGATACACAGTAAGAATTACATAAAGTACAATCTGAGGGACTCATAGTAGTAGAATACCACCTTGATCAGTATTTTCAGACTAGAAGGACCTAACCATTGACTACAACTGGAGTACTTGTTGCTTCCAACCCCTTTTTAAAAGCTCCTCTGCCACTAAAATCTTCTGCCAGAAATTAACAGAGTACAACACTGATGTAATGATACTATGGACTTAGAGAATAAGGGAAATGTAAAATTAGAGCAATGTGCTAAAACATTCCCTTTCCTTTCTTCATCATAAACCTGCACTACAAATTCAACACAATCCCAGTACAGCTATTGGTAATTCACCAGTAGTAATTATATTGCAAAACCAAGGCATCAACAAAGCTAGGTTTATAAAACAGTCAAGTTGCAGACTGAATTGCATTTTAAAATTAGAACTTACAATGGTTTAAATCACATATCTGTACTATTTCCTAGAAGTTCTTAGGCAGCACATCCTTATGAGTAAGTTCATTAAAAAAATCATATACATGAACAGCCATAGATATTATCCAGCTTGAAATATATTACACTAAAACTTATTTGGCATTTTTTAAATCTGCAGCTATAATCATAAATGTAAAAGAACCATAAGAAAAAGAACCTAGTAACTTTCTAGACAGACCCTCTGAATGTGACATCCTAACATAGATTCTGACTATGATTTCTGGTCTATATGGGGAAAGTGCATCACCGAAATAGACGTATTTATGTGAAAATCAAACAATTTGCTCTAGTTTTTCCCTATAAGGCACAAAAAATGTATTTGAAATGGAGGGTGAAGGCAGAAGACAAATTAACTCAAAGAAGCAGTGATAGTTACAACTCTTAATCAGCATTTGTGGAAAAGCACAAAAGAATGTTTGCCTAACATAAAACAAATTCTTAATACTTGTGGTTTGCTTATTCTCAGTAGTCTTTTGAACTTTACTAAGATTTAGCAGAACACCAGAATGTTTTGCCATCAGTAAAAGCTACATTTTAAAAAGTAAGAATGTATTCAATATTCTACAACCAAAAAAAGGACTTTTCAACAGAAAGGTTTTAGGCACTTAAGAAGGAAATCTAATTTTTAAGAGTAACTCTAACTTGTTTTTATCTTGCTAAAATTGTCAACAAACCACTGAAGCATGTCCATGAGACTGCCTGCCTACTTCATTTAATATTAGTCAGGGGTCACTCAAAAATTCAAGAAGAAAGATCGTGGGCATAGGTTTGAGGTTCTCCTCACCTCTCATTCCCTTGGAAGCTTGGGAGGTGCAAAGAGCAACACACAGAGAAGACTAAAAACTTACAGCTCAAGATACATCACCCTTCTGCTCCCAGGGACTTCCATGTTACCACATTCCTGTTAGAGAAGTGAACTCCTGTTCCAGGACTGTGGTTCTTCTCAACCAAACAGTTACTGTTTACTGCAGCCTCTCTGGAAAGGTGGCCAGAACTCCCACCAGCCCTGCCTGCCCCCAGCTGCTGGGAGGGAAAGAGCCACCGGTAGCAACGATTGCCCACACCTGAGTGCAGGCCTCGGCCTCCTGGAGCACAGCCAAGGCAAAGCAATTCCCCCCCCAGGCAGGGCTGGGTTGATGGTGGAAGCAGTTCCCCCCCAACTTCCTCATGAAGAGGCTGGAAAACCAGCTGGCATCCTGGCGTTTTGAGCGTGTTGACAACACAGGCTGCCCAGGGAGAGGGAGAGAGGGGTGCAGAGGGAAGCCTGCTGAGAGGAGACACCGCTTTCTTGGGGTGGATGAGTTTTCACCATGAATTATTTACTGTGGTATTTCAGATTCCTCTTAATAGCAGTAGTTGATCAGGTCCCCACAGGGTGGAGATGATAATGCCACATTACTGCTGTTGATGGGCACGGCGCTGCCGCAGGTTGTGCCTGCCAGGGGATGAGCCTCTGGGACAGGGATAGGCTTCAGCAGCAAGATCCCAGGGAAAAGCTGAAACCACAGGAATGCTGGCATCACACAAAGTACCCAAAGCAACACCCTGACAGTAAGGCTGGGGCTACCAGCTCAGAAGCACCATCACCGCTACGCAGTAAAGACCCCCAGGGTGTGTTGCACCCTGTGCCCCACACATACCCGCAGTACCGCCCTGCATGGGGGCTGAAGGGCAGACTTTGTTCATGCACTCATGGCCAGCTCTGCCAGGAGCTCGAAGTGGCTGGGCAGCACATGTACTCCTATCTGCCTGGGCTCTGTGCTCCCTTTCCCTGCTGGGGACACTCAGCAGCTGGAGGGAGGCTCCTGTGGCCCAGGGCAGGTGCTTTCCTGGGGTTAAGCCCCAACATGGCGGCAGAGGCCTCTTTCTCCAAAGCCACAGATGAGGCCTTCATGGCCACCGGCAGAGCCTCCCCAGCTGCCGCTCTGAGCATGCTGGAAAAGTTCTCTCCCCAGAAGGCGTCAGGTACCATTAAATATTCCCCATACAGCCAAAGCCCTGCTCCAAGGAGTTGAAAATTGTTTCATGTCCCCACATGCCCATGTCTCTCAGCCACAGGAAGACCTGTCTTTTTTTGACTCAAGACCCAGCAGACTCACTTTCCCTTCCTGACCCGCTAAGGAGAGGAGGAAATATATTATGAATTAAGAGGCCATAGTGACTAGGGATGAAGTTGGTCATGCCCTTGCCTCATTTAGTTTCTAGTGGATATGAAATTCTGATTTTTCTTTTAATACTTGTCTGAGCAGTTTGAAATCATGTCTCATGCATTCTGTTTTTATTAAGTTGAGGTGACCCAGCTAATGAGAGATCTGTTTTACTTATTTAACAGTTCCTTTTACAAGGAGAAAGAAACCAGCAATCAATGATTCTAGGTGAGGGTTTCACTTGCTTAGGATCTGTTATTGAGTGCATGAGAAAATGATGACTAAGATTTTCAAATGCCTGCTAAACAGAGCTGAACTTTCTCCTGCACAATTTCTATTTACTGAGAACTAACATTTAACATTAATATATCTAAAGAAGCAGGGTCTCCAGAAATGCAATGTTTGCCAACCACAATGCTGCAAAATGGCTGCTGGTTAGGAGCCAAGAATCTTTGTGAAGTGTTTAACCTCCTGGATTTCTCACCTAAACTCAGTAATACATTTATGTATTGTGAAACAGGGGTTTTTTTGTTTAAAAATGCGATCAGCTTGACACAGCAAAACCTATTAACATTCCAACAAGCCATTCTGTTACATTTCCATATTCCTACTGCTGATTTATTTTAAAATATACTTTTCAGTATAGAAGCTATACAGAACCTTTCATAGTTATTTAAATAGGAGGGGTTGGCTGAGCGGCTGCACTCAACACCCTGCTGGTATTCCAGAGATGTGTGCATTGCAGGTCAGGATCAGGTCATAGAAAGGCTCTAGAAATCAAGGCCTTTGCAGGTACTGCAGCTGGGCACATCTGTGTTTTAAACACAAGATGTTATGCTAGTATTGTAACCAAACATGAGCAACAGGGAAGTGTTTTATTTATAAGGTCAGTTTTATTCCCTATGGTAGATTGAAAAGTGAGGTATCTGTGGCACAGCTCCCATTTTTCCTTTCACCAAGTTCATTTCAGACAAATTTATTTGAAATGCGGATAGCCAGCAGCTGTTTGGTAATATATGCTAAGCAAACTGCATGCTGCGTCATGAAAAAATAATTAGTAAAATATCTGCTGAACAGTGTATAAAAGAAGAGATAAGAGAGTTTCTGCCATTTAAACCACTGTAAAATACAGTAAAAAATAAGAATAAGCATCTAAGTAATAAATATTTTCTAAGGGAGTGAAACTTATGCAATAAGAGTGTTTCTTCAGACCTCAGAATAGCTTTTGAACACAGTAGACAACATCAACCAAGCTTTTAAGATCATTAAATCTCTGCAAAATTCACAGACATGCAGAATCAGTATTCAGGTGGAGGCAGGGGAAGATAAGCAGAACTGATTGTGTTAAACAGGAATCACATAGTTTAGGAATACCCACCACAAGCAAGCACTGCAAAGGGAAAAATGAGAGGAGAAGAGATTTACTGTGCTAGAGGGTAGAGAAAGGAACAAAGAACACAAATCTGTAGGAAACAGGGCTTCCTCATTTTTATTCCTTAGAGAAGAACATACTCTGTTAAATCAAGCATAAAATTACATACTGTCTTTTTGGTTTTCTTGGACAACTCCCAGAGCACTTAATGACAGGGTTGAAAAATGTGGTCTTTGATCATATCAGTGGACATTCTTGCCTGTAGAGAGATCAAAATACCATTAAACAATGGCAGATTTTTGAGCCTAGTCCTTTTCTGTAGAAGACAAGAGATTAAGTACTTAGGGCTCTAATTTGATCATTTTACTGCAACAAGTGTTTACTCGTCTGAAGGAAAATTCAACAAAGGTAAAGTTTTTCCTAAGGTTCATTTCTCTTTTATTAAAGTGTTCATTGACATGTTTTGTTTTTAAATATATATAGAATAAAAGAATAATAAAAGGCATAATTCTTTACCCTCTTCTTTTAGGCATCATCTCAACCTGCAGGCAACGCTCTTATGACAGCTCCAAGGTTCCCTTTGACTTCCACAACAACAAATTGCTGGTTTGTGGTTAACTTGTCCAGTAGGACTCCCAGGTTCTTCTCTGGAGGGAAGATTTTGTCTCAAATATGTTTAGTAATTAGAATGTATTTTTTATGATATTTTGACAGCCAGATCTGTGATTAAACAAATCCAACCTGATAAAAGGATAGGGAAGAATACCTCTTTCCTCTCTTTTGGCTTGGTATAGAATGTGAGCAAGGGGGTCACTATTATATTAATGAACAAATGTGAATGCTCCCATCTGTTTGAGTGTTCATGGAATGGAGTCTTTTACAGATGAAGAGAATAAAGTGTACTGAAATTAAGACTTTGAGTTAGCATCCAATGCCAGGAAAGATAAACACTAAGAAGGCAAAATAGAAAGGAAAACTGAGGAAGCCAAAGGAAAGCTGAAGTATTATGTATCACCTGTATTAATGTATCTCATGGTTTTACTTCTTAAAGTGATCCTTTGCTGTTGTCACAGGATGACTGGTAAGAGTCCCGTTACAGGCATTCATAAATGCTGTCTTCAGATTTCTGCCTTAGTTTATCTCCACAGTATTGCTCAAATTGAAATTGCTACAGCACTTTAAACAATTCAAATTCATGCTTTAAATACAGATCAAAGTTACTTCAGCAAATAATCTGTATAGATGCAGTCTCTAGCATATCTACTGCTAAGAGTATCTTATCTACATGGAATACCATCCTCCACTTTAAGAGTGGTTGGTTGAGTTGTGGCTCCTCTTCAGCAAAATTCTTGCCTTGCATAGACATTTGCAGCCTTAGCGAGCCCAATACTTTTGTTTGGGGGTTTTATATATTTTCATAATAGGAGAGAGAGGAATTATGAAACCTGATTCAAGGTCTTGAGCTCTATTTGTTGTGGGCTTCTTATGTGGAAAAAAGGCTAGCTGCAGAACTATTTAACACAGCCACATTTAATTGCCTGAAGGGAATAATTTCTACAGAATACAAGTCCTTTCCACTAAGTTTCCATATAAAGGACATGAGAAGATCAGCTTTATGAATAACCCTCAAAGTACCCCAGATTTGGGTGTGGTTATTAGTGCAATTAATTTGATCTGTATTCAAGTATTTTGTAATTTGGCTGCTTTGCTAACAGTAGTTACTCGCAGCAGGTACTCTGCAGTGTAGAAACCAGCTGGCCTGGGAGACAGCAATAGTTAATCAGCCACAGCATCACAGGACATCAGATGGGCTACAAATCCACCAAAATACAGTATTTGCTAATGTCCAAGCAGTCCTGGCTGCCTGACTAAGCTGAACTACCTCAAGTAGAGATTATCCATCAGGCAGGACTAAGACAGATGCAACTATGTAAAGCAGGCTCAATCCATAACTTCTGTTTTAAGTCTTGGCTAGGCCTTAGAATGAGGAACCCAAAGCCTACTTAGCACAGTGAATTCCTACTGGGTTTGTAGTTAAAATGGTTTTCATTTTGTTAGCTGAATAGTTACCATAATAAGCCAAGTTCTGGTGCTGATTGATTTTATAAAGCAATTACATCACAGATGAAAAGCTGGCTTCTATTTGACCAGAGTAATACAAAACAATCATGGTCCAACTGAATAATCCATATGCCCAAATAAAGGTCAGGAAATATAATTAGGATGAAACATGCCTGTGAGGGGTTATCTTTGAATTTTAAATAGCATACTCATCACTGAGGAAAAAAAAACACTAACTGAGAAAAGAAATTACATGTTAAATTATCATAATTCTAATGGTGTTCTGAGCTAGCTTAGTCTTACCTGGGATGTTATTACAGGAAACATTTGCTTAATTAAAGTAGGGGAGGCTACTTCAGTGTAGTCTAAAGAAAGAGAAATAAACCTCTTAAGAAGACTCATGCTTTCAACTAGGGTATTCACATCCTCATCTGGCACCTGATTTATTTGCCTTCATGCCAGAAGTATTCCAAGTATCCACAGATACTGAAGTAATTGAGAATATATCATCTTTAAAAATGGATTTTGGACTCTTGGTACATATTGTTCAACATCATGCCTCCAGTCGTGATCAGTACAGATGATGTTGCAGGAAACAGCGTAGAGGGTAAGCACTGGAAAACTTTATTTTCCAAAACTATTATCTGGTTTAATGTTTGCCCTGAGATAAGGGGGTTGGGTTTGTTTGTTTCTTCAAACAGCCTTGTGCTGTAATTCAGGATGTTCTCACTAGCATGTTAGCTGCATTTTGCAGCTACAGATATGTTAACACTGGGACTGTGTACCAAACACTAAACAAAATGTTACGAGCATACTGTTCCTATCCCAGAAAGCTTACAGTCTAAGTAGACTCACATGGATAACCTCATTAACTCAATTACATTTGTTCACCTCCCCCTGCCTTTCACTCTTTTTGGTTTTGCAGCACAGTGCAGTGAAGAGGCATTTGATAGACAAATATCAGCAGCCTTCTAGAAATGAAGAACTTGAGAGAGATTCTTGATGTGGAAAGAACAGACGTCCTGGCTTA
The DNA here is from genome assembly GCA_038090715.1 of Florisuga fusca. Lineage (NCBI taxonomy): Eukaryota > Metazoa > Chordata > Aves > Apodiformes > Trochilidae > Florisuga > Florisuga fusca. Next base: position 9,692,051 of record JAAWXA010000011.1, read on the forward strand.
GTAAGATTAAGTGATGATTTCATGTGTGCAGCACCACACCAGTACACATGAATGTGGGGAAGGAAGGAATACCAAATCTGACAGCACTTTCACAGCAAAGGGCAATGAGCTACAGAAAGGATCAAGAAAGCACAGAGAAGGTATGTCACTGGCATGGGATGAGTACAACATGAAAAGCTCAGTCACAATGTAGTGTTTTAAGGAAGTGAAGGAACATAAAGGAAGAATTTGAGAAGGGAAATTGAAGACAGATGGAAGATCAGTGTTTTCTGAAATACATATTGAGGGAGCACTGCCTTGAACTCTTTGGTTCCTGGGTGGCTCAGTTGTGGGCCTAGACATTTAGCCTCATGTTTTCATTTTGCTCTGAATATGTGAACCCTCAAGCCCTGAAAGAACAAAGGACACCTTCACTGCCTCACAGGTACCAAAGTGATGGACTTTTTTAATTTAGCCCAATGCGAGTATTCAAAAGTAAAGACAGGATCTGGTCTGTCTGTCACAGGATCTGTAGTGACATGAAGCCCTAATGTAGGTCAATGTCTTGCTGTGCACTACACACTCTGTAAACATAACAGAAAGCAAGGTTTGGGGGAGCCTGGTTGGTTGCTGGTTCTGTTTTTTTTTTCCTTTTTGTGGAATAATAGATGAAGCAGTAATAAGCAATATTAGAAAATACACTTATTTTCATCTTCTCAGATGAAAAATCTACATCAGTCTAAGAAACAAAGAAGAATAAATTTGACAGAATACATGCAGACAATTCATCCTGCTTTTTCTGTTCCACACCATTGAATTTACTGTTAGTCACTCCCACTATGGTCTATTCATGATGCTGTTGTTTTTCTTCCTGCATCATGCCTATATCTGATTAGATACAAATACACTTCTTCTATCCCCATTAACTCAATGCTGATCTAAAACAGCTTATGTTCCACAACACTGTTTTTAGAAGTCTAATATTTCTGTGTGAAATTTTACACTGTTGGCAGCGTGACATTTCTCTGTCTGATGTGAAAGTCCAGCTGTGTCCTGCAGAGGAAGTCAGATGGCTTTTGTTGCCAACTAAAGCTCTAACCACGTGGAAGATTTCAGAGACCTTAAGGCAAAACCCCCACAAAAGTCATCTTCATCTATAAATATACATGTATCTTGACACAGATGCCTTGTTGCTTCAGTTAGGGTCTGCTCCAGCTATATTCTGGAACCCTTGATACTCCAGTTGGTATAGCTTGAAATTAACAGATCCTTCCTGCTGATTTCTGAGGAAGGCATACAGAGAGAAGACAGAAATACCTTGTTTGTGATATAGAAAACTATTCCTTACACAAAAATTAGCATGTAGTGTAACTTACATTTCAAAGCACTAGAATGCCAAGTTACTTAAAAATTCCTTTTGTTACAGTGTCTGCTGTGAGCTCCCAGTATTCGTTAGTTGTTTCATTACACAGTCTCTTCTGGTTTTATTATGAGTACAGAGAAAAGAGCCTTGAAATAATTTTATTGAGTGTATATAGAGGTAGCTTCAGCAAACATAATTGTAAACTCTCCATTAAAAATACGTAAAGTGTTGTACTGCAGGGCAGAATGTTGAAGAAATAGTCATAAATTTCCAGTGGAAAAGAAGCAAGAGCCCAGGCTGCTGCATGAAGCAGAGAAACCTCCAGGTCAGAATGTAACAGTTGAAGTGCTGGAGAGAAACTCATTCTACACAATGAAACAGAGTTTTGTGTTCAGGTGTGAAGACAAAGGGAATTTTGTACTGGTAAGGATGAAAATTTCAAACACACAAACACTTTTAAAATTTGACAGTACAAAGAACTCTCTTCTTATGCCGCAAGAGGAAAAAAAAAAAAAAGACCCTAACCCTAATGACTACATGAAAATGCATTCACCCTCACTTTACTGTTAAAACTATTTTTTGGTAAAAGCTCAGATACAAGATGCTTCTGAATTCTTCTGGAGTCTTGATCACAACTGGTTTCTACAAGCATGTAGATGTACCTGGATGATGTGGTGTAAGTTATATCTTAACAGTTTGTGGCTTTTGCATATATTTCAGGCTGTTCCTGCTGTTAGAAGAAATACGGACAGAAACTTGGTTTATATTGCTACCTCATTTATCATCCCAAACCAGATAAAACAAGTCTGATGTACTTAGCCACCTACGTGGTTGGTTATTTTAAAGCACTAAGGGTATAGCTTCTTGTCTTTGGTAAGATTACCCTCCCTGACATCTCTAGACAACTCATAACTTAATATCAGTTAGAAAAGATAAGGATCCAGCTTAGGGAGATAAGTTACAGGTCTTAGAAGATTTAACATGAGCTGCTGTAACACCTCATTATCTGCTATTTATTTATTTAGTGTACTCATCATGTTTTTCTTGGAGGATTTGCATTTAAATCAAAATCCACATGCAGCACAGATAGGGTGAGTAAAAATTGTTTGACACTACACCATGGGTATTTTGGAAACATGTTATAAACCTCTTTTGTCAAATTAGTTGACCATCTACTTTTCTTAGTTTACCCCTACCACATTCCTTCAAGGGCACACAGGAAAGAAAAGAACTTCTGTGTCGAAAGGAAAAAACCCCAAACAACCCAGCCACTTAAACAGGTAGCCTGGGTCCCATGGGTAGAACTTAATCAAGTGTTAAGTGGGCAGCCAGATGACCCTGCCCTTTAGTTACATAGGAGCACAACTCTCTCCTCCTGTAATGTAACTATGCTGGAGGGATGGCATAGCTGCTTCTGTCCTGTTCCACTCTCCTACATGAGTGGATGTTTTTATACCTTCCAATTTCTCTGAAGGTTTGTGCATATGTCCATGTGTTACATCTGAAATATATTTAGCTTTACACTAACACCCTTGTAGATAAAATGCAAACGTGTGTCTGCAGCTGCTCCTAGCCCAGCCATCTCTGATTGGCACCCTTTTCTGTCTTTGATGCAACACACCAAACCAGTCTCATTCGCATGTGCAGAGAGTTCTATTAATCTCTCTCATTCTTCATTGCTCTAAATGCCCTTTACCCTTGTGCACAGCTGGTTACCGCATGGCATTCCTTCTACTTAGAAGGTGGAAAACCTCTTAGGAATATAAGGCCATTCAGAAATGCTCCCTGGGGTGGCTATAAGCTAAACCTGAAATTCAGCCTTCTTGCCTGGGACATAATTCCAACATAATCGCTGGAGAGTTCCAGATACTGCCAGCTAGTTGTGAGCCAGTTAGCCTTGTGCCCAGCCAGAATTAACCTTATTTAGCAGTTCATTGTGGTTTTCCTCAGCTCTTAGACCATTTCTAAAATATTCTTTTATTAAAAGTAATAAGAATAAAATGGCCATAATGCGACCTTACCTTATTTCCTGCCAAAAATCTATTCTGATGTGGAGTCAGCAACTTCTGCTCGTGTTCAGTAGTAATATTTCCATGCAGACTGTACTTATACGAGAGTCAGAGTGTCTGGCTTTTTCGCTCTGGGCACCATTTCCAGTCACATGAACTAGGAACAGCTTGATTCAGATGTTAACAACCACTGACATTTGCAGGAATGTTGGGGTTGTTGTTGGTTTTTTTTTTTTTTAGGGTTTTGTTTTTTTTTTTTAATCAAACCAAAAAACACAAAACCAACAAACAAGAAAAATATAAATTGCCATGAGAAATTTCACTACCTAAAAGGTTTATTACTGATTTTCTTGAAAACAGGGTATTCATGTTATTTGTGAGGAACTGTAGCATAATAACAATGGTCACGGTAACATGATATAGAGCTATATAGCATGTTAAGCAGCAAATTATATTGAATAAAGTTTCTGTCCTCTCCTTCATGTCTTTACAAGTTTACTGAAGTAGGACTTGTGTGCAAACCAGGGGCAAATCTGACTTCTTGATTTTAAATTGTGTCTCTCTTTGAAAAATTTAATGTGATTGGAACCTAAGCTCCAGTAAACCTTCATTTATTTTAAACACATATTTCAATTTTGTAAAGCGAATTTTTAAAATTGTCTTATATTTGAAGGAGCTCTCCATCAGGATTGTACCACCAGCGGTGTGGAGAAGAGTGGCAAGGAGACAGATTTCTGGTTTACATATCACAGTACTGTAGTAATGGAGACACTCAGAGTTTAGCTTGTTTGCTCCAATTCATTTCAGTCTCACAGAAAGTTTCCTGTTAAGAGGTGACCTCAAGTGGCATAGCTGCATCCCTGAATCATATTAATACAGGATAAGAAGTAGCTGGGTCCAATCATCTAACAGATTCTTACCTCTCTCTCTGTAGACAGAAGTTGCACAGTATTTTAAGATTTTCTCCCACCCAAGGTGTTTCTTTTCTATACTCTGTGAACAAAAAATAAAAATCTAAACCTCATGAAGCCTAGAAGAAGTGAATGATCAGAATTGTTAAAGTATTTTGCCTCTCAATATCAGTGAGAGAGAAAAAAATAGCTCTGTTAAATGCAGACAGAAAAATACCAAGGTTCTGCTCCCAGGACTATGCAAAAGTTGTAAAGGGAAAATGTGCCAGTATTTCTTTAATCTAAGGGGAAGCAGAGAAAAAGAAGTCTTACATTTGTTTTCCTCTTTCCCCATTAACATGGTTCCTACAGCTCTTGCACCTTCAGCCAGAGAGGTGACCAAACAAGTGGCTCAGCAAGGTTCAGTGCTGGCAGCAGCAGAGAAAAGAAATGGAGAAGCATGCAGAGCAGTTGTTTTGACACAGCTAGTAAATACCTGCCTTTTAATCAATGCTTTGAAGAAAAACTAAGGATTTTCTGTATTTCAGACTTCCTAACTATGGGCAGATCATCTGTATCATATTTGCACAATAAGTCCATCCAACATTTGCCACAAACGGCCTGTTTTTTTATGTTTGGTATGGGCACTCAAAGGAAAGAAGAAAAGCCATTTACTAAGGGGTAATTTCAGCTGGATTCATTTGTTCAGAATCTAATGTCAATCTAATTTAGTGGTCACATCCCTCAAAGATGAATCAGTAGCAGGAAACTCCCCTTTCATATACATTTCAGATAAAATAGCATGTTAGATTAAATGAGCATGAGCTCTACAACCAGTGCTTGTGTTCTACAGAAATGCAGCAGGTAAAGTTTCAGTAAGAGCTACTACCCAGATGGCATAGCATCCACGTTGCAGGTCTCTCTGATGCCTCCAAACAATCTTGTCATTTGCTGTGAAAATTCTCCTGGAAGCTATATAATTCTTGGGAAAAACTAGATCCATCATAGCCCTGCACAAACATTCCAAAATAGACAGAATGAGGTAGTGAGTAAAATAGAGGTTTCATTTAGTTTGAAAGCATGAAAAAGTGTTACTGTCTTTATTATATTTTCAGTCTAGATTACAGTTAAGGAATTATTGTTACTCTTAAAAAAGGCATAGTTTTAGCCAGCAGATGTGAAATCTTGATACTCCAGAAAGAAGAATTCCAGCAGCCTTCAACCACAGTCACAGCAACATCACAGTATTCCTGCTTCATGAGATTTCTTCTCTAAAGATTTAAAGGAACAGACCTACGGGAGATTAGATAGCTCACCAGTTTTTCCTCCCTCACATTGACTGCATGATCAGTGAAAATAAGACTGTGAATTAACAAAACAAAGACATCCTAACCTTCTGAAAACTCCAAAATTTAAAAGATGGTGGTTCATCCTACCTAAGCAGGTTAGCAGGATTGTCACGAAGGCAAAATTTGAGATTATTTCATGAAGTCAGCTCACATAGTACTAAAACATGTAAAGATATTTGGAAGAAGGTAGATAGCACAAGGAAGATAAGAAGATACAGACAGGCCAGAAAACATGTTTTGTTTTAAAAAAGAGCAACCAAACAAATCAACAAACCACACAATCTAACTGTCAAGTTTGCTTTAAGAAATTCAATGGCAAAACTTCTTTTTGAATTAATTTCAGCTTTAGAACAGGTACAACAGTGACTTAAATGAAGACTAAATATGCTCCAGCTGTCAAACTGTGCGAGATCTTCTGAACTTATGATCTGAGTTTAAACCACTCAAGGAGAGTGTACAGGATTTATAGTTTTGGTAGCAGGGAGGGCTACAGGGGTGGGTTCTGTGGGAAGCTGCTGGGAGTCTCCTCCCACCATATCAGACAGAGCCAATGCTCCAAGACAAACCTGCTGCTGGCCAAGGCTGAGACCATCAGGAAAAGTACCAGTGTCTCTGTGGTAAAATAATGAAGGAGGCTACAATCTGCACTATTACAGATAGAGACAGGAGTGAGAATGTCAGAAGAAATCAAGGTCAGTTAAGATAGAGGGGGAAGGAGGTTCTAAGGCACTAGAGCAGAAATTCCCCCCCCCAGTCCATCATGAAGACCATGGTGAGGCAGAATGTCCTCCTGCAGCCCATAGAGGTTCACAGAGGAGCAGATATCCATCTGGGAGGGACTGGCATTGGATCAATTCCTGAAGGACTGTTTCCTGTGGGAGGGCCCCAGTGCTGAAACAGAAGAATGTGAGTCTTGTCCCTGAGAAGAAAGGAGCACCAGAGACAATATGTGATTGACCACAAGCTCCATTTCCAACCCCCCTGTTCTACTGGGGTGTAGGAGGTGGAGAAATCAGGAGAAATTTTGAGCTTGGGAAGAAAGGACGGGTGGGTTCAAAGACATTAAGATTTGGGTTTTATTTTCTAATTATCCTACTTTGGTAAGAAATTAAACTAATTTTCCCAAGTCAAGTGTGTTTTGCTCATGACAGCAATTGCTGGGTGATCTTTCCCTGTCCTTATCTCAACCCAGAAGCCTCTTGTTATATTTTCTCTTTCCTGTCCAGCTGAGGTGAGAGCACCTTTGGGGGGCACCCAGTCTCCAACTGCAGTCACCAACTGCAAGGGGCTACACACTGATCATTTACTGAGTCATACATGAGGATGTTTTTTGTCTTTAGCACTATGACCCAATTTAACTGCAGCTGTAAGTCAGAGAAATTGCTCTTGAACCTATTTTCCTCCAATTATCAAATAAGTCTATTTTAATGTTAAGACATAGTCAATGAAAAATGGTGCCCTACAAGAAAAGCCACCCTGTACAGAGATGTTCAGCTACAAAGACATCTCCTAACATTCTGGTAAACTGGGAGAGGGAAGTAGATTTTAATTTGTTGTTTTCACACATCAATATAAAAGATAGTGAAGTCACCTTAGTAGTAGTGTCCAGGAAACTAGTGATAAAAGATCAAGATGGCATTGGGTTTTTTGTTGCAGGACGCAAATACAACCTCATTGTGCTTTTATGAAATATAAATAGAAGATGGCATGCATTAAAATCATTGCCCTGCCAAAAGTCTTGCCTAAGGTAGAAATTTAAGATTTTTTTTTCCACTGTCCAGCATAGCATAGAGAATGAGATGATATGAGAGCAGTCCCTTTCCCCCCACAAACTCTGAAGACAAGCTAGAAATGTTATTTCTGAGTCATAAGGTACAAAATATTTTCTGAAGAAGAATTTTGCAGAAGTTCTTGGTGGTAAGAACTCTTGTCTATATAACACCATCTTCCCAGAGTAGATGATTCTTACAGCTAAATATCCTGTAAGAGCCTTGCTATTGGCCCTCCATAGGCTAGAAATGAAAAGCCACATCAGATTTTGAAAGAATCCTCAACTGCCCACCAATTTCTAATCCTAATCCCACTACCAAAGTGGAATTTTAGGCCTGAAAGCCATACTACCTGAACATAAAAACTCCAACTTGGAGCATTTCACTGTTTCAGAATGCAACACAGCCAACAACAGTTTTACTACACAGCAATGCATTAAGTACATCCTCCTTTGCTTGAAAGTTTAGCAGATGGAAAGATCTTTCACTGCTTTCAAACCCTGCAATATTTAATCTGATTTCTCTGTTCAGCTGGGTGTGACATTTGCCATATGTGCTGGTACTCCTGATGAGTCTGGCATTGAACTTCTCACATACAGAAAAAGTAAGCTTTATAATCCAAGCTGCTGATCAAGGTAGAAGAGGATCAGTGAAGACTCTCAAATGATGCAGGGAAAAAAAATTATGGAGAAACAAGAAGGGCTGCAATTCTGTTGTTACTGCTCAGAAGCATATCCTACTTGACACAGACAGACAAAGAAAATCTCCAAATATCTTTTCCTTCTGTGAGCATTTTTTCAGATGAAACATCTCTTTGGCACAGAAGTACATAGGGAATTAAAAGATAAATCTTAATCATTTTTAGGTGTTTAGCCTTTATTTTACCTTCTGGTCATTGTTTCACACCTAGTTACTGAAATGCTTCTGAATTTCATCAGAACACCTGCAGGGTGCTATGTAGAGTAACTTAAGGTAGATATTTTGCATGAGCAGATTTTTAATGGGATGTAAAGCATCCTCAGATCACTGGATAGATGTTATTAAATTTTATAGTATCCTGTACAGAGATAGCACTCACTTTATGGAGGCAGAATGAGTCATAAATAATTAGAGCTTCATCTTGGCCTTTATAGAATAAGTTGCATTTTAAAGGCTAAGTCAGAATTCCCAGAAAAGGCCTTCATTTTGGGGACAGGATAGATTATTAAAGGGTACATTACCACCATAAAAAATAAATCCCATCAGACAGCAGAAATGGCCAGAAATAGCACAGAATATGCCTACCATGATTATGCTAATGTTAAAACATGCAATTGTCACTCTCAATATTAGCCTGAAACAGCAACTTGATTGCTCCATTAGATGCTGTTGGCTGCAGGAAAAAGTACCAGGCAGGATTTCCCTGTGCCTTTCCCATGGATGTGAGCCTGAGGAGAATCATAATCCCAGTTTGTAGTTATTATACCTCAGAAATGAGGTGCATGTCAGTGAAATTACACCCAGTCCAAACACTCTGCCTACTGGTCTTCTAAAAGAGGAGAGATGTGATCAGAAAAAGATATCAAGAAGATAGATAAGATAAAAGCTACACGGATCATTAAGAAAAAAAGTTGTTTACTTCGTTATAGGTAGCCATAGAGCCATTTTCTAACAATTAAAGGGATTGGGTAAATGTTTCACAGTTCAAATCAAATTCTAGCATCTGAAACCATTTTCTGAACAGCTGAACTGGTAAGATATGTTCTGCATGCTCAGCAGACACATGAATCAGGAGAGGTACAGCAACAGCAACCTCACAGGCATCTCAGCCCCGAGTCCCTTTTACAAACATGGAAGCACAGACAGACAATGTACCTTGCCAAAAGCAACAGAACTGCCTCAAATCCAAGTCACTGAAGACTCTAAACCTTAAAAGAAGCCCATCACTTTAAAGCTGTGTCCCTCTTTTGGGGTTCTTAGCTGGCCCTCAGACTGTACGTCACTTTTTGGGAAGGTCCAAGGCTGTACCTGGCTGGTAGTTCAAGTTGCACCAAATAAGACAAACACTTCTGTGGAAGGAGTAAGGATGATCTGGCAGTAGATAAAACCATCTCCTCTCACCATTTGTCACGTAAGAAATGGAAAAGAAACTCCAGATGCATAGGGCCAGACAGAGAGAGATTCTCTAATCTTTGGTAACCTATTAAAGCTGAGGCAACAAGTGTTGGGACAGGTGTCCCCACGTTACCTTTCAAACCAACTCACTGACCTAGAACTTGCTAAAAGCATGATGTTTTGCTGTACACTTTCAGAGTTTACATGGCACTCCCTGCCTGTTCAGTTCTTTTTCTTTATTCACTGCTCAGTTTCTTATTAAAAAACTCTAAGTTTCTCATGACCATTTTTTCTCCCTCCTCAGCAGCCTAGGGATATTTTTAAGATATATGCACAAGAGAAGTGTATCCCTAAATATTCCCAGCCTTGAATTCAGTAACCACTTTGTATTGTAGCTCGACATAATCTAAAACATTAGCTTTTAACAAATGTAGCATAAAAGCCCCAAACACTTTTGTCTGCAGAATACCTCTTGCAAGAAATCTTTATGGTGCAAATATAACTTGCAATAGAGATAACAATATCTAAAGAGTAGCCACAAAATGCCCAAACACTCAAAAATTTCTGATTTAAATAAATAAAGATATATTTAAAAAAGCCCAACAAACCTAAAACAACACTGTGCCTTAACCCCAGTAGAAGTGCAAGGAATTTACCAAAATGGCAGAAGACTTACCTTTAAGAAGAATCAGAGAGGTTTTTGTTTCTTTTTTACTTCATACCTGATCAACTGCTTCTAGCAAGAATTAATGCTGACTCCCACCACCTCTGTAGTGGTCGAAAAAAAAATGATAGCCAAGATCTAAGCACTCCAATAGGTTTGGCAAACTGAAGAGCAGCAACAGCTGGCTTTTTGCCTGAAATTAATTGGAGAAATGTATTTTGTTCCAGGCTCTGCTCTTATCATCAGCTGCCAAGATACATTTGGATAATACTTCTTTACAAGAGCAAAAAGGAAGAGTTTTCTTTTTCTTTCTAGAGCTTTGCCTGCACCAGACAACACTGTCAATCAGATAACAGCTAAGAAATTACTAATAAACATCAGAGAAAAAATAAGTTATGCTGTTTAGTTTTTCCTTTAAAAAGATACCATTTCAAATGTAGAGGAAAATAATTACCTTTTCCTATGCATTTCAGAGTGAATAACTCAGTTGAAGAGCAAGGTTTCAGCCTGAAGACACTTGGCTGAGGTTTCTTCTGCATACACTGAAAGCCAGAACTACTTTTTCCCTTTTTATAGATCAACAATAGAAATCAACATTTCTGCAGGGTGGTGAACCCACACCTGTGTCTCTTCACCATCCCTCTGGGCTCTGCCACAGGTGTCCCTGTGTCAGCTCTGTGTTAAGGCTGTCAGCAGGAGGTTTACAGGTGTCCTTCTCTGTGGGCTGTGGTGAGATCCACATGGAGGAACTAGAAAACAATAGAGAGTTATAAATACAGGGAAAAAAAAAAAAAGAAAATTAAAAGATCCTGAAGTGGATAGGTTGAAAGCTTCTGTTCTGCTACTGGCTGTTAGTATAGAAGTTTACATGTTGCACAGACATCAGGATAATTATCTCTGTGCATATCCTCAAATGAGCAGCTAAAAGTGAGCACAAACACCTCTTACATTTCGGTGAAGGTGACTGAATGTTGTGGCAGAGAATAAAACAGAACAAAGAAAAAAATAGCAGGAATAAAAAAAGGCAGGAATTAAGCTAAAAAAAGGGACAAAAGAACAGGTGACAAAAAGATTAGGCAGAAAGAATATGGCACTTTTTCCCTCTCTTTACTTCTTGCATCACATCATATGGCAGGGGAGGCCTGGAGTGGTGGGCATTCACTGCGAGGAGGACTATCAGGCTGGCTCCCTTGAGAGGAGGGTCCCAGAGAGCTGCTTTTGGGGATGGTAGAAGGGGGAAGGGGCTTTTCCCCAGCCCTGGAGCAGCCATGTCTCCTGTGCCCGGTGGGGGATGAGGGCTCAGGCTGGCACACGGGGCTGTGCTGCAGGAGGGACTCCTCAGCAGGCTGCTAAAATGAGGGCTTGGGGTGCTGCAGTGAGCAACCACACTTCCTTTCAGGCAGGAGCAAGCTGTTGCAGACTCTCCTGTAAGACTGGCAGTCCTGCTGCCAAAGCAGGAGGCTTTCTTGCCTCCTTTCTGCACTGCCTGCATGGCAACACATGAAGCTCTGAGGGTGGGCAGAAAGTTCCTCTAAAGCTGTTTTAGACACAGCAGATGAAAAAGAGCTTTGCAGTCCCCAGCCGTACCTTGTAGGCTCACAAGACAGCTAGGATGGGAGCTGCATAATCCTCACTCTTTTGGCATTAGCATCGTGAAGCAACACCAGTTTTCCCCATGTACAAAAAAAAAAAATCTTCTAGCTGGTCACTGCAGAATTTACCTTGGGCTGCTTTGGCTCCCCTGGGCTGATAGAAGTTTGTCTCAAACACAATAACATCCTCTGTATGTTCTACAACACTTGAGCCATACTTGGCCAGGTTTAGTAAACTCACAGCTATGAACGAGAGGAGATGCTGCCTGGATAGAAAGCTGGAAACAGGTGGAGTAATGAAGACAGGAGGCACCTGTGGCACAGCACAGTAATTAGAGCTTGAATTGAGATTAATCCCCAAGAAAATCTGTCTATTTAGGCACTGACAAATGCTTCATTTCAGTAAAAAGCCATGCTACAGGTTGTTCAATTATTCCCAAATTAGTTTTTGTGAGATTTTACTGTCCTAGGAATCGAATAATTTCAGATTTTAGTCTCAAATTACAATGTAAATGAGCACATATATCAGGCTTTTCCACATGCACAAAGTCCATTTTTTGTTTCAGCTAACTGAAATCATTACAGTGTTTTAATCTGCCATGATAATAAGGATGGTGACTCAAGTATTATAATATATATAAAATCCTAGACTTACCTTTTAATCAAATAAGTTTTAAGTATTTATAGGAAGGCAAGCCTGTAGATGACTGGTTGAACAGAAACAAAGATGTAGGCTGGAAACTGCTGGTTGTGTCTCTACCATCAACACTTTCATAAGGAACAGTTAGAGTTAAGCTGTGAAAAACTCTGTAAAGATTTGTGTATTTTTTATCAATAAATACATACCTGTTTTATTTTGCTTTGTTTTCACATGTTATTTGTTATGCTTTTCTGCATAGTTTGATTTGCAAAATAGCATCTTGGGAAAAAAGCCCCAAGACATGAATTTTCATTCACATTTATTGACAGAGCAAACTAATTAAGTGGAGCTAGGCTTAGATAACAAATTAAAAATCTGATGCTGAAATTAGGAATCAATCTCTCTGTTAGTATTGCCAGTGGTGTCAGCAGAATGGCACTTAAAAGTGGGTCTATGGGCCTGGTTTACAGCTTAGCACTAAATTCTTTTCTTCTGCGTTTAAATAGGTACATATGGCCAACTTAACAATTATTTAATATAGTTACTAGTATTCAAAAATACCTTAGAGATTTTGTCTCAATTTTTCCCCTATGCAAATATGGGAAAGTGCATGTAACCATCCAACACCAGAAACAGAAGCATTAGCAAAACACCACAAGGTAACAGCACACCTACAGAAGCTGTCAGTGCTGCAGCTTTTAAAAATCACTTTATTTCTCACTGTGGACCCAAGTTTTACTTTCCTAGGCCCCTTCTCTGATTTCTTTTTGTACTGGTTGAAACTGCTCTCTCTTCTCAAGCCTCAGTTATTTGTTCTTCCACTTCTTGGCTCCTGCTCTTCCTTAAAAAGAGTTGTCTTCTTCTATTAAAAATTATATGAAAGAATTCATACCTGGAAATGAATGTAAAAAAAACCCAGGATATGATGGTGGAACTGTTGAAAGGTTATTATTGTTTTCATCTGTCATTCGGGTTTAATAAGGGAGGAAGACTGTGAAATAGTGGTGATCCTTCACTGCCAGGGCAGAATGGAACAGACTATAGAGGCTATTGGGTTTTGTATGAGTGGAACCTGAAGGACAACAATGTATTAAGCTCAATATTTTTGAATTATAGAATTTTGAGGAAGGGTAAAAAAATAAAATCATCTTTCCTGATGCCAGTGTCCCACATAAATGATGAAAAGCCACAGCAACCCAGGGCCCAGCAGTGTGTTTCAGGGAAGCCAGTAAACTTTTTTTTTTTTTTTTTTTTTTTTTTTTTTTTTTTTTTTTTTCATTTTGAGATAAAGCATCTTGCTGCATTTTCATACTATTTTATAACATTTATTTTTCTTGCAGTTAGACTGGCCCTTGCCTTCCTCCGGAGGAGCAGACAGCCCCTGGTCCAGCCGGAGCTGGGAGGATGCTGAGGCAGGGACCGAGCACCCTGCAGCAGCTCAAATGATCCCGCAGTGCCACCTACTTGTCGCTGCTGAGCTTGGCAGGAAAACTCTCTCTCCGGCTGAAACCAATCTGAGAGGCTGTTAGGGAAGTGGTTTGTCTGGTTTCTTGAGAAGGGTCTCTATCCTGACGTCGTTTGTTTATAGAATATTTCAAAAATTAACTATTTCACTTCAAATTTGAAAGGATCAGATTTATTCCTAAGCCACACAAAACACATTTATCTGAAAGGCATGCAAAGTTACCAAACTTCTAACATGAAATTCCAAAGGAATCCCTGGGAAGAGCAATACAGATCTACTTGACTAGAGAATTTCCCTCTACGTGTGAAAAGATCCTCCAGAAACAAGAGGAAATGTTACTTACATTGCAGCCCCAGGGAAATACATCTCCAAGCACCCACAGGAGCTGCAGTGCCACTGGTGCTGCTCTCACCATCCCTGCTGCTCATGGCTGGACTGCAGAACAAGGGTAGCAGCATGGGCAGCCTGACTGTAACTACACAGGTATAATATAACTACAAAAGTAGCTTGAATGACTGCTTTTTGATTCATAAAGTTACAGTGTGGCCTCTCACAATTTAATGAAAAGCTTTCTGTAGGTCTCAGGTACTTACACGATACTTAAAATATGTAATATATAAGATATGCAAAATAAGCAGCCCCAGGGAGTACTTATTTATGGTCTTTCCATTTGTAGTGTGAAATGGGATTTTATCTCCTGGATCAAAACACTTTCCTTTAAGAGAAAGAGAGTATTTGCAGTCTTTGGCAGAGGAGTGATTTTGTACAGGTCTCTAGGTGTTCTTTATAAATCATGTAAGGTGTTGCAACAGGTGTGCATGATAACAGCACAAGTTCAGGTCCTTTGATAAATAAATAAATGTTAAATATTATAAACAGAATCCTCATTTCCCCCTGATCTTTAGATTTTTCTTTGATATTGGAATTTATGGCAGGTGAGGATGAATCATAGAATCACAGAATGGTTTGGAAGGGACCTTGAAGATCATCTGGTTCCAACCCCCTTGGCACTCCTTCAACTAGACCAGGTTGCTCAAAGCCTCATCCAACCTTGAACACTTACAGGGAGGGGGAAGCCACAACCTTCCTGGGCAACCTGTTCCAGTGTCTCACCATCCTCACACTAAAGAATTTCTTCCCAATAGCTAAGCTAAATCTACCCACTTCCAGCTTAAAACCATTGCCTCCCATCCTATCACTACATGTCATTATAAAAAGTCCCTCACACCTTTCCTGTAGGCCCCCTTCAAGTACTGAAAGACCACTGTAAGGTCTCTGTGGAGCCTTCTTTCCTACAGGCTGAACAACCCAAATACTCTCACCCTTCACAGGAGTGTTCCAGCCCCCCTGTCATCTTCATGGCCCTCCTCTGGACTCTCTCCAACAGCTCCATGTCATTCCTGGCAGGTGGGGCTCCAGAACTGGACATAGTGAGGTCACATGAGAGCAGAGCAGAGGGAGAGAATCACCTCCCTGATGGGCCACAGAACCTGCTGGTCATGCTTGTTTTGATGAAGGCCAGGATACAGTTGGCTTTTTGGGCTGCCAATGCACATTGCCAGCTCATGTTGAGCTTTTCATCAACCAACACCCCCAAGTCCTTTTCATCAAGGCTGTTCTCAATCCTCTTTCTGTTTGGCCTCTTTTTGTGCATGGGATTCCCCTCATCCATGTGCAGGACCTTGCATTTGGCCTTCACGAACTTCATGACATTGACATGGGCCCACATCTCAAGCCTGTCAACCTTTCTTCCTCCCAGTGTGTCAATCACACCACACAGCTTGGTGTCATCAGCAAATTTGCTCAGGGGTCCACTCAAACCCAGTGTCCATGTTTCTGATGAAGATGTTAAACAGCACTGGTCCCAGTACCAATGCTCGAGGTGTGCCACTCACCACTGGTCTCCATCAGGACATCCAACTGTTGACCATTACTCTTTGAGTGCAACCAGCCAGACAGCTCCTCATCCACTGAGTGGTCCATCCATCAAATCCATATCTTTCCAATGTAGAGATCAGGATGTCATGTGGAACAGTGTCCAACACTTTGCACAAGTCGAGGTAGATGACATCAGTTTTCTCTCCCATTGTCCATCAACACTGTGACCCCATCATAAAAAGGTGTCTAACCAGCACAGGTCAACTTCCTGAAAAAGTGGAGTATCCCTCTGCAGATTTGATGATCAATTCCATTAAAACCCCTACCACACTATGAAATAGAGTTGTCTTTATTTACTGGTCAGTTCAAAAGGATTCTGTCCTGTTAAGCAACACACAGATACAAACATTGTTAAAAATTACTGTAGGATCAGCTCTTGTTTCAGAACATCCTGAAAACAGACAAAAATCAGTGGATGGCACTGTTCACTTGCAGGCAGAGAATCATCTCCTAGATTATAAAATATATACAGATCTTAGCATTACCTGTGTATTAATTTATGTTTGCCTACCACTTTGTAGAATTTGCTATATTTAAGTAAATCTTTATTTCCTAAACACAGTCTATTTTCAAGCTGAAGCCCTCAAAATTGATGCTTATTTAATTCTGACATTTTGTGGCTCACTTGAAATGAAAGTGTTTGTACATAAACAGGAGTCTGAAAAAATCAAACCTACAATCACTGCAAGACATCTATATAGGTCTTGAAACAGTGGTAAATATCTGATTTTACCTTTCCAGTCCATAAGCATATAGCACAAAGACTTGGTTTAGGGAAATCTCGTATAACTGACATATTTTTCCTTCTACAGAGCTTTTTTAGAGACTCATTCAAGCTCTGGTGACTTTGTCTCAGCTGATCACAAGCTCCCCAAGAGCCCTTAAACACTCTGATCATCTCTGAAACAAGATAAGACAGAGAAAATAACATAGCTGGAAAACCATGACATGAGAGGATAAACAGGGAGGTCACTCCAACCCAATGGCAAGGCAATCATCTTCCCTGGAGAGCAGCACACTGAGCTACTTCAATGCATGGCAGCATTTATTCTGTGCTGCAGCTCAGGTGCTGCATGCAGTAGGGAGGAGGAATCCTGCAAATTTTTTTTTTTTTTCCTTGCAGATCATATGCTTGGGCATAGAAAAAAGGAATTGCCAAACTCATTTGCTGTAGGTTTATGGACTGAGGCTATAGGGTTAATTCCATTAAAAATCGGTGCACTTTAAAGTCATACCTACATTCTGAACCTGGATCAGACCCCAGGCTCAGTGTCTCAATGTCAATCTTCATTTCAACCTATGCTGTGGATAACCTCTTGCAGGTTCTATTTGTGAGCTTGATCAAAAGGGAAAGATGAAGAGTCTCACCTCTCCCAGGTGAGACCACACGGAGCGTGACAGTGGCATCTGAAGTTTGTAAGTAAACCAAAAACTTATCATTCTGGCAGTGAGCACTTACCCTCAGGCATCCTGTCCCAAGATACACACGAGGCTATGTGGAGCTAAATCAGGAAGCATGGAAGAGTTTAGTAAGCTGCCTGCGTGATAGTTCTGGGTATAAGGGAAATACAGCCTGGGGGGCTGAACCAGTACCTGCTCAGTCCAAGGGAAAAACTCCCACTGAAGCTGAAGAGATGCCTTTGTACTCCTCCCTTAATTCCCACTGGGATGGCACCAGGCCAAGTGGAAAAGATCATCCCTCCCTCCCTTTAGATCCTCTCATTAAGATTTCTGCAAAGACACTCAAGTTGTTACATTTTATCAAAACTGAAATTTTAAAAATATCTGCCACTTTAAGATAGAAGGAAATTTTTTAAAGGCTTTTTTTTTTTCTTTTTTCTTTTTTTCCCCCCAAACTGAGCACTGTAATTCCAACACACTAATCAAGGTCCTAGAAAGTGGAATGCAGGCAGGGATTGAATAAAGGAGTGGGGGGTTTTTTGTTTGTTTGCTTTCACTCACTCTTCTTGCTGGGGAGGTCATCCTGCCTCTCCTGGGTTTAAAATGAGTTAAAATACTCCCTAAGAGGCATTGGGTTAGGGACTTTTAGGTCTCAAAGGAACCTTTTATCTTGTCAGATAATGTATTTCTGGCATGTCTGTTTCATCTCTACACTTTTCTTCTAGGCACCATAGGGTTGTCATGGCTACAGTAGCCAGAAACTGGAAAAAAAAAAAAAGGATAAATAAATAAATAAATAAGAGTATGGGGGATCCTATTTGTTCTGGGCATGTGAAAAGTAGTTTTATGTACCAGAAGTTTGAATCTTACAAGAAATATTAAAGTACCAGAATTAAGTTTAAAAGTCCAGTTTTATTCCCATAAATATTAAACAGGGATGTAGTCAGTCTGTCTAGCCAACAACCAAACTCACAGCTGGATGCTGCTGGCATGATAAGCAGCACTGAAATCCTGAAATGAATCAGCATCTGGATGGGGTTTGCCTCTGACTGGCTGAGACAACCTGTGATAAACTGACCACAACCCCCATTGCCCATTCCCCTTTGCTCCTGGGAGAGGAGGAAGGGAATTTGGGAGTGATATTGAGCCTGGAAGGAAGGGAGGGGTGGGGGGAAAGTGTTTTAAAATTTATTTTTACTTCTCTTTATTCTACTCTGATTTGATTAGTAATAAATTAATTTCCCAAACTCAAGTCTGTTTTGCCCATGGTGGTAGTCACTGAGTGACCTTTCCCTGTCCTATCTCAGCTCCAGCTTTTCATTATATTTTCTTTCCCCAGTCCAGCTGAGGAGAGGAATGATAGGGCTGCTTTGGTGGGCACCTGAAGTCCAGCCAGAGCTGACCCACCACAACATTTCTCCTCACTGCCCTGTGAAGGGAGATCTATCCCAGAAAGTTGGTACTTTTTTTATGCAGAAGGGGCTAAGACTCCCTGATTCATGGACAAATATTTCAAGACTGAGGTAGTAAATTATTTCTTTGATGCAAGTAACGTGGGCAGTGGGGACAGGGTCTGCGGTGTCAATCCATTACACATGAAGAGGTCCAGCTTCAGGAATACAATTAAAATGATGTGCTTCTAAATCTAACCTTGGAATAATTGAGCTGGCCAATAGGTGACTCTGCTTTGAGCCAACACTTCTGGCCTCAGGGACTGAAAATAAATAGCACAGATCTATAATTCTCTCACTACTGCGTTCCATAAAGCTGGTACATCTATAGATCAACAAAAATATTGGTTTTATTTAGGGCATTTATATAAGACATCGTGCCTTCTCACACAATGCTGACAGTTGCCACAGCCCTGCTCACAGCCACTGGGAAGCTTTGGTGAAGCTCACCCTATTCCTCCCCTGGGGCTGCCTGCTGAGGGATTCACACGAGTGAAATCACAGCCAAATTCTCATCTCAGTTGCATTGTCAAGAAACAAAATATTTTCATGATGGTGTACAAGCTTAACTGCAAGGGGGTGCAGTACTCACAATTACCTTTCACTTGCTACCAGTCTTCCCCAAAATGATCAGGGGAACCCTTGCTTCCATTGCAGCATGGCAGAGCCTGTCTCTGAGGTCAAACCCTGGCTGCTATGACACTGGCATGGATTTCTTCCTTTTGGAAAAGGAGACAACAATGTTTGTCACATACAAACACTGTTGCTCTGGATATTATCACAGGGGTCAGACTCCAAAAGAGATTTCTTTTTTTTTGGCAAAGAGCAAAACCTACTCGCTAATACAATTTAGCAGAGTTTTAATCAGTGCCACCAGGCTGCTCACAGAGCAGCTCCCAGACATCTGCCTTACACTTCCCACATCTGACATGACTTCTCCCAAGGCACATGCCATTTATCAGGGCAGGCGTGTGATGTCGCCTGTTACCAAAACCTGTTCTCTAAATGCATGTGTAATGAGGTGGCAAACCCTTTGTGCCAAGCCTTAATAGACACAGATATGCACTAAATGCTATCATAGGCTTTTGAGGCATCCCGCACACACACAAATAAAACACCAACAAAACTCCCCGCATACATATTTGCATTAAGAAAAAATTTCCAAATATGATTAAAAATGGAATGCAATATTTTTTCGTTTTTTGCTTTGCAGCTCTCTGTTAGTCGGAGGAAAAAACAGAGAAAAATGAACTGGTGTGGAATTCTCATTGTTAATACCACAATAACTAAGCCTAAAGGAGGCCTTATAACCAAATATAAAGCCAGAAATAAACATCTATGGAGAAGATGGAATTGTTAAAGGAGATAAGCTCAGGGGGAAGACTACACTGATCTGCCTGATGGTATTTCTGAGCTCAAGTCTACCGACACTCATTCTAAGTGATTTGTGATTGTTTGCATATTTTGGGCAAACTACAAGGTTTTGCATTCTAGTATATGCAAGAATCCACACCCTAGAGCTTTTGTAAAGGCAATCTTTCACCTTCCCCATGATAATTAATATCAATTTTCCCTTTCCACCTTTTTTCTTAGCAGGCCAAAGCAAAGACTTCTTTGCCTTTTGTAGCATTTCTGATAGCTGAAGCTGCTGTTGGGACCACTCTGTCCTCCAAGCAAAGGAACCCAGAATACTGAGCATTGCCTTACCCATCTGCACAGCTACCCAGCTCTGTGTGTCTTTGGAATTATGTCCTTTGATTTCCTATTTCTATCTGGGGTTTTCCTACAGCTATTCACTACAGGCTGCTTGGTACTGAGAGCTACCCTCGGGCTCAGTGATTTTCACAGCAGGAACACCAAGATAATTTTGCTCAGCATGTTTCCTTTTATGAAAACCTCCTGATCTCTGAACATTTGTGACCAGCAAGAGCCAGGCTCTCTCATTTCTTCCTTCACAAAGCATCTATTGTACAACCCCCAGAGAGCTGCAGCCTGTGCCTCATGGGATTCCCACTGGCCTGGGATGCAGGGCTGCTGAGCCTCCTCCTGGATTTGGGACTCTGGGCAAGCTGCTTCCCATCTGTGAGATGTCATCTGTTAAACTGGAATGGATTTTGAGACTACATAGCCTGCTGTCACCCCCCACAGGGAAACCACTGTATCAGCAGTGCACTGATCTCTATGTTTATGGGATTAAAGGATCTGATTTCTCTTCTCAGGTCAGTTTGCTCTGCTGTAATTAGCCTTACAATTAGTCTCACACCAAAGCCCCAGAGCTTAGTATCTACTGAACTTTAGAAATATTCAGATCTATATCCCACTGGGGTAGCTGAAAATGGAGGTCTGTAAATTTATACAACTTGGTATGTTCTACTTGCATGTATACAAAACATTATAAAATGGTAATTTAAGCTTGAATGCAAGAATTTCTCTTAGCACAAGGATGCTAAATGGGACACAAGCTTCCAGAGAAACTTCTGGGAAGCACTATCAGAGGGAAGCACACAGCCCACTCCCAGCAAACCCAAGCTGCATGTACCATACAAACCTGTCAGTGGATGTTTGGCAAATAAGTTATTTTGAACTAGAGCTAGTTACAAGTATTATACAGAGAAAACACCCTTATCAAATAGTTATTCTGGTATTACCATTTAGCTCTATTAGTGTCATCAGTTATGTGGAGAATATACTAGAAATAGTGAAAAATACCTTCCTCTGCTTAAGAAACACATTGACACTTTAAACGACTATTCCAACAGGCAGTGCTCAACAGAAGACCAAAATTAAATATTTTAAAATATTTAATAAACCACTGAATTCATTAAAGCATTAAAAAACAAGTAGACCATTCTTTCTAATAATTTTAGGTTGAATATTTCAAGCATTTATTCCCCCCCCTCCCCCCCTCTAATTTTTTAGTAGTCCATGATGTTTCTCCTTTTGCCTATCACCACCTCTGCCCCATTCACTGCTGGGTAAGCACGTGCAGGCGACACCACTGGGACCTATTTATACTTTATTTAACCAAGCTGGCTAGATTTGAGCAAGGTCTGCTTTGAAAGCGAGTGTGTCATCAGCAAGATTTGTGGATTTGCTTGAGCAGACTGACACCTTAATGAAACCACCTACCTTGCAAACTGGAGCTTGCCTGGAGCAAGTGACCACTGAGCTGCCTATGAGAGAGTGCCAGGCTTGTCTGTGCCTGTGGGGTATTGGCAACTGCAATCTAAGAACCCAAACTAATGGGAATTTTGGGATTTTTCCCCTCTGCAACAATAGATGGCAAGATGATTTCTGACTTTTAACTTGCAATATCTGCAATAGAGGTATTACCTGAGCTAGCTATAGAGATGCCTCTCATAGTCCATTGAGACAAACAGCATCTTTCCTGAGGGTCTCTGTTAGATGTCCACATTAGATGAGTCATTTTCCAACAAGCCAGGTGAAGTTCACATAAAGCATTAAAACTTCCACTTCTGTCAGCATACACGCAATGTGTTGCTGACTAACACATCACATCCTCAGTGCTTTGAACATCCTAGTGGATTTTAGTTGACTGGTGTGCACCCAGTAGAATCAAAGGCTGCATGATAATCCCAAATAGCATCCTATGTACTGCAGACTAAGCTGTGTGATTCAGTTAACTTCAGGCTTTATCCACTGTTAACAAAAGAAATTGATGCTACTAACACTGCTCTCTTCAACATCAGTTAGAGCTCTAAAACCCTTGTTGCAATCCTTAAGATTGTCTTGAATGAGGGTGTGCTAATATCCTCTGTCACCAGCAATTGCATACAAATTTATAATTCACATTCCCTCTGTAAGCATGGTGCCTTATGGCAGAATAATAGCCTGTATAGTTGATATAGAATCATAGAATCATAGAATTAGCCGGGTTGGAAGGGACCTCGGAGATCATCAAGTCCAACCCTTGACCCACTACCGCTGCAGTTGCTAGACCATGGCACTGAGTGCCCCATCCAGTCTCTTTTTAAATGTCTCCAGGGATGGAGAATCTACCACCTCACCGGGCAGCCCATTCCAATGCCTAATCACCCTCTCCATGAAGAAATTCTTTCTAATATCCAACCTAAACCTCCCCTGGCACAACTTAAGACTGTGTCCTCTTGTCTTGTTGAAAGTCGTCTGGGAAAAGAGACCAACTCCTACCTCACTACAGCCTCCTTTCAGGGAGTTGTAGAGAGTGATGAGGTCTCCCCTGAGCCGCCTTTTTGTCAGGCTGAACAGCCCCAGCTCCCTCAGCCTCTCTTCATAGGGTCTGTGCTCGAGATATATATAGACTCATACTTAGAGATCACTACCTCATATAGCATCTTAAACCCTGCCCTCAGTCTCCATCTATGTCAAGAGGAGGAGATCTTTGTCAAGGAATTTCACCATCTTCACAGCCCAGCAGCCACATGCAGTCAAAAAAACACACAACCACCACCACCAAACAAAACTGCTTCCACAGTGTTATAGCTTTTCATTGTTAAAGATGAGAGAGGCAAGAGGCAAATATTTTCTCGCTTATAAAATCTATTGACAACATAATTAATAATTCCATGGGACTCTTGCAACTGTTCTCATAATCTGTTAACATAACCCAAAAGCAGGCAGCATTCATTGTGTGCAAGATCCCTACTGGTTTGTTTTGCCTTTAACTGCCAGCTTTAAGGTAATTGTCTTTTAGACTGACTACAGCTGGGATGATAAAGGCTTAAAATGGCAAAAAGCACCTAAATTAACATTGAGGTTTTCAGTTGAATTGCATTAGCTAGAGACTTCGATGCTGCTCTTTTTCCCCAGTGGAAAAAAAATTCCCATCGTTTTTTTTTTTGGTTTTTTTTGTTTTTTTTCTCTAAGCATGTTAAAGCATGTTAAAATTTAAGCCATGGAAATGTCTGCCAAATAGCCATACATCATAGCTATAAAAAGATACTTCTCCATCATATTCCAGAGCCACAGCTCCATGTATTTAAATGGTAGTGCAAATTGTTGCTGAAGTAACTACAAGAAAGTGGGTGGAAGCTGAGTAATATACCCTCAGGTTTTGTTTGTGCAGAGTTAGGAGATGTGTTACATTTTTATTTGTACCTCAACTATATACAAGAAACACAAAAACTGCTGGGAAACATTTTCAATAAGCCAACAATGCTTCCCTTCTGACTTCAGAGTAGATACAACTTGCTGGAGTCCACATCCAGTTGCATTAAGTAGCACCTCAAATGGTTGTGAAGGGCTGTATCAGCTGACAGGTATGCTGAAAAATGCAGCATATGGATATTTCTACAATGAAGCAGAAGAAAACTTCAATTTTCAAAGCCTCACCAGGAAGCAGCTTGCTGGCTGGAGAAAAGGATTTGTCATTTTACATTTTTTTCTTGTGTCAGATGTATTTAGCTGCCAAAGCAGCAGACATTATTCTGGTTACAAGTCATGGGGATAGCTTACTGTTTTATTTAATAAAGCAGCCTAAATTATATTTATAAAGAGTGTAGCATAGAGCCATTTGCATTAAGGAAAAGGTTGAGGGTTTTCAGTGAACTAGGAAAGAACAGTTTTTAAGAAGTTGTATTAGGGCTTCTGAACAGGAGCTGGACAGTTTGGAGGTGCCTGCACCAGGAATTAGCTTTAGTCCCCATTCAGAGTGAATTTAAAGTGTCTTTAAAGCATCTTTCAAGCTTTAATCCACAATTTTAATCTATAGCTATCACTGATTAACCTTACTTGAAGCAACTGATGCTTGAATGCAGCACCAGTAACTCCCAAGGGATTTTTTAACTCATAGGGCTTTTGCTGCTGGCATCCCAATAACCAGACCTTGCTTAAGATTCTGCTGCACACTTGGGCCAAGCAAACCCCCAAGGCCATTTCAGCTGAACAAGCTGCTCCAAGAGGGCCCCAAACTCACCAGAAAGAGCACTCAACAGCAGTAGCTTTCTCCTCTCAGCTAGCATTTGTTAGCTGTATCAGTCTTATTATCTCTTTTCTTTTTTTTTTTTCTTTCTTTTTTTTTTTTTTTTTTCTTTTGCCCCTTTTCTTGTTCCTCTGGGGGTGTAAATGAGTTATTTTAAATCAGCTGAGAAGGCATTCCTGATGTGAGTGGAGAGTTACTGCTTGCAGGTGACCAGCAGTACCTGCTGATGGGTGTCCTCTCCCTCCAGAGCCCAGCACAAGCAGCTCTGTTGGTGATCAGCTGGCCAGGGGTGGAGGAGTGGCACCCTCAGTCACCCTCTGCACCCAGATGTGCTCCAGATGCTCAAGTTATTCTGTGATGGAGCGGTGACATTTATTCCTGAAAGGGTGCGATGACAATAAATCCATTCCATCCTGGAAGAGAAGGAAGGAAGATGGACAGAAGTTTGGTCATGATCAAAAAGAAAGGCTCATGATAGAAGCAGATACCAAATGACAGACAGCAAGAAGATAGTCCACCTTTGCAGTACCTGTCAATCATGGCTTGGCTTCCCAAAAAACGATTTAAGAATTAAGCAAACCCACTTCCCAACTGACATTTGTTTCATCTATATGCAGTCAACGTCAAGTTTTTTTAAAATTTATTTCCTCTAGTACTGTATCGTAGAGACTATCATAAAAGGTAAAATTTATTGCTTCTATCTCCCTTCTATCATCTACCAAACTATTTATGTTCCTCAGATCAGCAAGGAGGAAAAGAAATCAAACCATGGTGGGAAACCCCTCCAGTTCTGCCCATTGCTCATGTGCCTTCTGCTTTAAAGCGTCTGCAGGTATGACACTCAGAAATCTGTAGAGGAGCAGTTTGTAGCAAAAAACTGCTCCTTGAGGTATGGAAGATACATTTGCCCTCTGTTACACATCTAGCCTTTGGGTGAAACCAAGGGAAAAGCTGGACACACGCAACCCCTCCATTTGGCTGGAAATGTGGTGGGATGTCCCGTGGTGCATGAGGGGCAGAAAGCACTTCAGTGCCCCATGGTTTGTGCTGTGGAGGAAAGTTTTAAAGGGAAGATGATGGGGAATTGCAGTAGTGCTATTTTAGTGAATCAAGCCTCAGCAGTGGGACTGATTTTCTGAGGCAGTCTGTAGCTTCTGCTCATGAGAATGTTCATGAGAGGTCTGAATGCCTACACAGCCTGAAAGAACTCATGGTGTGATGTGGAAACCCTTTAATGAAAAACTAAACCAAAAACTGGTAAGAAAAGAGACGTAGCTCTTTCTGTTTCCATTTACTTTCTGATGTCCTCTTGGGGTGTTGCACTAACGTGGCAATCTCTCCCTTTCTGCACAATGTGTCCCAAATTCTTGTAGCTGCACAGACAAGAACAGCCCATGTGTTGTCTGGGCACAGTTCTTAGATCTGTTGTGGTAAGGAACAGAAATAAGAATATTAAAGTAAAGCAAAAAAAAGTAAAATAAAATCAAAGTCAAAAAACCTGCTGAATAGAAAATGACAGCTGTGACAGGAAAAAGAGAACAACTTTGATGTTTTTATTGCTGCCTTAGAAGCAATTGATAAACAGTACACTTCATATATAAATGAGCATATGTCAATATATGACAACAAAAATAAATTACAGTGACATATTATTTAACTATACAAGGTTGTACAAAATTTCCAAATATGAATAGATTTCAACTTAAAAATTCGAAATAAGTTAAAACTTCAACTATTCTGAAGACTTGAAAAATATACATACAATGTCACTCAGTCACATAATTTACAGAATGATTCTGTTAAGCTGTTTAGTCTTATACATCCATATATTTTTGACTGTATTAGTGGAATATATCCTGCTATATGCAGCTTTACTGCACTGGAACAGTGGAAGGGGTTCCCTGAGGGCACAGAACAGGCTTTAAGTGTTTATATTTTAAGTAATTTGCTTACATTTATAAACTGGAAATACAAAAACAAAGCATTATTTATCTGTCCTATAAAGAGAGACCGATTATCTGTTCTTCCTAGAATTTCCATTGATGCTAATGAGAATTTTGAAGAAGGCTTAAAAGCAGGATTGAGCTGAACTAAGTCTGTTCAGCCAGGATGAATTAGGTCACATTATTTAATGAAATATTTGAAGAATATCTGTTCTCTATTAGATCCCATTATAGGTTACATAGCCAGTCATGGCAATGCACTGAGATATTGGCTTCCACAGCTAATAGAAAAATATATTTGATATGGTACTTTAAAGTAATTGGACGGATTATGGATCGGTGCTTTTAACACCTCAATTATATGCTCTTAATTGTTTTATTAAATTTATGAAGATTAAAAGCACCGGAAAAAACCCTTTGTCTGAGAGTGTGTGATAATAGAGAACATTGAGGGTCTAATTCAAGCTGGAAAATCAGGTAAGGTAGAGGAGCTTCACACTGCAGTTGGATTGCTCCCAATAGCAAAGCTGGGGTAGTTAATCTAAAGCTGGTGCAGGCAGACTGTGCACTGTCAGAAGGGCACAAGCTTGTTAATTTAGAAACCATTAGTGAGGAAAGGGACACAGGCAGAAATTTAAACAAAACAGCAAATGGGAGAAAATTGCTCAGTTGCCAAAAATACAGGAAGACCCTCATGCATCCAGAGGGGAGTCTTAAACTGCAATGAATTTGGAAATAAAGGGAAAAGAAATCCAAAATGTCCATTTCTGCGACTGAATTTTCTCTTTGAATACGCTGGAATATCTATCAAAATGCTGCATCAGTGCCCTGCCATCTTTCCTCCAAACAAAGAAATATTATGCAAACATCATTTAAAGGAAGAAGTCATAAATGGGCCAGAGACAAGCATTTTTCTCTACTGCCACTAAGAATAAAGGCCACTGAAGTTTGCAATTTAGCTGGAAATTATTTTAGAATCTGTTGTTTTTGCTGTGTGACTGTGCTGTCAGGACGACAGCAACGACAGGAGATAGGCAGCACTGGAAGGAGATGTGCAGCTACTGAGGGCTCACTGTGCTTGCTTTATGTTCCCCCAGAGAATGTCTCTGTGGGCTCATGTCCAGCTAGAGGAGGGTGCAGGACACGTGTGTGGAGGTTTGGGATGCAGAGGGGTGGCCATGCAGTGAAGCTTCATGCTGGGGATGGAGTGGGAGAGGGGAAATGTGCATTTCAGAAACTCTCTGGGAGTCTTTCCATCAGCTGGAGCTGGGTTTGGATCAGCCAAAACATACAGGCATTCCCAAATGCTAAGAGAGGGACAAGCAATTTCACTGAGCAACTGAATGTGTCATTATGTGAATTTATAGCAGCCAAAGAATATTGTAGCATAAGGAGAGGGTCAAAATTTCCTCCTACAGATCTACAACTTCCAAGAGAGTCCTTCCAGACAGAGGG
Organism: Florisuga fusca; assembly: GCA_038090715.1. Classification (NCBI taxonomy): domain Eukaryota; kingdom Metazoa; phylum Chordata; class Aves; order Apodiformes; family Trochilidae; genus Florisuga; species Florisuga fusca. The sequence goes on from JAAWXA010000011.1 coordinate 9,719,973, forward strand.
GAGTGACAGTTTCCCCAAAGGAAAGGAACTACACAGTGAAGCCTTCCAAATGCTTTCTCTAGCTTGCTTAGCCTGCTTCCAATTTGTAATCTCAAATTACTTTAATCAAAACAATTACTTTTTTCTTAATTGCTTGTTCTGTGTTCTGCCCCCGCGTTGGGTTCAGAGAAGAAAAAAGAACATGGAAATACATTTCAGAAGTTGTTCAAGCAACATTAGAGGTTATGTAAACCTTACCTCACCGACTGCTTGGCACACAGCGTGTTATTGTACAATCAGATATGACTTTTATATCACACCATTTACTTTTTATCTTAGCTTGCAAGCCTCTCTATGAGCAGCAACTAAAGAAATGAGTTATCAGCTTATATTAATGCAATTGTTATCAGGGGCATACAGGGTAAAAGTCATTTGTAGATTACAACAATATATTTTCAAGGAAAGTTCCAAACGGGAAGGTGCCACCTGATTAGGTTTATGTAGGTTTTTTAAAAAATCCAACAACAACAAAAAAGATGTTAAAGCATCTTGGCAGGAGAAAAATCTCTTCAGACCACAATGTTCCCCCGTGATAGTTCAGTGGGAGCCAAGTTCCAACAGCAAATTTTGGGCTGATACCCATACAGTGAAAGGAGAAATGTGAGAGCTTGTAGGACATCTGACTTAGGCCAACGCATAAATTTTTCTACCAACACATGGCCATCCACCTTCTGCCTTCACGACTGCTGGCTGTCATTCCAGAGAGGAGGGTGCCTACAAAACCACGAGATTCTGTGTCAATATATTCTATCTTCCTCTTGTTTTTATTAGCTGCAAAAAGGAAGGTTCCTCTAAAACACTGCTGCCAAGGGAAACAATTGCTTTCCATCATTAACCACACCTACTCTTCCAAAAAACTTGCTCATGTCTGGCAAACTGCCATCACTACAACCAAAGACCTTTTAAATTATTCTTTCTGCCAGCTTACTGAGACACAGAATGTAACTGGTCAGCAGAAGAATTGCTATACAGTAAGGCAGGTGTCAGCAACAACAAAAAAGAGAGCAACTTGGCCAAGGACTTTGAAAACACTAATATTTTGTGTAGTGTCTGAATTGATGGCTACAACTAGATCAGTAGACACCAGGCTTTGAGTGAATGCTAAACCACTGTCTTCTTATGAAAGCAGAAAGAAGGTCTCCTTTCTACCACTTCTTAATTATTTCAACAGTATACACCAAGTTCAACTCTGCCTGTTGTGGCTGGAGTAAATCACCATTTGATAAGTAAAACTACAAATCCCTTTTTATGAAAGGGATTTCTGAGCCACCCGATTACTGCATATAATTTGCCCATATTCTTCAAAATCAGAAAGAATTGGGAGAATTTCAATTACTTAAAATATTCAAGCCTTAAAAATATATTCAGGTATTATTTCTGGAACTTGCTTTGCTCTACAACCAGAAGAATGGCACAGAAAGCTTTCAAGTAATAGGAACAGAAAAACACACAAAGTATGTTCATCAGATTCCTGTAATGTTATCTCTATTTCTATCACACAAAGCCCTGCTATCTCCAAACAGAAGCAGGAACCTTATGACTTTTTCTGGTAACAACTTCTCTTGGTGTGTGTGTGGCCCACACCCTTCCCCAGGCTTGGAAGGAGCAGGAGCTCTGGTTCAGCTCCATGCCAACCAGGAGACTGGCAGTTGTTGGTCAACACTGAGGCTGAAAGAATTGGGGTGAGAGTCCACTGAGTGAAGAGACACCTCTAGAAACCCAGGAAAAAATTAGTGTGGAAGAAATTATGCCCCCTTCACTGCCTACAGCTTACAACTGTAAAACTTCACATTGCGTATAAGATTCTTCATAGTTTTTCCCAAAAGCAGTGAATAGTGATTCATGCTTTTTAAAGCTTTAATGTTAAAAAAAGAAAAAACAAAAGCACTTTTTTGCACTGTGCATACTGATTTCAGTGATCCTTCTCTACGCAGCTGCTTGCTTTGGAGAGCAGACATGGACCTGGAGTCTTTTCATTTCGGCTCTAACCATGGATACTGTGTTAGTTCACTCACATTGTACAGACTACCAAAGAGATGGCACACGTCCTTATTAGTTTCAGTTTCTCCTGTGTTCTGTGCTGTGTATTTTCCACACTGCTAGCCCCTGTCTAACAGCAGGAAGCAAAATGCAGGAGCTGAAGTCTCCTCAGGCAGCACCAATAACTGTGGGGAAATGTGCAACTGCTTCTGCAGCTATCCTAGGACCCTCCACCATATTCAGTGAAGCATATGGGCAGAGCAGGACATAAAGTCTCTTTTGTCCTAATACACAGAAATTTTGTTCTGACTAGCCTGTGGTCAAGAAGCCACACTCATTTTGAATGAAGGAGCCAGATATTTACTCAGATTTCCACAGTCTGAACAGTGGAATGCTTTTTTATTATTTTTTTTTAAAACCAACAATCAGGTGTGAAAAAAACTTCCTAAATGAAGACACAAAGCTAGCAAATGGAATGTATTTCTGAATCAGAAAAATTCAAGCCAGTGGAGGAAAAAGCATGAAAGATTTTAGATCTTTGAAGTATTTCAAGTAGGGTAGCTATGCCTCTATTAATGATTTGAAAAATCATTTTAAGTTTTTACTGTATAGTAATGTCCTGTGATTTTCTGATTATCAGCCAAGGCTGAGTAATGATTACCAGAGAACTTCAGGTGCCCTTTCTTTCCAGCTAATGCCCTAAATAACTTGTGTCTCAGAGAGAGTAAGAGTTTCCTGTCAAATTCCTGGAAAACACAGACACACACAAACACTCAGGCAGACAAATCCTGCTTTTATATTAGTGCCTAGTTATTTTGTCCTAGCCTAGTCTGGAAAGAATCTCTTCACAGAGGCCACAGTGGAGTGGCACACAGCTATGCCAACAGCCTAGCTGATGGTGATGTGCTTTTGGCTTAAAGAGTCATTCATGCACTGAACTTTTTTGGGCACTGTTTACATTTGTTTATTCAGCCTCATGCAGGGAGGATGCTCACATCTATAAAAAACTTTAAAAATCTTGGCCTTTTTCCATGCTTTCTGCCAAGTTAAATAAATTGTGTAGCTTCACCAGCTTGGAAAAAAAGCTCTTCAGAGCACTTCAGCTGAATGGCTTTACCACCAGTTTTGGAAGAACTTCCCTGAGGCCATCATCATACATCCCAGTTACATTCAATCAAGGTTTTATTGGGTGAATGATCTAGATATACTGTGCATTTCTCAGTCATACCAGGCAAATGAGATTTTTAAAGTTTGCACAGCTCCGCCCGTGGGACTGTCAAAGGAAAGATATTTCTCCATGAAACTGAGAGGGCAGGGCAATAGCATGGGCTGAAGGAGGATGGCAATTTTTTCCTCCCATTTCCAATAAGAGGAGTGCTATTTTATCTACCTTAAATAATGTGCAGTGGTGGCTTGCTTTATTTTGCCTTTATATTTTTGTGACATTTGCCTCAATTTTTTTTTAATAGCCGCTGGATTCCTGTACCTATGCTAAGAAACTGACAATGATGGTCACAGAAATATAGGAGTTCAGTACCTCTCTTTCTCTTATGTGAGCTCACATAGAATCTACTGTTAGAGATAGAAGCTTTTATTTTCTGATTTGGCAAAGCCAGAATGATTTTGGTTTGGTTAATAGAGTTAAACCTAGTGCAGTATTGATGCAAGAGCTCAGTAAGTGAAATCTGGTCATGCATTTCTAAAATTTGGGTAATGTTTGGAAAAAACCCACAACACAACAACAACAACAAGACAACCAAAAAATCACCTGCAGAAATTAAGCAGTATGGGAAGCTGTAGAAACTTTTCTTGCAACCAGAGCAGACTTCAACACAATTTCACTGTCCTGCTACAGCTGATGAAGAATCAAAGACAATCCTTACCATAGATGATGATTTAAGCATGTTTGTATATAAATTTTATCCTCCTGAGATACAGATACTGCATAGAGAAGTAAAGGTACAATATGCATACTACGTGATACCCGTTGGAAAAACCCATGAAGCAAGTAGGACATAAATGTTTTCCTGTGTTACGTATAGTCCTTCTATTAAAGCTCTGGCAGCACTAATTGAAACTCTCCTCAGCCCCTTAAATATTTAAAAATAAGCAAAAAATCCTCAGGAGCATCTAGGAGGGTATATGGCAGTAACTACATCAATCTTTCTGGAGAAAAAATATAATTCCAATCTGCGTTGTATTTGGAATGTAAAATGTGGGTAGTGAAAAGAAGTCAAGGTCCTGACGGGCAGTATGGCACAGATAAGGAGTTTGCCAGGTAAAACTGTGAAGACCTTTCAGTACCATCAAATACTGTGAGGGTTAAGATGAGCCAGTTTTACACAAGAGAATAAACTAGTGTAAAAGTTCCAAATATCCCTATGTATACTCAACTTGTTTCCAACAAACAGCACAACTGGATTACCTTCTGCTTACCTTAAAAGCTGAAGTACAAAAATGCCAGACGTTACAAATTAGTATGAGTGTTTTCCCCAATATCTGTCTAGAAGGTCCTAAAAGTAAAGATAGAAAAGTGCAGAACCTACAGGTGTTCTATGCCTGATACAAGGAAGAAAATGGTGAATTAAACAAGTTTTTAAATTCTATGAAAACCTGAATGTCATACATACTTTAGCTAAGCTTCCAAATGGAAGTTCTTGGGTATGATGGGAGCCTAGTTCATGAAACATTATGAACATCTCCACTGCACCAGACATCTGTACGTATCCTTTGGTTCAACAAGAAGCAATCTACAGATATCTATCACTTTGACCTGCTCCCAGAAGCAAGTGCAGTGGTATTTGCAGAGGTAAAAATACATACATGATAAAAGGAATGTATCAAATAGAAAATCAGAGAAGTTTGAAGCAAGCTTTGAAAAGGGACCGTAGATTTATACACAAGTCAGAGATTCTTCAGAGTTACCACATGAATATGTATGGTTTTAGAAATTTTCAAATACATTAAAATTCCTAATGATTAATGAACAGGATGAAATTCAAGCTAGTAGGGGCTTGGCTTGGCAGAACATACTTAGGGCCATGTGATCCCCAGATATCCCAACGAAGCTCATGCTTGGTGAACAGCCAACTTGTGGTACAGACCATTTCTGCCAGTTCTTTTTGAATGTCTTATACATCTTTAAAAAATAATGCATCACACCTCATTACCATTGCTGGAGCTAGTAATGTACCTTTGCTAGTCTAAGAGCAGATTAATTTTGCACAGGAATATATTGAAAGGAATATTTTGAAAGGTTTGGAATCTCAAATAGAAATTCAAATAGGGATGGTCATAAATAGTCAGATGGTTAGATTAAATGCAGTTTATAAACAGCTTAGCATGATACTCCATGGCTATCCCTACCATATTTATGGTAGCATGATAATATCTGTATATTCAAAATCACTGGTGCTGCTGATCAGGAGAAAATATAAAAAAATCCTTTTGCTTTGACAAAAAGATTTGCATTCTGTAGATGCAAACTGAGAGTACTCTGGGACTTGTATTCACTTCTCATCTATTTAAAGTTAAGGAGAGCAGGGATTTTAGAATATGATTGCAGAAGAAGTAAAGAAATACAATAATCAAGACAACAAAAGACGAAAGTCAAGCTGTACATAATTGAGAAAGGTCATCAACTACCTCTGAACTGGATGGCTGTCCTCACAACACTGCCAGATACCTTTAGGTCATCTGTTGCTCAGGATTTATAGATTCACAGGTTCACATCCTGGGAACTGCTCAGGCCTTTCCAGTATTTCTTTAGCTTTAGAACAGTGACACACTGGTTTGCAGCCTAAATTTGCAAGAAGAGTGTTATCCTACCTGTGGGGCAGGATAAAGTGCTTCATGCACCATGATACCAGCCCCTAGATCTTTGGATCAGAAATTTCTCCCAGCCTGTTCTAGTAAGGAAGCAGTGAAGTTCTATCACAATTTCGCAGGAAAGCCAAGCAAATACTGTAACTTATTTTGTAGTCTTACAGCTCTTCAGAGGCTGACAGTGATTGGGGTCTCTTCTACAAAGGTCTCTCCAGACAACCCACTGGCTCCTGCCTGGATATTGCTTCTTATTTTTTGATCCTTTTTACATGGAGTCTAATCTTGTATTATTGCAATTAATGTGGATGATGCCTGGTCTCTGAAAAGCCATCTTTCCATGTGAGGAGTGTTAATGGGACTGAGGTGCTTGTCTGCTCCGACAATGATGCTTTCTATCATGTTTCTGACTTAATTTTCCTTGAAACAGATGAAATATTACATCATTTGTACTTCTTAGAAGCAGTGCTGTGTCAGATTGTACCTTTTGGTCTCGCACTGTTCTTCTTCTGTAACCCATGATGTGTGCCTGTGTTCATAAATAATAGATCTACTTGTGGTATACAGCTAAACTTTGTGTGTGTGAATGGATTTAAAGCAAACACATAGACAAATAAAATACAAATTAATTTGATCCCCTCTGTACTTGTAACACAGCCAAATTCTGAATATTTTATAGTGCATATTCCATTAAATAAATTATAATTAAATTGATCTATGCTACAATAGGTGTATACATACACATTTTATGATGCCTGTAAATAACTTTTTAAAGCCTGTTCACACAGCAAATGACAGGTTGTTTATTTCTTTGTTAAAACAATCCAAGGGTTTAACCCTTCCTCTTATGTAAACAGTGGTGACAGCTGCTTTCATGGAAGCTTAACTTCATAAAAAAGAATAGTTTCCCATTGTAGAATCAATATATTAATACTGATTCTGCAAATACCACAAATTCCCCTGATGAACTCTGGCTTCCTTACATGCTCTCACATTTCGTGTATTAGGGGCACAGCACTACTCTAGATATCAGGAGATAACAATATGGCAATATATATAGATATAGATATATATTTAAATGTTAAAACATCAGTTAGGTCAACTTGAGTAATGAATATATTTCAAATATATGCTTCTTTCTAGAAATAAAGGTCATTAATTTTCTTTGCAATACGGGTGCCTTAGAAGTCTTTGGTTCTATATGGCTACCAAACTGGTAAACCAAATCTGGGTATTTTTAGCTCAAAATCCACTTCTGACACATAGATGAAGCTTTAACTTTCTGTGTGTTTTAAATTAAACTAGAGTTTAATTTAAACTAAATTAGAGTAGACTTGCAATATCATTTACAAGCTTACCTTTAGGTAGACATATTAAACAACTCATACAAAAGAAAGAGTTCTATGTCAAGAGTATTTGTTTTAGTGACAAGAAATCTAGGTACACTCTATTCATTTCTCAAGCAGACCTTTATGAATCACTTTAAAAGGACACTACAGCTGAAGACTGAAGAGCAATATTTATCAACATTAAATAAAACATTTGGTGAAGTATGTATAAATATTTCTTCATATGAACATAACACAAAATTAAATAGTTCAGATACACAGACACCATTTAATATATTTCCACTGTTGTCAAAATCATCTGTAAACACCATCTCACACTGAATACAAAAGCAGCTTTTACATCAGTTCTGTGTTCACAACACTGATGCCCCATTGTAAAAGAAGAAATTTGTTTGTTTTGTTTTCAGCAAAATAAAGAGTCTAAGCAATAATAATTAAAAAAAAAAAAGTTTTGGTCAGTTCAAAGGAGAATACAAAATTATCTTTCAACATGTAACTAAATCATATTTAAAATACAATCCTTTCCCCAGGGGATCTCTGACTTTTAAAAATCACACTATGTGCAGACCACATCACAAATACCAGGAAATACTGGTCATGTGTAAGTTATAAATATTAAAGCCCTTTTTAAAACTTACTTTATCAAAATTGCCAGGTTACAAATTGGCACTATCCATGTTTTTCACAACACTGAGTAACCTGGCGTTTAATGTATTGAGGTGCACTTCTCCTGATGATTTTTAAAACAGATTCTGGAAAAGAAACACTTTCTGGTGAGCAATCTTCACGTACAAACCATTTCTTTTGCACAAATCTTTTGCATTTGAAGATCACCTGGGCAGACAGTGCAAGCAGGGGAGCTCCACCAAACTGAGACAGAAAATTACAACTCGAGCTTTCATCAGAAGCCATACAGGCCCTGTGCATTGGATCTGAGCTGGCTCTGAGAAGGGTGGTGCATCCACACAGTCCAACTCAAGACAAGACATCCCAGTGTCCATGTGTGCCCCACAGAAGTGCAGCCACTCCAGCACAAAACAAGGCTCCTTGCACATGTCTGCATCCCCTCATCCCAAGCAGCTCTCTTTAGCATCAGCACTGTATGGCCCCAATGTGAGGTCTTGCCATCCTACACCTTATGAAGATAACTTCCAACTCTGCTCTGAATGTAGCCTTCAGTTCCCTTCACCTTCATATTTTTTAAAGAGGTGTGATCACTTTGGGAAGAGACACTGTGCTTGAGATTAAGGTTTTACTGGGCATGTTACCCCATTATAAAACTCTGCCAACTGTTAGGCTCACAGGCCATGCTTTGGTTCTCTCAATTGCAAATGTTTTGGTTTCAAAGATAAACTTGAATTTCAGATGACAAATAATGATATATATATATTTGTAATATTATTTTCTGACACATATATATTATTTTTGTATTTCACTCACATGTAATTATGATCAGGGGCCCTGTAAAACCCATAGGCTAGATCTCCTCTTTCCTGGTATGTGTGTGCTTTAGAGGTGTGAATGTATGTTAAACATACATACACACTCATGCACACACATTTATATAACATGAGCTGCACACATGGATACTCAGCAATCAAGAGTCAGGGATACAAGCAACAATACACCAGAAGAGAAGTAGACAGAAAGCTCTACCCGGATGACAAGAAGCAATTTTGCAACCTATAGAGTGTCTCAAATAATTCTGTAATCCTGTTTCGCTAGCTTGCTACATCTGTGTGTGACTTGAATTGAAAGTCGTTGGATTCCTTGGAAACAGAAGAGTTGGGCTAGCTAAGTGTGCTTACCTGAGATTCCAGAGCTGATTATAATCAAAGAGCTGGGCAGATCAGTAATGGGTTTATAATTGCTATACAGCTTCTTGCAAATTTGTAGGAAAACTTTATTAAGTCTTTCATTCCCTAGTAAAAACATTGAAGTTTGTTAGTTTTTGCTGAATGCAGACTTGATTTTTATATTAAACTGGATTTATTAAAACGATCTGTAAGCCTGGCAGCTGCTTCCATGTCTTGATGTATAAATGTTCGAATCAGCACCCTAGAACCACCCTCCCACCCCAGCCTGTCCCATCCTACCTCATCCCACCCATTCTTATCCCATCCCATCTCATCCTGTCCTGTCCCATACTGTCGCATCCCATCCCCCATTCGTTATTTTTTTGAAATTGTTTAAAAAATACTATTCTATGAAGCCTCCCTGGGGATCCTCTTATGAAAAATGACTGACTGCCTTTGCTGATACTGCTGCTTGCGTCGTTTTCGTTTGTCACACTGGCACAGCAGCAGCATCTTGAAAGTGTTTCTGAATGTTTTGTTACACAGTGCATAGCACACGGGGTTCACCGTGCTATTGATGTAGCAAAGCCAGTACCCCAGGTTCCAGAAAGTTTTGGGGATACAGTTGCAAAAAGTGTTCACCAGAACCATGATGTTATATGGGGTCCAGGTAATGATGAAGGCAAGCAAAATGGCACTGAGTGTCTGTGCTGCTTTCTTTTCTTTGATAAGTGACATTCGTTTTCGCTTTGTGATCTGACTTCTGGTCTTCAAGGCAAACTTTTTTGCCAAAGTTGCTTCCTTGAAGGATAAAGGCAGGGCTGCAGATGTCTTGGTCACCGATGAGATGCCATCGGGTGCTGCGGTTGTCTCTGCTGACCCTGGCTGAACTGGAAGCTTAGCAAAGCTCTTTTGGAAATTTCCACCATCCTGAACGCTTTTGGGAGGGTGCAATTTTTTAGGTTTCTTTTCCTTCAATTCCGTGTCTGACTTCTGCAGTTCATCCCCTGACTCATGCAAGTCTTCCGAGGAAGGCAGCTTTGTGGAATTGAGGATGGTGCTGTGACCAGGAAGCTTCAGCACAATTGAGTAGATGGCCCTGGTCTCTGCGGCGATGTCTTCTTCGTCGGAGGAGGCTGAATTTTCAAGGGAGGCGGCGGCGTCGTTGTTGTTCCAGCTGTCACTGCTGCTGTGCTCTTGGTCCCCCTGGTCCGTGCTGGGTTCCCAGCTCTTCATCGTGAGCCAGAAGTGGCAGGGTCTGTATTTCCTCCGGGTGGAACGTTTGGTGCTCTGCCCTTGCAGCTCGTAGCTGCTGCAGCTGCGGGAACTTCCCGCCTGGTGCACGAAGCGCGCTGCCTCCGCTTCGCTGCCCGAAGCCTGGAGCCCCGCTAACTCTTTGGTGCGTTTCTCGGTCTCCTTGTAGATCCTCCAATACAAAATACTCATAATGGTGACTGGCAAGTAAAAGGCAGCTATGGCAGTGCCAAAAGTGATGATAGGTTCACTTAGAAACTGGATGAAACATTCATCAGGAGGCACAGTCCTTTTCCCAACAAAATACTGCCAGAACAAGATGGCAGGGGCCCAAAGGACAAAAGAGATGACCCATGCCAAACCAATCATCACCCCAGCCCTTTTGGTTGTTCGTTTGGCTCTGTAGGTAAGAGGCCTAGTGATGGAAAAATACCTGTCAAAACTTATGACGAGGAGATTCATGACAGAGGCATTACTGGCAACGTAGTCAATGGAGAGCCAAAGGTCACAGGCCAAGTTTCCCAAAGCCCAGTGGTCCATGATGATGTATGTGGTGAAGAGATTCATGGAAATAACACCGATGATCAAATCTGCACAAGCAAGACTCAACAAGAAGTAGTTGTTGACTGTTTTCAGTTGTTTGTTAACCTTAAATGAAACAATCACTAGGATGTTTCCTATGATGGTCACCAGTGCAATGATCCCAGTGAGGAGCGCAATCAAAACTACTTGCCAGACAGCGTGTCCACCCAGGGGGTCTTTGCTCGTGACATTTAGGGACATGTTTGTTGATTCCACAGTGGAGAAGGAGAAACTCTCTGTGGTCTGAGGGAAGTCATAGCTGCCAATGAGCGACGCTGCTTCATCGTGTAGTCCCGGTCTGTGTGACTCTCTCTTCCAGAAGGAGCTCACATTTGAAAACAGGGGCGAGGCTGAACTGTTATTTTGCATGATCATTGTGGCTCTCTGACATAGTCTGCAGCAGGGAAAAAGCCAACAAACAAACAAACAAAACCATTAAAAAAGCAGCGATGGTAAACAGATAATCATCCACAAGCTCAAACATAAAATCCCTTTAGCACTTTGAAAGATGGCTTTAAAAGCCAAGCTGCTGGTGACACGTCCCAGGTCAAACCCGTATATGGTAGCACTCAGTGTACAACTGTGATTAATCTGAGCTCTTTGTAGTAATCATGTTTCTCTAAAAACTTACAGTCACAGAAGAACCAAAACCCCAGGCGAATTTGAACCTGCAGTCATATTAAAATGTCCCCAGGCAAATTTGAACCTGCAGTAGTATTAAAATGCTGCCCCTCTGACTCTAACTTTTAATTAAAACTCTCCCTGGCGGATCTCCCCTGCACTCTCCAACTCAGCAGTGCACTGTCCTGGAGCCTTCAAACACGAAAAGGCAGGCAGAAATCCTCTTAGTTTGAATACAGTGCTGGTCCCCAGTGCTGTCCTGGCACTTGCAAGACACAGTCCCAGCCACTGCTGCCCCAACCTACATCTTATGATAAACAAAAATATTGTTGTGTCTTTCCTTAAAGTACAGAGACACAAACCAGCATTCTTTCACTGTGTCGAGATACTCGGAACTTGTAAGGCTGCAAGGATACTTTTGTCTACATTTTGGCTACCTGATAAAGGTACTAAAAGTTCTCATTATCGCTTTTTGCCCATACCCATGTAAGTTTTTTCATGCACATTTTATACTTCAACCAAGGGTTTTGTACATCTAATGACTTCAAAATTGTCTTCAGGGCAACACATGTTAAAATTTCCTTTGAAAATATGGTCTCTAGAGTCAGGAAAAAAATTTTGGCAGATGTATGTCAAAGCAATCATTAAATACTTTAGGAAAAGTGGAAAAAAGCTTGAAAGGGATTCATAATTAAGTCTTAATTTTTTTTCTCAAGTATTTATGTAAGATGAAGACATACTCAGAATAAGGGATTTGAATTTTCCTTATTTAATTAATTTCTGCTGTCAACTGCCTAGATTCACTGTAATAAATCAATTATGTCATCAAGAAGCAAGAATTCCAAAGAAAAAGTCCATAACTGATTGTAAACACTGAACAAAATGTTTGTTTTCTACATGAGAATGCTTTCAGAGTCACTATGATATGCTGGCATGGGATAATAATGAATATCACAATACACTGGTGTTACACAAAATATTTACCCCAAAGAGGAAGTTTGGGGTTTGATTCTTTAATAAATTTCTAAATTCTGTTTGTCCTTGAACTGTACTTGGTTTTGTTAGCAAATCATAAGGTGCTATATAATTTTAAATGGTGGAGTTTCTTTGACATATGCAGTAAAAAGACCAACTTCCTTCCCTTAGCTCATGTATAATAACACAAAACCTCTCATATTTTGAAATCTAGCATAAATGAGATGTTCATTTTTCTCTGCTACTAGGAAGACAAGTTTACAATGATTCTGCCTTATCCTAATCTAATTGAAACCACTTTTAAGGCATTCATCCTCATATCACACAGGACAAGAACATCATCATAATAATAATATAATATAATAACAACAGTAAATATTACTCTGGAAAATCAGTTATATTTAACTCTTTTCTTGATAGAAAGATCAAAAATTTGGAGGAATTTTAATAATTTCTAAAAAGAAAAATAGTAATAATTCTATAAACTGACAACACTGATAACTTCAATTTTCTTAAAAAAATTATTTTCTTAAAATTAAAATATGCTGAAACTAACATTATCTTTTACCAAAAGCTCTGACATCACAACTTTTCTTTTCTTTGCAAGGTTGATATCAAGTAACTACACAGTTTTGCATGAAATTTCAGGCAAAAAGAAAATCTGTCAAGCTGCTTCTCTAAATTGTTCAATATTTTTTACCATTGTAATTGTTCCATTCCCAATAAATTCTAAGCAAACCGTGTTGATACAATTTCACTATATCCTTACCATCTGCTAGAGAAGCTGTGGGACTCAACACATATGACTTTTATTTTTTTCCCCCCTCGATATACACTCCTGCACTCAATATACCCATGCAGCTGGTGTATTTCAGGCCATCAGGGATGCAGCAACACGTCCTCACACATCTTCACTGCTCCCTACCATACTGCTCCAGAGAAGCTCCTGTGGTCAAACTTGCACTCTGAGAGAGAGATGGACTCATCCCACCTGGGCTAATGAAATGAATGTCTGCAGAAAGTAATTTTCAAGAAGTCAGTCAGAGGTCTGGATAAGAAGCACACTCTTTTTTTCATTCACAGCCTCTCAGGCACACTCATACCAGCTTGCTCATTTGTCTTGACCAAATACAGCATTCTATTACATGTCTATAAAAATGGAGATCTTACATACTCAAAAATTATAAGTGGTCTTCACTTTCTGTCTGTCTTGCATGGAAACCCAAAGTACAATGAGATTCTCTTGAAGAAGATAGTGAAGCAATACTCAAGTTTGCCTTGGCTCTTCCAATGTGTAGGTGAAACAAAACCAGAATTCACTTGTGAACAACCCCATAAGCAAGGGCTGACGATGTTCTCAGTTGTTTATGGGTCAGAGTGGTTAAGCACAGTGGGGAAAAAGCCTTTGACTCAAGCAAGATTGCTGGAAACCATCCTGCTTGCAGTGTTTTACTTAGGAAGCAGGCTTCTTTTCCAGAGCTGTCAGATCGGATGAGGTCAAAACCGTAACAGTATAAGAGAGATCTGAAATAATGATATTTGCTAAATATATGCCAGAAATGATTAATTTTATAAGGTGCAGACCATCCTTTGCTGACATTAGGGACAGGGAGCCAAGAACGAAAGCCAGAAAGCATTCTCTCCACAGAAGTACAATTGTAAAAACTTTACGAGGTACCATCCAGCACAGTAAAGTATTGATTGAAAAGTCTGACAAGTAAGTTTAGATGGTGATGATATCATTATGCTACTTTTTCATTAAAAAAAAAGGCAAACTGGTGTCTGCTAATACACAAGAAAGGACGAAGCAAAAGATACTGATAAAGGAAAAAAAGATACTCATAAAGGAAAAAAAAAAGTTCATGACAGGGCATAGAATAAAATCCAACATAACTTTCTTTTTCATTGCATAACACAACAATAAACAGAAGTGTTAGCCTTGGAAGTCCAAAACAACTATCCCTTAAAAGATGTAAATAATCTTGCAAAATTAATGTGTAAATACCTCACTATCTATCACTAAGTCCATAAAATGAGTGTGAATGCTCCTTAATTGTAGACTTTGAAATGGAATTTCAATATAAATTAAGCAATAAATCCTTTCAGAAATCCTGTGCTTCAAAATACTTCTTTCAGATGCTGAGCAAGTGCTGGAGCCAAGCTTTTATTTTTTAGATCAGTTCTCCCATCCCTGAACTACAAAGCAATTTCTCTAAGCCACTGCTGCAATGCACAGTCCTAAGCAGACCAGTAACTGAGACAGAAAAAAGACTGAGAGCAACCCACTGACACATTCCTGATGGCTTTTTAGACTCCTCAGGCATAAAAGGCATCACTAATCTCACATTCACTGGACTATTTGACAAAGTAGAATTGCTAGCAGGATGGTGCTAACATTCCTTTGTTATTCTGCCTCTTCTACAAGCTCCTGCAATTTAACTGTTTCATTAAACAAAAAATGTATTACCCATATGTTCATCTGCATAGCAAAAACTCTGTCTAGAACTACCACTGCTGTACAGGGAAAGAGAGGTGTCCTGGGTCCAAGAAAAAGGGCAGTAGTGCAGCCTGCCAGCACCTGCTCCAGAAAGATCAACTTGCAACCGAGGAGGAAAGCAACCACAAATATTTTGGTAAAACAGTACAGCAGAGCCTGAGTGAGGCAAAGAAACCAAACTGTGAAATAATTATTGGTTTGTGTACCAGGATAAGAGTTTACAAATCATTGGTATGATACACTACATTACAATTTCAAGCCAGGGAGTAACAAAGGAAACTCTCTTTAGCCCAAGAATATATAATTACTTACCTAAGATTACTGCTATGCTATTCATGGTGATTTGGGTTTTTAAAATTCTTGTTTCTGCTTTTTAATAAAACCTTATGAAAAGTACAGGTCGGAGAAAACCGCAGGCAATGTACACATACTAGCATTATTTGGAAAAATTAAAGGCACAGTACAGGCAACAGCAATGCAAATGTTGGCATGCAACCTTCCCAATGCACCTGCTCCCTGCTCCACTGGAGATATGGAGATATCGGATGTCCCACTAAGATCCATTGAAAGGGAAGGAGAAAGCAGCAACAGAAATTATCACTAATTTTAGAAAATGGGTATAGCACAGTTTTAAAAGCTTCACTTTTTGGAAATGCCTAATTCATTGGGCAGTGCTGCAAATAGGAAGTAAAATAGAAATAGAGAAGAAGAATATTTCTGTCAGACACCTGTACTGCATTTCATTGCTCTCTGCTTATTCCCTATTTCAGCAGTTGTGTGAATACCTCACATTTCAATATACTGTATTTATTCCATTCCTTAAACCTTCCAATTCACAAACACAGAGACTTTATGTTGCAGAGAAGTCTGTTTTCTTGCTGTCTTTAAAAAACTCCATGATGTATTTTCCGAGAAGTCAGAGAGCATTTTGAGCTTGACTGCTTGTGAGCTTCAAACTGCCAAACCTTTAAGACTGAAGAATTTTACATCTTATCTGTTCACACAGACAAGAAAATTGCTTACCTTATTTTTCTGTTGTCCTCTGCACTGCTATTGTATACACATTAACCTAAACAGCAGAGAACAATAGGCAGTGGGTTATAAACCTGTTTTCTAGCATGAAGAACCCAAGCCTTTACAGTGCCTTAATACAGTAACCTAAACCAGCACCACATAAGCTTTGTTCCAAAGCCAGTATTTGGTAAAATAAAAATTCATGTAAATTTTAAAGCTTCCTGAAACTATGCAATAAAGAATTTTAAAAACTTGAAAAAAATGAAGATGCAAGTATTTTCACCAGCGTTCATTTAATTTATAGCATTTATTTCATAGTAGCTCACATCCCCTGCAGGCGGTGTAGCACAAGAGACAGGATTCCATATGAATGTGCATCTGACAAGAGGAAGCACAGTGTAATTACCAGTGAACAGGACCTCAAGTTACCATGATTTTCTTATCCTGAAAATTATATCTCTTATATTCAATATAGTTTTGTATGTTTGAAGAATGAGAATACAGAGCCATAGAAATGGATACCATTATGAAATATCCTGGCCACTGTCATACAAGTTCACAGTAGTTACAGACAAATAACTGATATACATTTATACTTTTGTATATGTGTACAGATAAGAATATATGTATAGAAATAAGTGACATACAAAATATTTTGCTTATGCTAAAGTGTTAAAAAAAATATGTATCTGTATATCAGTAAATGAAAGTATATGCCCTTCAGTCAACAGAATGAAACATCCCTCCCAGGGAGGGAGACAGGAGGATGCTACCTGAGACTGCCCACCTAACACATCCAGGGAATTTGGTATCTAAAGCTGGGCCATGGGAAGAGCATCTTTATGCCTTAATTTGCCAATTAGCTTTGCCAAACTTGTACCACTTAGTGGGACTGAGAGGCTTAAGCTCATACCACCCAGCTATACCTGCAGCATCCACTGCAGGCCTTGCTTGCTTATACTGTGTTTGCCTTTACAATATTTGCTCTTCCAAACGTCTTACTTCATATAGTTTGAACCCCTCACTGAGGGTTTTTATATTATAGAAAAGTAACTTTGGATACTAATGTGATTTAATGGCCAGTAACTCCAGTGAAAAATTCTACTTATACACACAGCCACATAAGAATAAACACTTTGTTATCACTAAGACCAGAAAATAAAAAAAAAATCTCAGACATATTTTACCATTTAAAAATTCCAGAGGTGTATTTCTGATCCTTCCACTTTACACTTCCATTTAAGATTGAATCTATTACATGAACCACATAAAGCTCTTGTGTAATTTTTCAAAATATGCCACATACAACAAACCACATCCTAGTCTGCATAGATAAGAGCATGGTGATTTCAAAAGATACCCACATTTACTGAATAAGACTTTTTGTGCTATTATTTATTTATTCTTTAGCCTTAGTGAGCCAATACTCATTCACTCCCTGATTTTTAGTTTCAAAATAATCCTATCTTGAAATCCTCTAACATGATTCCAGGGAGATTCTTCAGAAATGAGCAACTAATCTCAGTTGTGCTTTGGCCTAGGGGCAGTGAAGGGTTCACCACCTCTAGCACCAGCAGACTTGGGTACATGCACTTGGTGGTTATTGCCTGGAAAACTCAGACAGAACAAAGTGAAACCTTCAAAAGCCTGAGCTTGGATATGTCTACAGTTTTCAAATGCTTGAAAACCAGAGAAAATTAGGTCTTGCATAGTTAAGGTTACAGTAAATACTGACTATCAGCCCAGTTAAATCTACAAGGTGTGTTCTTAAGAAAAGAGGAAATTATTTCAGTTCCAAGCAGTTTCTCTTGTGGAGAGCTCTGTGAGAATTACATCCCATCTATCTAATTGGTACTGGAGGAAAGAGACATTGAGTCTGAAACACAGTCAGAAATGCAAACACATACTGAGAGTTTTCCTCACATTCAGCAACCCACTGACTTTGCAGGTATGTGGGGACAAGAAGTTTTGGCCGAAGGGTTGGTTATTCCACTGAATTTAAACATGATATTAGACTGAGATGAAAGAATACCAGTAATTTAATTATCTCATTTTGTGTGAGGCATGCAAAGTTTTCCTTTGATTAAAAATCCTATCCATCTTGGAGACTTCAGTATTTTATTATATATACACACTTTTTTTCATAGTGTTTCTTAAAATTTTATTTATTAGGATGTCAAATCAAAATCATGACCTACACTTTCACTGTGAACTCCACAGATAATTCTCCCAAATGGGTATTTAAAGATCACATTAAATACTGATCAAGTGAAATAAAGTAATGGGAATTCTTACACTTAACTTTATTATCCTCCTAGATGTTGTTAAGTGCTAGAATATCTCAAATAGACATGGAAAAATATGTGCCTAGATACAGAGAAAAAAAAACCCTCAAGCCTTTTAGGTTGATTTCTCCAGATTTACCCAAACAGCATCCTCCTCTTAAAAAAAATCTTATTTGAGCAAATTCATTTAAATAGCCAGTTACCAATGCTAGATAAAGCAAGTACATTTTACTATTAGTAATCCTTGCATACAATGTTAAACTGATATCTGGTTTTAATCCTAGCCTTTAATAACCTTTAAAGGAAACAAAAGACCACATTAGTAGACCTCTCACTTATCTTTAATGAAATTGTTGTAAAAGAAAGTAATCAATTGATTATGGTATAAAAAATAAATACATTTTTGCTTTTACCTTTTGGTCACTGATAAAATATACCACCAAGGAAAACTGGAAAACAGTATAAACATTTTTCAAGTATCAAAGAAGACAGAGAGCCTGTACTCTGAGCTTTAAAGAAGCTCGCTTGACACCTGACACACTCTTCTCCATTTCATTTGTCTGCAAGAAGAAAATGAAATGACAAAATGCTGTCAAGCTTTCAAAGTAGAAAATTGAAAATATTTTTTTTTCTGGAAATCCTTTCATAGAAGGTAAATAAATAGCCCTAACTAAAAAACATAAATAAAAACTCCAGGCACAGTTCTGATTTTCTGTCTTTTCAAAAACTGGGTTTTTTTTTTCCTTTGGAAAGTATTTTCACTTTCTTTCTACTTCAATCTGAATCTCAGCTATTTTTTGACAAACACTGTTAAAAGCAGATGAGCTCCACTTTGTTATTTAGGGAAAACAATATAAAAAGTTTTTTTTTACGACAAGGTCCAGTTAAGAGCCTCTGGTCCAGATATCATGTTTACCTGGTGTCAGGTCTTGTTATATGAAAGATCACATTTAAATGTGTTAGATAACAGGAGTTTAAAGTTCTCTTGAGTCTGAGAGAATCTGAAAAGGTTCTACATGGTAGTTTTGCTGAGCACTACGTTTTCCAATATAGCTGCAGCATGGTACACGAGTGCTAAAAATGCAGACCACCTACTCCAGGCTTTGCTCATGATGGATAGTTGGGCAGTTTTTCACAGGATGCAATAAAGTGACTCAAGCAATGTTAGGAAACAATCTATTAAGGGAAATTTATTGTTACTGGCTTTGGTGATTGAAATATTATTGCTCTCTACTGCAGCAAAACCAACACTCCCACACTGGACAGATGGTTTACTTAAAAAGTTGAAAGAAAAAAAACCCACCCACAAAACTGAGAGGTTTCATCTAGAGGAGAAAATTGCTAAGAAATAGCTATTAGTTAATGAAATCTACATAGATATTTGGGCACTGAAATTATTTATGAGAAAGTTTATGAGAAACATTTTGTCAGCATGTCATGCATTTGTAATGACATTGCTTACTATTTTATAAATAATGCTCTAAATTGTGCAATCATGTTAATGTTTTAAATAATTTTAGTAAGCTTCTAAGTGAAATTGGCATAGTTGGTCAGAAAACAACATTGTCACTGTATTTATTTATTAGCTGTATTGCAGAATGGAAATTCCTAATGTCTTGAGATTTGGGGATATCCTTTTATACTGGCAATTTGATCAAAGCCTAAAAGCACTCAAAATGTGCTAGTAATTTATTAAGGGATGGACCTATTGCCAGGGAGGTGAAAATCTCTGAGTGTCCCCTTTTTAGAAATTACATTTTTTGATACAACTGAAAGTAAAATGCTAGTATATGGGTGAAACAATATTTTTTACCCTAATGGAACACCTTGGTACATAATCAGGAAAAAAAAGGTAGAGCACCTTTTTTCAACATGCCACTGGAAATATTAGTATAAATATTATTATTCACCGGTATATTTTAAGTCCACCTTTCCATCTGCTCAAAAGTGTAGTTTAGTACCCACTAGGTGGCACAACAGTTATTCAGAAGCAGAGTCTAAACTTTGCAAGAAAATGTGAATCAGTCTCTCATAAAGCCTACGCCTTAGACATGGGAATTATAAACAGCCAAATCATATCCATTCCTTGCGAGGGACAGCAGCTAAAAGAAATGCAGATCATCCAAATATTGGCCTGAATCAAACTCACAGCCTAATTATTGAAAAATGTCATTTTGCACTTTTTTTTTTTCTTTTTATTCTTTTTTTTCCTTTTTTTCTTTTTTTTATTTCTTTTTAATTTTTTTCTTTTTTTATCTTTTTTTTTTTCCCTGGAATAGAAACACCTGAAAGTCCTGATGGACTACTGTAACATAATCAAAATGTCCTACTCCAAACTCTGCCCCCCTGCATGCATGCTGCCAGCAATTTGCAGTTTCTGGGAAATCAGTGGTAGGAGGCACTATGGATTTCAGTGAATACAAGCAATTATTCTTCACTCAGATACGTTCAAGTAATTAAATAATGCTCTAGTGCTATGCTCTCTTTTAGGGCTTGTTTGCAGGGTTGGTGTTTTTTTAGTTTTTTAAGATAGGTGGTTTGCTTTCTTGCGTTACACAGGAAGAAAACTGAAGACATACTCAATGAAAATAGTCCTGAAAGAGTGGCAGGAGGTGCAAATAAAACATTTGCTTTCAGTTACTGCACATAAATGCATATTTATGCACACCCTCGTGGCAGAGTGCTCTTCCTACTAGCTTTTCCATTAGTTTGCCATATATATGTGTGCTTGAGTACCTGCCTTTTCTTCCTACTTGAAATAAACTGTAAGTTTGAAGTTTTTCAACTATACTCTCAAAAAAACACCAATTCTAATATAAAGAATATACATTCACAAATCAGTTATTTTATTCACTGTGAAGAACAGACCTGCCATTAATTGCAGTTGAACAGTAGAGCATGAGCTTCTTTAAGACCCTCTTACCTTATGGTTGTAGGAGCTATGTAGTAAAGGAGGCACAAGGCTGAGACAGAAAAAAGAAGGCCTCACAATGAAGTAAGCTAAATGTGGAACCTAAGTGCATTGCTAGTGCTGTCATGGGTTTCCACAAGCTATGGAAGTGACTTATGCAGTTCTTTAAAATAAAGTCACCTGAACTTGAAAGAATACTAAAAAGCTGAATTTACTAACTCACAGGCATTCCTCAACTTTTGTGGATGCAGTTTTGCAAAATGGACCATCCTGGACTGTATCTTTGCAGGTTTTTGTCTGCATGCTTCTAAAATGCTAAAACTATTCAATCAACAAAAAGGACATTTTTAAATTTCAAGTACCTTCATCTACTAAACTACAAGTTTTCTACTCACTGTCTAGAGTGGTCCCTCCCTGTTGCAGTTTCTGAGGATTCATGTATTCTGATATGACAAATGGAAAGATATGGAGATATAATTACATTAGCTGCAAAAGTTGCTATCTAAGTAACAGGATTTTGCTTCTCAAATAAGATAGTAAAGTGGACTCCCTTGCATTTGTTCTTTCAAGCCTACAGAACCCACATTTTGCAAACCCTTTATAGTCTAAGATAATCAGAGAGTTAAAGTCACGAGTCTTACCTAAACTGGAATGAAAATATTTCTCCTAACTTTGATAGGGTTGCTCAAATGGCAAGTAGAATATATTACTTCCAGAAAGGAAGTGGGAAGATAGAAGAAAGAGAATCTGCACCAAGGATAAAATAACTCCTGCTGTGAAAGGTCAGAGGAATTTTAATGCTTTCACTAAGAATAGGGAACGCACACCAGATGTGGTTTCACTGAGTCCCATTGCCCCAAAATAAGTATTAATGGTTCATTAAGTATTTCCTTCCATTCATCTGCCTTTACCTTTCAGCTGCCCCATTATTATGTTTTGGTTTTCCAGTTAGCTTCACTTCTGGGCTGCTGTGGGTCTATCTGACCAATTATTTTTATGATCAGAAAAGAATTCCCTATTTGGAGAGGGTATTCAGGAGGGTATTTTGTTATTTTTTTGACCCTTCTTGGCAGTCCTATGGTGATACATGTGGCTAAAAACTCCTAGGACTGAAAAGTCTTAATTAGGTATCTCCAGAAATCCCTGGACGGACTCTAGATGAGATAAATGGATTTGGGGTTTCTGCTGATGGATCTCAAAGCAAAGGACAAATGGAAACCCCAGTTGCTGCTCTTGGTACTGTACCCTCACATTTCTTGCAGCATGAAAGGTTTAATGCAGAAGGCCAGTGTAGGTTCTGCCTCTGACTAGCAGCTCAGAGAGATGCTTTAAATGTAGTATTCCCAGTTTGCAAGACTTGTGAGCTGGGTCCTGGTATTCAGTGGGAAGCTTGGACTGTAGTGTCACTGTGTTCTCCTAAAAAACCTGCCCTGTGGGTCAGGAGATGTCCTTTGGAGAGGAAGAGGTGCAGCTAAGGTTTTCATCAAGAGCTGGAGTACTAGGGGTAAAGGATCAACTTAAAGTGCACGTGCCTGTGTGGTAACAACTCCTAGAGCCCTGCATGAAATTTCACAAACAACAATAATCTAGATAAAAATAAAAGGGACTCAAATTATAAAATGCAGTAGGAAGAATGACAGAAGGTAAGAAGACTGAAAAGGTAGAGCATGGTAAGAAGATTGTTAAGATGCAATCTGGTAACATGGGAGCCTGAAGTCAGGATGGAAAGCTGGCAGAGCATGCAGGCAATCATTCCCCTCAGGATAAGGATTCTTGTGTCTCAAAGTGGTAACAAAATCACTTGAAATAAAAAGACATTTCTCCGTTAGTTGAAGCAGCAATTCTGTCATCAGTCCCCTCTCATCTTACAGAAGCCCTTATGGCTTACACAGTACCAAGAGAGGCTACTACAAACACAGCTACAGTTAGGAGAAGAGTCCAGGTAGGATGGAGTGAAAATGTCAAGAACAGCTGGGGCTCATGGCCCCCTCCCATAGAAATAAGCATGTTCAGTGATGAATTATTCAAAATTAAGCAAGGAAAAATAGTTGCTTAGGAGCTGCTCTATCTGAAAGAACCTAAATTTTTGTTTGACAGAGAAGAAATAAAAATTAAAGAGTAGAAGGGAAGAGCAAAGATTCTGTTAAGAATATTCGAATTACAAACAGCAAGAGGAGTGCTCAGTGGTTTTGGCATATATTCTAAGCAAATAATTTTAAGCAGAAGTGCCAGTGAAGAGAAGCCCCACTGCCTTCCAGACTTTCAGAAAACCCACACCTTTTATTAAATAAGCTAAAACCAAGCAAAAGCCCTCACCCAGTTTAGTTTTACACCATTTCAGCTGAGATTGAGATCTGTTTGCAGATGCTTGGTACAGAAGCATGAAGAACAGAGCTTCAAAAGTGAATCAGGTTTCCAAAGCTGCCAGGGAGGAGTGCAGCAAGCTGAGGCCAGGGGATGGCAGATGAATGTGTGAGTCAAGTCCTCCATCCTGCCACCCAGCTGCTGCAGAGCAAGTGTCTGAGCAAATCCACCATGCTTCCTTCTGAATCAGTCATGGCACGGGACCTCTTTGGGCCGGTAGCTTTTCTGAGGTAAAGGAGGCAGGGAAAATTCCATGTCAGCAAAGCATAAAGGCATTAAAAATGACAGCAAAGAAAAAGAAAAGCAACTCATTCCCAGGCCTGTCTTCACATCAGTGAATTGCTGTAGCAGAAGAGAGGCACAGACAAGCAGTGGCCCATCTGATAGACTGAACCCTTGGTTTTAGGAGAACTTCAGCTAAAAGACCTGGTCTGGTGCTGCCTGCCCTGGAAGCCCCAGAGGCTCCTTGGAACTTGGGAGGCAGCAGTGGTTGTTAGGGAGGGGTTGTATGGTATCCAAATAAACCCATGGGCACATGAAAATGCATTGTCTGGATTTATCTGTATGCACACAAAATACAGGGGGAGAGGGCTCATGGAAGGAAAGTGAAGTGGCTCCTCAAGTGGCTCTGTGCTGAAATATGATAACAGAGTGGAGTCTACATCATGACTGGCTTCTTTATCTTTTCTTTTCAAATGAAACTCATATTTTAGTGGAAACTAATAATTTATCATGGGTCAGTCCAGAAGTGATGCTCAAAGCATATAACCATGTTATTATGAAAGTGAATGTGTGAATATTGTGTTAACATTTGAAAAACCTTGGTCTTCAGGAGGTCAAACACTGCTGCATTGTATGGTTATTGTCAGGCATAGCCAGGGAAGACAGAACAGCAGAGGAATGTGCCTGAGCTGCTATATTTATGCACACCATTTCTAGCAAAGCAAGATTTTTTTGCAATCCTTTTAGCTATAAGGATCCTTCATCCTGAGTTCTTCTGTGTCCCTCAAAGTATTGTTCTCAGATGTAAGAACAATCAAACAAACAAACACGGAAAATACAACCACTGTTCTCTGCTTTGCTTCCCCTGGTGGTGCAGCAGAGCTTAAAGTTTCTTGTACACAAAAATTTCTAGGTTCCTAAATCCCTCATGACTTTACAGGTTATGAGAACTATCACATCAGTGGTCAGTTAAAAAAATATGTATCCCTACTGTCCCAGAAATGAAGCAGTTTTTAGCATTTTAGGTTTAGGCCCAAGAGAGATTTTGATATTTCTTTCTAAAAATGTTAAAGAAAGACTTCAGGGCATGAAATACAAGAAGATACTCAGGGTCTGCCAAAAAGAAAAACAGTGTAAACTGGGTGTCCACCCTGGCTCTGCCCTAAAGGATTCTCTGCTCTTCAGGATTAGTTATATTGCCACTTTAACTCTGTCCAAATTGTTTCAATACTTTGAGCCTTCAAAGATGACTCATTAGAACATGTTCACTTATATCAGGAGGATGTATGATTTTCTCTTGTAGCACAAGAAGGCTAATTTAAATTTGTTATGGGAAATTGAACTATAGATGTGAACAGGAGCCATAATCGCAAACTGTTGTCTCCTGTCAGAGACCAAATACACTGCATGGACCTTTGCTTCTGAGGATTGCACAGCTAAAAAATTGGTTTAGAGAGACATAGAACTAGAACTTTTTATCAAACCAACATTAGTTATTCTGAGCAGAGAAATAAGAAACAAGACTGCCATGGTCCCTGAATACAATAGTTTTAACACAACAATGTATGTTATTTTAACATCATTAAAATACATTTTATTGATCTATTAATTTTGTTCTAAAGGTGGTTTTGGTCTACATTAGGTCAGAACCAACTATCCTGTGTATGGGTACCTCCACTAGTGACAAACTTCATCAGGTTTAAAAAATTCACAGGTTTAAAACACTATCAGGGGGAAAAATCTAAGGTGCATCAGCCCAGTCCTATTGGCATCTGAAGGTGCTTTTATTATTTACTTTTTGTCTACATAACTGAGATTGAAGGATTGAGTTGAATTACTCTACAATCAATACAGCACACGGCAGGATTTTCTATGGTTTTTGTTGTATTGTGAATTTAGATTATGCTAGATTTCCCTGCCATTCTCAATGCTGCATGCCAAAAGTACATTTTATAATTAAATGCTTGATGAAAATGAAAGCATGGGGGTACCAATCCATCACTGGAAAGTACCTATTGACTTTTAATAGGCATTTAGCATTCAGAGTCTCTAGATGTTTTCAAAAATCCTTCAATTTGAGCAAATGTGGCTCAATTTCAGGGACTCAATTTATCTGCATTTCTACTGAGGTTAGTGATAAATTATGAATTTGCACAGGAATTCCAAGGTCTTGAAGGAAGTAATACTAACCTAATTATTGACACTTTAATATTATTAATTGTTGCCAGAGAACTGGTTAGAATTTCAAAAGGCAAAATACATCCTTGAGGGACCATTCTGAATCCCAGTCATTCTGCTAATATTTACCTTAGCTTTTGAAATGGAAAATAGTGCTTAAATCTGACTGTTGCCTATTTGCTTCTTCAAATGCCTGGGTTTACACGTCAATTCCTCCTGATAATCTTTTTTGCTGTTTCATGGTGTTTCCAGCTGAAAATGTATCCATATGGTCAGTATCCAAGTTTTAGTTTCTTAGTGAATATAAAAAATCTTCAGGATTGATGTAAACCTCTCAATAAATTCCCCCCTCCCCACCCCCTCATGCTGCCTGTGCTTTCAGCTGCAAGAGAAACGTCCCAAATCTGCAGCTGCAGAATACTAAAACTCAAAAATGAGGGTTTTCATGGCACTTGCACATTTCTGCCCTTTCATCTGTCCTTTAACACTTATTTACTCACAGGAGAAAGTGACTTTTCCTGCCAAGGTAGAGGTAAATTGTGTCAGACAAGGGCAAAAAAAAATAAAATAAATTCATTACTCTACCAGAGGAAACAATTTCTGAGACACAAAGTGTCAGCAGAAATAAGTGTCTACTGTTCACTCCCATGACCTTATTCAAAGAGGCACAGTAAACCACATAGCTTTTTGCTATTAGAAATAATTTTCAAATAATGAGGTTTAGATGAATCAGTTTTTCACTAGAGCCTCTCTACCCATCAATACTTGTTTTTCCTTTTCTAATAAAAGGGGAAAAGCTTTTCTGAGAAGGAGAAATAAAAATGTGCATTCTACTTGTAAAAATGTGAGACTCGGGAAATAATAAATGTTGTAATTGGAAATATTGTCAATTCCAGTGCTCCAAGATCTTACATTGCATTTATTTCAACACACTTTGTAATTTCCACATTGTTTTTTTTTTCCATTTCAGCTTTTTAGCACATTCACAAAGCCTCTCACCCCTTTTCTTTTGTAACATAAGAAGAAAAAGATTGAAAGCAGCCTTAGTATTATTTAGACTGCAAAATTTTACTGTTGGAAAAGACAAAATTATTACTATTGGAGTCATGAAAACAAGACATGCAGGTTAGCTGGCATGGGCAAAGAGAAAGCCAGCTGGAAAGGGAGAGCACACTTCCCCTAGAATAAGAAGGGAGAGAGAGAGATTCTGGCATCAGAGGAGAAAAATGGAAAACATTTAAAGCTCCAGCCTAGCGTGGTAGCCAGTACAGGAATGTTTCAGGGAACCATGGAGATGTGGCTTGTAGGGAGCTCAGCTTCAAGAGATTCAGGGGTTTTGTGTCTTATACAGTGCACAATTTCTCTGGAGTTAATAACACATTTGAGAGCCCTTAGTACCTCAAGGAGATGAAAGGTTGGGATTTTACTCTCTTTTTGTGCCAAAAAACAGTTATGAGAGGCCAGTGTGGCAGGGTTTCAGGTGTAGGATCTGAATCCCAAGCTCCTGAGCAGTAACTATGCTGTGCTTTCAGCTGGCTGCACTGCTGGGTGGGAATGTCACTCAGGAAATACACAAAGTAAATTTCCAGTTATGGTGGGTCAGAGTTCACTTGAGACTGTCAATGAGATTTGCTCTGCTTTTTTTCATTTATTCATTGCAACTTCTGGGCAGAAATCAAGCCAACATCAAACCTGGAAGACATGAATCTGAGTAATCATGTCAGAGCTGATTGCACTTCCAGTGCTTTGCTCCAGTGAGAGGCAGGGAGAACCAGCCAAAAAATAAAGCCATAGATGGAGAGAAATTCAGCCCTGCTAGCAAACTGTACAGGGATAACTGAGGAGCATGCACCTACACCAGGATTCTGGGAAAGTTCTTCTTTCTTTACGAATCAGAAAGTTTTTTTTGTTTGTTTTTTGGTTTGGTTTGTTTTTTTGGTTTTTTTTTTTTAATCTTCCTAATGTAACTCTTTCCTGTAGCACTGACAGGAGGCAGGCTGCAACGAGATTCCTTCTTTACTCCCTGAAAACTTATTCCAGAGTACACTCCAGCCAGGCTGTTGAGCAATGAGTGGCTTTGCTCACCTTGTTACTTTATCAAGTGCTTGGTACCTCTTTCTGCACTGACATTCCACTGACTCAGAGAGAGCAGCAGCTGGAATTGCATCCCTCTGCACAAACAGGAGGCCAGCAGATTTTTGCAGTTTCTCTCCTTTCTGCCTTGAGCACTTGTGCAAGATTAGATACAACTTGGATCCAACTCCAGAGGAGGAGCTCTGAGGAAGAAGGAATTTATATCCCCAAATTCCTTCTTCACACTTATACTCACAGTTGCCCAAGTGACTTCATTTTATTGCAGCATCCCTGCTACATGAAGCAGAACCTGGGAGCAGAACTCCCAAATACCTACGATGAAAAAAACTTAAGAGTTAGGCTCAGATACCTATCTTCTTCCATGGACACTAATTTAATTGATGAGGATTTTCTAGGTGGTAGTGGAGATTCCATATGCAAAATCTAGAAGCATTTTGCTCCTTTTATAGTGTGTCAAATGCTAAGCAGGTTTTGCTGGAAACAACCCAAGCAGCAAGAGGAGTCCTGAGGATGGCCTGACCCCCTCTCTTGAACACTTCTGGTTTGCTCTCAGGTTCTCCTTTACCTTTTCCTCTGCCTCTTTATCTCCACCTGGGATCCCCAAGGGATTCTCAAAAGAATCCTTGAAGATTCTCAGATCTCTCCCAGCCATGCAAGTTTGCAAACAGGATTCCCTGGCACAAAAAGGGATTTGTAGCAAGTTTGGCTGGATTTATCCACTAACACTTCCCTTGCACAGACATAACTGTCAAGACTACAACGTCCAGGTAAGCCCAGTGGTTGTTTAGGAGTAAAAGTGTATAATGATATTACAGGAAATTCTAGAAAAAGTTTGATCAGCATATACTTTATGTTTCTATCACAGCAGCATATACGATTCAACTTTGTTTCCAACTTCTACTTGTAAAAAATAATCCTGAATAAGTAACCAGAAAACAAGAGGCAAGTGAAATGTGAACTCTCCCTTCCTACAGAAGGGAGTTCCTACAGGTACTTCTGACATTATAATATTTAATTGGGTTCACCATTAAAATTGGACTGCAATGACCTACAGCTCTTTGCACCTATAAGAGAATATTAAGTTGTGCACTATCTCTACAAGTTATATTTGTAATTTTTGGCTGGGCTACAGAAATTTCAATATTCAGAGGCAAGAAACAACGACGGCATATTGAGTTGAGGTTAAAAAAACATTATTTCACTGCCTATTGAGCAAAATCAACCTGAAAAGTACATATTGCTTTTTTGTCATGAGAACACTCCTATTTCATGCAAATATTTCTACTTTTTGGAAAGTATCTGGGTGTTCCTTCTTGCCCTTTTTGAAGACTGGAGTGACACTGGCTTTCCTCCAGTCCTTAGGCCTCTTTTAAGTTCTCTTTTAAGGGCTCTTCAAAGACCATGAATGGCTCAGCAATGGCTTCTGCAAGTTCCCTCAGCACTTCTGGGTACATCCCACCAGGACCCACGGATTTGTGGATATGCAATTTACTTAACTGCTCTCTAATTTGATCCTCCTCTAGCAAGGGAAAGCCTTCCTTTGTCCAGATTTCCTCTGTTACCTCCAAAGTCTGTGACTCCTTAAGGCTGGACTGAGCAGTAAAGACTGAAGCAAAGAAGGCATTCAGTAACTTTACCTTCTCTGCATCCTCTCTTGCCATTGTCTATGCAATTGGTTTTGCCTTCACTAATGGAATATCACTTGCAAATATGAGATTAAGAATACAGAATCACAGTATATATACTAAAAAAAAAAAAAGTGGACTAAAATAGCAAAGAATTATCATTCTCCTGAGGAAGTGATTTTACAATATTTTTATTAACTGAAATACTAACTATCCAGATTAACTAGGGAGTTAATATCATTAATACTTATAATATCATTATTATGCAATATTCTGATTTTTTGAGAAGTTACAAAACTAATAAATTGCTTTGGAAAGACATCTTAATCTTTGAATGACTTTTCTTTTATTCTGAATTAATTTAGTAGTTGTTTAACAAGTGAATTGAAAGCTTCAGAAGCAGGAATAGATTTGAGGCTTAAGGTTTTGTAATTGATTCTACAGAAGTTGATATTCTTGACACTTTTAGGTCTGCTTTGCAGCCCTATGCCTCGCACTGCTCCAACAGTAGTGATACACATTGCCACAAAGGCAGAAAACTCTTTCAAGGTTCTGAACTGAAATTTTGCCATCTGAACAAAAGAAAAAAACATGATGTTACTTAAGAGCATAGTTTTTTTAAAGAAAATTATTTTTAAGCCTTTAGTTATGAATGAATTTTAGTTTACCTTAGACATCTTCATGACCTACAGCCTTATGTGCATTTATATCTGTGATTCTTACTAATGAGAAGACTGATGGCTGAAAGATGACTAAAAATGACTAATACAGGAGAAACACCTAAGATGTTGAAGGGTATCAAGTGATTTAGAAATTGTATCAGAATCAGTGAGACAATTATTACTCTTACAGGCTGTGTCTATATCTTCAAAGAAATATTCCCAGCAATGAAAGACAAGTCTTGGGAATAATGCATAGACTGACAGCTGAGGGCAAAAAAAAATATCTGTGTAGCTCCAAGAAAGGGAAGATTTTATATAGTGTTACAAGAAGGGTACACAATTTTATCCAAGCAGGAGGGAAGATTTTGTAGCACAATGAACAATCAGCCTTAAAGATGCATCTGAAACACTGAAGAAAGTGCTTAAGATGCTAAACCTGAAAACAAACTAAACAGCTTAAACTGGCAAAGTGAAAGAAAACTACTATCAGGAGGAAGCTTATATTACCTAGGAGATAAACTAGATGGTTCAATCAGTTTTATCTGTCTATAGTTTTTGCAAGCCTATGAAAATGCTGGTATTTAATTTAATATGAAAGAAGAGTTTACCTGGCACCTAAATATTCTGTGCTGAAAAAAATCCAGTTCTAGAGAAATGAAAGACACTTGTTGTCTCCTATTATAGACTCTAAAAACATACTTACCTTGCCAGATGAAATGTTATATGCATCAGGGACAACTGTATCAGAAAAAGCTCAC
The DNA here is from genome assembly GCA_038090715.1 of Florisuga fusca. Lineage (NCBI taxonomy): Eukaryota > Metazoa > Chordata > Aves > Apodiformes > Trochilidae > Florisuga > Florisuga fusca. Next base: position 9,751,001 of record JAAWXA010000011.1, read on the forward strand.
TTCACATTATTCACAACTGAAAATCAATCAAAATTTGATTACAGGTTTCAAAGTTTTCACCTTGTAATATCCTCTTATCTGCAATAAAATAAAAGTTTACAACATTTTTGACACATGAATCACTTCTTTTTTGTGTCCTTTTGTGCTTGTAGGAAACGCTACAAAATGATTTTGTGCCCAGCCCTTTTGTGCTTGTAGGAACTTGTCAGTTTTCAGTTCAAATGAAAAATACTTTTTTTTTTCCTTAAACCAATTATGGTTTACTTGCATTCATGCAAAAAGTACTAATAACAGTAATTTGCATAATTGTTCCCACCAATGGTGACTCCACAGCTTGTGGACTCCATCCAGCATAAAATTTCCTGTTGCTTAGAAAGCTACAGGAGCCTGTGCCATGTGAGGACCAGGCTGAAATATGCAGCTCTGATGAATCAAGAGCTCAGCAGTGATGATAATGGGAGCTAAAGCTCTTCTGTCCCTACCAGGAGCAGGGATATTTTAAGCACTGTTATTTCAGACAACGTCTTCTGATGGAGATGTGTGCTTAATTATCTCTTACTCCCACATTCCCTTATATATATTTTTTTTTATTCATTCTGAGTCTTGTCCTTTTCTATCAGCTAGGGCAGAACAACAAAATTGCTGTGCAAACCTCGGGGAAGTAATTAGAAACCGTGTATAACTCTACTTGACTGGTGGAAGCAGGAAGCTATTGAAAAGCTGTCTCTGCCACAGCTTGATAACCAGGAGAGGTGAAGAAGTTCGTTCAGTACGACAGAGCTCCTCTTCATCTCACTTTGGGGAAGTGAAAGAGCGTGAAGGGACTGTCTCTTATNCTCCTGCTGTTTTGGTCACACATCAGCTGCTTGGTCAGCAGGAGACTCTGGAAGGGGGGAAGCTTTGCTTTTGTACCATCTCAGTCAAATGACAGCCCTCATGCCACAGTGGACACACACACAAAAACCCCCAGTAACTCTGGGCCATGCATCTCGTTTGTAATGACTCCTGTGAATATGGGAAATGCAGATTACACGGATAGGACCCACATCAGAGATGTGATTTCACATCTGGAAATGAACCGGTGGAAAAATCCAATAAGAGCAAGGGTTCTTAGCCCGAGTTATACTTCAATTGGTCGGTCAAAACAAAGATTTAGGCTACAGATTGATTTTAATTGCTCGTTCTTGAGTTTGCCTTTGAAGAACCGTTATTTAAATGACCTTTGCAAATTCAATGAAGAAAGAAATACCTCTGTCAAGTATAGAACAATCAATAAAAGTAACTAAAAGGAAACGCTGAAACACTGCATCAGTCCTGTTTCATACAGCTGTTCTTTAAAACTAAGGCAAAACAATACTGAAGACAATTTCTAAAAATGCACTACTATTCCATTAGTAACACCTTTATAAAATATGGTCTTTTGTTGTAAATGACATTTGACTACAACTATCTGCAGCAAGTTAGTACAAACTTCTTGAGTTCATAATGAATGCAACAAAGCTAAGAATCTATTTATTACTATAACCTCTAACTGCTCATAGCCCACTTGTTTCTAAACATAACAGAGCTAAATTTGGGAACTAAGAAGGAAATGTGTTGAGTGTCAAGGTAAAAGCATCTATTGTGTTTCCTATGTGAAATATATGCATGCTGGAAATAGATACTTGTAGTTATTTTAAGCAAAATATTTTCACCATTAAAAAACTTCTCTAAACAAGAGATTTCCTGTATTAATGTGCCCACAGACAAAAATATCAGCATGTGGAAACTCTTGTTACCCCTTCACTCCTAACTGCCTTTTCCCACGTTATTTGTGATATTACAGTGTGTAACTGTAACTCTAATTGTCGTTGTTTACAGTAAAATAATAGATATCATTAACAAAACCTGTTATAGTTTTCTCACTGAATTTGTTGTCAGTGTACACAAACTGATAATCACAAGCATACCTCCAAATTCATTTTTTACATTGGAGGTTGAGGGCTTTACATTTATAATAACAATCCTTACAAATCCTTATTTTCATCTCATCAGAACCATTTTTTCCATTTGTGACAATCTTTGATGACAGCTAAAAACTTTGATCTTGGACATCCTTGACTCATTGTCTTCACAAAGTAAAAATGAATTTATTCTACTGAAACTGATGAGCTTCTTTTATCCTAGCATATAAACAAACTGCAAGTCTAATTGGAAATATACTTTGAAAAGAAAATTTGACATATAAAATCCCTGCAGGAATTAATTACCAGAACAAGTGATTCACAAACAGAAAAAAAAAAAAGAACTGGAAGACCTCGCTGCAAATAGCGATGGCTTTAGAACACTAGAATTTGCTGGTGGAAAATAGTTTTAAAAATTAATTAATTGTGTTATATTTCTAATCCTCTTTATTTAAAAATATTTTCTATTTCTTTAAAAGTTTATTTTACTCTCTACCAAGTGTAGTAAATTAAAGTGTATGCAGGTTTGTCTATAAGTTTATGTCCATTTTCTTCAGAGTGAAAAAAGTTGGTAGTGAATTACTTTTAAGACCTCAGCTACCATTACTACACAGTAGCCTAATCTTCAGTGGAATAAAATCATGGGGACTAGACTGACTAAATGACATTTATTGCCAGAGGTTTTACCAGGAGATGAAATGAGATGTGAACTTATGAAAAGATTGGCCTGAATCTAAGGGCAGCTGTTGATTATTTGCAAGTTCAAATGTAATACGTTCATAAAATCCAAATGATTTGGATCTGCAACATTTCCCAAACACAGTCAACCACTTCTCTGGTTTTTCAGAAGGAAAAGCTGGAAACCATCGATGCCTCACGTCAGGAGTGTCACTCCCTTCCCTCTGACTCAGGCAAATTGCAACGAGTTTCACTGATAATAAAGGGCAAAAATACAGATTGTAAAATGCTACTTATGCCTGAAATGTTTATTAGCAGGTTCTAAGTGGGTGACTAGTCTCAGCAAGATATTAGAAAAACAATAAGAGGACTTCAGGATATGAAATGTATTAGGAAAGAGCTCACAATCTAAGCTTCACCACATCTTACCATCTCCTATGGATATACTGCATGATTTTTATAGCTTTCAACATACATGAAAAAGTGTTTGCCATACTTTGTCCTGCAGTTCTCTCCACCCATCAAAAAATGTGTCTTGTGGGAAAGCTAGTCCTGAACATCAGCTAAAACCATCTGAAGAAAGCAGTCTGCTTTTTGCTTTCTCCTCACACCTAATTGCCCTCACTAAACATAGTCTCTTCTTGTGAGGCAAGGATGGATACTGTGTTTTAGAAATCCACAGTGCCTCAGAATAACACAATCCATGTGTCCAAGAGACATTAGATTTCCTTTCAAGCGGATGAGGCATCTGCACATATTCACAACATTGCAAAGAGCAAGTGGTTATTTTCCATCTGTGAATGTTGTTGATAGAGCAGCAATCACCTGTGCATCCAGGCCCAGCTCCACAATGTGCCTACCCCAACAGCAATGAAAATTACAGAAGGAAGATGTTCCTTTACTTCACAGTGCTGCAGAACTTCTGGCTATTTATAGTGTCTCCAGCCAGCCTCAGACATGCACTTTCTGCACTGATTTCTACTGGCTCAGGGTACACAAATATGTACACACATCCACAGATGGAGACACAGAAAGTGCCACTTTTGGGTGCCACTAACATCTTACTGCACAAGATGTGAGGAATTATGCCTTTCCATGACAGAATTAAATGAAAAATCTAAAATATCAACAGACATGTATTTTATCAGTCTTTAAATTTTTTGGGGGGGAACAGAAGAAATACAAAAAACTTAAGAGAGGTTTGTGGGTGAAAGCAAACCAAGTGAAATATTTCTTCTAGTTCTAATTAAATAAATAGGATTTATGTACTTTTAAAATATATTCAGTAAACACCCACAATGGACATAATCTTCATTCTTACTACTGAATAGTTCTTCTGTCCAGGGCACCATATTTTTCATAACAGATAAAACTAGAAATTGTTATTTGAGATCCAGATAGATTTGGATTGTTAGGAAGTTCCCTTTCATATGTTTTCCTGAAAAGGAGTTGAATTAAAACATGAAATCTCTTTTCTGGCTATTTTAGTATAAGCTAATGGTAGCACATGGTTTGCTGCATTTTGTGGTTGAGGGCTGCACTCAGAACTGGGCTAAAGGCTTTTCACTAGTGTAAGCAAAATGAAGTTATGAAAAGAAGGCTGCTGGGGATGCGGGCCAGAAGTAGTTCAATTTTGATTCATCGTGCAAGATTTTAGGGCAGAGTTCTATAACTTTCTCCCTTTAAACTAATTGGATCTCCGTGGGGACCCAGGGATTTTTCCTAATAGTAGCCTGTAGCGATGGCAAAATGTGGCCAAAACTTAACCACAGGGTAGGGGCTGGTTACATTTTCCCCTGCTTTGCAAATACATCATGTAAATCCCCAGCTCCATAGTGGGGACTTAGCAGGGGCTGCTCCCACAGGCAGCGTGTAGGTGGGACACATGCAGAGGTTTATTGGGAAGCAGAGGCTGTTTGAGAAGATAAGGAGGGAAGATGCCTCTGCATCCATCCACCTTTAAATCTAGATCTGTGTACTGAAGAGAAATGAGGGAGGAAAGCACAGACAAGAGAACTTGCAGATACAGCTTAATTAACCCAGACAGCAAGTGAGAGATTAATTCTGGGCTGACCACTGTAGGCTTTAAGAAGCTGTAGAGCTCGGAACAATAAGGAGCACCAGAGCTCCAGCAGACATGGAACTCCTTTTGTGGGAAAAGTAGAAACTGATAGCAGCCAAATCTATTCCCTGTCTTGATGCAGGTTCTAACACAGTAAAACTATTTGCAAAGTAGTAACTATGTAAAGATACTTCAGCAACAGCTAGGGAATTAAAACTCTGTTCTAGATCCACCTGAGATTGTTCTTGCAAAAAATGCATTGCAGGAATATTGTATAAACAGGGATCTTCTGCATTTCAGCGACTACTTTAATTCTTGAGTACACAAGAATTGTTAAAACCAAAAGAAAACCATAAGAGAATTCACATAATTTCAATTTTAAACTCTTTCCAATTTCAAACTCAGTCTCTTTATGGTATGTTTTCAAACTGGAAAACATTATGCAGAAAAGTAGCACAAAGTTTATGCAGCAGTTAGGTCCCACTAAAATGACGAAGATTTGACTCAAATTTCTTCCTAAAGATGTATTAGTCTTTTCAACAGAACTTTATTTTATCCTAAATGAATACTTCTGTTAAATCACAAACCAAAAATGTGTTAATGGACATGCAGTGAATCTAAAAGAGTACCAAAAAAGTACCAAAATTGTATCAGTTCTTACAATAATAGCTTTTACTTTTATGAAGTGCTTTCATCTTAGAGACTATTTAAGTGGCTTATATATGTTTGAAAAGTCTATTGAGTTTCTAATATAAGTGCCTAGATAAAAGCATTAAATCCATATTTATGCATTAAAGCATAAATCCCTATCCGTCGTCACGGATAGGGCTGATACAATGAAATTGCAGTTTCTTATTTCCTATATATTCCAAAGTAAGTCAAATTATGTATAATTATTATCTTGTAAAACATAAAATAAAAAAGCCCAAACCCTACCAAATCTTGCTCATCTTTCAAATATTTTATCTTCATGGTTATGAAAAATGACTGGACTTTTTTTTTTTTTTTTTTTTAAGAGCAAAGAGGACTCCGATATCTGAATGTGAGTAATCTTTCAGTTTTGTTAGGAGCATAAATTTCTGTAGTAACTTAAATTAATTATAATTTTTAAATTATTTAAATTACTACAGCACTATGTCCACGAGTTCTACATTTTGCTTGATGAAAATGTAGTTATGGTTTCCTCTTAATAAAGAATACTAGCTTGATATCCTACCAGGCTTGCTTGGAAAGTCAAAGTTTCATTGCATTGGACTGGTCTGAGTTTTTCTGTAAGATTTTCTTTACATAAAATTTAGGCAAAATTTTGCAGTGAAGATCTGGATCACCCAGCTAAATTGCTGCATAATGGATTAAAAAAAGCTAAGGACAAGTTGTGACTGATCGTGCTGTTATATTAGATATGCCGACTGTGAACTAGGTTGTGGTGAGAGACCATGTCCTCCTTCTGTTACACATTTAAAAGTTACACGTTTCTAACTTCAAATTTCAGATGTGGAAAGACAAGTCTCCTCAGCTGTGATTAAAACTGATTAATCAGTTTAACGTCCTGAGAATCTCATATTTCACCTCTTGCCACCCACATCCTCCCTGGCTCCTCTCCTTGGGAGATTCCCATGCCTCCGCAGAAGCATCAGAACATTTTAAAAAATTGATCAATTTTCTAAAAAAAAAAAAAAAAAGAAAAAGTATATGGTTATGCTTATTCGCTGGCTTCATTTCCTAGTGATTATAAATATTAACTGCTGCTACATTTAGGTCCTGTTCAAAAGGACAGGAAGCTTCCAGGAAGCCCAACTTTAGTGTAAGAAACTTTTTTTATTACCGTTTATCTGGTTATTAGCAGAAAGTGTTAAATAATCCAGAAGTATCTTTATGATCCTTAAATGTCAAATCTTACTTTATAATACATTAGCTCCTCTAATACATCACATACCTTTAACTGCCACAAACTAATCAGCTATCTCTTAGCCAGGACACATAGACTTTTTTTATAAAAAAAAAGAAAAAATTAAAAAATGTCTTCTATATACCTCCAAAAAGTGCTCTATGAACACAGTGGTTCCAATGTGAAGGGCATACATCAATCAACAATTCACTCATACTTGTGTTGATGGTTAAAACTCACTAAAATGTTTAAATAATTTCATGTTCTCTTTACTACTATCAGATGAATTGTCTGTATGCTTTCAAACAAACTTAGGAATCAGGCTCAAGGAACTTCTGGTTAGTTTGCTGCAAAGTGGTCGCTGCAATCTGTTGAAACTGAAATAGCAATGGCTAATATTTTCATTCCAAACACAAAGTAGAAAAACAAAATGAAATAAAAAAGAAATGATTTCTAAGCCTGAGATTAAATCAACTTCAAGGATTGACAGCTAAACAAAAATAGCTAAAAGTAGCTATTTTAACATTCACATTAATTCCTTTGAATTGAATTTTAAATTTCAGAGTAGGGAGGAGGAAAGTTTTGGAATATTAAAATAATTTTTAGGAACTGCAAGTCTTGCAGATCATTTTCTCATTTATGTGAGTGTAAACTTAGATAAACTTCACTGGAAAGTCAGAATCCAACTAAACTTATACTGATGTAAACTAGGGTAAAATACAGTCCCACTGACCTTTCCTTCCCTTAATTTTTCATTTTAACAGCAGCAAAGACTAGATGAAATTAAAGAAATTATCCAGTGGATTTTATTTCTGCAAACATGTCATTTTCAAAAGAAAAGGGACTACCATTAATTTTATGCTCTGCCTAGAGACCATTCAGAAGATGATGAATACTAGGAGATGAAGAACAATCACTCTAAGATGATGAGCTCTTGAACTTTCAAGATGAGTATGAAAAATCTCAACTAAGGACATATGAATATCCACATAGCCATGGACTATCCACATTTATGGCACTTTAGAAGATGGAGCTAAAATACTAATGATGGTTCAGTGTACACATTGGGTGACAAAACGCCCGTTCAGATCTCTCTTAACAATACTTCAATTTGCACTGGCTCTGAGTTACTTTGAATACTTCAAAACAGTCTCCATCCAGTCTAAATTCATCGATGGCAAGCCTTGTCTGCATCATTAAGTAAAAAGTACAACTTGCAGTTGCCATGACACATCAATAATTAGTTTTATTTCATTATCAGAATTATTCGTCAGTAATTTATTAAGGTACATCTGCTGCCTACACCTCCTCCCCTCTAACTACATCCTAAACAGTCTCCTGCCTGACATTATGTTATAGTTTGCTTTCCAGACTCAGAATTATACTCCAAACTCCTGTGCATTTGATTTTGCAGTTCTCATTTAACTCATTTGCAAGGGAGGACACCCATACAAACCCGATCACCTTCTGGGTACACTCTCTTCTTCCTTTTTCCTTCTCTCACACACAGGTTTATCAAATGTCAAAATGTTAAAGCTACTGTATAGATGTGAGTATTTTTTTAAAGTGTAAACACTTTCTGAAACATAAGTTTTGAAATAATACATTTCTAATTTTCATGGGTCATCCAATCCCCATTGAACAGAATGAGACAGGTACATGAATGCTTATCTGACTATAGGAAACAACCAGTAATATGGGCCTTGGATTGCTAAACTGCCTTTAATTTCTAAAACTACCCATTCCCAGCTGTAGTGATAAAGAAGGACTGATTGGTATTAACATTTTCCTTTTCTGTCTGCAAAAAGAACTAAGCAGGCAGTGTACACTGGCTATTTTTACCAATACTCAGACCTTCTATCATAGTGTAGCATTCACAAACTGTGACAGCTATTTCTACAGGTTTGCAAAGAAAACAAAGTGGAATATAGCAACTCTAATTGGGGTTTCTGAAGAAACACAGGGGAGTGGTGTTCAAATGAAGAAAGGTTCTGTGGTTATTTGCACCAGCTTCTTACAAGAAGAATTATTTTTTCACTTTTAGTTATGGATTCTCTTTGGGAATGCAATTGAAAATTTGATTTATTTTTTTTTTTTCCTTATTTCCACAAGGATCGTGTACAAAATTGAGAATGACAGCCCAGACTTCTCTGTAATTGCCTTTTATTAAAGGCAAAAGCTATACACTAAGAGTCTGCCACATGGAGAATACTGGTCTCATTATTCAGACCCTAGGCAATAGTGATTCTGGTCATAAAAAGAGACATTACAACATATATAAAACTTGCATTGATATATATTAATGGCTGCTAAATTACAGTATAAATAATCCTTCTGAAAACAGACTTTCACTTTCTAGAGCAAATACAGGTTTTGTGCTTTCAAAAAAGACATCCCTAATGACCCTAGAGATGACTTTGAAGTATTTAACTGTGCTGCAGAGATTCCTTCCTCCTTACCCTTATCTATCAGATTCCCATAGAATGTCTAAGAATTCACACTTCTGGATTCCTTTTTCAGCAACAGAAATATATTTTCTTTGGAATGCACCAAGAGGAGATCAGCAGAAGGGTCTACAGCCCCTGACTGCTGCCTCACTTCTTTTCTTGCCCTTCTCTTCCCCAGAGCCTCCTTGCAATGGGGATGGGAAGTTTCTGAGCACCCTGCACTTCTGAACGTGCATGAGAGCAGATGAAACCCAAATAATCTGGAACCAGATTATTTGCTGCTATCTCTGATGGCTCAATCTCAGTTTTAAGATCCCTGCCACTTTCTCATGGTCGCCATGCTCAGAATAAATACAAAGTTTGGAGTTCAGCTACTTTTGAAATACCTAAATAGGAACTAGATTTTTAAAAATTTTTTAAAAATTAAATCCAAACAGTGCCACCTTGTTGCTTCAGTGTTTATATGATGTGGTTCACACACAAAGGTTGCAAAACTCCCTTAAAACTTTTTGTTTGTTTGTTTTTGTTTTTGTTTTTGTTTTTTTTTAATTCTTCTAAACAGGACAAAGGAGGAGGAGTATAAAAGCAGGGAGTTTTGTTCTCTGCTTAGCTAGAGCACTACACAAGAAAATGAAAGCATCCTGAAGTTTGGAAGTGAATGTATTCCAGCATGACTCTGGGGGACTGAACTGTGCGCTCCAGTCTGAGTTGACTGTTCCCCTTTTCCATCTCTTGAAATATTACCTTGAAAGGAATGTTTTGTTTTCTTTTAGAACAAATTGAAAAATTAAAGCAGAACAAGAAGCAATGTGGAGAGGGCACTCTGGATGATGAGGCTAGGGGAGAAAAAAGAGAAGGAGAGCAGAAGAGGTGAGAAAGGCCTTCATATTTCAGAGGAAATACACTTGTAACCCTTTCTCGAGCTCCTTTTTGCAGTGAAGTTGTCAAGGATCAAGGCTATATATCAACATGCAAAGTCAGCAAAACTTTGACATTTCCTGGTTTTGCAGAGCTTTTGATATTGGAACAATACACTAATAATGGATCTTTTAACATGGAGTTCAGCATGTAATTTTGATTTCTAGCTCTTCAGAGATCTAAGGTCTGAGTTGTTTTGAGGAATCTTTTCATGAAGGATTTTTTTTCTGATTTGTCAATACATTTGTATGCTGTATTTTCTGCATGCTGCTAGCTTAAGTATATTGACCTACTTTCCTTATTTTGCTAGACAAAAGATAGTCATACATTGTGATTTCAATTTACTGTGAACATAATAACAAACTTAATTGACAAGAAATAAATATATAAATAAATAATCAGTGGGAGTGAAGGATTTCAGGAATCAAAAAACCTGCAAGAAACCAATGCTCAGAATACTGATTTCTGATAAACAGTAATAGCATTAAAATCTCTCTCAGCCTGACACAGGGCTGAAAGTTGTGTATTGATTGTACTGAAGTGATTCCACAAAACCACACTGAAACAGGCAGTACTAATCAAAAAGAGAATGAAAAGCTTCAATAGGAATTTCATCTTTTGAGAAAATGAACAGTAGGAGGGGTTTTTCTTGTACAAGCTTTTAATTATTTCTGAATTATCAGCAGTCTTTTGACAAAGAAGAAGGTATATTACAGTAGCTGCTCTAAATGCAAAGGAAAATATCTTTGCCAGATGAAGGAAACATGCACTATTGCAAGCCTGTATTGACCATCTGAGATGAAGAACACATTGTTAAAAATGACAGAGCAAATTTACCAGTCAGATAAAAAATGTGCCAGCTCCCTGGATTTGCTGACTATGTTACATGATTCAATATCTCTTCAACAATGTCACTCTACCTAGATTCACTTTAGAAGTTTTCCCCAAACACATTAATTCTTGCTGCTTGTCCAGTTTGATTCATTTACCTCATTCATCTTTACTCAGGTTTTCTCTTTCTTTTCTTACCCCTGACCATTACCTACTGTTGAATATAAGCCAGTCCTGTGAATTCATGGCAGTCACGTCAGGAAAACAGAAATGTGAACCTCCACTTCTGCAAATATCACACACAAAGCAGCAGAGCTGCTGCTGTGCTCTTTGTTGAGGACGTAAAGCTCTGTGCCAACAATTCCAAAACTGGATAATCAAACCTATGCACCTAAATGTTTGAGCATAAATCCAAGCTGCTGACTGAGAAACCCTGAGTCACTCTGTAACTGCTGGATCTCCCAGGGCACACTAAAAGAACACAGACCTGAGGTCTTCATCCAGCCCAGCTGAGACACTGCCAACTCTGGGCCCTCTGGCTACTCTTAGATTTATCTTCTGCCTGGAGGGAAAGAGTGAGCTGATGGTTCTGGTATTTCATGTAGCAGCAGAATAAATCACAATTGGAATGTACCTCTCCATGAATTCCCAGGAAAGCTCATGGGAATACCTGGGGCTCCTTGTGCAGTATTTTTGACACCACCTTCCAGCCCTGTGACAGTCATTTAACACCCTAGGATTCCAATCCAGAATCATTTCCTTTCAGATTATAATAACCTTGCAGCTGGCTTTGTTTCTATCTACTCAAACAAAAGGAAAATTCTTAAAAATGAGTCATTATTCACAGCAATAACGTGTGCTGAACAAAATATGTCCACCTGATGTTTACCTGGCATGGTGTGCAAAAAAAAAAAAAAGGGAAGCTGAGGCAGAACTCCGTAGCTTAGGGGATGTTACATACTTGGTGCAAAAAAATACTGAAATTTTTTGAACCCAAATGTAGTATGGCCTCAAAAATAATCACTATACCAGTGGCCTATATTTGTCACAAATTCCACTTTCACTTGAATGTTGCCTTTTTCAAATTCACAAACTACTGGCTAAACCTTCTTTCCTTGTCTGTAGTTATCCAAAGGCTGGGAACTTCATAGAACAAAATAATTAAATGGTTTAGTTTGGAACAGGCCAGTTAGCCCCATCAGTTCACACATTATGAGAGAAAGCCTGACAGCAAAGACAAAGGGAAGAACAAATAGAAGAAGGTTTCAAAAAACTCTCATTATTCTTCTTATACGTTATCTTGGGTATAACCTGGATTGCTTGGCACTGTAAGTGATGTCACTGGCTTCCCTGCCAGAATTTTCAGACCTCAGGACACTTCCAGTTAATAACTTGTTATCTTAATTGCTGCTTTAAAACTATCTTTGTTAAGATATTACGAAAAATGGTATAACAAGCTAAGAAACTGCATTAAGAGTGGTGTAATGCTGAAGGCACTTGTAGTTCTTGTCATTGCCACCACCTGGATTAAATTAATTAAAACCCACATGTGCTGCACTGGACACTGGTCTACAGTTGTTCTTTTTAAAACCTCAATGAACTCAAGCAGGCATGGAACATCACAGCAGAAGTTGCCCCAAGTGCTGTATTTTTATCACTGAAACTGCCACATTGGTAATGACTTACATAGGTATCCCGGTAACTAAACAGCAGGAAAGCTAAGAAAAAAAAAAATATTGTGTTTTATATAATGAAAGCTGTTTGGAACTGGGCTTTCATAATGTATGAATAATTTGCCAAGGGGATCTACTGTCATTGCATTTTAGTTTTCAGCTATTCTATGTTGTTTAAGTAATCAGTTCTTATCTGATAGCCTAAACAGTAAAATTCAGATTTACAAGGACAGGAAATGTGGGAAAATAAATAGGAAATGGTAAAGCAAACATCCATCTGCAGAAGGAAACTGTGTCTCAGAATGTATTTGTTTATAAATAAATAAATTGGTCTTGCAGACCATGATACCTAATGTAATTTGCATTGCAAGTTTGTTTAAGGAGCAGGAAAAGAACAGGTGAATCGCTTTATATTCAAACATTTCCTTTGAATGTTCATTGATTCTATGAAATAAAATTAATCTGACTTTACTCAGCCATCCCCCATTCTATCTTTAGTGAGAGCTTTGTATCAGTTAAGTCTCAATAAGTGTCCAGCTACTAAAAGCTGTCAGAAGGGGGGACAGTCATGATTCAGTGTGACATTAGAAGCAAAATCAAGTAGTGAAAAGGGGGATTAAGCAATCAAGAAGGACAAGTGTCAGTACAGTGTAAAGGCAGGAGGTTATCTGGAGGTATATGTTCTAGTTGTCCTAGAGAAAATGAGAACTGAAAGGCTAGAGGCAGGAAAAGGGTACAGAATGATGTTCATTTGAAAGATTTTCACATAGAAAGAATAAAGTCATTCAAGGAAAAGAGAAGACAGTCAAGCTGATATACGTTAGTTTTGGACATTAGGGTGTATTCCTTTGTAGTTTCTTGATTTTGTAATGAGATTTGACTTTTATCTGCTTACTTTATACCACATCCAACTCCTGTTGATATCCAACTTGACACAATTCCCAGGACATATTTAATCCCACAGTGTAACTGTGTGCCTCAAAAACAGTTGCTCCTGGCTCATCCTCTTTCAGCCTCTGCCTGCACAAATAAACCAGGCTGGGGATTGCCCAGTGGCTCCAGAGTAAATGTCCTGGGAGATTTACCCACTGAACCCCACAGCACACTAAAAGAAAAAAGAGGTTCTGGACAACACACTCATCTCTATGTCATTGAGGTCTCTCATCTGATCACCCAAAAAGAGAAACCTGGATGATCAGAGTTAACCTTTCTGAAAGATCTATGTCCTAAGATATCAGGTAGGATAGCAAGGAGCTCTTTTTACTCACCAGGCCTTATTTCAGTCTCTAGTGTGCATGTTTTGGCATTTTGTGTTCATAGTTATTGAAATTGTATAAAAAAAGCTCATTCAAAAATTAAAATAAGTTTTGCCAAATGTTATCCAGAAAGTATTGCTGGTCTTAGCCTCTTCTGTTTTGCCACATAGTGTCTTTATCAAAGCAGAAATAGTTCTTTGTTCAATACTGCAAGCATTGCAACCTTCTGAGTAAAAAATAAAATGTAACTTTAAAAATATCAAATATAAACTTTGCCTGGAATCATGTTAACGCATACTATTAATGATTAAACTATTGCAGTATTTATAGACTCTGTAAATTGCTTGTTAAAGTCCATTACCATTTGCTTTTTTATTTCTTCTGGCACTTTGTCATTTAATAGCACAGTAAAAAATTCCAGGAAGACCTAACTGCTGTTAAATATATATTAAAAAGTTGGCTTTTTTTTTTTTCTTTTTTACATTTATCCTGGGCTTAGAATTATTTTTTTTTTTTTCATATATTTATGTTAATGAGAACATTGCTAGTTTATATTCTCAGCTGCAACCTCACCTCAGTTTCGCATGTGTGTGTGTGTGTCTGGCAAGTTTGTGCTTTCAGGTTTCTACAGTACACTCAAAACTTCTCTCTTGAATTATTAGAACACTGCAACCTACATAAACAACACTGAGTCAAACTTCAACCCACCAAAGCAAAAATTATGGTCTCATTCATAATCACATGAGGACATGCCCTGTTGTGGCAGCCTTCAGAGATGGCTGCATAATGCCAATTTTCTCAACCCTGAAGAGGAAATGTGGGACATGAGGCATCTAGAAGAAGAAATCTTTAGAGTCAAACCTAAAACAAATCCATAGCAGAGCAGCACAGAAGGAATTCTGAAATCCTGTCAAATGCTGATTGGTGTCCTGTGGTGCTTAAAAAAAATTATAAAAAGAAACAGTTAAATCTCACTGCAACTCCCAGAGTTGGTAGAGAATTCTTTTTTTTATTTCAGTTTGATCTACCAGATTTATAAGAAAACCTGAGAATAGGGTGGGTTTTTTCCCACTACCCACTTCCAGAGTTGCTGTCTGGGTGGAATTTGACCAACTTGTCAAGAATTTGTCTTAGCCAGTAACTATCTGCCATTTGACTGGGCTAAGCTGGTCTGGAAAACCCAGGTATATTGCTGTGGTATATGTGGACCATACAAACAGGGGTCTAGCATGTGACTCTGGAGAACAGAGTCCCAGCATGTGGACATGTCCTACAGTGGGGAGACTGCTGGCTGTCAGATGGCTGCTTGCTGTCGTGCAGCTCCAGAACAAGCTCCTCTACCTGCTCATCTGTGTGCAATTTGCTCCATCTCTGGCTGATCCATCTGGGTTGCTTCAGTCAGTTTAAGCAATAGCTGCTGACCTCCCAGCTATACCTTCCAGCCTCTGCTTTGTGTCAGCACTGGGCTATGAGCTATTATACATTTATCTGTCTGTGAAGTGAATCTGTGGTTGGATGGAATTGCTGAGACACAGTGTGGACCACAGGAAAGAAAGGAAGAGTTGACCAGCAGGGAAGTATTGTCCCTTGCAGCTCCACCTGACACTGAACACTGAATGTGTCAAGACTTAAAGAAAATAGAGACCTGCAGGCTGCTCCATGGTATTGAAGAGGCTTCTCTGTCCCTGGGATCATCTTAGCAAACAGCACCATGGTGTGGGTAGGAGTGCTTCCCATCATCAGGGACTACTAATATGTAGACCAGTGCTTAACAGAAAATTGTAGAATAAAGCAGTGAATACAGCATCTGAACAGTGAGAGCTCAAGGCTTTTTCTGGATCAATCATTATTGTGATCCACCTAAAGCATTTGTGTTGTGCATGGCATTTTCTGTAAAACAAACTGCCCTTGGGAAACATCCAGATCGGAGGCTTGGTAAGTAGCCTGAAATAATCTATCCTGTTTCAAACTGACTAATAGAAATAAATATACTCTGTAAAACAAGAGTGATGGATATTTCCATCCAAAGCTTAGAGGTGTTAGGTACACTACAGCAGCTCTTCAAAATTCAGCTGCATTAGCAGACATTCAAGCTCCTAATAGATGAAAATCACTAATATGACAACTACATAAATGAGACAGCAATTGAAATTCCAGCAAGAAACAGCTAAATCAGATGCATGTTATTGTAACACTCACTCTGTAGGATTTCTTCAGGATTTCATAGCCAGAGAATTTTAAAGGTTAGTTGCTGGGACCTTCAGTCCCTAGCCTAAAAATAGATGCTTACAAGTTTACGTGTCAGCCAAGATGGTAACACAATTGTACACTGCTGCAGGAGAAAAATAGCACACTCAAAGCTACGTAATCAAGCAGTGAAGTTAGGAATTACATTAACTTTGGCTTTTTTCTTATACTTCTCTTGAAACAGATAATTAAGGGCTGGATGCAGCCACAAAAATGATAGGGGTGGTGGAAGTCTCTCTCCTGGGATGTGACTGCTCCCTATCCCGTTCCCCTGAATACAACCACAGTGGAATTACAGCAAGGGATGTCCAATGTGTGGATCAAGCAATGACTGCTTTAGTGGGAGAGTTAGACTAGATAATCTCTAGAGGTCCCTTCCAACTCTGATGATACTATGACAGCAGCAAGACAAAAAAATCTACTTGAAGATAAAGTTATACAGAGGCACAGTGGTACAGCAGCTACTAACAGCACTGACAAGACAACTCGTCCCAGAAAAATTCTCAGGCTTTTGTATTTGCTTTCATCCTCCATTAATGTAAGAACAAAAGGTTTCATGCTCTTTTTGTAGGAAGATTTGAAGTATGAGAAACTACATTCTGTTCGACTGCAGGCCACTACTAGACAGTGGAAACTGGAAACTTATCTCCTTTGTGCACCTGGTTTGCAAGTTTGGGACATGTCTCCCCTCATTTTGGCTGGGGGAGATGTAATTTTCTTCATCATAGCTAGTATGGGGCTATTTTTTGGATTTGTGCTGGAAATGTTCATAATATAAAGATGTTGTAGTTACTGCTGAGCAGTGCTTGCACAGCATCAAGGCCTTTTCTGCCTCCCACCCCACCAGCAAGAAGTCTGGGGGAGCACAAAGGAGTCAGGAGGGAGCACAGCTGGGACAGCTGACCCCAATGGACCAGAGATATTCCATTCCTTATGATGTCAAGCTCAGCATAGAGAGATGGGGAAAAAAGGGAGGAAGGACATTCAAAGTGATGGCATTTGTCTTCCCAAGTTATTGTTTTACGTGTGACAGAGCCCTGCTTCCCCAGAGATGGCAGAACACTTCCTGACGATGGGAAGTAGTGAATGAATTCCTTGGTTTGCTTTGCTTGCATGTGTGACTTCTGCTGTCACCTATTAAACTGTCTTTATCTCAACCCACAAGTTTTCTCACTTCTACCCTCCAATTCTCCCCCTCCCATCTCATTTGGGGGGAGTGAGTGAGTGGTGTTTAGTGGGTGGTTGGGGTTAAGCCATGATGCCCCTTAAATAGATTTTCCATGCTGCAAAAAATTAATGACCATATTTTTGATCTGCTTTGCTTTCTCTGTCTCCAACTCTGCTGACACATCAAAGAACTTTAGTTATGGAAAGATAAACCTAAAACTTACTGAGTTTTGGTTTTTTTCCCCCATCTAGTGAGAACTTCTTAGTAGCTTTAAGGGCTTTATCCAGCTCTCAGGAGTGCTTCTACCTCCTTATTCTTCATGGATTCACTCCATATTTTCCTGTGGGCATTTCTATCTAAATATGTCACTGCTTTCGTTTTTCTTTACATCAATGATATTGAGCAGACTGTTCATTTCTCAAGCAATCATTAACCTTTAAAAAGTACTTGTACATCAGAGCAAATCCTTAGCTGCCTCATTCTCATTTAGCCCACACCACAGCAGGCAGAAGCAGGGCCTCCTGAAACAGCATGTGCAGCCCCTGGATACCAGAGACTGCAGATTTCTTGATTAGAAGGGTGCTGGGATATATTTCCCATCATTATTTACTCCATTTTAATCACACAGACCCTTAATCTCTTGATTTTTCTATTTGAATTTTTCTATTGAATTGTTCTATTTGTTTTTAAACAGTTCTCAGGCTATAATCTTATAATACAGTATAATCTATAGAAGCGTATCTCCAACTTTTTTAATATCTGACTCCTCTTTTTTGGGTTGTTCGTATTACTCCCATAGCAGGACAGAGCTGTCTTAGAAGAAAGTATTTTTTCAGCTTTTCCTAAAGCTTTTTCACTCAATCTCAAAGCCTTTGTGATCCTCAGGCAGAGTTGCAGGTCACTGCTTGGCAAACACCATTCTGCAACTAAATATATTCCCAAAAGTTCCCTAGTAAGGAATTTAATTTAAAATCTGATAATACAAGAAAAATTTGGCAGATTAACTACAGGACAAGTCAAGGAAATCCTCCAAGAAACCACTTTGATTGGTACTCAGGTTACTTAGGGCTTTATTAATTGCCTTTTCACTCACCTAATTAAAACACTCTTCTGAACTAGTGATGAGAAGGCAGAAACAGAAAATTTTATTTTAGTCTCACATTTCCCTTTCAAAAATGGTCAGCCTTTCATCTGATGAAAATTAAATAGGATAGGTTCATAAAGTAGAGTTATACAGAAAACTCAGCTGAGACCATTTGATTTTTAACAGCTTGTTCCCTTGTATCTAAGAACTTAAATAGTCTTCTATTTCAGCTTTTTGATTATTTTGATATGTTATTCTATCTACTTGGAACCATCTTCTGGGAGGCTTATTGATTTTGTGAGAAATCCATTTTCTGGTTTTCCAACAGGCAATCTGTCATTGTCCATATGCTGAAATTCTTAATGGGGCTTTACATATTATTTCGTCTTCCCCCATTCCCCTATACGTGCCCTGAGAATTTTCCCCAAAGGCACATACATAGATTTCTTTATCTCTCTACAGCCCTGAAGCTCCTTCTGACTGGCTCCTGGACCCACTGGGATGTGATCCTATGGCAGGTGTGAAGGTGAGCAGGTGCTTTCATCATGGATGGTTTGACTTAGGTGGGATTCCTCTTGTCACCAAGATGGACAGCTAAAGGGAACTGTGCTATTGGGGCCATAGAGAAAGGAACAACAGTTAGATTTAAAAGCAAATCAAAGAATAGGAACATTTTATTAAAAATCCAAATAAGAGCCTGACAATCCAGCTGCCACATGGGCCCTATTGATCCACACAGAGAGAAGAAGTCCCGTTCCCTCAGCACTTTGTGTGGTGGTTCTAGCCCTAAGAGTTTCCAGCTGTTCCAGTCAGCTCAGTTCACCCCTGAGGTTATTGCTAAGGCTGAACCCTTCCTAGGAAGGGTTATATTAATAAATAAAGTGTTAAGACCTAAAAGGAAGGAATTGAACAAATGTCATGGATTTTTTGGGGGATGTCACCTGACAACACTCACAGTAGGCATTTATTATTCTCTAGTGCATATCATAATCTCTTTTGGGTACAAGATCAGTTCTAGTATTAAAACATGGGAAGAGTATTGAGCCAAAAAGGGGGGAGTAAAACTATGAGTCCACTGAAATGTTCACAGCTTCATGTAGAAGCTTCCACAACTTTCATTTAAGGGAATAAAATATGAAAGACTTGAAAATATGTCCTGTCCCATGAAATCCGAGCACCCTAGTTCCAGCTAATTTGGAGAAAATCCACAGGTTGCCATCTGTGCTCCCTGCCCAGTGAGGATAGGGACCTGGCCAAATGGAGTTGGCTGAGAGTGGAACAGATGGAGAAGAAAGGATTATCCTTCTAAAGGACAGTACAGCTGCCTTGTCCCTGTGCACTCACTCCAGACCCTTGAAGGGAATTCAGCCAGAATTTCTGCCATGGACTGTACTGCAGTAACTGCAGCCTCTAACATAAAGAAGCAATTGCATGAAGCAATTACCTAATCCTAATTGCAGTTTGGATGAACATCTAAAGGAACTAGTTTACAACTCTAGAAACAGAGTAGTTCAAAGAAACTGTGTGGGAATGTGAGTCCACAGAACTAACTGTGCATGAATGTTCTTAAAAGTTGAACCTAACAGATTCTCCTTTCTATGATTCTAGTTTAGACTTTTTGTTGGTATAAAATAATTTTTGTAATTCCTGTTCTTTTTATATTCTGTTTCTAGCTGGCATAAGTTGGACAGCATTCAGAAACTGGAGTTCCCAATTTCTGACTGCTGTCCAGCTATTTAAAAAAGCAGTAAATTTACAGACAAATTAAAAAAAAAATTCTAAGCATTTGAAAAACCTCAATGTAGTCTGAAAAAATATTAATTTATAAATTAAACCAGCCCTATTTTTATTTTACATTTGAAAACTTAATAGAGGAAAATTACATTCAGCATAAAACTTCACTTTTAGAGGAAGCCCCTCAGCTGCCTCTACCCCTGAGCAGAATGCCAGCTGTATTCTGTACCTGCTCAAGAACCAGCATGCTGCTTCTGATTCTGGGAGGTGTTCTAAATGGATTCTACAGATGCTGACAATAATATTATTTTTTTAAAAATATGCAAACAGGAGGTATCACTTCTCTTTTTATAAGTAAAGTTTCATAAATATAATGTTGTTTCTTCTATACTCTTATTGGATGTGGAGTAGTTGATGAAAGCAGGCTACATGGTCTGCCTGGGATTACATAAATCTGATCTTATAAAAGTATGATTTCTCCTTGCTCTACTTCAAAGAAACAGAAGTTTGAATCATTTTTCCCTTAGGCCTTATTTCTAAGCACTGCAGGGGGATCCTACAGATGCTGTGAGGCTGTATCTGTTGCCATTAACACTATATAAAGGTGCTGGTATATTCATGTTTAAAGACAAAGTGTCTGAAACATTCATATACAGAGGAAAAAAAAAGTAAATTTCTTTGAGTTACATTGATCCTTTCAACAGACCCAAGACATACAGACTCTGAAACAAATCCCATATACATGTTCATGATTACTTGTTTCTTTTTTATATTTTTATTTATTAACCAGGTATAATCTCAGGTTGAATCTAGGCTTTGAAAACCTGCAAGGTAGAGCACAAGGAGATGCTGCCCCATGAGCAGACTGTGAGATGTCACAGAGTTACAGCATCATCCTTGGGTCTCCCTGAGGCTGGGACAAGAGGCAATACAGGCCAGCAAATATCTAGCACAATTTCCTCTAGAGTGGCATTAGCCCAAGGACCCCACACAGCCCTGGAAGAGATCCTCTCTGTCTGTTTTGGTTTTTGAATAGGTTGGTTGGTCTTCTTGTATTGCAATATGCATTTCAGTTAATAAAAGCAAATGATGTACCTTTATGCCTCTGAAGGGATGAACTTGTTGACTCATAGGGCAGTCAGCTGATAAAAAGAATCACTTTTATTATTTTATTTACCTTTTGTAACAGCTCAGCTAGAGAAAAGGATAGGAAAACATGAAAAATGAGGGAAACATGACAGGGATCTAGTTGACTAATCTGTAAACATTCTAATAATTCCTGAACAGTAGGAGTAGATATTTTTATATAGAGAGAACCTTTCATCATTTTCAAAGACCCTACTGCAAAACCCAAAACTGAGATGCTAGATCTCCAAAGCACTACACTACCATATAGATGACTTCATGGTATTCCCTTTCTAAAGGAAATTAATACTTGAATACTAGAATTAGGAATTCTGGTAAATTTACAGATCGTTATTTCACCCCTCAGGCATAGAATCAACACATTTGCCCAGCATTTTGATTAAAACTCTCTCTTTTTTACATGTATATATGGAGACTATAGCCATAGCCTCTTCTAGACACAATGTCTTGCGAGAAGGAGAAATGTTAATGCTCCCACTTAGCAAAGTGAGGCAGATTAAACTGTTTCTTGATGGTTATACAGCCAGGACATGAATTTAATGTGTGTAAGACCTGCTATGGCAGTGCTCTGACCAGGGCACAGAGCTACCCCTCTGACTATAGCACAGATTTATCCCTGGAGTTTGACTAGCAGTGTTTATTTTGGACATCTCCTGAGAGAAACTTTGGCTCAGCTGGAAAAATCTTGCTGTAATTGGCTTTTCACAGTTTCTTTATAAATATATGATAAGATTGCAACACCATGAATTCTTTGAGCCATCCGTACTATTTTTTCTTCAACAAACCTAAGGGATGTTGAAGAATACATCACAGTATGCCACATTTTTGAAGAAACAGAAAACAAATAAAATAACTGGAGGCTCTTATCATTAAAGTAATAGTACCACAAAGAAAAAGACCAAAAATTTTAAAAGTTAAGGAAATTAGGGATGTCAGGAGAAGCCCTAATTTATGTATCTAATGTCATTAAAAGGAGAAAACAGTACTGCTTATTTCTGTGCCACTTAGAAACTTTGATGAGTGACATTGAGCAGAAGCATAAATAACAAATACTTTGGTTGTTGTAACCAGCAATTTATTGTCCTATTAAATGGGCTGGAGGAACTCACTTGTAACTAGTGGAAAAAAGTACTGTCACACCTTGTTCACCACTCACAGAAACTTTGCTTCACAAAGAGAGTCCAGGCAGCTGCAGTAAAGGTAAACTGAATGTAACCCCTCCTTCCCTACCCAAACCTCCTTGAATTTTTCCAGAGAGTTTGGCTGTAAAGGGTCTATTATTCAACCTACATTTGATATCAACAGATTAAGCTTAATTTCTCAAGAACGTACATGTTACACAGTCAGTACTAAATGTTGTGAGTCAGTACTTGACCATCTACTTTGTTCTCTAAGATGCCATGCATACCAGGATTTTACAGCTGACAGGAAAGACTAGACAGAATAGTTGTAGCTTGATCTCATACAGGGTGATGTCTTGCCCAAAGACGTCAGTAGTGGCACAGCTGCTGGAATGTGGGATGGATGGAGAGAAGGAGAAAGGAAAGCACACTGCAGCTATGTGACATGAGGAAGCTCACAGAAGAACACTGCTTGCCAGACACTGGAAAGAAATGTCAAATGGCAAAGCATAATATCCCAAGTAGAAATAAAGTGGAAATGAAATGAAATGAAGTTTGATGACAAGCTAAACATGAGCCAGCAATGTGCACTTCCAGTCCAGAAAGCCAACTGTATCCTGGGTTGCATCAAAAGAAGCATGGCCAACAGATCAAGGGAGGTGATTCTTTACTGAGAATTCTCTACATGAGAGCCCATCTGGAGTACTGTGTCCAGCTCTGGAGTCCTCAATATAAGAAGGACATGGAGCTCTTGGAGCAAGTGCAGAAGAAGGCCAGAAAGCTGATCAGAGTGCTGGAGCACCTCTGCTATGAGGACAGGCTGAGAAAGTCGGGGTTGTCCCACCTGGACAAGAGAAGGTTTCAGGAAGATGTTATAGCGGCCTTCAAGTACCTGAAGGAAGCTTATAGGAGAGCTGGAGAGGGACTATTTACAAGAGCATGTAGCAAAAGGAGAAGGAGGAATGGCTTCAAACTGAAAGAGGGTAGATTTAGGTTAGACATTAGGAAGAAATTCTTCAATGTGAAGCTTACAAGACACTGGAACAGGGCTGTCCAGAGCAGTTGTGGCTGCCCCCTCCCTGGAAGTGTTCAAGGCCAGGCTGGATGGGGCTTTGAGTAATGTAGTGGAATGTGTCCCTTTGAAGGGGGTTGGAACTAGAGGGAGG
Source organism: Florisuga fusca (assembly GCA_038090715.1). Taxonomy (NCBI): domain Eukaryota; kingdom Metazoa; phylum Chordata; class Aves; order Apodiformes; family Trochilidae; genus Florisuga; species Florisuga fusca. The sequence goes on from JAAWXA010000011.1 coordinate 9,774,363, forward strand.
GGGTTGGAACTTGATGATCTTAAAGGTTCCTTCCAACCCAAACCATTCCATCAGTTTATGATTCTATGGCTTAGAGGTGGACTATGGCTTTACAGTTGGGCTCTATGATCTTAAAAGTCTTTTTCAACCTAAATGATTCTATGTTTCTACAACTAGTAGAGATGGTCTGGAATACCTTGTTCATTTCTGTCCTCCTGTATTCAAGGAAGAGGAACCACAGACCACAGCAGGAGCAGAGATGACCTATGAGGGGAAAAAGCAAGTCCACATGCTGGAAGTGGAGTCATGCTGGGTGCTTAGGAGGATGACTTCTGCCCATAAACATATTAAAAGACAACTCATTCCCTCTTCCCAAAAAGAGAGAGTAGCTATGAGCAAAAGCATATGCTCAGTACAATGGTATAAAATCAGGTGAAAAGGGAGTTAGAGTTGTATTTGAATATAACTGTAAAAAGGTCAAAATGCAGTTTAAATCTGCTCTCCATTATACATCCCAAGACAGATGGAAAGTGGGACTTGATTTACTATATTGCTGCCCTTTTTGAACAGTACATTTCACTCAGGTCTCTCGATATTCCTTGCACTAGATTTATATTCCTAGTTAAAAGAGTCATAACTTCTTCAGAGTGAAGAAGCACCAAATGCCTCCATGAATCTGTGCAATGATGTACTCTTTAAAGATTAAAAAATGTACGAAATGCCCTGGAGTTGAAACGTAAATATCAGCCAGGCTATCCATTTAAAATACTGTTGTGCTTACAAATAATACAGCAGCATAGAAGAATATAAATAAGATTTCAGTTCCCAGAAAGTCCTGTAATTACAATGGGGAACAGAGCTGATATTCAGTCAAGTTTTGCTCTTGTGATATTTGTAGATGCAGGCATGTCCACAGCATGGGAGCATATGGGTGAACCTTCACCACGTGCAGCACAGATGCTGGTGCAGCCATGTGCTGTTACCCTGACATGGTCTCTGCTATCTTGATGAATTTTCATTCAGAGCAATGAAGTGGGTTTCTGGGGTGGAAAACAGCAGCTGTTTAATGGCACACAACAGTGCTCCACAGTAAAGTACAGAAAGGAATACAATGCAGTATTTAACATTTTCCTAATGGGAACTTCCCTGTAGCTGTCTCTTGTCTCTGACCCTTTTCTTAGTTTTCAGAAATTCAGACATATAGAAGGGATATAAAATATGGAATTAAAATTAAATATCGAGGACTTCATCCTTTGCTAGTAAACCAAGATGAAACTGACAATTCGTAGTGACCCTTTAGGAAAATGAGAAAGGTCTTATGATGTTTGAAGTCATATCACCTCCTACTTTAAAAATGTTTTGAAACCTCAATAGCTTGGAACTGAGTTCATTGTCAGCCACAAGGAAAGAGTTTACACTTCATTTGAATGGTATTTAATCATTTGAGATACTGAACAATTTCCACTCAGGGCTGACAAGGCCAGTAAACAAAAAAAACAGACTAAAAAGGCAGAAATACCAGAAAGATCAAAGATGGCTTTAACTGCACTCTAGAGGGAGGAGCTCTACCAACCCATCCCAGTGCAGGATCGAGCACATAACCTTAAGGCAAGACCCCAGTCCCATGGCTATTTTGTGTGTGTGTTTATGCATGAAAGAATTCACAGACAAAGGGGAGGGCTGGGATGCCTTTAAGGATGTTTCGAGGACAGTGATCACAGAATGTGGAAAATGTTGCAAATAGAGATACTAAATCGAAATGTAGTGTGGCAGACCAGTTGAGAAAAGGCCATTTCTTCTTTTAGGTGAACAATCAACAGCCCCTGGGATTGCTGTTTTATAAGTGGTGAGGCTTCTTTTAACAGTGTCTCCTTCAGAAAAACAGAGTTGCAAATGATTTTCCCAGTGCTGATGGTTGTTATCAAAACCATCAATGGAGGACAGAAGCCCTGACTCCTGTTTTTACCCAGAATTGCTCAGATGGAGGACTCTGAGTTGGATCTAGATGACAAATAAGCTTTGTTTGATCTGGCCAGGGCTGCACATATTTGGTGGCTCCTCCATTTCTGTGGGAGAGATGCTGTCATTTTCCCAGTCTGTCTAAGAACAGCTATGGTTTGCCATCACACTTGCCAGCTCTGGAAATGTTTTGCTGGGCCTGCAGTGCTCCACAGCACTGAGGCCACTGCTTGGCTTCATGCAGAATGGCTCTTGGCAAAAACACCCACTTGACTTCACTAGAAACTGGCAAGGGAAATAGCTAGAAGTCTGTTTGGTAACATTATCCTTCACCCTTCCCCTGCTAATTCAACACATAAACTCATCTGTATTTAAAATACAGCCAATTAAAAAAAAAAAAAAAAAAGTTAATTAAATGACAGACAACAAATACTATTTGCTTGCACACAAAGCCACATGCTGAGAAATTGGTACTGAAAGTTGAAATTTTATCATGGACGAGTGTCCCCTTTCATTCATTCCTCTTCACAAGGAAAAGCCCCAAATGAGAAAGCTGGGTGGTGGCCTGAAGCTCAGGTTTGGTGAACATGAGAAAAATGTCCATACCTTTTCAGCAGGTGTTTTACCACATGTTCTACCTGCAGAAAAATGGCAGGGCAGGAACTTTTTAGGAAATACAGGAATAAGTACTGCAAGACATCAAGTGACAGAAGCAAGAATTACAGTATCCAGATCACAGTGGAAGAGTCAAGTATTAATTGAAGTTATCTCTTGGTATTTTATCTCCTGGAAATCAGTATGAATTATGTGAAATAAATGTCATGTTCTCTGTACAAGAAACAATGCTTAATAGCCAGAGCTGGTTAGAGCAAAAATAATTGATGGAAGACTTTCTCATTAGAAAATCTTATGTCAGACTCAAAATGTTTTGCTGGAACATAGCTCTGCATGTATCATTGGAAACATTTCAAAACAATTGTGTTCCAATATACACTATTTCATTTTGATCAAACTTGCAATCATCTGAAGCAATATGTGTGATAAAGTATACATGAAATCCTATACCTGAACTTCATTTCTATATGTACTATATGCCTATTACCTACAAAATTACCTATTACAAACAAAAAGTTTCATCCATTTAATTTCTTACATATGATATTACTTTTTCTGCTAATACTAAGTACCATAATCTCTATGTTCACTTGGATAGCAACTAACTACAAACAAAGAACATAATTACGTGTAGAATCAGTTCCAAATTCTCCAGAAATTTAAAATCAGTCCCATGTGTAATAGCAGGGCTTATTTTAATTTGGCATTAGTACGATGCTGAGGTACAGATATGACTTCAAGGAAGAAGGCAGTAAAATATAAAACTTTGCTTTGTATTTTTAATATTCCACTGAACAGAGATATTGTGAAAAGTGATCAAAAATTAATAAACCTGAAGGCTTGAAGAATGAAAAATTGACTTTGAAATCAAGGGGAAAAAATAATAAAAAAAAATGCTTAGCTATTTGAGAACGGTTAGAAAATGTGATGGACAAAATATGGAGTTGTCAGCATAAATTTTCATATAAAGATCTGAAAAAGAACACAAAAAGCTGCTGCAGTGGAAAAGCTGTCTCACTAAACATAAGGCATTGGCAATAAGAACAAGTACTGAGGGTCAATACAAGAGTATTTCCTTGGATGCAATATTAAACATCCTAGCATTAAGTGCCTACTTCTAAGGAACAATGTCATCCGTAATTATTACTTTCCTTGTTTTTCATAGAAAAATAAAATTGTCTGACTCCCCATTAGCTTGTATCAAAATAATTGAGGATGGAATATAACAATCTCAAGAAAATTAAAATGCTTTAAGTCTTGACAATGAACAAGAGATTATTAGCCAGTGAGTCAGCTCTCTTAACCTCGATTTTCATCCACCCTTGAAAGTACATACAAGTGTCTCCCCTGAGCTGAGAGCTCTCTTGGATTTCAACTTCACCTTCAGACAGATACATAGACCCAGGAATAGATCTGAATGGATAAATGAGTGCCTGTATCTACCCAACCTGGAGACCCAGGTTCTAGCAGGTGACTCAAGGGAGCAGCTGTGCAGGTTGCTTTTCCACAGTATCCTGGTGCTGATTCAAGGACAGGGAGAATTGGGCTCTGGATCCTTCTCATGCTTACAAGATTTGGACCAAAATCTTTATTTTGACTCCTCAGAACTAACAGGGGTTTTCCAGCACCTCCAGAAATTTAGAAGAAAAATTATATTCTGAGTACTCAGGAGTTAATTAATCAGAGAGGTAATATCACCAGAATACCACCTCATTCCTCCTCTGTGTATATCTTCAACTTCTCAGTGTTATGGAAGTTTCACATTTAAAAAGAAAAAAAACTGTAAAATACATTTCTCCTAAATAAAGTCAGCAGACACATACTTTCAGAAGATCACTTAACATTCACGGGTTACTATGTGACAGGAGTTCAACTAGCATGATGCCTGAGATAATTTTAAAATTCACAAATATGAAAACAAACTGTAAAAATATCCTTGAGATTAATTTTTTATTCATACAGTGCAGCACCTATCAGTTTACATGTATGGTATGGAGAGTTATGATTGTTATCCTTTGAACTGAAAAATTATTTAAGGTCAGAGATGAGATTTTATAACTGGTCTGCTAGGTGGAAAGGAGCACTGTACATCAGTGAAATTATTTAAACCAGAACACAGAAGCTAGGGAAAAGACACACAGATTCCTCTACTCTTGGAGTCCAAGTACAGGCAAGAAAAATGTGTGATATTAGCAATGTTACTGTGGTTCTCTGTAGGTGGCAAACATAACACAAGCATTGGCAACTCAGCAAATAAACTAATGGCAGTTTTCAAATGCTGTAATGGAAATGCCAGGACAATTAAAGAAAGGTCAGTAAATAAACACATATTGGCAAGGATCCTAACACTTAGAAAACAACTTGAGAAAGAAATTAGAGGGACCCTATTCACCCTCTGCATACAGTATCAATGAAGAAAAATCATAAGATGGTAAGAAATGTATGTGTACACATTTATGCATATGCTTAGTTATATATCAAAGGAACATTTCAAGGGTCTGGTTGCATTTTCAAAAATCACGGCTTTTGACATGCAACCATTTGCAACTTATTTTTATTTCTGAGGCCTTATATGGTTCTGGATGATGTCTGCAAACTGCAGAGAAAGCTGGACAAAGCTGAAGTTAATCAGCTTCTCAGTTCTCCTTTAATTCTGGATCTAAGGATGGAATTACAAGATTTCATCCTGATGAAAGTACACTTTGCTGTACCTGCTTTTGAATCAAGTCCATCCCCTCCGGCTCCTCACACAGAGCTCACAATACATTTTCCAGTCAGGGACTGACACATTGCCACTTTTGCTGAGCTCCCTACAGATGTGAAGCAAAAAGGGCACAAAGAACCATCTGAATTCCCTTTAGGTTTGCAGGCTTTAGGTTTGCAGGCTTTAGGTTTGCAGGCTTCAGATCCAGAGACTGCCCCAGGTACTACTCCTGCATCCCCCTCCCCCCTGTGCGGAAACCTCCTCCCTTCCTCACTCAATGGATGAAGCATCTCTCTCCTCCCCCCACCTGTGCAAGCATCCCTCCTGCTTTGGCTTCTCTCCTTACCCTGAACTTCTCTGGTAGGCAGTAACACTCAGACACACTGTTTATAGGACACAGTGACACGCTTCACTTTTTTTTTTGTATGCAAAATATAAAGCAGATATTGCCACAGGAAAGCCCCAAAACTCAAATGGCCCTGTTCCAGTCATTTAGTTCAGTGAGCACTTTGGAGTATAGGTCTCATGAAAGACACCATAATAACATAATCATATGAACTGACATTTCACAAGTCCCCAGTAGGAACATCACTATGAGAAAATGAAATCATTTTCTTCCTCATTGTACCTCCTGAAGTTTCTGTAGTAGCTCTATGTGCAGTTGAGGTACACTTGTGTGAAGGGAAACCTCACTAATTTTGCATAGTTAATAGATGTCGACTGAAATACAGTTATTCAGAGCAAGAAAAGTAAGGGTCCTGGATATAAAGTGAAGAATACCTAAGACAAATTGAGTTTGGAGTAAATAAACCATTGTGGCAATGAAAATGAAGACAGGGAGGGTTCTGAAGTTTCAAGCAGAAAGAACAGTTAGAAATGCTGAAGAAACCATTTAAAATATATTTAATATACATCTATCAAATCTACTAAATGAAGCACCAAATTTTTTTCTTAATCCATTCCAATGTTACTAACATTTTGAATAATAATAATAAAAAGATTTGTTGAAAGTATTGACATATTCAGCTATCTGGGTGCTGAGGTTTTCATTATATGCTAAATTAGAAACATCAGAGAGCCCATTAAAATTTCAGAAGATTGTGCTGAATCATTTCAAAGCAGATTTTATTTTTGTTAGGTTGCATGAAAATTTAGAGCCTCAGTTCTGAAAGAAAATAAAACTACATTTCAAGGCCCTCAGAATTTGTTGGAACATGTTTTTCTCTTTTTCGTACAGCAGCATTTAAATTTGGCAGTAGTCTTTGGATTGGTGTCCAATTCAAGCAAAACTTTGAATGTTCAAGTATATTTAAATATGAACTGTCTTACCAGATAAACATTGTTTTCAGATAGCTATTGAAAAAAAAGAACTATGAAACAGGAGGCATGGAAGTGATATATAGTATAAGGAAAGAACATCAGTGGAAATGAATGAAAGACAAAGAAAACATCAATGCAAAAGGTAAATTGAAATGGGAATTTCTACATTGTCAAAAGTACAAGTCCAATGTACAAGAACTCAACATCTAAGCTAATTGTGTAACTAACAAGAGCAATTAAAATAACCATTTTTAAAATTTTCATTCAATGGATTTTTTTTGAGTATTGTGAGAGCCAAATAATTTAATTTACCCTTGCAGAATCTTTAAGGAAAGCAGGCTGCCACTGAGGGCAAGGCACTTGGAAATCAGATTCAGTTCCTACATATCCTCACATCAGATAATCTGCCAGACAGGGACAGCTGCAGCTTGAGGGGGAAAAAGGGGAGACAGCCTTTATCTGGGAGCCACACAAGGAGTCCCAGCTGCTCCCCTTTTTACCACTTGGATGGTGCTGCAGACCACATAGCTATCAGCTAACCTTTGCCTTCTAACCAGTAAACACCCCCTGCTGTACTTGTTATTTTTTGATTCCTGACAGAAAAAAAAGAGTCAAATAAATCACAGAGCAGACACACAAAAATGCATCAATAACACAATTGGATTAGTGACTGGTGATAGGAAAAGTAATTAATGTCATGTTACTAACCTTATGCTAAGAATTGAATCAATACTAATATGAAGTAAACTGCACTGGATGTACCCATTACTAAGTTAAATGTTCACAATATGGGTTCATAGCTCCAGCCTAATGTGAGATTATTTATTATGAGAAATACGAGTGATGATTACAAGTGCATTTTATTTTGAAACAGAGTTTGCAAGAGATGTTGAGTAAGCTTGCATACATTTGTACATGCATATCAATAAGGGGTAAAGTATTACTGAAGGTAAACACAACAAAATTTGTACCTGTGAATCTGAAGCCACCTGCAAAATTGGTGCTTTTGGGATGAAGCTAAAATAGAATACCAAATTCTCTAATTTGGGTTTAAACTGAGTGTTCCTTCTATAGGAGAAAAGATGAACTTGTAAAATATCCAGCTTTTTACTCAGCAGATAGTCTTCTTTGCTATTCAAAGTCATATTTACTTAAAAAAAGAAGTTTTAATTTTGTTCTTTAGAATACTTTTTCTGCAGCAGTGATGATATAAGGGTAGAAGGGAAACAGCCTGAAGGGATAGACAATCTTTGATCTTCTAATCTTGCACAAGTTTCAATAATTAGGAACAGAAGACAACATTTTGATTCAGGATTATATAATACATTTTCTTTTTCAAAGAAGCCACCATGAAAAATATCCCATCCCTAACCTGTAGCTCCTCACACCATTACTGCTGCTACTGCAAGTGGCCACATGATGAATTTTATCAATGGTTTAATCCAGGTAAAAATAATCCTTTTTTAGGAAAGGTGGTGGGTTTGGGGTTTTTTGGTGGGTTTTTTTTGTGTTGGGTTGGTTTTTTTTTAATTGATTTATTAATACAGTTAATACATTGTACCAAATCTGGTGCTGGGGCAGGAAAAAGTGAGTAGGAACAACTGCCTTTGTCTCTGAGGCTGTTCCTGTGTGGAAATCCAGTTTTGCAGCCCTCTCATCTAAGTTACTATGACAAAGCAAAATGCCAGGTTGGAACAGTTCAGAGACAAGAGTCCTTAGCTTCAACTCACAATGTTCTTCAGTTATTTGGGTAAAATGGGCAGGCAGCACAGCTTAAGGGTAGAAGAACTAACAGGTCAGGAGACTGGGATACAGAAAATCAAGTTTTGGGTATCAGAGAGGAAGAGGTGTGGCAGCAGAAAGACTGTAAAAGACAGAAAACTAAGGGCTCTGTCAAGTCCACTATTTTTTGGTAACCTGTGAAGGGCTGAATTTTACTTCTGAGACTCTTCTATTGAACACCTTTTATATGCACTTCATAGTGATGGTTGGGTTTGACCTCAATAAAAAGATATCTGGGGAGAAATAGCTTCCAACAGTAGTGTAGCATTTCTATCCTTTATCAGTTGTCTGTAGAAGTCAATTGCCTGTAAAAGTTCACAGGTGGTCATAGTTGAGGTTTTTCTAGAATTTCCAAGAGGGCATTGAATATGCTAGATATAGTCTAATCACTTTGTGTTGAGCACTGGTTGGATCCATGGATTTTAGACATTCTTCTATAGGAAACACCCATGTTGACAGATTTTGTGTTATGGCTCTGGTGGCTTAATTCACTACACAAAGCAGCAAAACTAAATCTTTCTTTAGACTCCACTGACTACTGGCAAGATCACCACTGGCCATGGTAGATTACCTGCTTTATTCATATGAAGACATCCACTCACAGGCACCTAGCTTATGTATTCAAATTTAAAACTGAGTCTTAGGGTTCACTATTACATTAAATATGCTTCTTATCAATATAAGCATGAATGAGCATGCCTCTTGCAGAAGCACAACACAATTGGAGCCAGCTGAACCTGACACTGAATGTCTGAAATACTGTCAGAGCATGTGGGAAAACCACAAGGTACCAATTCTGTGCTGCACGTCCTCCCAGGGAGGCACCCAGCAGGATAAAAACCCTTGAGGACCATTGGGAAAGACTTTGCTCATTCTCATACCTGTTGAATTGACATGATGTGCAGCTGTAACCTGGGGAACAGAACTATCCATTGTGATGTTTGGGGTAAGAGCAGCAAGCAACTGAAGTATACATGAGCTTTAAAACTTAGTTTTAAATTGCAGATGTGTATGGTAGAATGAGACTTTACAGGAGGAAGTTTATCTTTTTCTTATAGACTAGCTACTTTTGTTCTGAAATCGTTGAGAGATAACGGAGGTTCATTATGAAATTTTTGAGTTACTTTCAGAAAAAAACCTCATTGTAATTGGAATCATGTCATTCATTAGCTTCATTTGATATTTGGGATTTCTGCAAATGAGGAGATTAAGAATTGTTAATGCTCTTGTATGTAACCTTCTCTCAAATTTCAGTGACCTCTCTAACAGACAAAACAAGGAAGTGTGAATGGGGGGTATAAATATAATTGTGGAGACTCTTTTTTTGTCTTTTAAAGTACACCAGCTCTTCTTACTTACAGTAATAATTTGCCAGGATTTTCCCATTACAGCTGCCAAATCTCTAGATACATTTTCCTTTATGTTAGGAACACACAACCAGAATGCGTCTTCTGGATCATAAATGCAATGTTAAGAAATCAAATAAAGTGATTCATAAACACATCGAGTTCCAATCCCATATAATTCTCCCCTCTACCTCCAAAAGGAAGGCTACACTAAAGCTCTTCATATTTTCCATCTATGAAAGATCTTCCAGCCTAGTTCCAGCAACCTGGCAATCCTCCACATGCACTCCCCTTCTGAAGAAGCTCTTGTTCTGCTTCACACCTCTGCAAGAATACTGCAACATCACCCACCTGCTAGCTAACAGTGGAGGAACCACAGAAACAAATTTGTTGCAGTTTTTAAGCTTTAATGCATTTTAATTAAAAACTAAAAATGACTGCCACAGCTACAGGACAGAGGCCCTGCTCCCCAGTCCATTCCCAAGGTGCACTGGACAGGAAAAATAAAAAAATTATAATAGCTGAAGCAAGACAAAGTGAAACAAATGTACCTGGGACAGCACTGGGCTGCAGGCAGGGAGTCTTTGTAAATATGTTATGAAAATAATGCCAGGTTCAATTTCACTAATCTTCAGGTCAAGAAAACTCCTTTTGAACCTAACAGGAGCATCTGCCCTTTGAAATTCCTGCTTGTTCCCAGCTGTCACCCATAGAATGCCTCCTGGCTGATAGGAAGAGCTCCACATCCCCACAGCTCCCTCTGTGAAATCACACTGAACATTTCACTGAAAGGATAATTTTGCTTTTCTTAACAGCAAGATGGTTTTGTTGGATTATACCCTTATATTCCAGATTTCTGGAGACTACAGTTTTTGTATTTTTTTTCCCCACAAAACAATCAACAGGCTTTACTGAAATCAAGCCCACTGACAGCTTAGTATTGCTAGAGGTGAAAATAGATGATTAAGTAATTCTATGATTGATACATTTCAAAACTCTCAATGTATCAGTTTTCAATTGATACATTTCAATACAGAAAGAAACCCTACCACTGTTTACAGCAGATTTTTTCTTCTGGGAAACTGAATCACTTCCATTCTTCTCTCTGTCTATGTGAATGTTTTTCTCTCTTGTGAATTAATATATTTCTAAAAAACTGAAGTGAGCAAAACTGGCCAGGTGGCTAATTAGAGAATTGTACTACATAATGTGTGCTTTCTCTGAAGAACATGCAAGCAAGACACAAACACTGAAAGGTAAAATAAGGGAATGCAGGGACTTGACAGGCATACTTTAAATGACATTTTAAAATCTATCTACAAAAAGAGAATATTCTCTAAAATTATGGGTAATAATTACAATTTTGATGAGTCAGATGTCTGTGGCTTTCTGATAAAGTGAGGTGTTCTCATTTCCTCCTCTTTATAAGGAGACATTAACAAACTTTTTTAATGTGTAGCATCAAAAGCACTCCGAAGATTAAATTATTGGACCACTATCATCTTTTTCTTTAAAGATATTGTTTATTTGATGCATTTTTCTACTAATTAAACAGATCTGTTACTTCATTAGCCTGCTCTTCTGTAAGACACATAATAGTTAATGGATCATTACATGTGATCCATTAACATGTATGGATTAATGGATCTGAGCATTCACACTTTCCAGGGAACAACTTATTTCCTGTGAAGGTATCTTATTCTCAAGCAAGGCTCTGAATCACAATTCTGGTGCATCAGTTGTTTTCCGTTCAGTCAGGATTGGTTAAAACACATGAGGATGTTCGCTTCCAAAGTCAGAAGTGCACAGTATATACAGAATACATGTAAATACACATTCACATTGAGGTAACTTTCCCAGTCAACTTTTCCAGAATATTAACCAGTCATTTGAATGGAGAAATTTCCTTTCAATGTGCCTTGGTTCTTTAAACTTGTGTTTCCTCAAACTAGTATATTATTATCCCCCCAGAGTTATCTTAGAAAGAGCTTTGGTTTTAGCCTAGTTATTTTACCTCACTACACACTAAACCAGCATATTCATGGGATGAATACAAATTAAACTCAGACTATGCTCAAAAGAAAGCAACTCATTTTAACACCGAATCACAAACCTGAATAAAATTGTAGATAAATGCTAACTTCTTATGAATATTTTGAAAGTTAAGCATACCAAAACAATACCATCAAGAAACTAAAGAAGACAAACCTTAGTTTGTCTAACTCATGATGACTATGTGTCTATATGAGCAGCAAGCAAGTCTAATATGTCTTAGTGTGCTTTTATTTCACCATGCTAATATTTTTCAGTGGTTCATTCTTTTTTCTTCATACATGCCTAATTGTATTTCACCACGTAAGTATGATCTTAACCACTGCATTTTTTCAAGCAAAATAGTTTTATGAAATTATTTTGATTCTCTGGGGGAGATTTATGGTTGCATTTACTGAATGGAGAATTAAGTTTTTAGGAGAACTAAAATAAGACTGCAGACAATTCCCTACATCTTGCTGAAGTATAACCATCATGTTCACTCCTCTTTCTTAGACGTAAATCAGTATTATTAATTTTAATCTAATTATTACTGTAGTTCCAAAAGATAGACTTTAAAAAAAAAAAATCAATTAAATTTCCTTGTGGGAGCATCGTACGGGAAGAGAAGGGGAGAAGAAAATGCTATGTGCTGATGCAAAAAATATTAGGACAAAATACAAGCCTTATCATAAGAGATGGTGGAAACTTGAACACTATGACACCAACTGTGATGCTTGGGCTGCCTTTCCCCAAACTGCTGCTCTATCTCTCTAAGTGAGAGGCAGAAGAATGACCACTGTGGCAGAACCCTTCAGGTGAACTGTTGCAAACACCAGCAATGCTTTCAGCCTCCTTCTGTCTCCTCTGGTTTATTGGGAGAAGATTATGATTTACACAATATATTGCTTTTAAATTGTTTAAACCAACAAGCTGGATAAATATGAACACAAACAAGCACATTGTCATGAAATGGACTTTCTTCAGCATGACTCACATGCTGCTTGCCCTTTAGCATAGGATTCTGTATGGAATGAAATTGTGCAACTGGCCAAGGAGATTTGAGTTCTATTACTGTTCTGGTTACCAAAACAGGCACTCACAGAAATAACACTACTGACATCACGAAAATGGAAAATGAACATTACCAAAGGCTTGACTTTAACAGCTCTGTGCAGAGTTGCAGTACAACCATAACTGCAGTCTTGGAGCACATTCTTTCCATGACTGTAAGCAAGGCAGAGTGCCCTGATTTTTGTGAATGAGGGATGCAAAACATCCACAGTATTACAACTCCTTGCGATGAAGAAAGACAACCTGCAGCAACCACATTTTTTTTTTTTTTTTAATGTTACTGTTGTTGCCAAGACTACCTGGAAAACTTCATTAGTCAATGCTTGTAGCCCTTGGCTCCATTTAAATGCAGAAGGAAGAAGTAGCATTTTAATAGATATTTCACTACCTGCAACTTTAACCCTTTCTGTTGACAAGACAAGTGAGGCAGGAGAAGTCCATCTTACTGATATGACAATAAGGACAACCACTTCTTCCCCTGCAACAGAGTCTACTGTGGTGCAAATGGATATGGTCTCCAAACGTACAAAGCTTTCAGTGAAGTGACCCCAGTGATGGCAGCTCTGATCCCAGTCCAGCTGTCCACAGGCTGGGCAGCAATATATCTGCTGTGTCTGGCAGCAAATAGCAGCACACTGGTGCTCTTTGAAGCTGTTGGGTTCATAGGCCTGCACACCACTGGGCAGAGCTGTGTCACTTTTCCACAGGGTAAGCAGGAAAATCACTACACACCAGGCTGAACCTGTGGGAACTTTTCCACGTTGTTCTGAATTGATTCGGGGAAAGAACAGTGATCCCAGTGTGGCTAAAAAGGAGGAAAAGACACTTGTGTAACTGCATGGGTTATCCCTTGCAGTCCCTCTGGGTGTTATTTTCATTGCATCTTTAGCCAATCTCATTAGAGCTCTCAGAAGAGTTCCCTTCCTATCGACCGAGGAAACATTATGAAGACAATTGATTAGGAAAATCTATCCAGCCACTGAGTTATTTCTACTGCCTATTTCTAAGCCCCTTTTTCAGCACTAATAGCATGTTTGACAGCAATAGCCAGGTAGCTGAGGTGATGGGTAGCTGGTGGGATACACCCCTCCCCAAAGATTATCTGTGGGAAGGATGACAGAAATAATGAACTTTTCCACTACTTCTTCAGTGAATGACTGTTTGCAGTAACTTAAAGCCTCAGATTTTCCAGCATGGCATGGCGAGTTCTGACTGTTGTTTTTTTATAACATATATACTATGTTATTGTGTTCACCTTCATGACAAACAAGTTAAACCAAAATCTCAGTCTGATATGTCATATAATGCAACCTTGATATAAATGGGCATAAAAGACTATTTCTAAGCCTTCTGCCTGCCATGTTTCTTTGCTAAGACCTCCAAGCGTTCAGTGTTTGAGGCTGTGCTGTTCTGTGAGTATTTTCCCAGTGTTGAAGCACAGTGACAGGAACCAGGTAGAGAAAAAACTTGCACAGCTTTTTCATCAGAACTTTCAATATTCAGCCAATACTGTGAATCATATATTTTAAAGGTCATGAATTTTACAAAATTCTCCAGAACACACATCACAGTTTGGTGTCTCTCCGGATGGAACAGAACACAGTAAAGACATCAAATTTAGGTGTCAGTCTAGCTGGTATTTTCATAGATACATTATCCAGTAGATATTGCTTTTCTTGAATACTGGCAGATACTAAAAATGCCTTTCATGAATGTCTGGAAATAAGGGGCTGTATGCTCTCAATAACTGGAAACACCTGCTTTTCTGCAAAGCATCCTCCTGCCACTTTGTGTAATATTGACCAGCACATTCAGGAAATAACAAGGCACTAAATAAATGCTCCAGAGCTATTAATTCTCTGCCTCTCTTTGTGTCTAAGCCCACATAGCTACAAAGTCCAGAATCTGTCCTGCTCTTGAAGGTTATGTGTGCAAAATCTTACATGTGTGCAAAAACTGTACAAAGTTCACTTGTAGGGCTGTGGTTTCCTTCTGTGGTCTGAATTCTTCTTTCTGGACCCAGGTGAATGGAATTTCAAAAGGGTCCTGGAAAACCTTTAGAGAACACCTCAAAATTACCTGAACCAAGAGTATTTGCCAGAGGGAGTGACTTGTTAAAAATTACTCTGAATACATGTGAAAGACTGAGAGGCTCAACATTATCTACCTATCAGTGCATGTCAGGTAATGTAACCAACAAAAGATGTGTCTTTCCAACCAGAGGTACCTGGGATAAAAACTGCTATAAAACAGAGGCAACAGAGAGCAACTTTTTCAGGCTAATGAAGTTAAATGATGCGATTTGTGGTGGGTAATGTTGAATACCAAAGGAGATAGTGAAATAAGAGGAGAGAAAAGAATTTATATATTGTTTCTTCACCCAGATCTTAAAAGTTCCCATGCTACTACTTAATGGATGGTCAACAATGTAGGACAGATTTTACCTTTGGCTTTTCTCTCTTTGTGTTTCTAACATCACACTTAAAATATTCCAATGATGGAAAACTTTCATGTCATTGCTACTAACAGTCTGGGAGCTGAGAAGCTCATTTACTTATTACAGAGTATATGCTCTGTACATACACTCCAAATGCAAACCATCAGGACAACTACAGTTATCTAAATGCTCACTGACTCTTAAAAACAGTAGCTTTATTTTGGATAAAGAAGAAAAGAAACATTGACAGAGCACATATTCATCTCATCTGAATGCCATCTGCCCTTTCACACTTAGTAAGATTTGCATCTAGTTTTCCCAAAGGGGAATCAGCCAGACTGATGCAGACAGATTATCAGTGAACAGGACACCATGGGATGGTTGTAATGAATGGTGCACAGGCCAGGCCGAGCTGCTGGGCAGGCTGGGATGGTGATTACAGGGAGACATAAACACTTTATGGGAGGATGTAGCTGAGTGGTGCCTGGGGGTGACCTCTAAGTGTAGCAGAAAAAAAGAGTTATGGTAATCTGGTATGCAGACAGCAAGAGAAAGATGCTCTAGCAGGAGGTTTCTTTGCAGACATATAGGGGGTGCATTTAGTCTTTGGATATGAGAAGAACAGTTATCTGGCAAGGGCCCGGATGAGGAGGGTGATTAAAAATTTGGCAGATGTTATGGTGATTTTTCTGATGGAATAAACTGTTTTCAGGGATGAAGCTCCTGTCCAGTGCATTTTCAAGGAAGGGTGAGATGGCATTTGTTGTATTTGTAATAGGATACAGTGCAGAGGGCAGAGGCAAGATAAAATGGGGTGCACCTGAGGTTTGGCAAATAATGGACTGGATATTCTAATGTATATCTCCAGATTTTGCGGTAATATTTTGGGGTTTTTTTTGCATGCATGCATCTACTCAAAAAAAGTCTTGTGTCTTGAGCCTACATAACTCTGGGTGACACAGATTGCTATGGGAATATCATAGCATTAGATATTTGGAGATGACCACAAAAAATAGCATTCAGATATTTAATTTTCAACATAAGAAAATACTGCCTCACAGATTCCATTCTCACTCTAAAGTAAATCAATGATGACATGTTAAGGTAATTGTGTCACAGTAATGAAAAATGTATTAAAAGAGAACCCTGGACTTAATTTTCAAAGTTTACTCTTTATAAAACCAAGAAGCTGCATCTGACTTTTGGTGAAAAGGACTGAAGTAATGGCATTCTTAGGTAATCCTGGAAGATGGAAGTTGTGAATGTAAACTCTTAAGATATGAGGAGCTACATAGTTTAACATGCATAGCATACAAAGTTTAACATAAAATCTCACTGAATTAAAAAACAGTAACTAGTTACAGAAACTTTAATTCTAAAATCACATATAAATGAATTTTGACTGTACATGGTAACATAAGGACATGGGCTAGAATGCTAGAGAAATAGTGTACAAGGTCTGTAAAAGTAGAGAAGAAAAATAATTAGAATGACAGCAGATTGTGAGCTTGAGCTGTATCTCAAATTAAAATACCATAGGACTTCCTAATTAACCATATTCCCATTCCAACTACCCATAAATGTTGGGAGAAATCGGTATTAGTGGACTACAGTAAACTCATCCACTGCTGTTATCTGCTCAAAAATATGAAAATTGAAAAAAAAAAAAAAGCCCAGAGAGACCATATCCATTTAGGCTTTAGATTGCTACAAAGTGGCACAGCTTGCAAAATAACTTCCCATTGCTTCTGTTCTCCAAAATGCACAACAGAGGCTCAGAGGTAGCTTTGTCCTCCCCTTGCACCTTCTCAAACTCTACTGAACCTTTCAATCTTAGGTCATAATGCTAAAGCCACTGAGGGTGAATGACATGGAAAATTTACATATTCCTCAATCTCAAAGCAACCATTTGAAGCAATAAACTGAAAATCCAAAGGATTAGAAGCAATTCCTGCAAAGCACACATTCCAAGTTTGTTAGCAAAATAAAAATCCATCTCTAGCAAAGGCAGCAGTTTCCAAACAGACATGATTTTCAGCTGTGGTCAGGAAAACATAATCAGTTGAATATAACATAAACCAGTGTCTCTAGAGGAGATGAGATTGCAGGAACACATGAACTTTATAAAAGGAGGCACACTGTTAGGCTCGGTCCTCTGAAGATAATGAGAATCAGAATCTCATCAAAAGTGCTATGATGGAATGGGAAAAAAATTCAACCTGATGTGGACTGCAGACAGAAGAGATGATTTGAGCTCAGAAACAAAGAAAAGCCTGCTCAGCAGCTAGATGCTTTTAAAGAAGGGTAAATTGAATTTAGCAGTGGCATGGAGATAATCATGTAAGAGATTATTTTTATGATATACACTGAGACATTTTTCCATGTGGGAAATCAGAATGTCAGAGGGGAAACATAGATAATTATTTCAGTTTACTTTTCTCTTATTTTTCTCTTATGTTCATTTTGAAAGCATTCTTTCCTATCCAACACAGAAAAAGACCCAAAAGGTATATTTTTGTTGATAGGCATGCTGCACACTATGTACCAGTTTCTAAAAAGCGAAGGTGGAACACAGGTGTCATTCATATAGAGGAAAAAAGAAATTTCAACAAAATATTTGCAAGAAAACCCACGACAATTAAGAGATGGATATAAACTTCATTATGCACGTTTACTGGTGTCATCACTTGGTTTAGTATTCTGATCTGGCTTTGCTTATCTGGCATAAACCTTTTGCTTTAGTCTTTGGTGCTCCCTTCTCTAAACAGTTATCTTGAACACTTGCTCTCCACAGAGTCCACACGTTACACACAGCTCTCTTCCAGTGCCTGTAGGGGATTTGCCTTTATTAACAAAGAAAGCAAGATAAACTCCAGCTCCAAACTTCTGTTGATGCTGTTCCATTCTATTGAGCCTGTTGCTAAGACGACCACCTTGGGACTTCTGAGCCCACACCCTAGATTCTATCTTTTCAGTCAGCCACTTCCCCCTCTTATATCCAGAAGTTATGAGTCATCTGTCTCACTGAGCCAGCAAATGCCTCTTAACCTTTTCCAGGCCTGAGAGAATAACAGCAGAAGGAGGTGATCAGACAGATTCTAATGACCTTTTAAATCAGGCTCTGTGGGACAGAATTTGGTCCTAAAGGCCTTTCAGAAAACATACATTAGAAAGTAAATGTTAATTGAGATGTCATTTCAGACAGCATGGCATACTGAAATGCTGTCTAATATCTACCAAGGAGAATAGTTTCCAGGTCTAAACCAAGCTAAACAGAGTGAGGGTTCTTAAGCATTGGTTGCACTGATTTATTCTACCGTGTCAATATTTCATGGTCATTTGCAGGCTGAGCGTGCTCTTGAATTCCTCCTCCACAGAAAAAGGCATATCACTCACCCTTCAGAAGGTGTGAAACCAAGTTAAGCCTTTGAACAGAAAACGTATTTCCATTTTGCTGAAATGCCTTTATTTTAACAGTTGTGGAAGCTCAGAACATTTCTAATAACCATGATGCTGCTCCAGCAAGAAGCAAGAGACCCCTTGAATCGTTCTTTGTACAGCCAGTCAAGAGTTCTCAAAAGCATCACAGGTAGATTCTTTTTCAAAAGCCCATACTATCAATACATCTGTGCAGATAGAAGTTAGCAACAGACCCGAGACATATTTCAGCCTGCACTGGGAAGAGTTATTTCTCACCAGACAGAAGGAAGGGAAATTTCTATTGCCCCACAACGCTAGACACAGCTATGAGGGTGAGAGAATGATGTCTTCCCACTGAATATAAAACAGAACTTAAATACAAATTATATCAAATATCAGATCTGTGGTCTTATCAGCAAGACAACCATGACTCTCTCATTAAAGAAAGCATATTTAATTCAAAACTGACCAGTCCATAGGACCATCTGGTAGAAAGGTGAGCCTGTTCATTTGAGAAAACACACCAAATGTTGTATCAAGCACGTCAACTCAAAGACTGCAATAGTCTAGTCAGTATAAAAGCTTAGGTGTCAGTGTTTTCTTACATAAGGAGAGGGATGTTTCTCCTGACCACTCCAGTTTTCTTAGGTAATTGTAAAACGCCTCTGTTCTATTTCATGTTCATTTTTATCCTCTCATTAACATTGAATGTCACCCCAAAACACAACACTTAGTATGTATCTCTGTTGCCCATACAATTTTAATCCATCAAATGATACAAGAAAAAATGCATTTTTCATGGGTGGGACCAACTAAGGTACTTGAACACTGAGGCTGTGTCTGTGACTCTCCATAATCTTGTTCTCCTACAGCTGTCATTCAGTGTTATTGATGACATCTTGTGAGTCTGTTAGACTCACTGGGAGTTTAATGATATCTAAAAGCAGGAATGAGAGGATATGGGCCTCTTGCATTTCAGCTCACAACATTTTTCATTTCAGAACATTTCCATGAGACATCAATTTAATTTGTCCTTCATTATTACCATGGAAAATAACTGTAAGGGGTTTTTTTTCATCTCGGTCCCACCACAGTTCTGCAAGCACAGTGCTGGCCACATTGTTTAAAAGATTCAATGAAGTTAACTCCTTCCCTGATCTTTCCCTCTACAGTCATCATCTTCTACCTATTAGGACACTTTATTTTCAGGGCAATATGGACATTATTCCACACAGTCAAATACATCTGCAGCAGATGTTTTGAAACTTGTCAAAGTGTCTCACTTTGTTTTTTAAAGGTTAGAATACAATTTGAATTTTGCTTAGCATGCCCTGGCAATTAGAAATAGTAATCAGCATTGAAAAAAAAAAATAGAAAAAAAAAATTACAACTTTTAATTACAACTACACACAATAACAGGCTGTGAGCCTGTAAATGCCTCTAAATTTGATTAGCTTTAAATTGGTGTGATTACTTGTAGGTCTCAAACAGGGTGTTTACAAACTTACAGGAGAAGGGGTTTAGATTATTAAACATAATAATGTAATTTTTTTCCCTAACAGTTAAATCACTAGGCCAAGACTGAGGATATAGAGGTTAGTTTTCATAAGCCAGTAATCACTTGCATTATTTGGGGAAAAATCTATATCTAGACTTTAGGTGCCTTATCCCTGAAATCTGAGCCAGGGACTTTCTTCAGTTTGCAAACTGAAATTTATAAATAATGTTATGGTTGCTTAACTTTAGAAGGCATTACAAGGACTGTAGCTTCAGACTCAAAAGATAATCTTTCCTCACTGAAATTATGGACAGAATGAATTTAAGCAAGTACAAATAGACAAAGATAGTGGAACATGCATAAATATCGATTAGTAGGCATCCAGTGAAACTTCCAGTGTCTGGCCTTCAGCCTCAGAAGCAAATGGCAGACAGACAAAACCTTCCTCTGGAGAGTTACTCACCTCACAAGCCTTCATTACCACCCACTGCTGGGTGAACCCCCCTCTTCCTGAAGCACCTCTGTCTAAGTGCTTATTTTCAAGCTTTCATGGCTTTTAGTAAT
Source organism: Florisuga fusca (assembly GCA_038090715.1). Taxonomy (NCBI): domain Eukaryota; kingdom Metazoa; phylum Chordata; class Aves; order Apodiformes; family Trochilidae; genus Florisuga; species Florisuga fusca. Next base: position 9,795,092 of record JAAWXA010000011.1, read on the forward strand.
AGAAAACACGTGTGAGGTACAGTGCATTATTTGCTTTGTTAGCTTAGAGACTTGTATATAGGATAGGATTTCTTGTAAAGTTATTGTCAGTATTTTCATCATGACAACATGACAGCATAACTCAGGGTAATGTAAGAAATGAGTTCTCTAACAGCTTGCTGCAGGAAGCCACAAGTGTTATTTTAACAACAAAAGACCCAAAGCACTGGGAACAGACATGACTAGGCTGCTAACAGAGCATATAAATGACAGATTACCAAGACCCATTACATTCCAAAACATTCACAGAGGGTACACAGGTGTGGGTAACAGGCATGCAATGCTGATAATGATATCAGTGCATAAATTCTGCCTCTTTATTCTCAACAAGTGGAAAATGCAGCTCCTGAGGTATCATCAAAGAGAGCCACACTGGCTCCCTTAATTCTGGCTTGAGTTATGCCAGACCAAATTTCCCCATAATTTAGAGCAACAAAATGTGCTACATCACACTGGATCTGTGGGAGCCCACAGCTCTTCAGTGCTTCAGAAAGCAACACAATTTTTTTTTTTCTAGCTAATATTACAATTTTTCAGAGTTTCTGGAGTCAGTATAATACCCTGTTAGATGAATTTCTTAAACACTTGGGGCAGCATAAAAGAAATCATAAAACCTTCCTGCTTATGCTCCTCCAAACATCTCCCTAAAGTCTTCCTCCACCATAATGACTTCCAAAAAACCCCGACTGTCTATAGATAGTGCATCTGCTGTGGACATAATAAGTAGTTTTTCATTGTTTCCCTGGATCCAATTGTAAGTCAGTGGGATGGTTTATCTTCTTTTTCTTTTTGTTATTTTAATTGCTCTTTGTGCAAGGAAGCTACTGGGTATTTTAGTAATACTAACACTTAAATAGCACTTTTATTATCAGACAAACTATTTTAACTGATTCAGGGACAATCTGATGAATTTCTGTGGGGTCAGACTACCTGGACATGTCTCAACAAACCTGAGAAATAAATCACTGTTACAGCCCAGAAAAAATTAGGATATAGAGGGAGATGTATCTACAGTTACAGCAGACAAACTACAAAGAGTAGCTGGGTGAGGAAGTACTTTTCCTTCATGGTGCAGTTATAAACCAAATTGATTATGGTAGTTGATAGTATTATTAATCACATTTACTACAGTGGGGCCTATAACCATAAAAAAGATGAGCCTTTTAGGATTTTGCAGTATGCAGAGATGGACAGCAAAAGACCACAGCTATCCTGAAGAGTTTATACACGAGGTAAACAACATAGATACTAGAGGGGAAATTGGGACAAAAAATGAGCAGAGTGAGCAATGAGATCATGACAAATGTTAGTTTTGCATCAGGGAAAAGAGAACAAGAGGCTGAGATGGGACAAGGGGGAAGAAGGGGGCACTATAATAGGGAGAGATCAAGTAGAAAAGAAAAAAAAAGAAATGTAGGTAAGCATGACCAGGATAGAAGCACTTGGGGCTGATGTGGAGTAAAACTGGGGTGAAGGATGGTAGAAAAGATTCAGAGCAGACATCCATCAAAGGCAAAGATATGTACCAAAAGTGAAGGAATATCTGAAGACCACAGGTAGCCTGCTACAACACCTGCCTGGGCTCTCTGGTCACTTCTTGTGTTCACAGGGTTTCCTGGAAGCTGGTGGGAGCTTCTTTAGCAGGTTAAGAGGCATTCAGGAACAGGTTCTACTACCTGCATCTGATAAAGGCGACTCACTGATTTGTTCTTGTCTTTGTGATCTTACATCAGTATATTTAGAGATAACCATACCACAGAAAATAATGAATCTACAGTTTTGGAACATGGAACTAAAAACAAAGCACACGTGACACCTGACTTTAAAATTATATCATCCATCACTCTTTGTTTGAACCAAATCAGCTTTGCAATCAAAATGAAGTCAAATTAGTCACTTCATTCTTGAAAAGACATTATTTTACTGATACAAGTGTATCTCAAAGAGTTAGTATAACTGTCAGTCACAATACAGCTTTGCTGTTCAATATTTACTGACTTATTTTCTATGTCCTAAGCACAGTGAGGAAGCAGTGAAAATCAGGCTGCACATCAAATCTTTTCAACAAACAGCAATGACAACTGACAATGCAAAATTAATAAAAATATTGGCAGTAGTGTGGGTTATATTTTTTTTCTTTTGGTGTCACGGGATGAGTTTCACAGCAGAAAAGCAAAAGGGGCATATTCCTAATACTACACACAAATTAATGGCAAAGGACACGTGAATGTAATTTCCTAGGGCAGAGCCTTTTCCTGTAATGAGCTGCATGAAAGGCAATCTCTGACCACACAGAAAATCCCACAGATGTCTGTGGAAATGCTCTGGGGAAGCATTTGTTTTGGAAGGCTTTGACTTCAGGATCTGCATGACAAATTATTTAAAAGATAGGCAAGTACCCAACCCAGAAAGTAGTGAATATGAGGGAGACCTATTCATGGAGACTAAGAGATGTTCCTAGAGCAATGCATTCATGAAAGGTTTATAAAATCAATGGGCTATATGAACAAGGGATGTGTATACACACACATATGAGGAGGAGGTAATTCTATATCTGCAGATAAAATTAGAAGAACTTATATTTAAAAAATGCATGAAATTCTGGTGGAGACGTTCTAAAAGAAAGAAAATTAAGAGTAGCTGTAGAATGGACAGCTGTTTTTTTTCCAAACTGAATTTTGTCTACCTTACTCAAAACAAAATCAAACCGAGCCATAATCTATTTAGTGTATATGTGCTATCAAAAAGAGAAAATACTAAAAAGGTCTTTATTCTGTCAAAGAAGAGTACTGGAGTTAGTGGTCTGAAGATGAAATAAATGTCTAGAAACAAGCAAATTGCACACATTGTTCTGAAGGACAATCATCCCTAAGAAAACCAGTGAAAAACAGAAACAGATCCTCTGTCACTTGATGTCTTATGCATCATTCAGAAAGTTACTTACTCCTAGGTTTGAAGTGGTTTAGATCAGCACAGGAATAACCTGGTGATATTTAATAATTTCTGGATGTCAAATGAGGACATGTGTTTGAGGTACAAAACCAACCAAAAAAAAAAAAAGACACAGATGTACATGACCAGCTTCTCTCAAAGCTGGGGAAGGTTTGGCTTTCTTACAGTGACAGAGAACCCCAGCTCCTTGTAGCAACCTCCCTTACACTTCCTAGCTTCTCAGTTTTCAGTGATCTTCCCTTCTGGTCCATCCTCCTATTTATTTATTTTTTTTTCCTTTTATCTCTTTAAAAGATTCTTCTACTATGACTGGCATAGGAGCCATTTAAAAATCTCAGTAAACCATGTCAGGAGTTGAAGAGTCTTCTCTCGCTGCCATTCACTTCACTCTTTTGGTAAAAGACACCCTTTCTATCTAGATAGCAGGAGTGTCTCTTTCTTAATTTCTCTCTCTGTACTCTTTGTTAACACTACCTTTATGGTAATCTTCAAATTTACCATTTTTTCTAGTAATGCAGAATGCAATGCCAAGATGAACAAGGAAACCCTGCATAGTAACTAAAATACACTGTGTATTTTCTGAATTTGGTGCCAACCTCTGCGTCTTTGCAATCAAAGCAAATTGCTGTGGAATTAAATGTTCCCGGTTTTCAGACAGAGAAAGAAAAACAATGAATCTACTTACGAACACCCAAGCAAATAATAAAAGCCAATCCCACAGCCACACAGGAACAGCTCTTGGCCATGCCCGGCCCATGATGTAACTGCTAAGGCAGAGGAGAGAGAGATGAGACAACATGAAACCATTTTTGGGCTTTGGGAAACTGCTGGAGCCAGAAGCATAGTGAACAGTTCAAGGCTTCCAGGGAAATTATTACAAAAGCTGTCAGCTTAACCAGTGAGCCTGAAAGCAGGAAGGTTTTTTTCTCCTTGAAAGATATCACAGACTCATAGAGTGTAAGGTTGGAAGGGGCCTCAAGGGTCATCTGGTCCATCCCTTCTAATATTACTGTTTATATGATATGTCCCAGCACCCCATTGAGCTGAGAAAACTTTCCAAAATGGGAGAATCCACCACTTCCCCTGGGAGACCATTCCAATGTCTGACTGTCCTCAGAGCAAAAAATGTCCCTCTTGTGTTCAAGTGGGATCTTTCCAGGAGCAACTTGTGCCCATTGTCCCTTGTCTTGTCCGTGTGACTCCTTGTAAATAGGGAGTCTCTGTTTTCTTTGTAGCTGCACATTAAGTACTGGAACATTGTAATAAGGTCTCTCATAAACCTTTTCTTCTCAAGGCTGAACAGACCCAGTCTCCTCACCCTCTCCTTGTCTGGCAGGTGCTCCAGTCCTCTGATCATCCTCGTGGCTCTTCTCTGGACCCTCTCCACCCTGTCTGCATCCTTTTTGTACAGCAGGGACCAAAATTGGACACAATACTCCAGATGTGGTCTGACAAGCACCGAGTAGAGCAAGATGATGTTTACCTCTGCTGTGATGCCCTTGTTGATGCAACCCAGCATCCTGTTGGCTTCCTTGGCTGCTGCAGCACACTGTTCACTCATGTTGAGCCCATTGCCCAAGACTCCCAGGTCCCTTTCCACAAGACTGCTCTCTATCCGAGTGGATCCCAGTCTGCACTGGGATCAGGAGAATGCACTCCTGGGCTATGCATTCCCAGGTGCAAGACCTTGCACTTCTCTACATTGGATATGGAGCTAAAATTCTTGAGGGGAAACTAACACTCATATTTTTTTTACCAGGTTTTATACATAAGTTCCATGCATTAAGTCCTATTGTTGTTTGACCTTTCGCTTGCTTTTGGAGGTTAAGTAATAAGTAATGAATTATGAATAATTCATAATTAATGAATAAGTAATGATCCTTTTCAGAGTCACTGGGACTGACATGCTGATCGTAGTATTTCAGAAAGAAAAAGCCTGTAGTGAAAACAGGATCATTCTGCTCAAAGAACATGAAAAGAAAACACATGGATAAAGGCTCTATCAGAAAACTCTTCAGAGAGAGGTGGAGGAAGCCAGGTTTATTTCCAAGGACTGCCCTAGAAGCACCTCTGTGGGAATGGAGTATTAAGTGCAATTTCAACCTCCAAACTACAAAGTAAGTTCCTAAGCATGAAGAAAGAAAAGCTCTGCTCCTGTTTGCTTGGAAACCCTCCAAAAAGGGAGCTTGCAGGTAATACAAGCAGAGAGTCCTAAACCTGTGCAGGTCCCAGTATGCTTGCAGTGCATAATCTACATAGGCTTAGCAATGCCTCAGGCTGGCTACACAGGAATGGTACTCAACGTCATTGCTTACAGGTATTATGTTTCTGTATTGTTTACCTTCAAAATCAATATTTTAGAGAGGCTTGACTGCATTATGTCAATAGTGTGGGACTAGAGGAACTGCCACTAAACAAATATCCTCTTCAGGATCGACGTCCTAGGGCAATCATTCTTAGGTGAAGTAATAGACAGACACACTCTGGTAGGAAGTGTCCCTGTCCATGCACGGAGGGTTGGAACTAGATGTTCTTGAAGGTCCCTTCCAACCCAAACCGTGCTATGATTCTTTGATTCTAAATAATACTTATAATTACATAAATGTAATAAGTAAACATAAAATAACATTTAATTTTCCTACCCCATTCTTTTTCCTCTCTTTCTCCCATAATAGTTTTTCAGTACCTATAGGTCCTATCGTCTTCTCCATATGAAGCCTCTGACAACACCCACTCCCCTTCTTCCTCCTGCAATCACATGAATTTTTCATTCAGTCACAAGGGTGACAAAGCTGGTGAAGGGTCTGGAGCACAAGCCTTACAAGGAGCAGCTGAGGGAACCGGAGTTATTTAGTCTGGAAAGGAGGATCAGAGGAGACCTTATCACCCTCTCCAACTACCAGAAAGTTGTAGCAAGGTGGGGGTTGGTATCCTCTCCCAAGTAACAAGGGAGCAATACAGCAATAAAATAAAATATTAAAAAAAAAAATAAAAAATATATATATATAAAGCAATACAACAAGAGGAAATGGCCTCAAGTTGTGTCAGGGGATGTTTAGATTCGATATTAGGAAAAATCACTGAAAGGGTTGTCAGGCACTGGAACAGACTGCCCAGGGAACTGGTTGAATCACCATGCTTGGAGGTATTTAAAAAATGTGTAGTGCAGTGCTTAGGGACCTTCTGTGATTCTATTTGCCCCTCCAATGGACTGAGAGGCACTGCTTATCTCACAGACAGGCTGCATGCATTTATGCTTCCACCTGTTGGAAAGTCTTGGACTGGTTGGGATTTGGTGAGGACTCAGTGCAGAAGATGTGGCTGCTTTGCTGATGAATTCTGCCTCAGTTCAGTGGGCCAAGCAGCACTCTGCTCTCCACTGCAAGAAGGCACAACTGGGTCACAGGCACAGGCTTCATCTAGAGAAAAATATTAACAATCTCTAACTCTGTTACAGACATGAGGAAGACACTGAGAAAGAGCAAGAGGTGCTTAAAACATCCTTAGTTTCCTACCTGCATTAGTTCTGTCTGGGTGAATTAGGATTTTGAAGCATGAATTTAGGCAGGTTAAGAAAGATCCTAAACTTTTCCAAACTCATGTAACTATATGTGTATTTACTTATCTTGCACTAACAGTTTTGCCCAGAATCAGAAAAAACATGTAGTTATAAATGTTTGCTTGAACAACTCCTCACTGAATCCGGAAAAACTTTGCTGTCCCTGCAATTCCCTATTGCTGACTTCACTTTCCCTCAATTTCATGTGCTGGATGTTGCCAGGGTGTCCACTAGGTTGTTTGAGAAGCAAGTCCTCTGCTCCAGAGTCTAGAAAAGCTAGCAACAATCTATAGTCTCACCTTTGATTTGATAGAGCTAAACAAGAAGAACTCATGATATATGAAAAATGACAAATAGATCATGTATTTAACTGTGAAAAACTCTGCAGGGGATAGCTTAAACGTAACATCTGTTATGTATAAAATATGTTATGAGCTGGGTTTATTCATATCCTTTTTAGAGAAAGGCACACTTGGTCCAACAGATAAGTTGTATGAATTTATTTTACACATGTGGTTTTAATTTTGGATTTACAGATTGCACCAGTTGATCTGATTTGCTTCACATGAAATGAGGGAAATTAAATATGTATGCTGTTAGCCTGAAACATGTTTCTCTTAAACACTTTCTTCTGTCCACATGGATTAGAGTGGCAGCACCATTATTATTTGTTGTTACTATGGTTTCTAATTTTCTACTGAAATCCAAACTTGTTTTTGTTGTTAACTCCATCACTCTAAATAAGTTTATTTGGAGCTTACTTCCAAGGAATGTTCTTAAAAACAGAGCCAAAGTAATTTGCATTGCCCTGAAGGAATGAATTCAAGGCATTTTTAAATAGATCACAATGTGGGGATATTCTGTCAATTCTACTTTTTGTTAAAGTGATTTTATTGTACCTTAATAGTTTCATCAGAATTAAATATCACTAACTGCTCTAGTGAATGTGAATTTTACTAAAATCATCAATTCTGGATGCATAGCTTTAATAGAAACAGTATTTTATCTTTGTAAAATACTCGAAATGCACACCCGTGTGTAAATATATAAACTCATATATAAACACACACACCTGCTTGTACCATACAGAAACTGATGCATAGGTCTGTTTATACTTGATTACTGCACAGAGACCTATCAGTAGCACAACTTTGCTAAGGGTGTCTACCTGTGCCCCAAACTTTGCTTGCTTAGGAAGAAAAAGCAGGAACTGAAGAAGGAATAAGGGGTAGGAAAAGAGGCTTTCTTGTGACCATTTAATGTTTAAAAATCAGTCTTTTTGTTATAATTATTACTAAACAGGTATTAAATATTATCCCTTTATTGTATATAAAAATGTTTTGGAAAAAAGTCTGAAGCTACATCATTAAACATGTTCTTAAATCAGTGATTCTGAATACAACAGTATCAATAGCTTAATTAACAGTGAACAACTAAGGAATGCTTTAGAGGTTCATTACATGAACCTTTGTGAGATTGTGTGTCCATTGTATGATAAAAAATTAGGGGTTTTTTGTTTGGTTGGTTTGATTTTTTGTTTGTTTTTTTGTCTGTTTTCTCATATAAATCCTTACGTATAGGATTTATACTTTTATTCTGCAAGTCCATACATCGTGGCAGTTTATCTTCACATGACACTGGTTAACACAAGGTTAACACTCAGAGGTAACCTTTTTCTTTTTCTGTATGCACGGAAGGAACAGTTTTCACAGGAACTGCCTTTATTAGAGACTGCAAGCACAAAATAACCTCCTCACTCCACCAAGATAACCACACGGACACCTGGCACGCCAGCTGTAGTGCTTTCCTTTTATCACCAGCCCAGACTCCAGAGAGGGCAAGACACAGACACAGAACTACACAACCAGATATGATGCCTGTGACCTCTCAGGGGCTGTCAAAGGTTTGCATATGGTTACTGATTTCTTTTGCCACCGTGTGCATGTTAGGTGCTAAAATGCCATGACTGCAGGCACTATGGTCTGGCATTTTCTTTCCAGGTTTCAGCTGTAACAAATGCCAGCCTTGCAAGCACCTTCAGTCTTTGGGTCCCCAAAGACATCAATTCTATCTACAGACACATCACGATTTCTTATGAAGACAATCTACATTTATCTCACAAACTGTGTTTCACGAGGTGGTGTGGAGCTCAAAGTTTGGGGTACAAGGGAGAAGAGCAGCTTATTTAACCAACTGGATGTCAGCTGAAACACGACTACAACCAAAGGAATGCACAATAAAGGGGTTTGGAATTGACCTCACCATTTTCACATTTTCTTACTGCTTCAGTGCAATTCAGTAAGCAACAATCCATCATAAAAAAGCCACAGTAAATAAAGTTAATTGACATCTGTTTCACTCTCTTAATGCAGTGTGCTTCCGTATTTTAAGGAAGCTCCTAAATGATTCATGATTTTCTTTTTTTTTCCTCTCTCAAGATAAAGGATCTAGGGGATTTTACTTTTTGTAGTCTAAATGATATTGTATGGTTTACCATAACTGATACAACTCATAACCGAAGACACAGAAGATAAATTGCATCATCAAAATTTCACAGATACTTTGGAGGATGTCTTAAAATTACTTCAGTGTAGGAAGTATATTGCAGATCTTGTCCTAAGTGTCCTTGTTACTCTAAAGGACTAAACTGTAATTTAATCATTGCTTTTAAGAATTCAGCCAGTATCTTGGGAGGGTGTTTGCACTGCTTCACCTGCAATTACCTCATTGGCTTTTTTGCAGGGTGTTTGACTAAACAAGAGATGAAGTCACACATCAGTGGGCAAACAATTCAATTAAACCACTAAATTCACTTAAGGCAGTGAACTTCAGGTAGTATGAGCTGAAGAGGAGGAGATAACCTGATCAAAGCACCCACACACCAAGCACTAAGTATACTGGGAATAGAAAACAAAACAGAAGCAAAATTTTCCTCTCTAGCTCTGTGTACCAGAGAGGAGTATCCACTACAAATTTCACCCAGTGCTCTTCTGCATGTCAAGTGAGTCTTGCAGTTTAACAGGTAAAGGTTTCAGGACTGGAAGCTTCTGAATTAACCTATGTGGCATTAATTATAAACATGTCTATCTTAGAAAATCTATGGCAAGAAATATTGATTGCACCAATCTAACAATTATAAAGAGATATAAAAAGAAGACAGAGAGAAATTCAGAACTTGAATTTTAAAAGCTTCAATTTCATTAGAGAGAGGAGTTTAGGCACTGCACTTGGGATGACCCTGACAGGACTGCCTTTTTTAATTCTTCTGCATGTCCTTCCCTTGACAGGAGGTCAAAATATTCCTAATAAGGGTGACATAACTAGCAACCAGTACTGTTTAGTCATTCTTCCTCTGAACTGATGACTGTCACACAGCTTATATTAAAAAACAAACAAACAAACAAAAATACAGGAAAAGGGGGCATTTTCCACCTCTATAAAAAGATCTACCTGATTTCTGTGCAGTTATAATTTGTTCATCATGGATATTATGTGTAATTTCTTTTTCTTCTCGTTAACTAGACTCTGTGTTTCCATCTGAAGCTTTACAAATGATTCAAAGAAGTACAAAATCCAGCTAAGTCTACTGAAACGTAAAATACATCCAGTCATATTTAATTGAGAAAAACAGAGGCAACTGCCAAAAACTGAAAACCTTTTCCATAATCTGTTTGGTCACAGAGTATTCAATTATTTTCAATAGTCTATTGAAAGCCCCCCAAATTTCTGATGCTCTAATTTTGATTTTATTGAACTCTCCATTGAGGGCAATGGATAATTGAACTAAGTTTACTCTTCAATAGTAACCAAAAATGGGCTACTAGGAAAGAGGAAGAATCCAGAACTTAAGGAATAAAAGGGAAAGTTGTATTACTTGTGTTGTCAGTACCTTACAAGACCATTCAGCTATCTTTGTTCTTGGCAATTTTACATCAAGAAAAATAACGTCCCCATTTTAGAATATCACAAGTAAAAAATGAAAATTAATAATTAGCAAGTCAATAAGGTAATTTTATTTTATATTTACATTTTTAGCCAAGAACTGAAAAGCATTTTGCAAATATTAATTATCTCTCTAAGCTGACTGCTTCTATTAGAAACATATTTAGAAGAATCCAAGAAAGAAAAGTACCAATGACTGCTGAAAGTCAAACAGAAAGTCAGTGGCAAAAAAAAAAGAATTTCAGATTCTACAATCTTGATTATCCACCCACAGTCTTCACCACACAACGACACTCCTCTTTCTCTATGAAGACAAGATGATTTACCACTGCCTTCCCTGTACTTGGAATATTCATAAGCAATTATAACTGTGTTAAAAGAATGTTCTTGGACTCAAGCTCTTGAATCTTATTATGAAGGAATTAAAAAAAAAAAAAAAAAAAAAAGCAGCACATTTTCACAGAAAATTTCTCCTACTAATTTTGTCAGGTTGTCTCAATTCAATTAACTAGATCCATGGAGTTGTACATCAAATTTACTACAAATTATTACAAAATCTGTGCTTTTGGAGACCTTAAGTCTGGTAACACCTGTGACAACTTTGAATAAAAAATAAAGCCATTATGATCCTGTTAATGCAGAGCCACAAACTGAATAAACTACCAAAGTCTCTTGATACTGTACAGTATAAATCCTGCAATAAACATCAAGGTAAAAAGAAGCAAATCTCTTCAGATTTACCTGAGGAGATATAAACAATTCACAATACCAGTGTTGAAAGGTTTATACATGAGAAAGCAGGCAGCTTTTCAGCCTCAGAAGTTGCCCTTTCAAAAGGTGTATTTTGGCACTCACTCCTCCAGAACTGGAAAGCCAAGTATTGCTTATTTTATATCAGCCTAAAACCCATGGAGCCTCCTGCGGGCTTCATCAGGTTTCAAAGCAGGCCCCTAGAAAACATAAAACAAAAAATAATAATAAAATAAAATAAAGGAAAATTAAACAAGCTGCCATTGTCCTAGTGTCTCTGCTCAGGCTGCTCTGTACTGGCCCAGCAGATCCAGACACTTTCCTGCACTCGCAAGGAGCTTGGATTTCACCTCATAGCACTGGGTGCTTTACCTTGCACAGAGAGGGAAATACCACGGCAGCTTTATGCCAATTCCACACTTGTCCAAGAGCTGTTAAGTGATTTCAAAGTTTTCTGATAGCCTGAGTGAATGCCACCCTCCAGCACTGCTCTCTCAAGTAGGCCAGTTGCTTTCTAGTGACAGAAAACAGGAGCTGACAATGATCCAGTGCTTTCTGTACCCTCAAACTGCAGCCTTATTGCATAAACATGCTTAAAAATTTCACAATCACACTCAGACCTTCCTCTAAAGCAAACATGGCTTTGTGTCAGTGATCCTCAGGCTGAAAACCCATTGCACACGCTCAGCCTTGAAGCAGTGAAACAACACTGGGTTTCCCAGCCAGCCTGGCAGTGCTGGGGGCTCACTGGCAGCTCCACAACCTTCTCACTTTCAGAGCATCCCCAAACCATGCTGGTGAGACCCTGGTAAATGCAGGTGCCAAGGTCTCCTGGGAGCAGAACCAGGAGGGATGTGGGCAGCACTGCTGGAAATGCCCCCGAGCAGCCACTCCTCGGGATGCTCAACATAGCCTGATGATGCAAAGCCAGAGGTTGGGCAAGTCCACTGATGGGGGAAATGAAAAACAAAACAAAAGGTGATGCTCCAGCTTCAAAGAAATAAGTGGCAAACCCCATCTTGGGCATCTCGAAAGTATCCTTACTTTTCTGTAAGCAAACAAGGAACCTCTCGCTTATAAGCAAGCTAAAATGAGAGAAACTTCTGTAGTACAAAAAATCCAAACTTTTTGCATCCATAGGTACATTCTGATAAATTCTACAACAAAATTATTACCTCTGGCTTTGCAGAGGACAGGAAATTGCAAGGCAGCAATACAAACACACAAATTTTAAAATGTGCATGGATGCTTCTAAAGTCATCAATGGTTTTCCCTAATGAGTCAAAATGCTGCATTCTTCAAAACTAACTTTAGTGACCTAAGTAGTAGAACCTGATTTAAAAAAGGAGTGATAGAAGGATGTCTCTCCAGGTGATTTTTTTCACTGGCAGTTTTAAGAAAAATCAGATTTGCCAGGTGGATGTATTTCAGAAATTTGCAATAATATGATTAAGGAAAAGTATTTCAGATGGGAAATAGAACTTATTGGTACATGTTTAATGAAGCAATGGAATTATTGCTTTCAGTGTCAGAATGTAATAATGAGCTTATTTCCCATTAGAATTTGTTCTTAATAACTAAGTAGATGACTACACACGCCAAAAGCCATAAAATTCAAATTTCAGCTTAAGTTCAATATATTTTCAATGAGAATATGCTGTATACCACTTAAAATCGTATTTTAAAAATCTAGAGGTAAATAAATAGTGTGCAACCTTCATTAGCTGTTTTGAAAAAACAAAAAACAAACAAAACAAAAAAAATCAGTGTAATTTGATTACTGGCAGAGTACATATTGACATACATTCAAGTCAAGTCAATACTCAAAGTATGTTTTTTGATCTACATGACTTCTGCTCCCCCTGCAAATACTGTGTGTCCATTGTTTTGCACATTCTGGTTGTTGGTGCCTGTAAAGCATCCACCATAACAGAGCCCCTGAGCTGGCAGCTATGTTTTGCAGACAGATCTTGAAAGAGAGATGTATTTCAAGTTCCCTTTGGTGGATGGGAGGATGGCTCATAACACTGCAGGATATTCTCTGTGGACCCTTCTTTTGCAATAAAGGGAGACCGGCTTTAGAGGTAAGTTGTAAAAGAAATGAAGCTATCTATAGGGGGAAAAATGCTTGATATATTAAAAGAAATCATATTTTCTCACTTAAAAAGTAGTCAGGCACTGAAATGGGCTGCCCAGATCACCATCCCTGGAAAGATTAAAAAAAAATAAACATGAAGGACTCAGGACATGCTCTAGTGGGATGGTGGTATTGTGTGTTGTGAGCTGCTGGTTGGACATGGTGATCTTAGAGTTCTTTTCCCACCATGGCGATTCTGTGAAAAATGCATAAATATGACCTCCATAAATTGGCAGCGGGTAGAGACAAACTCTTTCAATTTTAATGCAGATATGTGGAGCCCACTTTTCAACTTTTTGCTTATAAATCTAACGCCTCAGAAAACCAATCAAATCAAGAAGAGAGATGCTCTAGATTTATCTGTTATTTGTTGCCATAAAAACTATTGGAGCAATAAATACAATAAAAAGTAAAATGCCAAACCCTTAAAGCCAAGAGAAGATCTGCACTGAACCAAAACTTTCTAGAAGATACTGAAGAATTCAGCTGAAAATTTTCACTACAGCTTAAATTTATGTTTAAAGTGCTAAAGTCACCTTTGAAATAAATGGAAACAGTAAAAAATCTTTGGTAGGACTCAAAGCATGTAAACTGTTAACCTCCAGTTTCTCTGTCACTAGAGTCTATTTGCTGCAGAACTGGTCCAATGTTTTTTTAAGTTACAGTTAAGTAGAATGTATGCACAGAAAAGAATCTAAGAGCATATGTGAGGTAAAGATGAGATATAAAAGAAAACAACATGCAATGATTATACACACACATTGTGATGACTCTACATTTACTGCTTTGTTCTTGCTTTCTGTTTGTTCAATGTATTTGTTCTTTATTGCCTCTTATTTGAAGAATTCATAAAGTGACCCTTAACCCTAGGGAGTTTAGTTCTGGGGAAATTATAACTTGCACACAACCCTGAGAAAAGATAATAAGGCATGAGTCTCAAGAGATTCAATATTCAAATTTGGTTTAATTGAAAAAGTTGAAGAAGATCAGAGAAAAACATCTTTTTTTTCTCAAATTCTTTCAACTTGGGCTATAAACAAGGATGAATGTTTCTCAAGTTTTAACTATCAATAGTGTTGCTGTAAAGCTCAAGTATGCAAAACAAAATTAAATAAACAGCCTGATTCATCACTACAGTCCAATCATTTCATACTGATCTGGTGAAGCAGTAAATCCAGAAAACCTATGTTGCTAAATCAGCTTTACAGCTGTTCTGCATTGCTAAAGTGGCACAGAGCAACTCATCACAGACATGTAGCACAAACCAATTAGAAAAACCTCTTCTCATTCTTCATATCACTGTCCTGTCTCCTCTTTAAGCCACTAAACAGTGCTGCTGGAGGAGCACCTCAGGAACTTTACAAGGGATTAGCTGCAGACTGGGATGCAGGCACTCCTGACAATTTTGCAGGATTAAACTTACTAGTTGCCCTCCTGTTCCTTTGACCCATCCTGTACTTGAGTCCTATATCCCATTACTTTCATGTTGTTACTCACCCCTCAAGCAGCTTTGCAACATAAAGCTGGTGTGAACCAAAGATCATCACTAACCCTGACTCCTGTCCTACAATTGCTCTTGGCTGCAGCCCAGATCTGAGCCAGGACATGACTGGGAGCAGTGAATGTAAGCTGTAAAAAAAAACCAAAAAAAAACCCCCGCAAAAAAACCCCAAAACATTTAAAAAAAAAAGAACAATTCTAATGATGCTTTACTAAAAGCTGTGACAAAAAGGGGGAGAAAAAAATTAAAATGAAGAAAGGAAAAAACAAAAAAACCTCTGGCACAAACCCCAGCCTCTGATGCACACCTGCAATTTGTAAGATACTGCTCAGCAAAGCACTGAGGCTGCCATAGCTGGAGCTGAACTCTCTGAAGCACACTGGCACACTGCAGCTTCAATTGAAACACCTTCTACAAACACTTAATGATAATTCCTGGGTGGCGAGAAAGGGGCAATCACTTTGGCACTATGCACCCTTGGGTGAGAAAAGCAGGACATGGAGGAAAGGTGGTGAGAGCATAGGAGAGGTGCTGTAATCACTTCAGGCCCCCTTCTCATGTGAGAAACTAATCCCCAGCTGCTCAGCTGCATGCCAGTGCTTTCCCACACTATGCTTACCTCTGTCTGGCTGCCAGCCCATTTCAGAGGTGGAAAGTGAAAGTGAATCTCCTTACCCATTTATTTCCTTTTGTACAGGGAAATAATTTATGACCTGTTATTCGGGTCAGGAGATAACAAGGAAGCCTTTCCATCTGCGGCTCCGCGCTTTCATCAGCTCACCCACCCCTCTGCACTCCCAGCCTCACTGAGGCTCTCTCCTTCCCCACTGTTATTCATAGCCATGTCCACTGTGGAACTGCAGAGTCCATATTTCCTTACAATACAAGAATTTTTTTCCAGTTCTAATCCTTGTTTTCAACTGAATTCAGAATCATCTGTTCCTGATATGCAGGGAAACGAAGGAAATACTTTGTATATCTTTTATCCCTTCTACGTCCAAAAGACCATCAGAAGAGTTCCATTTTTAGGAAACTCCATAGGAGTTTGGCACAGCCAAATATATTGTTAATGAAAATTCAGATTAAATTGCATCAGTAATATAAGACACGGTAAGATTTAGATGCAAATACAGTGGTCTAGGATCACACAAAAAGAATGAGTTCAAATTAACTGCCGTCAGGACAAGGAAGACATCCAGTTCGGTGATGTTCACTGCTCTCTCAGTGGATGATTTGTAAAACCCACCTTTGATATATTTACAAGCTAACACTTGACTCAGGAGTGTTTACACATCTGCAGACACAAGCTAACAGTAGACTGAAAGTCTGTCCAATGTTTTACACCTAAAAGATAAGATGTGGGTGGGAAATGAAGAATAAACACAGGTAGAGAAACGTAAGTACAGAGGCTGATGCTGACAAATTCTGAACAGCCCACTTATGTCACTTATGTCACAACAGGTTGCATTATGTGTGCTTGATACTCCTGGTGATTTGTCTGAGCATTCCTAGTCCTTAGGTTTTAGCCATTCTGGTAAGATTTTCATTTGATTAAATAGCCAATTCTCTGTTTAGTTACTGGCAGTATTTTCAGCTCAACTAGTATTTGAGTCTACAGAATTTAAAAAATATTAAAATCATTTACATGGTTTTCTGGAGAATTATGCACACACTGAATCATTCCCTCCTGTTTCCTTTCCATTGGCTGTCATCACACTCCTTGGAAATGAAATAAAACTACAAGTGTCTATTCAAGATTAACTTTAACTGGCAAATAGCTACAAGTCAATTATTAAATTGTCACCTAATTAGCAGAATAGTAAGCTGTGAGGAGTAATCAGTAAGAAAAGCTTTAGAGAGGGATGAGAAAACAGTCTTGAGCAAGCCTACTCTCAGAGCCAAGTTCAGCACCATTGAAAAGGAACTGAGATGGGGTCTAGGGAGCCCTGACCCTTCTTCCAGATCAAGTCATGAAGATATTTAATAATTTTGGTGAAATTGCAGGTCCTTATGCTGCACTGTGAGTACAAGAGCAAATGAATGGAGCTGCTATACCCAAATGTTGAGTTACTGAATGGTGGTCCTCCAAAGCACATGAGCTCATGAGCTCAGGCAATTCTCTATTTTAATAACACTATCCCATCTGGAAGACAGGAACATGTTTTACCATCCCAGCCTCTGTATTCTTTCCCTGTTTCATCTGCCTTTCAAATCTTGTTTCAGATATAGAAATGTCAAGAAGTGGGCAGGCCAGAAACTGGCAACTGGAGTTTCTTTGTTGTAATGGATGGGATCCTCATAAGAACACCTAGGGCCAAATTTTGGCTGGTAATATCATAATACAAAGGCAAAATGACACAGAGGCTCTGAACTGCTCTTCACTGTGACATTTTTTTAGTATTATAGAATGCAAATCATAAATCACTCCTATGAGGGAGGAAAAAAAAATTTATTAGAATTTCATTTTTTCTGACCGGTTTATTGCATAAGCATATGCACCATATGCTACCCAGGGTGGAGGGTTTTGAAAGAGAGTTGGACTCAAGTACCATACAGGTGTTTTGCTTAATTTCTGGAGGAAAAAACCCCCAGAAGATCATATACTTGGTGGATAGAGCAGTAAAGAAATCTTACTTGTTTTTTGTTTTTTAAATAGATTACTACAGTACTGCAATTTCATCTGCAACCATCTAAGAAGCAGATAAAAGAAGCACCAAACTACAAACATTTCCTTTCTTTTTGCTGTCCTCAAATGAAATACTTCACAGAATGATCTTTATTCTTTTTCTCTCCAACACCACCATTGAAAACAGTCTTTCTTTACAACAAATGAAAGAGCACTGCTTGTGTAAGAGGGAGTCCTAAAAATTGCAAGGAATTTATGAAAAAATTATATGAAAAATCATTTCTTCTATGCATATGCAGTGCATAGAACAATTCCTTTAAGTATTAGTGTTTCTGACTCGATATGGATGTGGCTTTCTCCTCAGTTTTACTCATCTCATAAAATCATGGCAGCAAAAATGGCATTATGCAATGTACCTCATAGTGTTCCTAATGTAAAAGCCTTAGTTAGCTTTTACCCTATGCTTTCAGAAGGAAAATTAAAGGAAAAAATGGAAAATTTGAAAATTTTCAAATCCTTGTAAATCTATAAAAGAGCTTCATGTGACATACCTTCATAAGAGGGAAAAGTGGAAACTGGTTTTAAAAAGTGAGTACCTAAGATTGTTTGGCCTAAAATACAAGTTTTAGAATGGACCCAAAGCTGGTGAACTTTTGTTATCAAGACCATCAGGTGCTGATGGTGGTCAGGGTAGTGAGCTGGCAATTTCTGTACCACCTGCACTTGGTCCTTGATGAATTGTGCAGCAAACTTGGCCCTTAGAAAGAAGAAAGCATTTTATTCTCCATATTACTCTTTTAGAAGGCTACTCAAAAAAGACCAGGGCCTACCAACCTCATAGTGAGACATAAGCTTTGCTGCTACACAGCTGATGAAAGACTAAGAACTGTAAAATGAAGTGTCCTCACTCTTGTAGGAACTATTGCCTTTTTTCCAGAGAGAGGAGCATTTATGCCACTGGGTGCTAAGTTCTGAAACATATTTTTGACTTAAATCTTCTTCAAGTCATATGCTAAGTAGACCTCTAATGCAAAAGCCAGTTGATTAACTGACAATCTTTGTCTCCAACAGGTAAGAATTGCCACTGTGGGTTTCCTGGATAACACAATGCTTATTTAAGAGCATATGTTTGTGCTGGAACATTTTTCTGCAATCTGGTTTTGTTTATGAAATGGTGCTTCCTACAGAGGACATTATTTTTTCACAAGATGATAATGATTCATAATCCCATTGTTGATCAGAACTGATTATTTCTCTTGCTGTATCTATCTTACACCAAATTGACAGGTTACCCAGCCAGAATGTCTGTCATGCTAGACAAAAAAATGCTCTCCTGTTGCAATGATAATACAGACTGCTTATTTAAAAAACAACAACAACAAAAGAAAACAGGTGGAGAAGAGATTTTTCACTACACACAATCATCTGAAATCCCCTTCAGGCTTATCTGGTCGAACTGAGGATTATCTAGTCCTCCTGCAACACTAAATATGATAAAGAAAACCATACAGCCTTCTTTCAGCACTCAAACGAAGAGGAAACACTGGTCTTTGAGCTGAAATAAATACACTAAGAACATGGTAAGCACTGCTTCTGCTATGTATTTTTACAGCAAAGAACCCTTAGTCCAAGAGATTTGTAGTTTTGCCCCACTAAAATACTACATTCAGAGCAGTCTCACAGATTTCAGGAAGAACTTCTCACAAATTTCCTGTGGGTTGAAGAACCCACAATGTTTTCTACACAAAAATAATGTGATGACACTGTAAGACCCCATGGCTGTTTCCTTCAAAGCCTTGACCAACCTAGATCATGATAACAGGGATCATCCCCCAAGTCCATGTAACAGTGATTACATTTTAATACAGAGAACGTATTCAGACAGTGTTTCCCTTCCTTAACTTTATCAGGCATGTGCTGAAGGAATGCTCCAAGACATTTTTTGTCCACTGCTGATGGAGGAATCTCTGACTGCTATGGTACAGTACTACAGTTGTCACCTCAAGTGATCAGAATCATCCCATGACTTACTAAAATCAGCTTACTTCAGATCTAAACTAGAGACTGCATACAGATAACTTTTGTGTTGGAGAAGTGGAAAATATTACCAGAGCAAAATGACAAACAATGAAAAAGTCATCAACTTAAGACAACTATACCTATTACCTTTACTCTAGTACCTTTACTATATAGGAAATGTAATGTTATTGTTTCTGAGCCATATAAATTAGTCCTATGAAATTTAGAATATCCAGAGTTCTTCAAACAATTTTGTAAGAAGTATAATGTTAATCCAAATGCAATTCAAATTATTATTAAAGGATTGGCATAACTTCCCAAAATTTCTCTCATGAGAGAAATCCCCCAAATGGACTTACACGTTCTCAGCATGAAAAGAAATTCTATTCACTCTGCCATTTTCTTGATTCTTAAATTTACTAAAATAATGAAAACACAGTCCATGAAAAAAAGACCCTAAGAAACACTTCTATCAATTAGCCTACAGGTCAGTGAAAAACATAGCAATCTCTCTGGAATAAATATTAAGAACTCTCAGAAGAGTGAAATCGTGACAGCATCCCACAGGAAATTCCACCCATATCCACTCATGTCATGTCTCCTGGAGAGCTGGCAGAGCCTCTGGATCAAGAGCTGATGGATTCAGCAAAACCTCAAGTTTTATTTTGCCAGAAGTACGAATATTATGAACCAAAGTAGACAGTGCTGTCTTCTGCAGCTTCCTGTACTCATGCCTGCTTTGACCTGTTGGACAGGTTCTCTTATTGAGCTGCAGCATTTTACATCAGCTATTCCATTTGGAAAAGGCTTGCATTTTAGGATCTGTTAATACTACACTAGAAAAAAAGATAGCTAAAATTACTTTCATATCCTGTTGCAGCAGTCATCAACAGTGAGACATACAGAACAACTTACAGAAATAAAACAAGGACAAAACACAAGAAATTAACTTTTGCAGATGAAGAACATGCACTGCAATAAAGCATCTACCATGTCTGCAGGAGTATAAAGGAGTTGAATCCTTGCAATAAACGCTAAAGTGAAGCAGTGAAGGTTACCCTGGTGCTGAAACAGAGATACAAGTAGCTCTATGGTTGCTCTTTATGAGTGCTTGTAGCACTGCTAAAATCAGTGGTTAGGGATTAATAGATACAGTTATCTTTATTTTAGAAGTAATCTCTTTGTTAAGTATAAGGAATAAATTCAGAACCCAGCAAATATGGTATTGTTTCACTAAGCAGGCTCCTTCTACAACAGACAGGAGGTCATGAAAGATTAAACATCTTTCTGTCAAACTGAACAGAACTATAAATCCAACCAGCATAAGCAACTACCTGAATTCTCAGTCATATGCATCAGCTGTATGTATTATTGCTTTTACTATGCAATTGAAGACTAAACTGATGGCCATCTCTGGAAACTCTGCTAGCCAATGACACAGAATGGTAGGGCTGGTACTAATAAATCATACTTACCTATATGCTTCTTATTGTGACAACAAAGCAACAGTACACAACATTGAGTTCTCTGTGGTAAAAAGATGATTTGCCTCACTTCCTTGGCAGAGAGGCAAAATGAAGCAGGAATCTCCTGTCCTGGCCTCTGCTAAGTAATCTTTATTACTTTATATTAGTAATCTTAGAACATGCAGTAGTTCTGCAGCTACTTATCAACCAATACAAAAATGGTCATGACATTCTGTTTCGGCACTACGTCCCCTTCTAAAGAGAAAATTATTACAAATTAATTTTTCCCACAGATTTTATATATACAATTCAAGCTCCAAATCAAACTCAAGACAGTGAAAAAGTACACACATTGCCAGAAACACACAAATACTATGACTCGAGAGACACAGTCATGAGCACTGTAGGCACCATCACTTTTTCTCTATGGTCCCATGTAAACCCATGTTTGCCCCTGGAGCCTGTGGAGTGATAATATTGGTCCTCAGTGAAAGCCCAGACCTGTGCTCAGCCCAGAGATTCATTTTTTCATTCAACCCCAGCACTCAGGATTTATCAGGAACAGAGGATGCCTTATTCTTTCTGGAGTGTAAATAAGAAACGGTGACACACCACTTCATTGCTGTGCTCTGTGATGCTCTGTGCAAGGAAAACCTACCACCACATTTCGGAAGAAGAAAGGGACAAATTTTGTCACATCTCATTGAACCTTGGAAATTTCAACATGTCTGCAACATGCAAAATCCAGGAAAATAATTTCACTTTTTACCTTGAAACATTTTCTGACAGAGAGTCCTGCAGGCACATCACACAGGCTTGTGAAGTCTATTTTCCTTTTTGTATTTGTATGTTTTTAATCCAGAGCAGATTATTTTGAATGCTATCCAAGGGACTGAAACATCAGATTCTTGCAAAAGTGAGGATACAGCAACACTGTGATGTATCAGCCTTGTTCTGCAGGAGCATTTGAAGGTTGTGCTCATGCCCAGTGACCTGCTGATACCCGAGTCCTCTTGGTACCATTTCTCATCCCAGAGATATTTTCTGCCTCCTCTTTGCTGCTGCTCTCCAGTTGCAAATAAAATAATGCAATAACTTAGATGTGTTTCTATAATATCAGCACATCATAAATCCTAACAAACAAAATCAGACAAATGCCAAAAAATCTCCTGCCCCAAAGGCAATGTTTAGGCCAAGTTTATTCTTCATCAAAGTCTGGAAAAACAGTGGTTTAGTTTTTGTTTTCTTAAGAATAAAGATGTTGTAATGTTATATAAATACATCTGGGTTACTGAATTTTTAATTTGTAATTTGAGATGGGAGAGCAGGAAAGATCAGTAGAGAGAAGATTGTTTTAAGTACCAATTTTGTTTTAAGATCAGTTTTCCCTTATTTACACCCTGGGAGAAATATACAAGTGTTCTGTTCCCATTTAATGAGAGTGAAAGGGGTTCCTCAGAAATTGAATTTGTAAAGTGAGAGGTTATTTATTGGATCAACAGAGGCAGAGCACAAACAGCCTGTCTTGAAGACACACATACAAAACACGGATCTAGAAGAGTTAAGTGTTTTTGAGAACGCCTAACAAGTACCCCCCAAATCTCAAAAAACTAACACAAAAGGCAAAATAAACAAAACATAGATGCTCTTCTAATTTGTAAAGAGCTGTGCAGAAATTTCTCCTTATGAAGTTGAGTTCAGTATGCATTTTATTTCTAAGTTCTGCACAGTATTATGAGGAGAATCCACAAAGTTTGCCCCCATAGTAAAGCCCTGCATATATCACAAAAGGGACTAAGCAGAGGCAGGGAACATGTAAGGCTGTAAATTGTGCACACCACTTATGATTTAAACTGCCTCATCAGCCTGGTAGAACATCAACCAGCATGTGCATATGGACCAAAAAGCTGGGAAATAAAAGTCTCTGGAGGTGCATAAGATCACAGAAAAACTTCCTGCTGCAGCAGAGCTCTGAATTGCTTTAGTGGGTGTAGTGTTCCTGTCCTTGCTGTTTAGTTGACTTGCTGGCAAAAATCAAGCCTCTGAAGCTTGAAAACTCTGGAAGAGCCACCTTCTACTCAGCCTGGACTTCCTGCTGGAACAACTTAGACGTGCTCTTTGGGCAGAGATGACAACGTGGTTCACCTTTTACAGTCTGAGGTTTCAGACCTTCACTAGAAATGTGTACCAGCTGTGCATGTATTTTATGAAAGAGAAATATCAGGCTTTGCTATATATTCCCCAGACTTGTCTTTTCAGAGCTAAATAAAGACTAAAAGAAGATTGCAAATACTTTCATGGATTGAGGCACTGCAGAGTAATCAGCATAATAGAGAATCAAATGTCAGTATGGTTTTCAAAGCACTCTAAACTCAAAGGAGTCCAGCGTATCACCACACTAAAGACCCTTATGGGATATTTATTCATCTTGCAGCTACCTTTAAGCACACCTATGAAGTTTGAGACTAACCAAGTTATGCAGAAATACTTCAGTATTGTTTTCAGCTCTAATGTCTAAGGTGAACAACAGCTGACTGATTCCATTTGGCCAAAAATCCCCTGATGAAACAGAATGCGTGTACCTGAGAGAAATCAACACAAAAATGGATGCTGATAGTCCCCTTTGCATTCTCTGTTCAACTAAAAGTGTAGCAACATGAAATCCAATCCCAGTTAACACACTGACTGCGTAGCCTGTCAGAGAAACTGGGTAAAGCTGCAGGCTGCCCACTTGAACCAGATCCAGTAATACACTGAATCCCCTTATCCAGATCATTGATAAAGATACTAAAGAGAACTGGGCCCAGTACTGAGCCCTGGGGAACACCACTTGTGACTGGCCATCAACTGGATTCAACTCCACTCACCACAACTCTTTGGGCCTGGCCATTCAGCCAGTTTTTTACCCAGAGAAACATACACCTGTCCAAATCATGAGCAGCCAGTTTCTCCTGGAAAATGCTGTGGGAAACTGTGCCAAATGATTTCCTACAGTCTAGGCAGACAACATCCATAGCCTTTCTCTCCCCCACTAAGTGGGTCACCTTGTCACATAAGGAGATCAGGTTAGGCAAGCAGGAAATTCAAAAGCAATACAAATTTAGTGCAGGAAACTGAACAGTCACCTGCATTGCAGAACTAGGAATCACACAGGAAATTAACCTGGCAAGAAAATTACATGTGATAAGCTAATCTAATCACTAGTGTAACTAGCCTTAACTCTGGTTAAATAGAGATATGCTTCTTGGGAATTGTCATCTTGTTCTCAGAACGTTTCTGAAAGCACAGAAGGACAGAATTTGACAAAATCTTTCAAACAGCTCTAGTTATCTTTTGAAAAATATCTTAAAGAAACAGAGTCCTTGGCAGATTTCTTCACAGTCCCAGGGATTAGGATATTAAGAAAATTATAATTAAAAAAATACATCTATCTTTTTGAAAGAAAAAAAAAAAAGCAAAATTTCCTCTCGCTCATTTTTTTTTTAAACCAGCTGCTATTTTTCCTTTTTTTCACCCTTCTCACACATAGTAGTCAAGATGAGATAGGTTACTGTATATAAGACTTAAAAATACAAAGCAAGGTGGTGTCTTGGCAATAAAATAGCAATATTTGTGTTAACTATAATTACCAATCATCTCTGTGGCTGACAGAACTGAAAAGACGGAAAATAAGGCTGAAAACATGGACCACAGCAGGAGAAGATTCCTCACAGAAGTACACAGACAACGGGTCTCCTTTATGAAGGTTTTGACTTGCAGTGAGCACATATTAATCCATGTAGCATATATACATGAAGATGATTAAAGAGAAAAGTAGTAACAGCAATAGAAAAGCTAAGAGATGCTCACATGTTTCCAACTTTGAAATGCAGCCAAAAAGAGCTGTGTTAGACATAAACAATGTTTAACAATGGGGATTACAATACAGATTAAAAACTTTAGCTTGAGACCATCTCTGAAAATTTCTGGCGAAACTAAAGGGTTTGGTTTTTAAACCTTGGCAGGTCAGGAGAGATTGCCTCATTGCCTAAATGCAGCGTTCTTGATCTGTGATGAAAATCTGGAAATGGTTCACACAAAAAAAGGAGCACGTGGGAGACACAGTTTCATATTAAACCCTCACAAAGGGTCTATGAAATTTCCTTAGAGTGATGGTAAAGCAGACCACTGATTCTCTCAAGAGACAAAATGGGATACAGGTAAAAAGTCATTATACAGATCCAAGAACACATTTCTTAACCAGAATTAGAGTAAAAGAAGCAAACGCAGTAGTATGTGATTCAAAACTGTCTGGAGTTTTCTGAGTTCAGTATTGCAACATCACAACAAGGTCTCCCTGCAGCCTTCTCTTCTCCAGATTAACCCACCCTGTGTCAGTGACTTAAACAACTGTTTTGGGTTTTTTTTTTTTCCTGAGGTAAGACAAATTTTTCTTGCTCCTGTTGGTACTTTCTGAATCTGTGCTCTCCCTCTCTCCTTCCACCTTCCCCAAGAAAATTTCATTGAAACCATGTTGTTCCTATTTTTTTTTTTTACAGACAACACTGTCATTCACTCACTAGCTCTAATCTTTGCTGCACTGTCTAGCAGCATTAAAATAATTCATATTATTTCCTTCTTTATTTAAAATATATAAATCTGTATACATATTTAGCCTAAATGAAGTTCTGAGCATTCACAAAAAATACCTGCCATTTGAAGGTATATAGCCTCAGCTAGCTCTGAAACATTATATTAAGATTTCTTTGGTAGCACCCATGAAAAGCACTGGTATAACTGAAGACCTCATAAGTAGGCAAGAGGAATAATTGACTGACAGGGAGTTCAAAGAGCCCCAAATACAGGCAATAAAGCACAGAAGATGAAAGCTTGGAAGATGGTAGGAGCTTACCTTAACTATCTGAATCCTGAAAGTTATTGGAATAAAATAGCAACAGTCTTTTGGACTGCAGACTGAATAAATGTGTTGTGCAGATCCACCAGATGCAACAACTGTGATAGTTTTATCAAGTTGGTTTTAATATATTGTTTCATTGTCAAGGGATGGGAAACCAGACTTAGAATTTTGCTTATTTAAATGGCGACCTTGCTCAACAGAAGCAGAAAAAAAGAAAAAAAGAAAAAAAGAAAAAAAAGAAGAAAAAAAATTTCTTCTCAAGGTTAAAATCCAGTGGAAAATGCATTCCTAACAGCAGGAGAGTGACAGCAGCATTTGTAGTACAGTGCAGATTATTCCTAGACTTTTAAATTACCTTGAGTAGCATGGAGGTTCCTGATGCCTCTGAACATGTGAAAATTAAGCAATTTTCTCCTTCATTCAAAGTATCTCCCTCCTGCATGTTAATGAACAACAACTGGGCTCCTTGAGAGCTAATTTATTTCCTCAGTACCTTCCTGAAGCTCTTCCACTGCAACAAATTTCCTTAACTTGCCCCTGCTCAGATTGACTAGGAAGAGACACAGGAAGGCAGAAGCTTTGTTTTTGGAGGAAAGCAATCTACAGAGAGAACTTCATGGAGAACAAAAGAGAAGACTTCAGTGTTACGTTGCAAGCAATATTGAATGAAAAAGAATATTGCATATTTGCAGTTGCACAAAACAAATGCCATAAACACAAGGGGCAGTATCGTTTAATGGGAAGATCCCTAAACAGGATCACATTTTGGCAATGATATGTATGTAATATTTCAAGTTATCCTCAAGGGACATGGTGTTTTTACAAACATATGATAGAATTTCTTGATAGAATTTCTATGATTACAAGGGAAGCAGAGAAAGTTTTCCTAGAAATTAGACAGAAAACGATACATTAATTCCCACAAAAAAAAAAAACAAACAACCACCCAACCTTGGCTCAACATATTTTATCCTTTCATAGCAGTGTGAATGCTTCAGAAAACTCCTTCCACAACACAACACGTGAGAGTGTTTCTTTGCATGTGTGATAAGTGAACTAGTCATCCAAAATGTACTACAATATTCCTAGGGAAGGACAGCACTAAGCATGATAGAGAATAGCATCTAGCAAGCAATCAAAATGTCCACTATAAGAGTGCTTTATGTTTCCAAACCCTATTGCTTACTATATAAACATGTGTATTAGGATTCAAATTCAGAAAAGTCTCTAAAAAACACCTGATGAGTTTTAATGGATGTTTTCCTGCTTCAACCCTCATAACAGGAGATAGTTTATTTTTTAAAAAATTAAAAATCATACATTTAGAATGGTTGATCCTGATTGTAGATATCAGGAAGGACCCTAAGGCAATTTTTTATTTTTTACTTTTACCTTTTAGTATTTTTACTAAAGAATTTTTTTTCTAGTGCATTTTGAAGACTATTACACAGGAATTTACTTTTTAACTATTAAAACAGATTAACGAAATCATATTGGCATTAGTCAGTTATACTTTCAAATCATAATTTTTGTGCTACAGCAACTTTCTCTCTCCATATTAAGTGCCAGCTTGCTCTAATGCAGTCTCCTTTAAGAAGTCATGCTTGGAACAGACCACGTGCATCGTGTGATTTCGTAGATCAGTATTGCAAGGAAGGAATTCTATGACCCTTTTCAAATCATACTGAAGGTCAGACCATATCCACTCCTGCCCACCTATACCTGCTGAGGGCTAAGCAGAGCAACAGAGACCTTGATACAGGCATCTGCACCTCTCAAGTCATTGCCTACTGAGATCCAACCTGAACTGGCATTCTTGGGCAGTTTCTCCATGCTTACAGTGATCATCAGAAGCTGCAGATAAAAGTCACCTTTATTTTTCTGAGATTAATAGTATCATATAAATGTTCTGCCTCATTGGCCTATTAGAAATGTGAAAGACACATCTAAGCTCAGGCAGTCCTTGTATGCCAGAGGCCTGTGTTTTTCTGAGATGTTTGTACACATAAAAGCACTGAATGTGCTGGGGTTTTTTTTTCTGATGAAAAATAGATAAGGTGGACTTTCCTGACTACTCTGCTTTTCATACATCCGCACCAAGGTGAGAACTGAAGGAATCCACAGCTTTTCCCAGTGCAATGCTGTTGCTGCTGCTAGCCAGCTCCCTGTAAATGGGGCAGAAAAAATCCTGGGTTCATGTCCCTCCCACTGGCACAAAGCTCTGAAATCATGTGCTTCTCTCTGACCCAAACCTCACTTTCAGCTGAGTTTACAGTCACTACCAATATCCAGTAAGCTTGGTATTCTGGGTCAGGAAGCTCTCAGAAATAGGTTATTTTATTCTAATAAAAAAACCCCCAAAAACCAAAAAAACCCCAAACAACTCTAAAACCTCTTATTGATAGTTTAACCTCCTTTAGAACAAAAAAAACCAAACAAAAAAATGAACAAACCATAAATCCATTAGACACACAAACCCATAACCCAGCTGCTCCTTCACACAGTTTTCAGAGATAATGCTATTAAATCTCTTATAAAAACCAGATATTAATCAATTTGGGCTCTCCTTTATTTTATTATATACATTTTTATATTTAGTTAATGAAAAGTAAACATCTACCTATGATTTGGCATGTGCTTTTCATCCATGACAGCAATCACATAAAGGCTGAAAACATAAAAAATCTACATGTATAATTCAGTAACAGTCTGAAAAGACCTGGAAAGGAAGCAGTACTGAAACAAAGACATTTAAGTTTCACTTACTCTATCTGCTTTTATGTGCAAAAGTCTTTAATATGTTTCTGAAAACTGGTGTAACTAGATAGTTCACGAAAACAACTCATTAACAGATATAACAAGTCACTGTTTATGTATGTATATAATGCTATATAAGAAAATATAAAGCCAATAAAAATTAAATAGTATAGACTGTCACTAAAATGAAAATACATGCTATTAAATTCCATCACAAATGTGAAGAAAAAAGATGTTTTAATTTTGTTAATTGCAATACTGTTACGTTTTAAAAAAAACAAAAAACAAAACCCAAAATATACTGCTTTGATAGATAAAATCTTGGTCCAGCTTTTTTTTACCATTAAGCTAATCCTTTTTCTGTATTTCCACTATCATTTGCTTATTTAAATCTCACACAACTCTAACAACACAGTTCCACTGGTTTTAAGCTTCTACTCATGAGGGCAAATGTAATAAAATAAGAAACTTCATACATACAGAAATACATAGCTGGTGAAAAGAGTCCCTTTGGCCTACTGCTGGGATCTTTCTAAATCTGGTATGTATGAAATATATATCCCTCTATTTTGGGATATTTAAAGCAGAAACCAAACGAGAAAATCAAAGCTGTATTATTATTATTATTATTTATTCTAAAAGCATCTCAAATAAAAAAGGACTGAGCAAGAAGATATTAACCTTTTGTCTCCTGCACTGAAATAATGGAGAAGACTCATTACCCCATGGAAATTCAGTCAATTTATAGACAATTCTTTAAAGCAATGCTTTAGAGGGATTTATAGATAGAAAAAGTAGCTTTGAGATCTAATCACTTATGTAGAAAAACCTAGACCTAAACCCTGGAAATAGAGGCTTAAATTCCGACAGGTTCACCTCATCCTTTCATATCTTTTAGGGGTGGATTAAATTTGGTGTCTCGAGGTGGATTATATTAGAGGTGTAGTTTAGCATATAGGGGTCCTCCACAGGACTTTTAAAAGATCAAGTCCTATCTCCTCTAAATGTTGTTAAATTTAAAATCTTTTCTCTCTCTTCCCATTTCCCTTAGAAATAAGGCCTAGCAACTTGAACTCATTTTTCTAAAGAAAATTCTGTTTTCCAGGCAGCTCCCTACTTTCTTGACTTGAAGGTTTTGAAGATTTATCTCCTTAGTTCTCTGTTTCAGTATACACAGCAGACCCTCTCCTGTAGAACTGTTCTACTCTGTGGGTAGCATTAGCAGAAATCAGAGGCCAGAAGAACACAAGCATTTTTTCCCATTTCCAAGATTTTCTCTGTTCATTTCTTTAAAGTGGCAAAATCTAATCAGATTCACTGAAAACATTGAAATTAAGTTTAAAACTGTATTTAAAATGAGGAAGAAACCTAAGCAAATACCCCACTAATTATTAACCCTCTCCAACAAATCCCTATGTGTATTGAGAAATGGTCTGAACAAAATAATGACAGTGCTTACTACAGAGCCTGAGCTTAAATTTTTAGCACTGAAGCTGTTGATACATATCAGAAGTAGTAATGATAATGCATGTGTGCATTAGGGAACAAAGTTAAGCATTTAATGACATCTAATGCATTACACAACCCTATATATTTTTGATAACTACTTGTACCCAAGGCCTCTTCAGCAATTACAGAGAATAAAATAATTGCTGATAGAACCTCAGTTATTGCAAAACATGTTGGCTAGATATAAAAAAATAAAAAGATGTGTGGATTGATAGTCTTTATGTTTCTGAGTTTTCCTCTATTAAAAAGAAGAGTAGAAAGAAAATGGATTGGTCAGTACTTCAAAACTTTAGTAATCTTGATTGGGTTTTAGGCATATAATCCCAATACTCACAAGAAAACAGATGCATAAAGGATAATAATAATAAGTCAACCTTTCCTGGTATTTAGAGGAAAAGGAGTCAGTAGGAAAGGATGCAATGTGAAGAAAATAGAAATGCAGCTCATGAAAGAGGCACTGGCTTTGGCAAACAAAAGGCGAGTAACTTAAGAGTTCACATCCTCTCCACAAGACTCACTAGGTACTACTTTGGTACACAATGCAACTTATTTCAAGTGGACAGAGAAACAAAACAATATAATATATTGCAGCCAAAATTCAACTTGATGCTTCCCTTTCCTCAGGGACTTTTAATTATTAAGTACACCTGGTTCTTATAAACCACACAATGTCTGCTGTCGTTTCAGAAAAGAAGATCTAGTTTGACAAAACCTGAAGATCTGGCTTGGTATTTCTGAATTCAGACATGATATCTATTTAATACAAATGCCACTGACAAATGATGTGTCAAAATATTGCTTCTCAAGTCTTCTTTTACAAGTCAGTCAAGCTGGTAAATGCCAGTTGATAAGCAGCCCACTACATGTTTTTCAGCCTACCTGAGCCTCCAGCTGTTCAAATTTCCCTGCACAGTCACACCAGGGCTGCAATAACCTTAGATGAAGTGGTACAGGTGCCTTAAGCTCACCTGAAAATCAGGCTGAGAATCCTGTCCTGCAAGCTGTGCTGCCTGCAGCTCTGTCTCCAAGAGTTTATGTAGAAATCAGTCAATGTCTACACAGCTGACTCTGAAGTGGGAATAAATACTGCATATGGGTCTGGCCTGCCTCATATTATGCAACCTGTTTCAGCTTCTGTAAGCTCATATGTGCTTAGATTATTTTTACAGATAATCATATTGCAAAGCTGTCAATATTAGAGGAGCTCAGCACTACAGATTTACTGCCTTCCATGATATTAAGAATGATAACCTGATTTAGTTCAGCCAGTATGGTCTCTTGTCACGCGATGAAGAAGGAAGGCAGAATAAATCACTCTTTAAATTAGACAGTTCACTGAGGTTTTCCAATATTTTCTGAGTCACCCTCTCTTGGAAGTCTTATGAATTAAAGTGGAATATCGTATCGGGTTCCCATAGGAAAATTGAATAGGCAGAAGTTTATAGGAGGAAAGGAACCCGTAGGTATATCAGGAAATCACATGCACATGGATACACAAACAGGATGACTGCAGATACACAAAACACACACACATGCATGAACTCAAGTATGTACAGCTTCCCCTCTCTGCCTCCAAGTTACATTTATGAAGTAGGGAGACGAATGCTTTCTCTTGCTTCTGCTGCAGCCCCTGCTCAACAATTCCCCCTGCCAGAACTGTGGAAGAAGCAGGGGTATGGGTTGGACAAGAAGAGTCTAAAATACCCCAACAGAAGGAAGCCTCACATCAGGTGGTTTTGAAACAAAACTTTGGGCTGGTTGAGAGTTTCAGTTTCAGCGTGTGATTAAGTTGAACACAAGGGTGACAACCTTCTGTCACACACCAGTGCTCTGAGCTTAGTCACCAGGAGTAAAGCAGTGAGATAGGGAAGGTGGGCAAATAAGACTACAGAGACCTACTGAACAGAAGGGCTTGAAACACAAACTGGGAACGAGTGACTCCTCTTACAATGACAATGCTTTTAATTATATATTCAATGAAAAATAAACTATTAGAGAGAGAACAAAATACTTCCAATTATTGGGAGTAATGTAATGTTCAAGCTTAAATGAAGTATTTTTCCTTTGAGGGTACTACCGTACTCTTTTATTTAGCTTAATATGATTTAAATTATAAACAGAATGGTTTTGTACACCCCCAGAGAAATGTATTTCACTTATAATGTATTTCCTTTGAAGTTCTAATGGATATCATGCTCTTCCTGAAGTCTGCATCTCACCTACTGCTGCAAACTAGTCAGTCTTCACAAGTTTAACATTATCAGTCTGCTGAAATACGTGACAAGAAAAGCCAAAAAAAAAAAAAAAAAAAAAAAAAAAAAAAAAAAAAAAAAAAAAAAAAAAAGTATTAAATATCTCTGTTTAAAAAAAAGTTACACTTTTTCAGAAGGAATGGAACTCAGCCATAATCATTCCAGTTGAGTTTTCAATGCATATGGTGAAAAAAAGAACTGCCTATACTATACTGTAGAGGGAGTTTCAGCTGAGAGAAATTATAATTTGTATACTTAAATGCATAAATATTTTCATCTTCTATTTAAATCACAAATCCTTAAAAAAATTAATTCTAGCATTAAAAATACACTTTCAGTATGCAATTTACAAATGACCAGTATGTGCAATCTTTTTTCCTCCATATAATTAAAATGATGCTTATATGTAAATATGTATGAATTGTAATACATTAAGTTTATTTAAATAGTTGAGATGAATGTACTGATGTACAAACCTTCTAAGACACGACATTTCCCCTGGCTCTTCTGAGATCAGATATTACCTAGTTTACACTTGAAAGTAACATCAATTGTGTTAGAATTTGCACATAGTATTAGAGAGTCGACCTGCACCACAACCTTTGCAGACATCTATACTTTGCTAAAGCTATTAGGAAGTATATTACAAGTATATTATAGCTATTACAAGCATTACCTTGGTTAAATGACAAATGCATGTAATTGTGACCATTATCCTTGCATTTGAGGCAAGATTTTAAGATTTGGACAGCCCAAACAGCCTAAATAATGTACCTTTCTCTCTGTAATTCCCTGCATATTATGGATAGTAAAACACATTATTTTATTATTCTTTACACATTTAACCCCTTAAGAGGTAGCATGACAGGGTGGTATACATCTAAAACAATTCATAATTTTTATTTGCATGAATCATTTTGGTTTTGTTAATTCAGTATTAAAAAATAGTATATAAATTTCTGCCTTTCTGAAGTCTTTGTTACTATTTTTCTTATAGATGGATTATATGCTTTGGTCCTTTAACCCTTTGCTTTTTTCTCACTGTTTCCCCACTCATATCAGAATTCAGGTAACAAATAACACATGTTTATATAGGGAAAGAGGTGTAGAATGTAACAAAATTAATTATATGAATTCAAGTATTTTCTTTGTTACTTTCATTTTAGGCTAAATCTGAATACAGTTCAATTTCAGGTTCTTTGGAATTTTGGCACCATTAAAAAAATTCCTTCCAAGGAATGGTTATGCCACTGATGTCTACAGAAAAGGAATTGATGACCTCTCTACCACAATAAATGTATTGTGAGATTGCCTTCCTACTCATCAGTTACAACTGGGGAAGATTCTGGGCATTAACAAGAGGGATCATTAATCCTTTCTCCAGTCTAGAGCAAGCAACTCACTTAGGAAATAACAATTTAAGCCTAACTACTAAGCCAGGAAAATTATGTATTGTGAGTATTTCATTCATTGAAAATCTATTATCTGAAAAAAACCCAACCCAACCAACAAAACAAAAACCAAACAAACAAACAAACAAACTCACAACCTTTTGCCTTACATAAAATACCTGAAAAACATCTCAGCAGAGCTGGAATATGATCAACACCACGCGAAAGGCAAAGCCAGCTGTAACTGAATATGGACAACTGTGAAACATAGTGCAAGACACCATGTCCTAATTTCAGGATATGAAAGCAGGAATAAGCACCATTTCAGGATTCGTTAGAGACACCTGATGTTAGCATTGAAGTCAAAGAATCACCTTGTATGCTATGAAAATGGTTTCCTGAGATGACTTACAAGTTTTCTCCAGAGAGAACGGAGTGACTGAAATCTCAAGACAGTGTAGAAATAATCACAACACACTTTCAGTGCCACAGACTCTAAAGCAGGTATGTGAGGAGAGCTGTTTTCTGGGTAAGGGAAGTGTGCCAGCATGAGGAACTACAGGCCATCTAAACCACTGCAACACATCAGTGTACAATTCATTTCTACAAAACTAGAAATGCAAACCAAAGTGGAATCTTTACAGAAATGTAAAAGAAATATCAACTGTAACATAGACATAAACACTGCAGCCTACCAATGGATGGAAATTATTTTAAATGCAACTGTGTAAGTTATTTTAAATGCAACATCAAACAGTGTAACATAGAAGGGTGAAAGTAGTGAAGTGATAATGAATGCTGGCAATTTAATCAGAACAATTTAGTTCTTTGCCTAGGTTTACTCTCACAGAGGGAAATGACTCGATGAAGCTAAACCCAGCTAGCATATCAAAACCAGAAGGCAAAACACACTTTTAAAGAAATTGAATTTAACTTCTAGGATTCTCACCTCTACTATAGCAAGACTGAATTATTCTGCAGGGAAATCCTGGAGGTGGAATGGCTGCTATGATATTACTCTATGAGTCTGAAACTCAGAGAATTTGAAGGTTTGTGCAAAAGCTCAAGATGACCAACAGGAATAATCTGAAAGCATCTTATCATGATTACCAATATCATGTTACTGCTTTAAACTTTTGAAATCAGGCATAAAGGCTCATTGATGCAAAATTATTGTGCCTAGTTCTTACCCTGGAGAGCTCTTATTCTATTACCTGTGCAGCTCAAGATACATTCTCAACAGCTTGAGAATTTGTTTAATTTCTCTGCCACGTTTTGTGCCCAGGCTGAAATCTGCACCACTGCAGCTGCCATTAAAGTAAGCTCAGGTACACCTATATGAATGATAAGCATCAAAATATGCCTTGCACTTACAGCAACTTAAAATAGATGTGCCAAGGAGACCATACACACTGTGACATGTGACAGTCTACAGCTGTGTGACTGCTGATGATAAAACACATCTCAAATTTGGAGGGCCTTAATAAATGATTTTGAAGTCCATAAATTCAAAAAAAGCCCTGACTTGGGAAAGTGAGCTCTGTCGTTGAAAATCAGCTCTTTCCTGATATGTTGAATACTTGAAAGAAAGAATGCGAATAAATATGGGTTGTTTTTTTTTATTTATTTTACCTACACGTTCCAGTGAGGGACATCAAAGCAGCTAGTTGGATCAGGCACTGTGTAGTTCTGTGAACTCCTCTTTTGGAAACAAAACTGGTAGTGTGTCAGCATGTAGACTGTGAAGAAAATGAAAGACAGAGAAAGAATTACTAAAATAAATTATGGACACATGAGGGAAGCACACAGATATAAGACAAAAAGGGCTCCTTTGGACTGAGAAGACAAAATCTGTTAGAACATGTATTGCTCAGTAATGTTATTTTTTTCATTTTTCTTGTTTGAAGTCGTAGACACCTAGCTGAAAATAGAATAGTGCAAACTTGAATGTATCTCACAGATCTGAAGCAGAGGTAATAAGATGATACTGAGAAGCTTTTGGACTGCTTATACCTACCCCTAAAGGGCTAGGCATGATCAAAGTATTTTCAGGCAATTTTTCAAACACAGAGATTGTAGTGAAGCCAAAAGTTTCTCTGACATAAGTCAGTCTGCAACTGAGGCAGCAAGGGAGCTTGGCTGGTTTGTGCCTGGAAAGGGCAGGGAATGAGATGGGATGCTGAGCCTGCCCAGACCCCAAGAGCAGCTTGACACTGGGGAAGAACTTAGAACTGGGCTCTCCTTTTCTTCCTCAAATTATGCAGTCTCTCAAGCTAACCAACTTACACACCTGGTTTGGAACACTAATTTTCATGTAAAAATATAAAAGGCAAGAAAAAAAAAAAATCTCCATTGTACTCCATGCGTTATACTTTCAGCTTTTAAAAGTTCAGGAAACTACTGAGGAAGAACAAATAATCATTAATTAAAACCTGAACAACACACTTTGCTCTGCAGAAGCTGTAAGTTCATGAAGTCAGAAGAGTAGGAGAAGGATTAGCCAGTGTCTACCATGTTCCAAGCCAAGTGGAACCAGGTGCCATTATTACCCCACTTATTTTATGCCATTGCAGCCTAAGTTTTCAAGACCCCTTTGAATAACAAGTTCAGAAGGGTGATTTTAACTCAATAGATGCTCTATGTGTTTCCTCAGTGTCTCAACCTTTACCAGCATGCCAAATGATTTCACTCCCAGATGTTATAAAAAGGAGGCAGCAGACCATAGAGAACATGGTTATGCTGGATGCTCAGTTTCTCAGGAAAAAAAAAAAAAAACAAACCAAAAAGAACCCCCCCACACACAAAAAACAAACCCACAAAAAAACCCCTCAAAACCAAAATGCCAAGGCTGAGATTATTAACAAGCAAGACTGAGAATATATTCCAGTAAAAATTTATTTTTACTGGAACACATTTATTACACACATTTAACACATTACACATATTACACACATTTATTACACACATTTATTACCTATATACACTGCTGCATGCCAACACAGCACTCCTAAGACAGCCCTGCCCTCCACTAACTCTGCCCTGCCAAGAAGAGCAAGGTGTTATGGTGTAAGCAAGATCTGAACACACTCTTAGACCTACTGAAGACAAGAGAGGCTATATTTGTGAGCATGTGTGGAAAGGAAGCAAACCAGATTAAAGACAGCCAAGAAAAAAGCAGTATGCATTATTTGTTTTACAAACAGTGCCATGCAATTCCTAACTGGAAGGAGCCTGGAGATGTCAGTGTGAGAATGACAGTCAAGAGACATGTCATGACTACTCTTCCATAAGATACCTGGAAAGGGCTTTTCACTCCATCAAGTGACCCAGAAGCTCTGTATTGAAGTCATGGAGTCTTTGGATGAAAGGTTCTATAATTTGGCTCAGAAAGGATGGTTATAAACTTCTCAAACAGTACTTCATTCCAGTGAAGAAGCAGTGAATCCACATCTTTGTAATTTACTCAACAATTAAAACTACAGTTTGCACAGTATGTACCAATTACGGTTTAATTGAGATCCCTCAGGATCCTGGGTGGAACTCGTACATGCTGTCATGCATGAAAGAACAATGAGAATTATACTTAAAACACTTAAAAAATTAATTGTTCAATTATTTTTATGCAGAAAGTACAAAGGGTGGACAACATTTCTTATTCACACTACCAGTGCAGAAAAATAATTTTAAAAAATTTGCTTCACGATCAAAGCCTGTTTTAAGTGACTTTTGCACTTTTAAGACTGCAAAATGATTGAAAAGCAAAGTCTTTATTTGTTGGGGTTTTTTAAGTTATTTGAGCCTCTGTTTAGCTGCATAATTTATTTTTTTTTTTAGTTTCTGCTAGTTAAAACTGGAATTTTAATAAGCCTTAGTAGTTTCCTTCTTATCAAGTTATGATGTCTTAGTAACGAACGAATTCAATATAGAATTAGCTTTTCAAGCTACTCCAAAGACATTTCTTCCCAGTAATCTTTTACTGGGAATTTTAATTTTATGCCATCACTATCAAGAATCCAGTTTTACCCCCCTAACAACACAGGCTGTGACTCGAATCTTTGGAATTCATTGCTCTAGTTTACAATGAACTAAGACTCCTTAATTAAGCCTGTGTTGTTTGTATATTCAACTACAAAACAAATAAACTCAACTTTTTGTGAAAAGCGATCAAAACCAGTTGACATTCAGCTTGTGTAGAACATCAAGGTCCATTTGAAGCACCCATGATAAATTTTTACCCCACCCACCCCTCGTCTTTCCACCTTGGTTCCATTTGCTTCTTTTAGAAAAGGGAGAAAGGAGGGAGGTAGATGACTATGGTCAGTGTGAGGGTGGATTATAACAGATATAGTAAAACACAACTGCTAACCCCCAAAATACCCAGGATAAAATCAGGGAAGATGGAAACCTGGTTTGTCTTTTAAACCTGGGAAACAATGGTTTGAACCATTATTCTGAGCTCCTCTAGCTCATTAGTCCTCCTTCATTCTTTCTGGGAGGCATCAAAAAAAAACCCCAAAACCAACAACCCCCCCCAAAAGCTCATCCCAGTTATCAGCATGAATCCCAGACACATTGAAACCAAAATCAGCCATCTCTGGCCACAACTGCTGTCTATGCTAGAAAAATTAATTTGCAGCCTGCTTCTAAGCATCTGCACTCAATGTGAGCTGTTAAACTGAGAGATCCATCCTAGCAGGATTTCAGCTTGGGAATAGTTTGGAACTGAGAAATTGAAATTAGGCTCTGCACACATGGGCACATAAGGTAAAGGAAGGAGCTGACTGAGATTTGTGCCATTACAGATAAATACTTCCAGGATTACAATGCCTTAAAAAGATGCTGCTGTCTGGAGAGGTGGGTGTTCTGTGTTGCAGGTACAGAACTGAAGATCACATTTCATGACTCGTATGGTTCCTTCCCTTTATGAGAATCCCTGTTTAAAACAAGAAGTGCACCCGAATGCTACCTTTATCTATTTATTTATTTTTCATAAATACTTGATACTAGAGTGCCTTTAAATAAAAGAACTACTTCTGGGGAAGGCAAAACTCTGGATACAGTGATTTCTGCTCTGTTTACTTGGTAAGATAACTGCACTGAGAATCTGAGTTCCTGTGTTTATACAGACTTGTGCTATGAAGCAGGTTTCTCACTATCAGAAATAGATTTCACATGCTGGTAAAACTTTATGCACAGTACAGTGGGTATTTCAATTTCACCTGAATGTTTTATCAACAGATAAAGGTCAACTCATGGTTTTTTGTTTGTTTGTTTTGTTTTGTGTTATTTTTTTGTTTGTTTTGGGGGAGTTTTTGGTCTTTTTTTTTTAATGAATTTTTAGAATTTTTTTTTTCACTGTGAGGAAAAAAATGTCTCAAAAACTGGAAAAACTTACTTACATTTTTGAATTTTCTTGGCTGTCTTTAATCTGGTTTGCTTCCTTTCCACACATGCTCACAAATATAGCCTCTCTTGTCTTCAGTCTGTCTAAAAGTGTGTTCAGATCTTGCTTCCACCATAACATCTGTCTCTTATANGTTTGCACAGTATGTACCAATTACGGTTTAATTGAGATCCCTCAGGATCCTGGGTGGAACTCGTACATGCTGTCATGCATGAAAGAACAATGAGAATTATACTTAAAACACTTAAAAAATTAATTGTTCAATTATTTTTATGCAGAAAGTACAAAGGGTGGACAACATTTCTTATTCACACTACCAGTGCAGAAAAATAATTAAAAAAAATTTGCTTCACGATCAAAGCCTGTTTTAAGTGACTTTTGCACTTTTAAGACTGCAAAATGATTGAAAAGCAAAGTCTTTATTTGTTGGGGTTTTTTAAGTTATTTGAGCCTCTGTTAGCTGCACAATTTATTTTTTTTTTTAGTTTCTGCTAGTTAAAACTGGAATTTTAATAAGCCTTACGAACGAATTCAATATAGAATTAGCTTTTCAAGCTACTTCATAGACATTTCTTCCCAGTAATCTTTTACTGGGAATTTTAATTTTATGCCATTACTATCAAGAATCCAGTTTTACCCCCCTAACAACACAGGCTGTGACTCGAATCTTTGGAATTCATTGCTCTAGTTTACAATGAACTAAGACTCCTTAATTAAGGCTGTGTTGTTTGTATATTCAACTACAAAACAAATAAACTCAACTTTTTGTGAAAAGCGATCAAAACCAGTTGACATTCAGCTTGTGTAGAACATCAAGGTCCATTTGAAGCACCCATGATAAATTTTTACCCCACCCACCCCTCGTCTTTCCACCTTGGTTCCATTTGCTTCTTTTAGAAAAGGGAGAAAGGAGGGAGGTAGATGACTATGGTCAGTGTGAGGGTGGATTGTAACAGACATAGTAAAACACAACTCCTAACCCCCAAAATACCCAGGATAAAATCAGGGAAGATGGAAACCTGGTTTGTATTTTAAACCTGGGAAACAATGGTTTGAACCATTATTCTGAGCTCCTCTAGCTCATTAGTCCTCCTTCATTCTTTCTGGGAGGCATCAAAAAAAAACCCCAAAACCAACAACCCCCCCCAAAAGCTCATCCCAGTTATCAGCATGAATCCCAGACACATTGAAACCAAAATCAGCCATCTCTGGCCACAACTGCTGTCTATGCTAGAAAAATTAATTTGCAGCCTGCTTCTAAGCATCTGCACTCAATGTGAGCTGTTAAACTGAGAGATCCATCCTAGCAGGATTTCAGCTTGGGAATAGTTTGGAACTGAGAAATTGAAATTAGGCTCTGCACACATGGGCACATAAGGTAAAGGAAGGAGCTGACTGAGATTTGTGCCATTACAGATAAATACTTCCAGGATTACAATGCCTTAAAAAGATGCTGCTGTCTGGAGAGGTGGGTGTTCTGTGTTGCAGGTACAGAACTGAAGATCACATTTCATGACTCGTATGGTTCCTTCCCTTTATGAGAATCCCTGTTTAAAACAAGAAGTGCACCCGAATGCTACCT
This sequence comes from Florisuga fusca, assembly GCA_038090715.1. NCBI lineage: Eukaryota > Metazoa > Chordata > Aves > Apodiformes > Trochilidae > Florisuga > Florisuga fusca. The sequence continues at coordinate 9,835,875 of JAAWXA010000011.1, forward strand.
TTATCTATTTATTTATTTTTCATAAATACTTGATACTAGAGTGCCTTTAAATAAAAGAACTACTTCTGGGGAAGGCAAAACTCTGGATACAGTGATTTCTGCTCTGTTTACTTGGTAAGATAACTGCACTGAGAATCTGAGTTCCTGTGTTTATACAGACTTGTGCTATGAAGCAGGTTTCTCACTATCAGAAATAGATTTCACATGCTGGTAAAACTTTATGCACAGTACAGTGGGTATTTCAATTTCACCTGAATGTTTTATCAACAGATAAAGGTCAACTCATGGTTTTTTGTTTGTTTGTTTTGTTTTGTGTTATTTTTTTGTTTGTTTTGGGGGAGTTTTTGGTCTTTTTTTTTTAATGAATTTTTAGAATTTTTTTTTTCACTGTGAGGAAAAAAATGTCTCAAAAACTGGAAAAACTTACTTACATTTTTGAATTTTCTTGGCTAAATAAGCTATTAAAAAATAAATCAGCACTACTACACATAATATTTATCATCCTCAAAAATGCCTGTAGGTGTACCTAGACAGATAACAGGCACTTTCATAGTTTGATGGATATAATCTTCATGACTTTACAAAATCAGGAAAAAGACATATTACAATATCAACCCTGCAGCTACTATTTATAGTGCATTTTAAAAGGAAGTTTGTTTTTTTTTCATTATTATTATTGTTACTGAGCTTCAGATATAAAATAGTCTGCAAGCTGAAAAAGGTGTTTCTGCCTTGCACTGCTAATCACAAGATCTCATTCTAAAGACATTAGAGACCAAGGCATTCTGGACCAAGACAAACTCAAAGCTGAATGCTAAGAGATTCCAACTGCAGTGCTAAACACCTGAAAAGCCCCTCTGCACTGATATGAGATGAAAACATGCTACACCTAGTTGAAGACAGACCTTTTTTTTTTTTTTTTTTTTTTTTTTTTATAAAAAGAGATTTTTCTTGTACTGTTGACAAAAGGAATCAAGCCAGTTTCCAAGCACAAGCAGCCAACTCAACTCCAAGTCAGCGCAGGTCAGAAGTGGGTAAAGAATTTTGTGAAGTTGAGGTTCTACAGAAATGTACAGCTTTCTAATTAAATTTGTCAAAAATGAGAGCTATCAATACACAAAGTAAATACTGGTCATGAATTGTTGAAGAATATATATATGAAGAATATATACAGAAGGATATATGGGAGAGTCAAAAAGCTGCATTACAAATATATTTTTTTTTTAGACATCAAAAGTGAAACAAAATTGTTTACAATTCTCTGGCAATGCACTAAAAAGATATTTTCAGAAATTTTCATTATTTATTTAAAAATTTGTACCGCCAATGTCTTTGGCCTGAACTCACTGCTTGAAGTTTGGAGACAACACCTGTAAAATGGGCTTTAAAGAAACACAAGATTAACTTTAGCTCTGTGTTTGTTACAGAAATAGTCTGTAAAATAATGGATTGTTTGATGAGCTCAGAGATCTCATTGCAATCACTGCTAGCAGTGGGGAGCCAGTGGTTCCCTCATGTGAATTCCAAAATGATGGAACCATTTTTCTAATCCTAACCCAAAAATCATGTTAATATTGTACTTCATATTAAGAACATTAAGAACAGTTCCAGAATACCCTATTCATTAGAGGGAAGATGAAGGCACAGGCTCATTCTACCAAGTTTGACTTGAAACATAAATTGATGTGCTATGTGTGTCCTAAACACTAGCTATATAGATAAATTATTTTTAAGTTGTGCAAATGTCAAATAAGTCCCCACTGAACAAAATCACCTACACTTCTGAGGTTGTAGTAGGAATCCCATAAAAGCAAAATAAAAGGACAAATTTAATGTCACACAACAGTAAATGCAACTTGCTCAACTTTAACTTTTTGAGGATGACTGAAAAAAAAAAATTATGCCCTTTTCATCTAGGTTAACCAAGATTAAAAAAAAAAAAAAAGATTAGTATCCTGAAATTAGACAATGTTCTCAATGAGGAAATGTCAATTCGTAGTACTGACTCAGACAAATCTGTTTTAGCTGCTGAAATAACTGTATTAGAAGGCTTAATTTTCTTTTGAAGTTCTGAAGAGTATGGCAAAACAAAATCCAGACATTTCAGGTATAATTTGAATTTAGTAGTCTCATAGCTTAAAATTGTTCAGTCTAGACATATCACATTTGTTTCACTCTAGGAAAGTTACCTCAGCATTTTATTGTCAAAGCTGAGTAGCTGTTTTGGAAATACTCATTTAGATCTGCTCAGTGGAAAAAAACTCCACTCAGTTCATGAACAGAGCATCTCATGAGTGTACCCAATTGAATAAAATCAGTAGCACAAGCAGTTAGGAAAAAGGAAAACATCAGGAAAAAACCCCAAACTACTAGGAGAGTAGTTCATTTTAACTGCCCTTTATATTTTTAATGTAGCTAATTATGTAGTCACAAAATTTGGCAAGTGAGTAGAATCTCTCAGATTTTGGTTCCTTTGGGTGCTTCCTGATGCATGACTTCTACCAACTCTGCTTTCAAGGAAAAAAGATTACTTTTTAAAATGAAAGTTTTTTTTAAATGGCAAGTATAATTTTAGATGACACTATAAGGTAATTGTGGCTAAAGAGACCAAACCAAGAAACACACTATTTGGTATTCAGATATCATTATTAATAATTTAGGAAGTGATCCCACTTAACTCTAGATATCTTTACAGTTATAGACATCTACCCCTGAGCTGTACACACTCTGGGCAATCAACACAGAAGAAGCTGCCACATCAAAGGACCATTCCACTTAGCTCATGAATTTTAGTTACCTCCATTACACAGCACATCTAAATGCAGTTTGATTAAGCCCACCCTGATTGTTCACTTCTTACGATCATAAATCAGTAGAAACTGTTTTTACAAAATTCCTTTCATCCCCTGTTTAGTCTATAAATATTCTGACCCATCCAGCCATTTATTGTGAGATTAGGTTCTGCTCTATATATTATATGCATGGAAAAAAAACCCACACACCTTTTTGTCTACAAAAGATGTCTCAAGTAAACGTACTGCTCTGTTTCTACCATACAGAGTTTCACTTTTAACAGTTATTCAAAAGCTTTAAATTATTCATGACACCTTGCTGACAGTCTTTTCTTCACCTATCCCTTCAACTGAGAAAGATGTTTCCCTCTCCTGTGGTATTCAGTGACGATGATAAAAGAGGAAAAATATTTAAAAAGCTCACAAAACATTAAAAATTTCAATATTCCTGGAATATTGAATATTCCTATATATTATATTCCTATTTAAATTACAATATTTCTATTAGGGTGTGACTTACAAACACACGATACGTCTGTTGCGTTAATTCTAAGAGTGGGAAAGCATAAGTAAAGTTTTGAATTACCATATGAGGTAGTTGAATGTGCTGGGAGTAAAATGGTGCTTTATCAGTTGGAAGCAGATGGACTCTCCTGAAAAGGGATGTAAAGTCTCTTAATGGAAATGTGCTGCCTGTTCACTCAGTTGCCCAGGTAGGAAATGTCTCATAATTTGTCCCTACTCATGCCTGCTAGGTAATGGAAGAAAATGTCAGTAATCATGATTTTCTTTCTAGAGTCCACTTTGTATAAAATATAGACAAAATTACCCAACAATTGTCTCAATAAAACTTTGGATGAGAAATTGTGTGGTTAATGAAAATGTTTATGAGTGCAGAGAAGAAATAAGCTCTTGCCCTTATAAGAGATAGAATAATCTCCAACATTCACCTACCACAATTACTCTTCTACATCAAAAGAAAGTTAACTGTATGGATATGCAACATCAAACAACCCTCTAAATGAATTCAGTGGCTGCAATGCAGCTTTTATATTCAAACACTTAAAACTGTGTCTCTGAGCACAGAAAAAAGGTGGTGAAATATTAAATGTTCAACTCCTTCCACACCCAAGAGTCATGGCCACCACCACAGCTTTAATTGCATCTACTGAAATTAAACCTCTTTATCTAAGAAGTTTCACTAAAACTATTAGCAGAGCTGAAGAAATCACTTTTTCTTCTTATAAATTAAAGAACAGTTTTAAATCCTTACCACTCAGAAAAAAAAAACAGTTGTTGTAGAACCCTTACAGGGTGAAGGTGTAACCTGAGGCCAGGGCCACCAAATCCATAGATCCATCAGCACTAAACCTGCCAGGCCTTGCAGTGGCCCTGATGGGTTGATGGCTTCTCCTGAGTGCACCAGCCTGGCTTCAGCCTGAATTTCAGCTCCTTATGGAGCAGGTGGATCCTGGGCAGAGGGGAAGGACCCTGGGACACTGCCACAGAATTGTGGGCATCATCCCCCTGTGCCACCACAGAAGCTCTGCTCCTCCAGTCCCCAGGGATGGGATCTGAAGTGTTGCCCTTTAGAGGGACTAAGTTCAAAAGTAACTCCCACAGGTTACATCTCCAGAAAGTCCAAAACACCCAATGAAGTGGCATGGATTAAAGATATGTTATTCATTTTGTATTGAATTAGTATACAGTCCTTCAGCATTGCAAAAAGTAGCTAAGCCATTTCTTTCCCAATGGGTATTTCACCTGGTGGGAAGAAGGAAGGAAGAAAAAAACCAAAACACCAAAAAAACCCACCACCACACCCCCAAAAAAACAACCCAACAACCCCTGGTGTCATCCCACACTCTTTCATTAAATTCCCAATTTAATCAACAAATCAAATTCCCCAAATTACAAAGTATATTATGTCATCCCAATGCCAATATCTTACTAAAACTAGACAGACAGCCCAGAGGAAATAAGCCAGTGGCTTTCCTATCACCGTTTTACTCTTATGGGTGGATAATAAGGGTTTGGATTTTCATAGGATTTAATTAATTTTGACTATTAGATAACACTTGCAACCAATTACTACAGAGAACAGTCATAATCAACATTTGTTGTTGGTATACATTTACTGAGATGAGTTAATATGAGAAAAATACTGCAAATAATTCCCAAAGTATATAACTCAGTTGGCCATATATGAGATTAGGCTTTAATGAGATGCATCTATAAAATGAACAGAATGATCTTTACCCTACTGGGACAGAGAATAAGTGCAGACCATAAGCTCTGTACACTGTGTAGGCTTTAAGTTTCACAGGCAATATCACATGAACAGGCACTTCTAGCTGATTCAATATGATTGATCCTGTATTGCAATGCTGCTTTGCTATTCCATGATTTTATAGGTCATTATAGTAATGGAAGTGCTGTCATGCAGACAAAATGTAAAAGTATACATTTCTCTTGAGAACCGATAGAAACCCCAAGCTCAGTTTTCTAGCTGGATAACCATGGGGTTTTGGGCCTATACCCATCACCCTCTCTGTTTCAATTTAAATCAAAGAGTGGTAGTGTTGTTCCTATACATTCACAGTAGAAGTGATGTGCCCTAAAGCATAATTATTCTGGTTTTCTTGTATGTATAATTTTCACAGTGATGTTTTGGGAAGCCAGGAAAACAATGGAATTTTTTGATAGATGATACGAGTGGAGATGACGTAGATATTAAAATATTTAATAAAAATACAATGCCTCAGAAACTGGGAAGACAATATCTGTTTTAGTTCTTTTTACAGGCAGAGCTGAAAGTATACTGAAAGTCCATTTTGCTCTTCAAGAATAGCTTAACCAGACCAGCTCCAAAGTGATGTGTGCTAGCAATACTAAAATTGCAGTTACCTAGCTAGGTTCTTAAAAAAAAAAAAAAAAAATAAAAAAAATCTTTAAGGCAGTAACAAAATTGGAAGGTAAGAAGAAAATTTCTCAGATTAGATTGGCAGGGACAGTTGACTTTGTTAATTGTTGTCTTTCTCTGAAATACAGGATACAGTGTATTCCCTGGAAATGTTTTTTATTTAATGTATTTTCTGCTTCTACAGGGACCTAAGCTATTGGCAATGACCTTTATTTCCTATACGCTCTGAGATATCTCGTAATGGTGGCTTTTGACCTTTTATTCTAAGTAATAAGTGAAATGTAAGGTCTTTGGTGGCCTGTGGGAACATATAAGCAAAATGTTTTGTGAACCTTCTGAACTAGACATTTACTGAATAATTGCAGTGTTGGGGGATAATCTTTAAAAACACAGGTGCTTCTATTCCTATGGCACACAATCACATTAGCTTTATGTTTCTGCTGAAGTAATGCAATTCAAGACTTAATAAGAGTATTAAATTGCATAATTAATTTAGAGGCAGTAAAGAACACGAAGATGTATTGAGACAATTAAGATCTTTAGCAACATTGCCTTATGACAGTTACTGCCTCTGGAAGGCAACACAACATTAGCATACAATCAGCCCGACCAAAGGCTCTCATTGGGATAAGGTTTTAAATTACCTAGTTAAAATTTTACAGACAAAAACCCTGTGATCATCTTCATGGGCTTCATGAGTCAAGTAAGGTCCTGACTTATTACACGTTAACAATTAAATTACAGAAATTACACATCTTGCTGACATTACAGAAAATGAGACAGAAAGCTCAGCTATTTTTCCAAATGCATTAAGAGGAATAATGTCAAAGGCAGAGTTAAAACCCACAAGGCTGAGCACAGATAGCAGTCTTGCATTAGTATAATGGAATGCCAACTACCCAGCATAACTTATCGTCTTATAAGGTTTTTTTTTTTCTTGCAGAAAATGGGCCAGCACAGGTAACTTCTGAATTATCTGACTTCAGGTGGAATAAAACCACTCCAGTTTCCTGCCAATGACAGCTTCATTGATTCTTAGAAACACTGAATCTTTTCCTTCAGGAATATCCATATGTCTCAGTTTTTCAGAGATATAGGAAATCCCCTGAAGAGAGCTGTTGATACCATGTAACTTAACTGCTTATTTCAGTCTGATGTGAGTCACCCCTTGAAGCAGCCTCTCTCCATGATCATAAGAAAAAGCCCAATGGCTAATTTAGATTAAGCATCAAACATCTAGACAAGTAACTTTAGGCAAGTTGGATTCTACTCAAGGTTCTGAATAAAAATCTGGCCTTTTCCTTCTTACAAAGCAAGGATGCAGTCAAGACCTGAACATGTCCCAAGACAGCAAATAACACCCTGTTGACAGCCTGAACATGGTCTGAAATCCACTGACTGCTAAATTAAACTTCTAAAGCTTATATCAAGTCTGCCAAAGCAACATAGATTACTCAGTAATTCCTATTTTTTACCTGGTTTGGCTATTGTTTAGTTGACAACACTTCTGAATGGAAATCTAGGCATTAAGAACATATAAAAAGTATGCATTTCTAAGGAACTGGTTCTGAATTCTACACTTCATGGATCTCAAATAAGAAGTTGGTGTTAAATTGTTTTAAATTCATTAACTATAAAAGAACCTCATTCATTTATGTTCTGACAGGAACATATACATCAGAAAGTAAAGATTACAGAAAGCAAATATCCTAGACAGTTATGAGGAAATTATTGTCTAATATGTGTGGAAATTGGTACATTTACTATTTTTTTGACAAGTGATTTTCAAATCTGGACAGATTAAAACAAACTAAATATCTATAGAAGACTGTTCTGTAGCCTCATTTGTGGAAAACTATATTTTAGCACCACTCCAGCTGTAATCTCTGTCCTGCTTCTCTTCTTCCTGTAAATGACCTGAACATCATCAAGTGAGAGAGAACTTACAGAAACTAAGTCCAGGGCATTATCTAACCTGGAAGCATCACTGGAGCAGAAGCATCCTTCATTAGCTACTCTTATGCAGTATCTGCTGTGTATTAGCTCCAGCAGATCCACACAGAAGGAAGGTTATTGCCTCAAAAGCTAGTAGAGATGAATGAAGAAACTTTTTGACAGGCAGTTAAAAGAAACAAAACAAACCAACCAAAAAAACCCAACTGTTTGAACACACTTAGCCATGGGTAATTTCTCTTGTTACAAGTTCGCAGAGATACACATGGAGCTCAAAGGAAAAGGCACTCCACAACCCATGCACTTTTCTTGAACCAGCATTCCCATCAATATTTTACTCCCCATCTCTAAAACGATCAGATAACTTTCCCTTTGAATTGTGACTTCAAAGGAATTAAAGTTTTGGATCTGAAAAAGTTTTCTCATATACTTAATCTAATAAAAAGCAGAATACAGGATGATTTTAAAAGTATTTTCCTATAAAGGATGACAATTTCTTTGGAATTTCTTTGTTCCAAGCATCCCTGGGATGATCATTAAACCCTGGAAGCTCAAAGACAACTTCTGTGTATTCATCAAATCTTACTCCAGCTCCTACAAGACAAGATGAAAGGATACTGTTACCAGCCAAGCTCAAGAGTTAGGCCAGTAAGTTACGCCAGCCTAAAATACAGAGCACAGATTTTTTTTTTTTAAAATTAAATTTTGAGTGGGTTTTGTTTTGTTGTTTTTATGTGTTTGGGATTTGGGGGTTTTTTTGGTCAATGTGAAAAAATGGAAAAGGAACTGTTTTCTAAATAGATTGCTCTAGTAGGAGAAAGGGATAAAGGGAGGGAAAGAGAGAGAGGAAGAAAGAAAGAGAAAGTGGAAGAGAGAAAGAGAGAGAAAGAAAGAGAGAGAAAGAGAGAAAGAAAACAACACACACCCCCAACACATGAACACACCCCCCCAAAAAAAAGCAAAAAAAAACACCCCCCAGAAACCAACTCCCACCTCCCTGGTTGCATGCTTGCACCGTTACAAGCTGCCTTTGCTGAGAAAATGTTTTGATTTCAGATCCAACATTTTCTGCAACTCTCTTCTCTTTCCTTCTGGTTGTGTTTTGTAGGACACTGGATCAAGAGGGTAATTCCCATGAGGATGCCACACCAAACCCAGACAAACCTGGCTACCTACTAACCCTTTGTGGTAAGGCAAGATAGCAATAATACTGCCTCTCCATCCTCAAATTGAGGATATAATATTCCAAGGATACTTTGAAAAGAAAAGCAAGCAGTCTGAAACTCACTATACCAAATTTCATGCAAAATGAAAGCATCTTAAAATATAGGAATACAAATGCAATAATCAAATCTGTGTTTCTTTGATCCTTTTCTTCCTCTTTGCCTTACTTTCACTTCTACTTCTGTAAACACAATTTCAATCTTTTAATTTACTTTTTCTTGAGCTCAGAGTTAGGTCAGTTAGGTCTAGTTTTTTTCTGTTTTGCACATGTGCATAGCACCTTCAGCCTCAAAAATCTGCTTTAATTTCCATACTCTTTCCCTCTTTCTCTCCCTGTTACTGAGGTGTTCTCTATTCCTGTTCCTTCTTCCCATAAGATCTCACTTCTTTGAGCCCTTTCTCTTTTTTTAGCAATTTCCTGATACCTCTCTTGATGTTCTTTTTTTCATCAGTATGTCATATCTGAACTGCTGGACCATTGTCACAGTACTTTGGAAGTTTTAGGTGTTTAAATAGTGTGGTTTGAATTCTTTTGTTACTTTTTTTTTTTTTTTTTTTTCTACTCTGAGAAGGACTTTTTGTGGGTATTCTGGAGCAAAGCAAAGGTGGAAGCAGAGGCAACACTGCAAAAGAGCTGAAAGACAGTTTGTAAGCAGCTCTCTCAAAACAAGGAAAACCCAAACATATTTCTTTCATCCATAGAGAGTTCCACTGCCAGGTGCCCTCAGGAGGGCAAGAAGTGGCTTTGAACTCAGTCAGGACATGGAGACCCACCATCAAGAGATGAGCAGAGAATTCCTTTGCAGGGAGTAGAATGGATGCTCAGAATTTAGACCTATTAGAGAGGTAACAAAGTATATTACCTCTGCTCTCATTTACTTCTCCAGTGTATGGGTTGGAGTGATTTCTTTCTGTGAATGTCACAGAATCACAGAATGTTAGGGACTGAAAGGGTCCTCTGGAGATCATGTAGTCCAAGCTTCCCCCCCCCGACAGGGCAGGTTCTTACCCTTATAGTAAAGTTTTTCCTTATGTTTCAGTTGAACCTCCTCTGTTCCAGTTTGTGACCATTACCCCATGACTGAAAAGAGCCTGGTCCCACCTTCCTGACTCCTAATTAATTAATGGGAATTTTTTTTTCTATTTTTTTTTTTCTCCCAGGATTACTTGGAAAATTAATAATAAAGTACAAGAGGATATGATAAATTTTGACCGAATGTTTCACTTTCTAAGAACTTCATCCATTCAAAGAAGAAAAAAAACAACCAAACAAAAAAAAAAAACACAAGCCAAAACAAAAAAAGATCTAGGAATTAGTTTATCTTGGCAAAGAAAGGCTCTTCAGCAAGAGCAAATCACCCAAGTGGATCAGAAAGAACTACCAGGTGTCATTAAAATGCCTGAGATTATTTCTTTCCCAAAGAGGTTAAAAAATTTGAGGACTTGATCTAAGCACGCTTGCTGAGTAATCAGAAAACACTATAAAGCTCCGAACCAACCAACCACATAGCTGAAGAATTTTCTGAGTCTTCTGGCATTTCTCTTCTTGTTTTAGTCCACAGATTTACACAGTTATGCCCTTGGGTAAGTATTTCCATTTTTATTCACAAACATGAAACTAAAATAAATGTAAGCCTCGTAGCTGTAAATAAACACCCATCTAGCACATAAAAAGATAACGTCACATCCCTTTTACTATTTCCTCCTTTTCAAATCCAGCTCCATAATTTTGGGGAGCATACTTCATTATCCTGATTAGAATTGAACCATTTTAATTAACGTGCTTTACTCAGCTCACAGAAGGCAAAAAAGTCAGTGAAAGGAAAGCTGCTTGAATCCTGACTTGGCTAAAGAGGTGGAAGAATCTGCTTCTAAATAAAGCATAACATTAGAGAAGAGTATCTTACACTCCATCCTGAAGAGCATTTCTGCTGATAGGAACAGTGCTTATGTGGACTGGTAACATCTTCAATAACTGCTAAAAACCACAGGGAAGTTAAAGAACTAGGGCATACACAAAACTGGAAAAGTATGTTAAGCCTCTTCAGCTCTTTCTAGCTATTGCCAACCTTTTGGGTGGCAGCACTGCCACCAATCAAAACTACAAGATTATTTTTTTTTTCTTTAACAAAGTTAAAAAACATACAACTGTTCATGCAACATCAGCATTACTTCCACAGAGAGATGCAAATTAGAGCTAGAAGCTTCATACCAGGAGAAAGTTGAGTAGTTTTGGTAACTATCAAGCAAGAACACTTAGAGAAGAGTTGACTATCAACATCCTTTTTTTTTCTTTTTTCCTTTTTTACTTAAAATTTAGGTGCTCTGATCTGCTTTAAGTTGTCTTGTTAGATGATTAATACTTCAGGTAGCTTAAATGTAGTACATTCCATACTCTAATAGCTGCCAATAAAACCTAACAGAGCTAGGTCAGAATAAATGTTCTGACCATGTCCAAAGACCTTTTAGTGTCTGAATGAGACAAGTGTCAGTGCTCTCTTGTCTATTTACTTCTATGACATGCAATTACAACTCCTGCAAAAAACCAAAGCAAATAAAAACTTCTCCCAGCCATATCTAGAGTAAGCAGCAAGGCAAATCCTGTGCAAAAAACCTTGTTGTTCACATTTAGCACCAACACTATCTCCAGAAAAAAATAAACATTCAAACTCTGAAATGTTGAAGTGAATGTAAATTAAGACAGTTCAAGCAGGTAAGAAGCATATGTCAGAAATTTTCACTGCTGAAATCAGTGCACTGATTTTTTTGCATTTAAAGTAGATTAAAGCCTTTACCAGAAGATATCAGTGATACAACAGACTTCTATTGAACACTGACCTGATGTTACTGATCACTTAATAGTATTGATTGATACTAAAGCTATGATTGTTTCTGATGAGAATTATTTATTATAAGTCCTAGGATCAGCTTTTTGATCCATTTCAGATATTATAGAAAAATGATTTATTCCTCCTGTGCCTGACTGGCTCATATTCAATTTGTTTAAGTTCCACAGCACTGTGCATATCGAGGAGCATGTTAGGAAAACGCTACCTTCTCTTTTTAAAATTTTACAGAGGTTAAATGCCTGCTCTGTTACAGATTCTGGCAGAGAGCACCATTTCTTCTCTTACTCCAGTTTTCCAGAAGAGACAACGTGACTAAAAGTAGCAGCCCCTCCATTTTTTGCAGAATTAGAGTATCACTTGATCTTTGCAGGACAAAGGCAGGATTGAAACCTCCTTTTTCAAACTGCAATTGACAGGCAAATGCCAGCTACAATGGATCACGGAAAAGTACTGAAATGAACCCAAAATACATGTGGCACTAACACAGCTTGCCTTAGCACCCAGCCTTTGCCACAGCCATTAACTATTTTTCTCTTCTACATTTCATGCAGCACTCTTACTTGATTGACTCTCTCAGAGCTACCTGCTTGATGTTGACTTTTGCTAAGCAACCAACTCCATAAATTGCGAGATGCTCATTTCTGGACCAGAACTGTCTTAGATTAATATGTTTAACCTTCTGCTTTCACTTCTGTGTGTTTCACTTTGTTCCTACATGCCAGCTGTACTGTTTTCATCTACTGTGATGTACAAAAGGCTAAAAAAGGTAGCAACTCCCTACTTAGCTTGAACAGAAATGACCAAAAGAGTTTTGCCTCTTCTTGGTGCAGATGATACCTGTATTTCTGGGTGCTTCTGTAGGGGCACAGATCAACAACTATGAAAGTACAGCCTGAGATCCTGAAGTTAGAAACATCTCTATTTAACAATGGATTTTTTTTTTTCTCTTTATAAAATAAAGAATAGTTTCTGCTATCTAAGGTATAAACACCTTTACTACTTTATTACATTACACAATCACTATTTTAACTAGAAAGCTTTTAACGGTATCATTCACTTCCACTTTTGCTGGTACTATTCCACATCTGAAGTTTTCTGTCAGTTTGGGTTACCAGCAGCTTTACTATTAAATGGAAGAATCAGAGTTATTCATAATGTGACAGTTACATCTTTATATTAGAAGAAACATACTCTCAGTATTTATCCAGTTCTTAAGTTCACACACTCTATTCTAGAGCCAAATGCAAACTGCTTCTGGAAAGATGCTAAATCCTGTAACTTTTGGGGTTTTTTTTGTATTGGGTTTTTTGTTAAGTGGAGGCTATAACATAAGCAATCTCTCTGGCTGCATACAGAAAAATTTAAACTACAGTTTATGATATAAACCATTAGACCATCTCCTTCCTTCCCCTTCAAAAGAAAAAACAAAAGATCAACCAGTTTCCCAATCTGTTTCATCCCATAGCTGCAGAAACATCTTTGTGGTAACATAGGAAGGTGTGACAGGCAGAAAACACCAGACTTCAGCTTAGCTGGATACCTGTATTGTGAAACCCAAGGTTAATACTGCTTTGAAGTTGTCAGTGCTGCTGAGACCACAGAGTATCCTTACCTTCACCTGACATTCCTGGAGACAAATGAATTATTCAGACTTCTTAAAAGTTCACTATCTCTGCAGAAACCAAGGCTGAACACTTAGGAAGCAGTGCAGAGCCTGCTTGCTCAGGGGAGCTATCCCTTGGTTACTGTAGAATCAACATTACCCATTGGTACAGTTATTAACTACTGTTAAAAAACTCATATTGACACTGCAGAATCATCATATCCACAGAAGAAGGAAATGGCCAGGAAAGAGACAGCAATTGCCTCAGCATTGTTCTTGATTAAATACAAAAGAGTATCCAGTCAAAACTCTTAAATCCCTGGTGCAGTCAGAAGTAACATCAGTTGGAGGAGATCTTTATTAATAAAGCACAAATATATTTCACTGGGATCATTAAACACCTGACCTTCCTTACATAGGCTTCACCAGGAGAAGTTCCATGAAAAGCATGATGATTATGTTTGGTAACTGGGAATGTATTTTGAGTATGAAATTTTCTGGATGAATCTAATGTAAATCAACTTTTCCTTTCAAAGCAGAAGGAAGAAGCCAATTCCCTTTTTTAATCAACAGTCCAGACCACTTTTACCCATTGGCACAAGGAAAAAGATTTTTTTGAGCTAAATTCTGAAGCACTGCATCTTATATAGTGCTATTTTGAAATTTTGAAATACAATATCTGAAGACCATCATGAACATTCTGTCTGAAAATTTACCCAGGATATTTCTCAAATATGAATCTTTTTAGTCTTGTCCTGGGCTGAACATTTGAATCACCTTTAGTGGACACTAAGTGCCAATCTTGACCATGTGGACTTGTAAGAGCTGTTTCAAGCATCAAATGGAGTATACATGCATGAAGTAGTTATTTTTGAGAAGATTTTAAACACTTTTGTTTGAGTTTCACTCACATAGGTAATGACAAAAAAGCTCAACAGCTGAGAGAGGACAAAACCCTAATTTATTCTGTTTGAAACTAACAGAATTATCCTGGACATTTTATGCACACCAAGACTTATAATAGATTGTTGTGTTAGAAGTTTTGGGGTTTTTTTTATTGCCAAGAGATTGGACTGTATGCATCACTTGTAGATGGAAAAATATTACACACATTATGAGAATTAAAAAAAAAAGTAGATTAAAATCTTTATATTACCTTAGATTCTGTGGCCATTTACTAAAGTAGTAATTCTGGATTATATATATAAAGTATATATGTTTCTTTGTTTGTTTTTTTGTTGTTTCCTAAGCTGAAATCTCTCAAGACTTGCCTTAGTGGCTGGTTAGGAAATTTCTATTTCATATTTCAGTCTTTGAACTTGAAACTAGCATAACTGTTACATCAGCCAGAATAAATCAGCCAGAAGTTTCATCCAAGAGCTGAATTGGTTCTTGGCTGCTACTGCACATAACTATGGATGGAAAGTACTTATGCGTGTCCCCTTAGTGTTCCAACAAAACTAATATATGCCTCTGGATCAAGCTTTTGAAAACATCAACTGCACGGCTTGTGTAATATTTTCACAAGCAACAGTTGCTAAAGTAATTTTAATCTACCGAATTGTATTATTACATGCAAGTATTTAATAATTCAGTATTATGTTCAGAATATCAGCACATTCAATAGAATACATCACTTAACAAATACAATGCATTCTAAATACATCTTTTCAATAACTTCTGTTATCAAAAACTGCAGTGACATAAGTTCCTTTTACTCTACTTTCTTTTATATAAAAACCTAGTTAGCATTCAATGCTTTGGTGATTATTGTTGCATGCAGTGATTATCAAACCTCTTTTTGCAGAAAGTGTGAAATATATATTATTGACATAACTCACACATATCAGATACTTCATGAAGATGTGTTGGTAAGATGATGTCAGATCACAGCAATTTTTTGTAATGAAAAAACTATTAATTTCCATTTCCAGTGCTTTAAAACAAAAAGGGTTACGTGAAAATCTAACAAGGTTTCAATCAACTTTAATATTTTGGGGTTTGCAAAATGAATCAGATTAAGTTACAAACCCATTGAATTAGTGTGAATCATTAAAAGAAATCTGCTGAATTCTTCAGATATAAAAGCCATTATTAACAGCCATATTGCACTTCAACTAAATTGAAACTTGGGCATTCTGTGCTGGTGGCAACTTCTGCCTTGGCAAGACTACACAGCCTAAATGTAAATTCAAAACAAGCAAACAAACAAACCAACAAAAAAGGAACCAAGATCTGTTTAGGTATTAAATAGAGAATGTGTGACCACATTCTGGCAAATCCTTTGAGCCTTTTTTTTTTTTTTTGAGCAAGACACATTTCTGAGGAAGAAAATAAAATCTAGTCCATTAAACATCGGTGTGACTGACACATTCAGCAAAAAAATCCTTGACTGCAGCTATGTTACTGAAGTTGTGCTGTGTATCATTTCAAGGTGTGGTGGGTTTTTTTGTTTGTTTGTTTTGTTTTTGTTGTTGTTGTTGTTTTTGGTTTTTTATTTGTTTTGTTCCCTCCCTTCCCGCTTATATGCTGAATGTGCCAACAGAGAGGATAATGGGAGAGAAATTCTCCATGAGAAAAAATCAAAACCCCCAGACCATCCTGAGCTGTACTGGAAAGAGAATGGGGGGACAGAGGGCATAAGCATGGGGTGACAGAGAGTAACCCCTTAAACCCAGACAGAAAATGGTATTCACATAGTTAATAGAAACTGAAAGCTTGGTTTGAAAATGCCTAATTATTTGGACATTTCTGTATGGGTAAAAAATTTACTGACTCTATTCTTCACTCTTATCTCTGACTTTCCATGCAGTGGTGGTCATATTCCAGGCTTTTAATGCTGCTTTATTATTTCTTCATGTGTAATTGTACAGTGAGGCTACATTATCTCTAACAACGTGCAAATCCCTGTTAATGATGAGAACACTGGAAGATATGAAGAATTTCAGAAGAGTAATCTCAGCAAAGAGAAAACTCAGAAAAGAGAATTATCAAAAAAATAGCTGCCATCCAAAATGCCCTCTAGAATCAATTTTCGATTTTGTTAGAGCTGGGAAAAGCCTGAAGCTTCAAGAGCAAAGAAGACTCTCCATCATTCCCCATCTTGACACTGTTTTGCTGTTGTCCTCTTGCTAAATGAAGCACCTGATCAGTCACTCCTGAGCTGTCACTAGTCCACTGTGTCCTCTCAGTGCTCTGGTTTGGTTCAGCAAAAGGAAAAACAGAGAAGATAGGAAGAGCTGTGAGGTTTAGGAACTGTAAAAGTCAATCATGTATTTGAAAACACTTGAGAAACACAGAAAATAGTTCATGGGATTACCCTTTTGATAGGACATATGCTGTGCTCTTAAGCACACCTCTGGAGTGTAGAAGTATTTCTTCGAAAGGACAGCTCTGTCTGTCTCCCTGAACTTTAGAGATGAACAGAACCAGATAACTCACAGATGTTAGATATCTTTTTTATATATACACAGATATACCATAAAAGTTACAGTATAAATCATAGGTCACTACCTGTCATCTTTAATATCGGCATTGGTTTTCTGAAACAGAGTAATCTGCTTGAGGACTGGCAATCTTCTTTTATAGCAAGACTTACATGTCCTTTGCCTCTTTTCTCTCGTTTTCACTTGATTTAGTTTTATAACCATTGGCCAGAAAGTGCGGTGTAATAAAATTTAGCTAAACTTCATTTAGTGTTCAAGCCCAACTTTTAGCAAAGCCAGCAGGAGCCCCTGCAGGGAGCTGCTGGGGTAAAGAGGCTGCTGGGGAAATCAGCAGCTGTGGAGCCCCGAGATCCAGAACACTCCCCTCTTGCTGCTGCTGCCACACCACAGCAAATTAATTATGGGGGAAGTCAGCACAGTTTACTTTTTACATTAGTAACACCTCACTGCTGAATACAATTAATTAACATGAAAGGCTCTGCAGTATAGACCTAACGGGTAGCAATGACATGCTAACATTTACATATGAAAAAAGTAACAAAAAATCTTCACTCAGAAAGCAAAAAGAGAGAACATACACTCATATGGACCACAGGGACGTCAGTGAGTTTACATCATCCCAAGAGTTCAAAAGGAAGAATATAGAGTCCCTTCTGGAGTCATTTTGAGACTGAAATTTGCCCTGGGTAATGTCAGACCAGTAAATTCTAGGGAAGCTCACTGAATAAATATATGTATCAACATAAGACAGCCAGGAACCTATTTTGGGATCTTCCCACATTGCATGCAGAGACAGAAATGAAAATACCATCAGGTTTTCAACACAAGTTAAGGGGTTTTTCTGCAATAGAGTCATTTAGCATGTCACATCGAAATGTCACAGCTCGTATGAATGTCGCCTAATTAATTCATATAAATACTTTTTTTGTGGAATTTTAACAGCCTTAAAGTATTAGAAAGGTCGGAAATGATAAGCAGAAGCATGTATATTCTGTCTGCCTCTGTTTACAGTTATTCTGCAAAAATACCAGGTAGAGAGTGTTGTCTCTGCTCTGTACTGCAAATAATATACCCCTGAGATAATGCAAGTGCCACTCAGACCTCAGTGGTAAAACTCCAATCTAAATGTAGAAAAGTATAAAGCACCAAGTGATTTCAATACTCCTTATTCAATATCCTTCTTACTCAGTATCATTACTAGAAATAATACTAAAAAAATTAAAATTTGCCACAGCTTTTACATAGAACCTTCCTTTAAGCATTTTGACTTCTGTCTTTTCGACATAACATTTTTTTTCCCAAAGAAAGCTCAGTTTAGATCATAGAAGCAAATGATTTGATGAATTTCATCTGCCTTTTCAAGTCCTCCTATTTACACCTCATACATTTAAATACTGCAGATATAACCTTTCATATTTTCAATCTGTGCCTGAAAATAAGCCCAGAGTGTGGAGCTGTACCCCAAGGCCGTACTCTTAGCAAATGCTGATAAACAGGCCACAAAATCTGGCAACCAATATTTCCAGTCCTACATATATCATATGAAAACTCCCATAAGAGGTTCTAAAGTCCTAAATCCTGCATATACCAAAACTTAGATAAGAGGTTTTGTTGTCTCCAAATAGATTTAGATGCTTCAAGACTGATTACAATTTTTGTTTCTCTTAGAAGAAGGCATGAAACCATAATCAGTTTTCAGATGGAATAACTAAAATTTCAAACTAAAGTCAATGGACAATAAAAATAAGATAACATTTCAGAGGGTCCCAATTTTTTTGTTTATTTGTTTTACAGACAACACTAGTCTGCAGCTCCAGATAAAAAGACTGAGAATCATAGAGACTTTTGAAATTACCTTCAGAATGTTTCAAAAATGAAAGGCTTTATAGTGGGACATTCATAACATTAAGTAAACCCATCAGTCAAAAAAATGGCATAAGAGCCCTTTTGTTTTCTATACCAAAATAATTTCTGAAAGTCATTCCACTAAGACTAGAATGGTTAGAGGCAGAGGAAAGCTAATTCTTCTTTCTGCTGCATTAGCCTGAGAGAAAATACTGCAGAGCAGTAGTGGAAGGCAAATAAGCCAAGATTAATACTAACGTTTGGTGTGGAGGATTTGGTCGGTTGTTGGTTTGGTTCTGGTTGGTTGGTTTTTTTCTTTCTCTATTTCACATGCTGATCACCACCTAACAACAGTGAAAACATGCTGAGTTGATTTTGGACTAACTTCAGGAGAAAAACAAGGACTGGCTGCAGACCTGTTTCAGGTTTATTCTGCTTTATCATTCAGTGGAGAGATTCAAGGTCACAACTGAAGTAT
The DNA here is from genome assembly GCA_038090715.1 of Florisuga fusca. Lineage (NCBI taxonomy): Eukaryota > Metazoa > Chordata > Aves > Apodiformes > Trochilidae > Florisuga > Florisuga fusca. The sequence continues at coordinate 9,854,988 of JAAWXA010000011.1, forward strand.
TTTGAGAAAGAAGTTACAATGATAAAGCACAAGAAATATAAAGAACCTCCACAGTCCTTTACTTACAATTTTGGCTCCTAAACTGCATTTTTCTTCCTGTTTACTTTCACCACAGGCCAGGATGACTTGTAACATGACCAAAACTGCAGATCAGCAGATTTGCTCCAAAGGTGAACTCTTGAACTAAACTAAAACTCTCAGTAGACCAACAGCTACTGAAAGGACACAGCTTGTTTCTGTCAACCATCACCCTACAATTAATCTTGGATTATAGAAAATACAAACAAGATATCTGTATATACAGTTGCATTAGACAGTTAATACAATAGGAAGTGTGACATACAGTACTTGCTTTTGACTCTGTTGAACTGCAGAGTCAGAATCCTTGCTGTTATATGATAGAGAGTGTCAACTACATTTGTATGAATTCAGCCACTGAAAGATACTTGAACATCAACAAGACCAACATCCACTTGAACCGAAGACTGTCTAACTGGGTTTCCTTTTTGATAGCACAATCACCTTCTAAGCCTTCTTTATTTCTTTTTAAAAATTGGAAAAAAAATTTCAAAACTAAAAGGACAGAATCTGTACATCTTTGTTTCAGTGATGTACATTCTCTAATCAAACAATGGACATGAGCCTCTGTAGGTGCCTGAGAATATCTGACATTTATCTTGATTATGCTTTCTTAAAGCCCCTTATTCAAGCCAGATTTTCAGAAATAGGCATATTTGTTATCTTTGCTCACTGTACATCTCTCGTGGTGACAATAGTTTATACAGAGTGAAGTTACAAGCTAGGATATTGGTGGCTTAAACGTTGTCCCATTTCATTACTACAAATTCTTTTTGATTCTTCAACTGGACAGAATAGTGATGTTTGATTTTTTGTCTTGAAAGAGGAGCTATCAAACCAGCAGCTATACAACTTTGGAAGAGGCAAGATCCCATGAAACTGCAACAACAAATACTTTCTCTCTGGAGTCCAAAGGGAGGCAACTGCATAAGCAGCCTGGTACCCTGCCAGGATGCCAGTGCTAAACATATTCAATATGGGCAAACAGGCTGAAAATGTTAAACACGGATTTAAAATTCTTATTGCTCCATTCTTTCATTGTTATTGATGTCCATGCAGCACTTGATCCTCATTCCCACATTTTTCTTTCTCCTGTCCTTCTTGTCTTTGGCTTAAACTGAACAGACAAGCTTGACAAGCTTAGCTGAACTCTGAGTGATGTAATTGCTGTGATAGGCTAAAGTGCAGTAAGCAGCCTTGCTTCAGGCCAGGAAGTCTAGGGATAAGTGACCAAACTCTATTAAAGTCAGATCAGGCACCAGAGGAGCTCAGGAGCATAAATGCTAAAGTGTACTCTGGTGTAAGAGAGAACCTGTCCACCACATTTCATTCCTCTGTACAGAGAGCAAACTTTGGAGTCAGACCTCTCCATCCTCTCATCCCTTCACACATTGTTACAAATTATCAGATCATTTGAGAGATTAATATTGAACACTCATGGTCTCTGAGACTAAAATCTATAAGACAACAATGCCAGTACCAACATTAGTATTTCTTATTTTCAGGAGGTATTGCTTTCTGATAACATCACTGCACATAATGAATGACAAGAATATAACTGGTCTTGGTTTTCTTTTCTGATTTCACATCCCTCTAACGTAAATAGGAGGTATTGACAGATAAGGATGGTCAGTTCCTAAAAACAACCAAATCAGCTTCACAATAAACTTTGATGCTATTTCTAGATGATTCTAAGCCAATACTGAACTTTCTAGCTCAACACAATTTTATTATATGGGGCATGAGAGGAACTTGAGTGTGAGTGATTAGCAAATGGGATTGGTCAAAAAAAGCCCAGCCTATTCTTTAAGACACTGAAGGACATACGAGTCATTACTTTTTCTTTACAGGCATCTGAAAAGGAATACAACTGTCTGGTTTCAGACTAACAGGACACATACTTTTAATTGTTTTCTCCCTTTTGTAGTAATCTCCTAAGATAAAAAGTTTTCCTTATCTGAAGACATATTATAGCCTTTTAATACAGAGCTTATACATTATATAGATATGTAAATTATATAATCTTTAAAGCTATAACTTTATCTTCTAAAAATAAAACTTTATATTTTATACACAAAGTAAAACTAACATATGTAAAAATGGAGTAGAAATTAAAAGTATATTGTATATTACTACATATTGTGTATATGTAGTAATATATTATACCAGTAAGGTGTATCTATTTATGCAGATACTTGCAGTTTCCACTGCTTGCAAAAAGCTGTAAAACTGAAGTATGGAGAGAGCTTTTTTGAGGGGTTTTAAGATTTACATAGATACAATTAATGTTTTACTTCTGCTGGCTAATATAATGCCATAAGCCATTTTGAGGATAACCATTGTATGAAGCTATTACTAGTTATTTACTACATACCAAAATATGTATTTTTAGAGAGTGTGTAAATATACAGCTATAGCTAAATCTAAAAAAAATAACTTTAAAAGGTTTCTATAAACAGGACATGAAAACATACACGATGAAGGCAAGAATTCCTAGAAGGTCCAAATGTCAGGAAAACATATTTAGCCCCTTTGCAGAGCAGAACAGTATTTCTCCACATGAGAAGTTGTATTACAGCAGGTCCCATGGACTGCTGAAACTCAAAGGCTCAGTGACGACAGATGCTGTAAGCACCAAACTCAACTTCAAAAGCAGAAACAAAGGTCTAGATAAGAAAGTTGTTCTGGAAAGCAATCTTCTGTGTGTCCTTTGCCCTGGCATAAATAACTGTGCAGTCTAACAGTATACTTTATTCTTCTGCCCTTACCATTTGTCCTGCTCTTGCATAACCACAATAGGCACCTCAGCTATAAAGAGCGAGGAAGGGGAATTTTATCAGACAGAGGTAGAAAACAACATAAAGAGGAAAAACATTTTAACATGAATCTTATGAAAGGTCAGAGAAAATAAAACTTGCAGGTTGTTTTGTTTCTAAAGAAACAAACAAAACCAAAACCACCAATTCACGTGAGCTATGACAGAGTGGGATAAACGTAAAATAAGACTTAAAAAAATTGATCTCAAGAATTCTTCAGGACAAAAGAGGCTTGAAATACTTCATGTTACAATAATTCATAATTGTCTCTACCTGCTTTCATACAGGTTTCTGTTATCTCAGAATCACTGAATTATTTAATTGTATTTTTCTTCTTATGCTTCTTTTTCCTCTGGTATTTATGATCATGGTACTGACTATTCCTGGGTTTGCTTACTTGAGCTATAGGTTAAATAATCTTGCTAACAAGCCTAGACTGTGAAGTTTGTTTGCAACACAAAGTTCTCCAAACATCTTACCTGTTTAAAAAAGTGATGACAAAGAAGTTTAAAGTGAAACACTTCTCTGAGAGCTAGCATGCCTAGTCAAACATGGTGGGGATCTCTAGAGATACCACAGTCTTAAAAATAGCCCACATAAAGATATATTTCCAGGTACATTTGACAGAAGTTTGTGGAAGACATACAATACTTCTGAAATTCACAATCTCCCTCCCATTCCCTCTGTACATCACTCTCTCACAGCAAGGTAATGGGGTATAAGGCTGTAAGTGCAAAAAGATCAGAAGTGGGAAAAAGCCCTAGCACAGTATCATGAATCAGTAGTGACACTCCTTATATGTAGCACCTCACCATTAAGCCATTATTGCTCTACTTTTGAGATTTTTCTCCTTCTAGATTTGGAATTTAGTTGATTTACCCTTTGAAAACAAGTGCAAAAGTCACCGTGAGATCATATAATGCTATTTCTATGAGTAACTGTTACGTTATTGCTATGATTTGGATTATTTGGGTTTTTCATCTCAATTTGAGATGAATGTGGAAACCAAGTTACCGTAAAACTCATACAGCAATATAAACTATAGAAACAACCTCTGCTATACAATGAAACATACTAGGCTTATATGATTTATTCCAAGAATGACATTTTTGTACCTAAATTATACCAATGGTTTATATATACTTTTAAAAATACAATTCGATGCTCAGATTAAATTCTTATCATCCACAGTTAAAAAATATATTATTGAAAACAATGACAAAATATTTTAAATTAGATATGTGTTTACAGAACGAAAGGCTTTTTCTAATCTCTTCTATCCTTATATTTAATAGAAATCACTGTTGTCTTAGTGAACAGACATTAATTTTGCCAACGACCAACCAATGAAAATAGTGTATTTTTAATAAAACAGTATGATGACTAATACAAAACCAACTTTCCTTCCAGGGAAAATCAATCAAGCTTAGTTTGTGGTTGTTGTTTTTTTTAACATAACATGCTAAATTAGTAGTAGGGATCCCACTGTAGAGCATAATATAAATACACATAATAAAAGAAAGTGGTAGCATTTCCCAGAACAGATTAAATGAAGTTTAAGCATCAAGTCTCTACCTACCTACTTCAAATTTTCAGTCAAAACACTGGGTAAACCTCAAAGTAAGTGGCCACATTTTCACTTATAGCTAGCAAGCAGAGGGAGATTTCATATTAGTGGGAAACAAATAGTGGGAAACTTCTCCATAATTCCTTAAATACTGCATTCACTGTTTTTGTGTTCTCTACCAATTACTGCTGTAAATCTCTCTCTCTTCTGTAATAAACCAAAGTGCACTGGAAACACAGCATCGTTCCAGGAGAACAAGACCTATCCAAAGAGAAGAGTGATGGGTAAATTTCTAAAGACTTTAAACAAATTTGTTATTAATACTTCTAGTGGCATGCATAAATGCTACTTCCAGTTGGATCTTCCTTTGAGCTACATTGCTTTACTACTGCTGCTATGTTCCTTTTTCTCCTGGAAACTTTTACCTCTTGTTTCTCCTGCTCACTAAATCGTCTTCCTGTTTTGATCTGCCTTCTGGACAGTTTTTGAATTGTTTTACCACCTTTCCCCCAAGCCTACTGATGTCTAGAGATAAAGAAGACAGCTACTGTGGCCATACAAAAAACAGAAGAAAATCTTTCTTCCATGACTTCAGCTGATACCAGGTCTACAGAACCACTCAGGCCTTCAAAACACCCTGAGACAAGTCACTCACAGGACAGCAAAACTAAAGCCAACTGATTGCCATGAGTGCCATACACCTACATGCATACTGACTGCAGCACAGATAAAGGATGGGCTCAGAGTGACTGAAGTGACTTGCCTTGCAGTGTTGAGGTTAGGGGCAAAATAGGCATTATTACTTTGTTCACAGTGTAGCTATTGCTCTCATGCTTGAGAATGACTTTTGCCTCTGTAGGTTCTGCCATGATTTTCTCATTGCCTGGGGAGTCCAAATTACTACTAAGAAGCAGCTTCATAGTCACGGAGGGCCCAAACTTTTAAGCCTACAGGAAACCCACAGCATCGTATCTGACTTTTCTGAACTACAAATACAGAAATACTGACAATTATCCATCTATTTTTTCCCCTATATTTCCCTCTGGCCATTTGCTAAGTGGACAGATGGATGCTGTTCAATAGCCTGCCCTCTGTCATTACACCCATAGAATAGATTACGGGTACACAGTACTAATGAGACCCTCAGAACAAAAATATTAAATGTCAGTCACCCTTGGAAACACATAGCAAATTAAAACTAATTTCATGTGTACACCACAGAATCACAAATTGATTTTGACACAGCCAGACTAAGATAAAAAGCCTGTAACAGAAAGCAGGAGGATCTGGAGTTTATAATCAAATAAACCACAGATGCACGTTAGGAAAAATAACCCAGCTTGGTGACTCAGCTACATCTCCTGGGTACTATTATGATGAATGGAGATGGCTGCTGGATCAGTACAGAGTTGTTACTCAGACACTCTCCCAAATCAAATTACAAGTCAAAACAATAGGGAGGCACCTCAGAATATACTGATCACCACGACTAACACTGATGCTGCAATGAGGTGTTTTGATTTCACAGAATCACATTTCACTACACCCTTTCACATTTAACTCCCTTTTTTCTGCCCCACCCGAGCAGGAAGGGGGTCCTTCTGCTATCCTGAGACCCTCTTGGACTGGACATCATTGGAAGTGCTAAAGGTCAAATGAGATGAAGCTTTGAGGAACATCTAGTAAAAGATGTTCCTGCTCAAGGCAGGGGCCACTGAATTAGATGACCTTTGAAAGTCCTTCCCAAACCATTCTGTGATTCCATAGAACGTGGGAAATGCTGGGGCAGGAAATACTGTGTACACTGAGACATTGCCTGCACTTAGAAAGATTTGGCCTTTCCTATGACAAATACAAATTCAGTGTGCTAGGGAGAGCCCCTGAAGGGAGACAGTAAACTCTCTGATTAGCATCAGCACAAAGTAGATGTTACAGAACAACTTCTGTTGTAATAAAGCAGAAGGCAGAGAACCACTGTTATGCTCAGACCAAAGAGCCCCCCAAACAACATGCCTGGGGACAGGATTCACTGCCCCAGAACTTCACTGGTATGACTCCACTGAAATAAGACTTTGTTAAACAGAATAGACAGGGATGGTTATCTTTTACACTTGGCTCGCCTTGTCACCCAGCATTTTTTTTAAAGAGCTACTGGTGGGTGATCTAACATGAAAACTCCTCCTTTCCCATCAAGATAGCTCAAACACTACCACAGTCCTAGTAAGACTGATTTTCATAATTTAATGGGACTTCTGTGGTTTGCATACCTTATGCTATCAGTGTTAAAAAGCACATTTCACTGGGAATGCTTATATATATCTACATGCATATATATATATTTACATATGCACTGCCAGACAGAGGTCTGGAAAATCTGGTGGTTCTTCTGAAATACTTTAAGTCAGTTCTTTGCTCTTTCTAAAGAGTAAGAAAAAATTTATCAGCTCATCCTTCCTGAAGTGAAGAAGTATTAATAGTCAAACCACGTAAAAAATTAGGGCTTCTTAAAGAGAGGAATAAAATATCAATTGATTCAAAGATCACGCAGTGCTTTCCTAAGAGATGTTCCTCTGATCAGCTAAAGTGATAGAATTGAGCTAGAATACCATTACAGAAATAGATAATTTGAAAACTGCTACAGTTTTGGTATCAAAGGAGGAACCACAGGATTGCTTCCCTTTCCCAGCAACACAGCTTGGAACAGGCAGACCTGAGATGAAATCATCACCTGTGCTCTTCACAAGCCATAGTAAATTGGCCACTATTAAATTATCTACTAAAATCTTTTGATGAAGCACACACAGCTAAATTTGAAATACTACCTCTCAGTCACCAACTTTTTAGCATACAAAGACCCGTTGTGAAGGGAAGATGGAAGAGGAGCTATAACAGTAAACATCTTGCATTCTTCAGAAATCACAGCAAAAATGTAGTTTTCAAACACTTCCAAATATTGTTAATTTGTTCAGCATGTTTCTAATTAAAACCTTCCCAAGCAACCCAACTGTGCTTGAGTGAATTAGCACAAGAGATAAAATGATACCCAGACCAAAACATCAAACCACAGAAGAACCTGATTTTCAGCTTCTTAGGACTCCTAATCTTTCTCCTGAGGAATTAACATTTCTCTACAGTTTCATGGTTTTCTTTGCACAGTTTATGATTTCAGAACCAAGGAAGCATATTACCAGCCTTCTATTCCATTCCTGCAACATTTTCCTTAAATATTTGGAGACCAGGATATCAAAGGGAACTGTCACTCCCTAACCCTGACTACCAAACAAATCAGAAAAGATCCCATCTCTTCAAAAGCTTGTCCCCTATGTTTGGGTTTCCATCTAGCAGCATTTTATAGAAAGTGCTTCACAATCACTTCTCAGCTTCCAGGGAAAAAACAAAAAAAACAAAACCAGTTGGCTTCCAGGAGCTCTGAGAGCAGCCACAAGCTCAGGCTCTCTGTGGCTCTCCCACCAACAAAGCAACAGCATCTGAAACAGATCCAAAAAGGCAGCAGTTCTTTCAAAACTTTACTTGTTTTAAGGGGCTAAGAGTGTCCTTTTTCAGAGCTGTGAGTGGGGATGAACTCTTTCCTCAGAAACAAAAAACTCAGCCATGGTCCCTGACAGCAAAGGAGATGGCCATTTGAGAGAGAAGTTTGAGAATTTAAAAAAAAAAAGGGGGGCTCTTCCCTGTCCCACATACATTGTCTCCCACCATGCTGACTGGCTGAGAGGCCATGCAGCCTGACCTCAAGTCAGCATTTATGTCCCTGAACATATAGACTACAGTGCTTCAAGCCAACTGTTCTGGTTCTCATTCCTCAAAGAGAATGTTTTGTTACATATATAAGGCAACATCCTCTAACATGACTAATTCAATTATTTCTTGCAAAATACAAGTAAATAGCTCAGTCTCTGCATATTATATGAAACACGAGGGACTCCCCCGCTTCCCTTGTACACACATGTTACCATGGTTCTATCAGAGCTGCTCTTTTTAGCAGTAAATGACTTCAAAATCACATTTTAAATGTCTGCTGTGCTTCAAAACTCTGCATATCTGCATTAAAATAGCTCCACATTGGATGAAGCTTTTTTTTTTTTTTTTTTTTGCTTTAAGCCAGAAATTAAAACAAAATTAGAGGCAATAACCCTAATTCTGTAACCTTTTCAGGGAGATAAAATACAAAAAAAAAAGATAAAATAAAAATAATAAAGATAAAAATAATAAAAATAAAATAAAATAAAAAAAATCTCAAAAAAAGAACCAACCCAACAAAAAACACCCCAATGTCTTAAATTATCTTAAAAGGCTGAGATGACATGCAATGGAAGGAACAGAAAGGTTTGTCTTGTATCACTTTGCATATTTAACAATACTCCCTTAGCATTAATTCTCAAACAAAAAGTCTGAGGAAGCTAATAAGAACATGGCAAGAGGAGGGGGAGGCTGGAAGAACAGCCAAAGGTAATCATTAATCTTTGCTCTCTTTTGCCTGCAGGATGGAGAGTTGTGCCATTAATTCATTACCAGGTCTCCAGTGAGATCTTGCAAGAAAAATGTGTGTAGAGAACCTGCTGTGGCTCCTGTTGCTGTAACAAAAACATAAGTTTGGTCTCATGGCTCCAGCAAGGCTTGAAGAAATGAGGGCACATTGCTTCCAGTGAGTGCTTTTAAAACATGACACAGAGCACTAGGAAATACAGTCTATAAGGAAAACAAAAAAATGAGGGACACTAACCCACCTGCTTTTTTGGTCTGAAATAAGAGATCAAATTCGGTGACAGAGATTTGCCATGGAAGCCTTGCTGTGGTACTGCAGGCAACTTCACTAGAGAAATTATTCTCACTGAATAGGCAATCAAAAGAGAACAACCATCTAAAATTAGTTAATCAGACCATCCTCATTTGCCTCAGTCAGCCCAGCCACCTAAGTTCAATAAAAAGTAAGATTAAAGGGCAAAGTGATTGGTGTTTAAGGTTTTTTCTTAAAAAAAAAAAAAAAAAAAAAAAAAAAAAATCTGTGACAGCATTTAACACAGATGGGACATGCAAGGTGGATGATATGATGCTTCATTAAAATTCATACAGATATTCCACAACAAGTGTAAAAATCAGAATTGCCTACAATGGAGACTAAGGGGGAATTTAAAATATTTTCCAGTAGCGACAGGGAAGGTCTCTCTGGTTCAGCTGAAATCAGCTGGAGAATATTGTTACAGCCTGAGAATTTGTACTCTTACAGCACTCCCTCCTGGTTTCAATTTATGAATGATCCCCATGATAACTTAGAATGCAAATGAGGATGTTTTATAGGTACAACAGTATTTTTTTGTTGTTTATTTATGCATTAAGTTTTCAGTCTGCAGGGAGATACTGAATTAAACCTTGACCTAAAAAAGATAATAAAAAGTCTGTTCCAATGTTCTAGAAAAGAGGATCTTGTTCTGTGCTTGTTATTCTGCCCCTCCAAGTGTCATATGTGGGCATGTGAAATGTGCTGGTGAAAAAGTATGCATGATACTGACAAAACTGTTAATTTTAAATAACTCCACAATTATTTTTTTTTTAATTAAAACTTTACTGTTCAGCCCAACTAAAACTTTTAAAGCTTCCCTATTTCTCCACAATGTTCAGATCTTGAATAAGTAACTAGTCCCTTAGTATTTTATGGGCTGTGTTAACAATTCTCTAAGGTGTTCTGCACAGTTAAAGGCCAATGTTTCTGAAACAGTATTAAGAAACTCCATCAGTCATGCATATCTCAGTGTTCACAAATGATGCAAATAGATGATGGCCTTCTCTGTCCCTTTTATTTCCTGCCTAATTATCCCTATAATAAATTATTAATATGATCCAGCATTTTATTGACTCATCCATGCACTCATTTCAGGATTGGAGATGCAATAGTTTGAACAGTCTGATGCTGTAATTCATTGTCAATGTCTAAAAATAAAATTTTGGTGAATTATTTCTCATGACAGTCACACTTAGGAGTTGTCCTGGTTTGGGCCAGGATAAAGGTGATTTTCTGTCTCATACATTTGCTTTCAGCTAAGTCTTTTGTAAGTAGTTGCACTTGCTGAAATTAACAGCAAGTTTCTCAGACAGTGTCTGCTTCTGGGACTGATAACACTCCATGTTTATAGTTCCAGCTGGAGAATGGTCTGCAGAGCCAAGGGCACTGCTCAGTTCTGAGGAATATTTTACCCTCAAGAAGAAGTAAAGAGATCCCACCTGAACCCCTCCTTGTGGTCCTGATCCATGCCAGCCTGAATCTGTGTGTTCCTGCCTCCAGCTCCCGACTGCTGCTGACTCCAGGAGTCCAGCCTGGACTTTCCCAGGGCTGCCCTGCAGCCTCCGTGGTGACGTGAGAGTTATTGGGGGGAGGCCGGGAGGAACATGGTATCAATTTTCCTGTATATTTGTATATATTTGGAAATTTTTCCTATTTATCATTACTGTTTCATTCAAGATGTGTAGTTTAGTTTCCAACCCATCAGTCTCTCTCCCTTATTCTCTCTCCTTTCTTTTTCAGGGAGGAGAGGGGGATTAATAGAGAGCATCTGTCATTTGGTTTAACTGCCAGGCCAGTGTTAAAACATGACAGGAGTATAGGGACCAATGTCAAAAAGAAAATATGAGTATGGTTAGGTACTTCAGAATTTATCTTTGCCAAACAGGTCAATATATTTTTATTTTCTTGCAAAGATTCTTGGTGTATATTATCAGTGTAATGCAGAAAATACTGAGTTTCAGTCATTAACTTTGCAGGATCAGAAAGTACCTCCCCAGGTACTCCTGACTGGAATTCCCTGTTACTACAGACAGTGTATTACAGAAGATTAAAAAAAGTTCAGGATGAGTAATTCTAAGGGCAAACCTTACTAATTAACTTTTGACTACTTCTTATACAAGCAAAACGTAATTAGTAAGACCAAATAAAATCCAGTAAAATACTGATACAATGGAAGATGAAGTCAACTCACAATCTAGAGCATAACTCCTAGAAAGTAATAAAAATATAACCCAGGATAATACAATAGGCAATTCTTTAAATTAAAAACAAACTTTTAAATTATTATTTTAAAAACTAAACAGAAAAATTATTTCAAGAAAGAACTTAGGGCCACTGAACCTTGATGTCTAAATAAATTGTCACAAAGATTGTTCCAGATCCACCAGGATACTTCCCTTCTTTACTTACAATAAAAGTATCTGTGACGTCTGGCACAGGTCTCCAGCTATCTGGAGAGTGAAATAAAAGTCAGGGATGGGATCCAGCTGAAAGTCAGCTTGGATGTCACAGCCTGTAGAGAAGTGCCCAGGCATCAGTGCAGCACTGACAGACTGCCTGGATTAATAGAATAGACACCAGAAATCAATTAATAGCCTCAATGGCAGGAAAGGCAAAGGTCTTGAAGAAGAAGGGGTTTTAGGGTTGATGCACAGGCTACAGTACAAAAGCCACTGCCCGTTATCAAAATAAGTTGTTTCTGAAAGAGAGAGATGGTGCTTGGCTGCCTGAAATACACTTTCCATCTCTTGGATTCCAGGGAGAGTCTGCTGAGGATCAAAACTAGGCTTGGAAGAAAGTTACACACACACACAGCCAAATACAAAAAGGAAAGGTAAAACTGTCATGGAGGAGATGATTTGCTTTCTAATATGTAAAAAAGCTGGAACAGGGAGACTGAACAGGAGTTCAAAGATTTGCTTTTGTTTTTTAAATGTGTGGTTGCAAGATCACCTTTGACGGATGAAGAGGGCTGCAGCAGAGGTGAGGGATGTGTAAAGTGCAGGAGAAAGCATAATTCATACTCTCCAGTCAAACCAGAAGTAGGGAGGGCAAGGAGCTGCTGTTTTCTGTATGAGAATAAGAAGAAAAAGCTCCAGGCTTCCCTCTGGGTCTGCCTTTTTTGTCGTAGCTCCCTTGCCCTCTCCTGGATACCTTCAACACATCACCTCAAGCAGCTGTGCCAGGCTGCTCCTGAGAGAGGGCATCCCCAGGGGCCTTGAGGGAGAGGCAGTGGCTGCCCTGGTGGCCTCAGCAGGTGAAGTGCTCATTGACGGGCTGCAATCCATGATGGACCCCACTCAGTTTTGCACAGCCCTCCTAGTTTCCCTCACTCTACAATAGAAATGGACTATTAGGTTCCTCCAACTTTTCTTTTGAGAATTATTTTTAGGGAGTGTTGTTAAACATGCAAATTGGTATGCAAGGACAAGGACTTCTCACCTGTAGGAGTTTCACTGAGCTGAATATTCCTTTCCCCTCATTCCTTTACACTTGTACCTAAGCCTATGGGCACTTCTCCACTTTTTCCAGAACAGACTGCAGAAGTGCTCCTCTACCTAGTTCCTAGGTCTCAAGTGTTTCCTTTACAGCCCCTCTTTGCTGCTATACTCTGAGTTGCAACAGACCCGAGCCATCTTCTGCATTGCTCGGCACAACTGGAAAGTTCAGGCAGGAGGTTGGAGTGTGCCATGCCTCTTTCCAAGCAGTGCCTGCACCAACTTTCCATTTCTGAGCTATCATGCACTGAGGAATTATGACATCTTTGTGCTGGATGCCCAAGTTCCTGCTCAATACCTCATTTAAGTGTGATGCATGAAGTCAGCTCTGTGCAATGGGAATGTCTACCTGTGTCTATAATCAACTAAGGTAACAATCCCACACTGAGTTACAAGCTTTGATTTCTTTGATCTTAAGCCAGTCTGAAAGTTTCCACAATGCTTAGTCACAGGCAAGATGCTGCCCTGATCTCAGCTGCAGGCAGCAGGATTCTCATTAAAGATAGCATGCCATGAAAAGGCTTTATAAGCAGTCACCACTCCATCAATACTTATTGTTTTGCAGCAGAAACTGACAAACTAGGATACAGAATTTTTGTGCACAATTGCAGGTAACTTAAAAAAGGATAAAGTAATTTAACTCTAGATTGCTGTTATATTAACTGGTATTAGAGCTTTTCACTCTTAGAAGTGATTTATTATGAGAAATTACATACATTATCAAAATTACTTCTTCACTCACACCCCCCAAGCACCTGGTACAGGACACATCCTCAGTATACAGAAATTAGAACAAGCTGCTGATATATTGTTAGAAAACTTTTATGCCAATTGCTCTCATAGAGAAAAAGCAATGAAAGATATTAAAACACAGAAGCATGCAGAAAAAAAAGGAAAGTTTAAATGCCACTACTTAATGTTACCTGTCTCTTGTGTGCTGCCTGGAACAATATTCTAGAGGACAGATTTCTTTTGTGTGTTTACTTTTGGTTTAGGTTTTAGGGCTATTTTATTGAACAAAAGGAAGAACCTAAAGCTCTGTAAAATAACTGCAGCACAAGGATTTGCCCAAACAGCCACTTCATCGAAGATTTCTATTTAGTTACTCTCGAACTCCATTGGAGGTATCTCCTCACATCCCTGGTATCACTCCAGATCTTAAGATTTCTCTCTCCATGAAAAAAAAAAAAAAAAAAAAAAAAAAAAAGGAACAGAGGAAGAGTCAAGTTGTAACAGGATTCAGAGTTATTGAGAAGAAATAGGTATGACTGGCAAGTACAAAATGTTGTAGGAGATACAAAAAAGCCCCAAACCTGACTTAGCAGTTGTTACTTCACTACCTACAATATCTGAAGAAACGAGGCAAACTGTACTCCCTGTTTCTTTTCATTCACTGTAAGCACTTTGCATTTAGCTGATGCCAGCACATGTTTTGGCTAGAAACACACAATTCAAGTGGCTTCCAAATAACCAACTGCAATAAGGGAATAAACAGAGTTGAGTCACTTCACATCACTCAGCAGCAGCACAGCCCAGCAGGACAATCTATCAGCTTACAACAGACAAGGAAAGTTTAGAAAACCAAAATGTTTGACTGTATGGAAGTGCTTTTGAGGACTCAATTGCAGGAGGGCAAAATAGGTCTCTACTAAGAAGAGCAACCAGCTGGGATTCTTTATATGGAGAACCCACTGCAACCACTCTGAACTGTTGCTGTGTTTTCAGTATTATTTATACCACTCCATCACCATAGTTGACTGCAGGTTTTTTTGTTTGTTTGTTATTTCAGGGTTTTTTTGTTGGTGGTGGTATTTTGTGTTGTTTTGTGGTTTTTTTTTTTTGTTTTGTTTTGTTTTTTTTAAATCTCCAAAACTCCAGCTGTTTAGCTGTGGTAATCTACCGTGTCACATTTGGTAACTCCAAGGCTCAACCCACTTCCAGTCCCTTTTTAATATATCTTGGGTTTCATATTTTTAAGGTTTTATAGCACCATACACCTCATTCTACTTTTGCCTGACACCTATAATTTCATTGCCTGTCATCAAGATAAGAAATTCCTCCAGAGGAGCCTGGAAAGCCATTTGCCCCTTCCCCAGACTTTCCTTACTCAGGAAAAACACAATTCCTGAAATTTCCTTGCGTAGTATCTTGAAAGTTCTCCCCTTCTTCATACTTTCCTTACTCAGGAAAAATACAATTTCTGAAATTTCATTGTGTAGTATCTTGAATATTCCCCCCAAAATTCCTGAGCACTGCAGCTGATCTGTTCAGCCCAGAGGGATTTGAAAGAGGCCATCACTGGCAAGCACAATGGAAGAAATATTCTCTAGAAAACAAGTCAAAAAAAGCCTCTTCTGTATGCTGTGTAACAATTTATGTAGAAGTAGATGACTGAAAAAATAAAAATTAAAAAAAAAGACAAAAGCAGAACAAGACTCAGCCAGACAACTAAGCAACAGAACCAGGCACCCAGAGTTCAGTGATCAATAAACAAAATTTAACCATACTCTAGTTAACATCATCCTTCACCTTCCTTATCTTCTGTCTTTAGGTAGCTTATAAAAAGCAAAATAACCCAGATTTTTATTCACATAAAAGTTGTTAGACTTAAATAAAAAGGTCTTTTAATTTTTCCTCAAAGAAGGACAGTTCCCTCAGTGAAACTGACAGAAAAATAGAATTTGCATATAATTTCATGTAGATGACTTTGTTACCAAATAATACTTGCCAAAATATATGTCACTATAAGAACTTTTAATCACTATTACCATGGAAAGAAGCAGGTGAATTGCTTTGTTGATAAGGACCCTGGAATGCCTCTCTCATCTAATGGAAATAAAAGACAGAACAGAGATCTTCTACCTGTCTCCCTCTGCTTTCTCAGCAGCAATAACGTGCCCTGTGCAGCTTAAAACCACAAATTTCATTTGATTTTAGCGTGAAGGCATTTAACACCCTTCTAACAGGAAAGAAGGTTAAGTTAATGCCATCTTCAACAATGTGTGGAAAGATGATAGTGTTCAACAGCAGAAACAAGTTCGAACACAGTGATGAGAAAATTAACTGACCAATTCATTAGCCACAAAAAGCATCTCATTTGATGAGAACTTTAAAAAGCACTACACTACAGACACTGCTTCTTCTGCACTTGTAGTGGCTAGCAGCCCAAGCTACCCTCCCTAGTAAGAAAATCTAGGATAGTAAGAAATTTTCTCAATATTCATAGTATGGTGACACTCTCAATAGAGTTAATCCCAATTTACCAAGGGCTAGAGAAGTCTCTACATTGAAGCAGCACAAAATTAAGGCTCAGCCCTGCTACGTGTTGAGTGCCCTGGCCCATGGCCACCAGAGCACTTAGGCATGTGTTTTATTTTAAACACACGAGCAGTTCTGCTGAAATTCAGAGAAAAAGTCACAGTACGGCAAGAAGAGGATCATGCCACAAAATGTGAAGCTACCTTGAAAACAAGAACAATGCACAATTTAAAACTGACACAGTGGGTCAGGTAAATCCAACCCAGTAGACAAGTTTTTCTACAGCTCATTAATGGGGTCAGAGAGGTCTCCCAGCCCGCTCATGGCTCAGGTATGTTCCTAAATGGGCCAAGCATGAGGAAATTATTTTCCAGACAGCATTGTGAGCATTCAAAGGGAAGTTCAGCATTATCATTCATTGCTGCCTAAACCAAAAACAAAGACAGAAACTGAAGCCTGAGGCATGCCCTAAATTCTTGTCTGGTGGTCAGACTTCTGCACCAGGAAGAACACGTGTGCCGTTTGCAAAGTTGCTCACTTCCTTTTAACAGCTACCTAGGTCTGGCAAATTTCTCTCCTTTTTGACACTGACATAAGCAGTAGAATTGTAAGAATTATTCATCTGAAAATTCTATTAACATCTCAGTGTTAAAATTACACTGTGTCAAACTGCAGGAAAAAAAAAGAAAAAATGGTTGCATTTGCAGAGTACAGAGAATTACCATAGACTCAGTGCTTCTAGGATAAGATTGAAGGAACTATAGAAATAAAAATAAGTTAAGACCACTTTTGTCCTCCTAAATACTAAATTACTTTTCAGATGGGAAAAATGACACTATTATTGTATCCTATTATTATGATCAATTATCCAGAAAGATGCACCCATAATGCACCCATTTTATTTGAAAATAAACCTGTGTTTAATTTCAAGACTACAAGTTAATTTTAGCATATTTCATATCTCTTGCTCAAATACATCGGAAACAATTTAAATAATTTTTGTTACTTATGGTAATCTGTATCTTGAGTGACAACCTCTGCCCTGGTTATCAGCCTACAGGGATGAGATAATAAACAACCCTCTTGCTTGAATAAGTATTTTACAGTGCAAAATGTCAGAGGTCTGTAAAGCAGTGCTAGCATCTCTTACCAAATTGCTCTATCAGTGGTACTTTGAAACTTCAGCATATAGGAACTTAAAGCTACCAGATCAACAAGGTACTCTTCCAGATTTTGCAGCATATAAAATTTTCGTGCTTCCACCACTGCTGCTAGACTGCCTCTGCTTCTTCAGCACCGTTGTATTAGACCATAAAAATATTTTTTTAAGAAGAAGGAAAAGTGTAATTAGAAAAGCATTCCCCGTTTTCAGTCGTTTCAGTGCACACAATATCCCCAACTTTGTCCCCCATCAAAATCCTGACTTGTATTTCCAGGTTTGATGAGAACACTGACTGATAAATTTCATCCAAGGCTTTGGGCTCCTTGATGAAAGGATCAAACAACATGCAGCTGAGCCACAGGTTGCAAAAAACCTCTTGGATCTACACAGCATGTCCCAAAGTCTTGCAATTGAGAGGAAATTCGGGACAGGATCCTGAGAAGCAGACTCCAGGTGGCTGGTCATGACAGTCCTTGGGAGACAGCATTTCTCCCACCTACTTCATCTGGGGGAACAGACCCACCACCCAGGGGTCTGGCAGGGAGGCAGGAGCCATACTCACAGCAATGCAGTGTCTGACCTGCCAGGAAAGAAAGAGCTGCCATAAAGTAACTTCAGGGCATGCAAATACAGCCTCCAGGCGTGAAAAAGAACATCACCAAAGCAGAGGGAATAATTTGTTTGTGCCTCATCAATACGAAACAAAAACTAATGATTAAATTAATGAATTGCCTCTATGGATTGCATTCAGCTAGTAGGCTCATGCTCCAGAGGAATTATCTTTTGCCTTGGCTGTAGGAGTGGCTGGAGTTCAGAAAGCTGACAAACCATCAAGTGGGAGAACAGAAGCTTCAGGTTAAAAATTAATCTTAAATGGTCCAGAGTCTGAGAAAATAACTAGGGAGGTAAGAGAGGAGGGGGACTTAAACACAGGGCACAGTCAAAATGAATGAAAGAGAACACTTTCTGTGTTGTCCTGTAATTGCCAGCCCAGCATTACAATGTGACATCAGTGGGCTCAGCTTTGTGATTAAATGCAGGTTTAGCTTAGGAGAAGGGGAACTGCCTTCACATGAAAGAGGGATACTTGTCAAGCCCGTGAAGGTTTTTGACAGATGCAGAAGTGCTTCAAAGCTGTAAGAAAAAAACCCCCACTTCTAACGTATTATAACATCTTGCTTTTTGACACCTAGGTCTGTTAATTTTTTGCATGCTAAGACTCTTGTAACATACCTTTCAGGTGCTGAAACAATCCCAGCCACTTCTGTCACTTCCAGCAGTTGCAATGCACTCTGTCAGAGGATGATTCCAATAAACTTCCCTGGTGATGCCTGTTTGGCTGTACCTTAAGGTGCTTAACTCAATCAGTTAGCAACAACACAACAGATTAGATTACTGAGCCCTGACAGCTTGTAGAGAAAGACTGAGTTCAAGGTAGAACACTTATCTGTTCTGCTTTTCCTGATGCCAGTAGCCACTCTATTAAATAGGAAGCTCTCTATTTGCTTGTTTTAAGGGGGATTCTATACAGATAAACAATGCCTTTCTTCATATCCTGCTAGATTTAGCTGACAACAAAGCAGTACTGTTATGTTGCTATGCCACCACATCTTGCCAATCTCTGATAAATTACTGAAGCAGTTATCCTTCTAAAAACCACCCCATTTCTCTGCACCAATAAATGTACATATATACAATGAATAAAGTGAGCTTCAGATACTGAGGTGTTTGATATCAAAGGGTTACATGACCCATTTAATAGAGTTATTAAGTTCATTATGTATGTTTCAGAGCCGCTGGAGTCCAACTGCCTTAATGACTTGAGAGTTTCCCTTCAAGATCCTAAACTGCATTTATATACACTCTGTAATATTTGCTTTTGTATAAAAATTACTCTTCCTTTTGATGAGGGTTGGTCTTAATTGTTGCCTTTCAAGGATAATGATAGTGAGAGGAAAAAAAACACAAAACAACAAAACCTCCCCAAAACGGCACCACCACCTCCACAAACCCAAAAACTGTTTGAAAAATAAACTGGTGGCAGTGAACAAAGCAATAATCAGTTTTGAATCCATAAATAAATACAGCAGTAAAGAGGGGGGAAAGCACAACTTCAAATCTCTTTCACAAGGAAGAAGAAACAGAGTAGTGACCAAATAGGCCTGTATAAAAGCAAAGTTGCAGATAAAGCAGAGACTTAATCAAGTAATCAGAGCTTATTCATGCCCTGCTACAGAACTAAATAAATATTGAAGGGGTTCCTTAAAAAAAAGAGGAAATTTCTATTTGTATTGAAACCCATTGTAAACCTCATTTGGATGTTAATTTAATCATTATTTTGACACCAAGTTGCTAAATTGGGTGGAAAAACAAAGCCCAATCAGGACTTACAAAGAATACTTGAAGTAATCTGCTGTTACCACTGTAAATCTCGACCCATTTCTGCCAAAAAGGGAGGGCTTTAAGTGAACTGAGGAGTGAGGGACACAAGCAATCAGATGCCCTTGGCAAAGAAGGGGACAGGAGCTGTGCTGCAAAGCAGTGCCAAGTCTGGACAACATCCCCTCTGCACTACTCCTGATAGAGCCTGGGAGATGCAGCCCAGGCACCCCCTTCTAGAAAGTCAGGTCACAAATCATGCCTTCCAGGAACCATCTAACCAGGATGGGTCCTTCCAGGAGCCATCTAACCTCTTTTGTTGGAGCACTGCACTAAGCTACATCAGTATTGCATCACTCAGGACTGGCTTTCAGTCCTGCTACCACTGCTGGAGGACACTGCTGCACCTGCCACAGCAGTCCAAGATCAGATTTTGGGCAGTCACTCCAGCAGACAGCTGAGTATGACTTTGGAAGAAAAACAAGGAGATGATGGGCTGAAGAAAGATCACCAATCATGTCAACATCAGAGCTGATGTATGGTGTAACCAACATTTTTCATTTTGCCAGTACTGGGGCAGGCAGAGATTTCAGTGCATGACAACAGAAGCAAGTACTGGATGTTATCTTGTGTCCTACCTTCCACTACACACTGCTCAAATTCCCTCTGCAAGCAATATGAGAAGAATTAATTGCCAGAAATAAAGATTCCATCCATTCTGATTTTCAACTTACCAAGACAGTCAAAAACACCTTACTAAAGTTACTGACTGTTCTCCTGATTCTATTAAAAAAGCTAATTATTTTAGGTCAAACTAGACATGGTTTGAAGACCAAACTATAAGGAACATATTTAGAGACTTTTAGTACAGAAACAGCTGAACAGCTGCATAATTTGAAAGTATCTCAACATTTCTTATTTGATCTCAACTTGATGAAGTCACACTTCCACTTTCTTGTCTGTTTAAAGTCCTGAAAATAACTCCTTTACCAGTCATTAATCCACATGCTTAATTTTGAAATTAAACTGAATAATAAAATCCATGTTGAAGCACAAAAAAATTGACACAAACACAACTCTGGGCCATATTAACCAGAGCTAAGCAGAGCAGTTCACAAATTTGAACAAGCAGATTATAAAACAGAGATAATATACATACAGTAGAGTCAACTGCTTTTCTTATACTTTGTGTGATCCACAAGATGTGTCTAGAGAAGACTCACAGCAGGAAAAGCAATAAACAGAGAGTTGAGACAACTAATTAATACTGCTAATTTAACACCTACTGTAACACACCCCTTACTGTCATCTGCATTCTGTCATGGAGTCGATGCCCACAGTTTTCAAGCATTGCTAGTAAATTATTTTAATTTTCCCCTTTTCCTCATAAACAAAATGCCACTGTGACAGAAGCTGCCTGACTACTTTCTAAGCAGCAGATTTCCAAAGAAGCACTCCCACCCTGAGAGGCAAATAGCAGAAAGCCTTGAACAGCGGAAACTTTCTCACTTCCAAACAGAAGATACTTTATTTCAAACTGCACATGCACTTTTTCCTTCTTGCTTTACAGTCCACATCTTCCTCACCACTACTCCCGATTTCCACTCTATTTCCTTTATACATCCCATATGTGGAAGAACATAAAAACTATCTACTAAACTGACATGCTGGCCTAATCCTATCGTATCACAGATGTCTTAAATTAATCTCACCTAGTTTTCTGGATTTTAACTTATCCCTATTATCTGTTATTAGAGGACAATGGGCCAGCTGCAGTGAACCACAGACATAGTGCAGGTTTCTCACTCATTCCGGCAGGCAACGAGCATCTTTTTCCCAGATCACAGGGATCTGCAGAACTTGAAGAGCCTGCAGAAGAGCCCTGATAAACTTTCTGTGGATATCACAGAAGTGAAGTAACCTCCTGGAAAAGTCTGCTACTCTAACTTGTAAATACTTTTCTTAACTGGACTATTTCACATCTGAACGACAACAACTCCCAAGTCACAAAATGACCCTGACATGGGGCTTCCCCTTTGAAACCTCAGTGTTAGCTCCTACTGGGCAACCACACCTTCAAGATGGCCAGGCTTGTTTTATCCTTGCCTTTTGCTTCCCCAAATGCCTGTTCCTTCATTTTCCTCCAACTTCAGATCCTCTGGAGCAAGACACACTTTTGCTAATGAGCTTCTGCTAAGACACAGAAACCACCACCCATTCAGCTGAGTGGGGGGAGTATGACCTCTGCAGAAATCAAGTGGGTTACAGAGAAAAGGTGCTCATATATTTGGGAGCAAAATTCTTTTGGAAATAAAAGGAATTTTGAAGCTTTTTCTTATGCTCAGGGCAATTCCTCACATAAGCTGGGTGGCACATGAAGACTCATGCTGCAACAGCTGGTCCTGCCTAATGCAAAGGTTGCACTGGAATTATGACACACATGAAATGCAGGGAAAAGTGATGGCTTGTTTTTAGTTGGCATAACACAAAATTCCCCTTTGGGGAAAAAAAAATATTTAAAAAATCAGTTTCTTGAAATAAACCATGGATTTAGTTAGTGGGGGGAAAAAGCATTCACAGAATTTAACCTTATTTTTGGGATTCTGGAAAACAATAACTAACATGAGTTTAGAAAGCTTACAAATACTTGAGGTTTCAAAAGAATCCTAGAATTTCAGTTTTCAAGAACTAGTAGGGATGGACAAAAACATGTCTTCACTTAATTGATTTTTCACATCAGGAAACTGAAAACTTAAGGATTAATGAATATATTTGGGAGAAAAAAATTATATTGTCAACTTGTGAGAAAAGTCCAATTATCCCAATAATTTATTTCAGACTGAGTGCAGAAGCTTTTTAAGTGAATTTTATCACATACCATGGATAAGTTAAAGCATTCTTAGCAACAGCATAATGAGATGACAAAATTCTTTGCACATGAATACCAGTGTCTTACTTTGGCTTTCTTTTCCTACATGACTAACTTAAGGAAGTGGAAAGGAAAGAAAAGTAAAAGCTTTATTTCAGTTCTTCAAATAATGAGGGGCTTATCAATAAACAGACACCTTATAATCATGAATTCACACTAGAGTTCATGAAACACTGGGAGCAAAAGCAGAAGTCAAACTTAATCAAAAACTGTCAACAATGATACAGCTCACAGAAACAGCTGCACAAAACACAGTTTACAAGCAAGGTTTATAGGATTCTTTAACCAAATAGAGGATAAGTCAATGTTAGCAGTCTCATAATACTCAGTGAGGTGACAATAATATGATGGAGTTATTTGTCTTCTGAAATAACAGCTGAATTAGCCCTTATCTTATAAATTATAATCATATGTAATGGCAGAGAATGCATGCTCTGGATAGCATCAAACTTTTAAGCTTCTCTTTTCTCTCGTCTCTGTCCACAAAAGGCTGGGAGCACTGAACAGGGTCTCCCCCCATGGACTCACTATTTCCATTCTAAACACAGAAATTAGGTGATCCCTTGCCAGGGACACATCCTTTGAAAAATGGCTGAAGGTTCTTTGTTTTTCTTGTCCAATTAAGTTACACTCAAATACAATGGACAAGAAGCTTCCTAAATCTTGCAATAACCGAATTTTTTTTCTGTTTTGAAGAATAACACATCTTTATTATTCAAAATCGTAATATACTTGAAAGAGGACTTAAGTAGTGCTCTGTACATACCTCCCAAGGTTTCTGCTTACTGATTTATTTCATTGTTCTTCCTTCTGGAGCACAGGATAGTGAACTGGCAAACTTCTCATTTAAAGAAAAGAAGGTGAAAAAAAAAATCTATTCTGAATCGTTTCTCCTCAATCAAGCTCTAGTTCTTCTGGTTTTAAAAATCTGTACTAGATCTTTAACAAATATGGTGAGCTTGTGCTTGAATCAGCTCAAGTATGTGCGTTTTCCAAACAAAAGAAATCTGAAAGTATTCCCACTCCATAGCTGACTCACATTCAGAACTAAATCATATGCATGACTATCTTATGACCTTGCTTGGAGTCAACTCAAAGTCAAGATGCACTGCAATTTCATTTACCTCCAAACTTCTTTTTGGCAAGAACAATCCCTTGATAGTTACTAGCATTATTCTTCAGAGAACTGCTTTTCTAACACCAACACCTGCATCCATTTAATCTGAGCTTTACAGACTCATTGGAATCTCCTGCTGTAGATGCTAATGTGTTGCTCCAGGCTCTTGTTGGAGAGGTTGTTTGTTGCCTCAATTCTCACAGGATTCCCCACTTTGAGGCAGATCCTTCATTCACTCCCTCCCCCCTGAGTATAATCACACCTACAAATCCTCTCTTAAAAGCTTTTACCTGCACTTTAATAGTTATGTAGCTGGTAAGCTTATAAAGCAATTCAATGATATTCCCAACATGAAAAATGCTCTTTCTTCTCATGTACTAAAGCCAAAATATCAACAATCTTTCAGGCAGGAAAAAGCAGACTGAGATAGTATAGATATTTTAAACACCTTTCACATGTTACTGTGGTGTTTCCTATATACAAGTGAAATAATTTTTTTCCAGGCCTTTGAAGCAAAGCCACCTGGGGAAGGGAACACAGCAGCTGCTCAACTGTGCCAAGCAACAAAACAGCTTCGAGGAAGAATTAAAGAATGGCAGACAATGCAATTGAAATGTAATAAGAAGGTTATTACACAGGATGTAGTACCAATGGAAATCAGGTCAGGATAACCCCAAATGGCACATTTTATTAGTGCAAACGCTCAAAACTTTGCTGTTATTTCCTATCCAAAAGGTTTCTGCTTTAATGCCTGGTGTTGATTAATTAGCACTATACAAGAAGGTTCTCTATAAGGCAGAGTCAAGCCATTAACTTCACTTGGCTGAAAAAAAAGCTCAGACTGTGACTATTAAGTCCTGAATAAAGCTATATATTCTCCAATGGCAAATAATTTCCACACCACTAAAATGCCCACATCGCCTCAGTGAAACGCTGACTGCTGAACAGAGCACCAAAACAACCCATTTTACTCAGGAGAGGAAATGAACACTGTCTAATCCATGGAAAACTACAGATGAGTAAACATGTTAAACCAGTAAAGCTCTTGCTCAAGAGAGGACATGGTAGAGATAGGAGAATTAAAAAGTATTTGAATCAAAGCTACTGGAGTGAGCAAACTTGGGCAAGTTCTGCCATTCGATGCTACACTGAAGCATCTGCTGTATTTTTATAGTTTTGTGTAAGAATCTAACAGGAAATTTTTTTTATTAGTTCAGTTAGTATTGGTAACATGAAAGGCAGTTAGCAGCACAAACTTGTCCAAAGAAAAAAAAAAATGGTAAAGCAACAATAAAATAAGAAAGACTGAAATTAGAAAAGAGGTGACACAGGATTTAATATGAGAAAATGTATAGCATAAACTAGTTAAATGAGTCTTATTAATAGACATTACTCTTGTCCATTAACAAATAGAAAAAGTAGAAAATGGTTCAAAATGTCTTGCTTCTCCCCATTTGTTAATCTTTTTTTTTTTTTTTTTTTTTTCAGCATTCTGCATATATATATAAAGGCAGCAGGTAGAATACAAGGCAAATGTGTTATTCCTGTGAATGCTGAACCATGAAGCAAACAAAAGATCTGAAGAACACTACCAATTTGGATTAAGTACTACTGTAATTGAACACTTTTTTAATTTTTTTTATTGTCCTACATAATAACAGTGGTTAAAGCAGTGTATTTTCCAACCTGAAAGTGTCTATCATTTTGAGAGAGCATTTTAGTACTTCAAATGTAGAGTCTACTTGAACAAGTGTGGCTGCTCCAGAAATACAATTGCAACAAAACAGAACTATAGGAAGCATTAAGCTGTTCATGCTTGTTGTGGTGTGTCTTTAAAATCAGAAATATCAATATTATATGCAGAGCCAACTCCAGAGGGTGATATATCCCCTTCTGAAATAAGTTTCAAAGATATAAGAGAGGAGTTGCCTTTTGGAGTTGCCAATTTTTCCCCACTGACAACTGAGTGACACCAGGTGAATCCTACCTGTATTACAAAGAGCTTTGTAACATGAGATGCACAGCATTCAGTATTCTGTATTCAGAATGCAGATAAAGCATGCAATTAAAAAAAAAAAAATAAATTGTATATGTTTTATTTTAAATGAAGAAATCCAAGTTTGCGCATCTTCCACGAGGATGATCCTCTTCCTCTCTCCCCCAGCAACTTTTATTTTTAAAGTGTCTCTGCATAATATAAACTAATCTTTAACATTTTTATATGTGTGGACATCTATAGACAAACGTATATCACACACAAAAAGACACCAATTAATGGCATACTGCAAATTAGCTCTGAGATATAACAACACATATGAATGCTTAGAATAATGAATACCACGTCTCACCAAGCCAGCGGTACCAATAACTCAAAATCAGTATTCTGATTAATCTAAATTACTATTTCCTTAATATTAGCATGGCAAAGAACAAATTTAACACCAATTCTATTCACTGCAGCATTTAAGCAAATAACTTAGCATAAAAATTAAGATTTGGCAAGTGAACTGCTTATCCACAGAAATTCATAGCACAAAATTAGTTTCTACCAAACACTATAAAATGCACTCAGCTCCTAAAATGCAGTCAAAAGACTTGTTTATGTAAAGCTGTAGAAACCATTGTAGTACAGAAGCAAACAAATTGGGAGGAAAGCTGATAAGGGGAAGTGTTACATGTTTTTATGAAATGCAGACATTAACAGAGATGGATATTAAAGATTAAGTTGCTTTTTTTTTGGTTAAAAGGCAACTCCATAGAAGTTTTGAGGATTTTATGCTGGTTTGCTTTAACTTTGTTAATTCTCTAGAAAAAAAAGGTCATAGTATTTCAGTGTAACCAAAGTCTGAAAAGGAGATATTTATCTACAAACAGGAGTTATTCTATCAGAAAGTAAGACTGTTCCACTTGTAAAAATCTGCACTGAACTGGTTTTCTAGCAACAGTTCTGATCTCTTTGAGACAGACCTAAGATAGTGAATTGCCAATATCTAAGATGATTCTATTGACAACAGTAAAAAGGGGTGAGAAGTGTTATCTAAATTTCTGAATACATTTACACAGATTTAATATACAGCTCATCTAGAAGCAATGAATGCAGAATTGAACTGTGAATGCCTGCTGTAACAGCATGAATTAAACTTATGAATCTCATTCCTCCCCCTCTCAAGCACTTCATTAGTCCTTTCAAGAGCACAGATTTTGTTTCCTTCTGCTGAGAAATGTAAATTGCTTTTCAGAGGTAATGTCTTTTCTACCAATTTCCCATTTTTCCTATTTCTCCTATTGCTGCTACTGGCTAAGAGAACAAGGTTAGAGGACATATAGATACCATATGTATTTGGTAATTTGCAGTTGGAAGTCACAGAACTGCAGGGATTCTTACCTTTTTTTCCACATTATGTTTTGCAAAGCTACTTTTTGAAGCTGTCTTAAAATGCTTGTGCTTTATTCAGGCACAGGCCCTTGTAACAGTTCTCTGCTATTAGGCAAGTTTTACGGTAACACTGGTATGTTGAAAATAATTAAAAATAAAATGAAAAATGAACCTGTACCTCATTATAAACATAAATTGTGGTGGCCTGTATTGTCCAGTGGTTTTCTCAGTGACCTGCTGGTTGCCAAAGTGGTCCCAGTGGTACATAAACAGCTGACAGTAAATTAGGAGTGCTGACACAGCTGATGGCAGAGTCTGGAGATGGAAAGAGCTTTATACAATTGAGGTCTGGGCCAACAGAAACCTCATGACATTCTCCAGGTGCCAAGGTGGCTTTGGGGCATATGATCACCCCAGGTGTGAGTTAGGAATGGGAGCAGAGGGAATAAGCAGACAACCCCAGCAAGGGCAAAGCCATGGCTGCCTTCATCTGGGTGGGCAATGGTTCTGCCTGGAGAGGGAGAGTGGGAGGAGACCTTCCAAGAGCCTTAGATTTACCATATCACTGGGTTTTATAAATACTCATGAGTACTCTTAATTATTTAGATGATTGGGTGGGGGGGAAGTAAAAAAAAAAAAAAAAAAAAGGAATTTTTTTAAACTGCTTTTTTTAGAAATTTTACTCTAATTATCAAAGGTCTGCTTTCCTCTCCCACACTTGAGGCCACATAGCTTTTAAATATCTCAATATTATTTTGTTTATTTCATAATTATGCTCCAATAAAAATCTAGTCCCAACATATATATTTATGTAATATAACCCTCCCAAAGCTCAAAAATAATAAGCATTCAGAAAGGAAATTGTCCAGCTAAGTATGAAAGAACAAATAAAAAAATTACTGATTTCTCTAAGTAGCATAGTTCTTTTATTATAATTTTTTTTTCAGAAGTTCCTATTGCATCCTTTCGGTGAGAAACTCTAGGAGTATCAAACTCAAAGCTTCTCAGGGATACAAGAAGCACCATCAGAATCTGGCAGCCAATGCCTACCAAATAACGAGGGATATGTTTAATTCGTCTTAAAAAAAAACAGAGTTCCATTTCCCAGGCACACCTTTGAGTGCTTAATCATAGGTAACTTCAAGGTCCTCCCTTTTTTAGCCAGCATTTAGCAGATTTTCTCAAGCTAGGTATCCAGAATTAAAGCTGTGCAATCAGTCACACTGTGAACCAGGCCACTGTGTCCATCAGAAGTGTAAGCAGGCGGGAGAGGCGATGCCACGCGCGGTGATGCCGTGTGCCTCCTCCTGCTGGCACCACCACTCTGAGAAACAGGCCAGGAGGACACACACACACACTGGGCAGCAGATTTCTAACATTTACAGAGGCTGAAGTAAGAAAAATTCTGAGGTGAACGAGCAAAATATAGCTACTGTTGGGTCCTAGATCATACAAAAGAGCTTCCTCAACGCTCATCTGTCACCACTTACCAAGAGAGACAGTGAGGATGTGGTGAGGTGGTGGCACTCCTGGCCTCCAGACCTGGACACAGGTGATGCTTTCTACATCACCTGGATGTGTGTTTCAGTGCTGTGAGCTGTGAGAAGACACATGGGTAAAATCCATTCTAAAATAAAATCACATCTCCCTTCAGTAAGATCTCTCACTGTGTTACTTGCACTAATATCCTGCAGCCCAGCAAGGTCTTTTTGGGGAGGAGCTGGTGCTGCTCAGGAACCAGAGGCAGTTGATCCCTGATATGGCCCATTTCCTAGACTTAATGCCCAAACTCTTAAACCCTTCCAGCATCCTCCCCTATCAAACTGATAATTGGTGGCACAGTTCTGTACTACTGCCTATCTTGGTTTTGCTTTATAAATTTTACCTTCATAATAATAATTTTTTTTTTAAAAGCCCCAAAACAAACAGATCTGAAGCACTCACAGTATAGTCTTATACCCCTAATTGTTAATTGAAAAAAAACTCAATTAACATGCTAAGGGCAAAATCAAATAAGCTGTTTACTAGCACTTGCATATGACTTTTATTTACCCTAACGGAACTGTCAAACCCTTAACCCTTAGTCTGTAGAAAATGTCTTTCATTGGTTTGTACGCTGTAGCATAGTAGAAAGGAAAAAATTAAATATTAATTCATTGGATGTATTTTCAAGCAAGATTGATGGACCTTTAAGCCCAGCACTTTCTCTAAAAGCCTGGCACAGTTAAGAGTGTAGAAGTTAAACACAACAGTAACATTACCACACAGGCTCTTCTGATTCCATAAATCTTTAGCCATTTTCTAATTTTTTAATGCAAAAAGCCCACAGTGGTTGCACAAATACCTTATGAATACAGAAGAAAACTATGAATGCCCAAATTCAAACCTATAGAAAGTGTAAATATTTTCCTGTCTCCATGTGGATAGAGAAATAGCTTGCAACAGTCCATTTAAAGTTAAATATCATCACACTCACATTAGAAGGATGCTCTTTAAGAGGAAATAAAATGACACATTGAACAGTTGATCAGCACATCAATCAGGACATTCTGATAGATAATCCTTAGTCAGGATTGAAAAATCATTAGTAGACAGCAATGCCTCTTAGCTTACTGAGCCTTCTTTTAACCAATACCAAACTCAGGACAGTTTCTCTGAAGGTTTTAAAGCTTCTGTGGCATCATTTATTCAAGAGTCTTAACATAGTGCAGCCTTTCTGGATCACAGTATCAGCTTGAAAATTAATACAGAGAGGTGTGTGGCAATGAAAGTAAAAGGGCAAAGAGGAGCTCTTACTTCATTGGAAAGCAGAGGCAGCATTAAAAAAAACTAGTTTAAATTCACCCAAACCAGAAATTTTCAAGACAAACAATACAAGTTATTATATTTGTATAAAGTATATATTATAAACTGTTTGTTTCAATTTATTAGCTGCAGGCATCTCAGTTCAGGATATACCTCAGTAGGATTGTGATTACTTCCATAAATAATTCAGGCTTCATTTTGATTCCCTCAGTGTACCTGCTATGCCATTTCCTCTGGCATCCAAATGAAGCCTGTGATGTGTTCAGACAGCCTGGCTAGCAGGTGGCATGGCAAGGTGGCCCCAGACTCAGTGAATGCATCTGTGTGAACTCTGATGGAGCAACACCCTAAGCAAAATCAATCCAGAGAACCCCATATTTCCACAGTAAGGAGAAAACGATGGAAATAAAATTTGACTGGTTGAATACTTATTTTTATAAGTATTCAATACTTAATCTCTGTTAAGACATTTACACTTAGCACAGAGCACTTCAGTTACAACACTGTGTAAACTGGAATACATTAGCACAGTGAGGCTGAACCAAAAGTTCAGAAGGAGAAACATACAGAGAGCAAGCTTTCCATTACTTGGTGTTGGTATAGGAGGTTTCAGTATATGGTTTTTGACAGATCATTTTGAGTTGAGAAGTCCAGATACAGTGCCAGACTTTTTCCATGTTTTTTTCTTGTTGCTTTCTTTAAGTTAGGCAAAAGAACTGCACCACTACCTAGCAATTGCTGATGTCCTCCCTACAAGTTTTTGTCTCTACTATGAAACACCCCAATAATGCAGCCAGTAAGGACTTTGGGATACCTACTACAGTTTTTTCATCAACCTTCATAGACTTATTTCCAGTGTGTCTTCCAAGTAAGTTGATGCAATTAGGTACTGAAAATTCCTTTATTATTCTTATAACTTAACATATGGTCTGAACTACTTGTCTTGTTTGTAGATGTCCT
This sequence comes from Florisuga fusca, assembly GCA_038090715.1. Lineage (NCBI taxonomy): Eukaryota > Metazoa > Chordata > Aves > Apodiformes > Trochilidae > Florisuga > Florisuga fusca. Next base: position 9,885,730 of record JAAWXA010000011.1, read on the forward strand.
GACCTTTCAGGTTTTATATATACTCTTTTTAATTATCATTAATGTCTCCTGAACAACACCTGGCACCTGCTCTTTATTGCTTCTTTGTCAGCCTCTGCTGACTGTACATATTCAATATATCTAGAGTAATAATCTCTATTTTAAAATACCATATAAAGTTTCTTAATACAGAGAAGACAATTAAGATTTCGCACTTTTAATTATTGTTTGGGGGAGGGGCTGCTGGTTTGATTTGTCTCAGTAGAGTTGATTGCCTCCAGCCACAAAAAGCTGCCCAAGTTGGTATCAGTTGCTGGATGCAGATACAGAAGACAGTCAGTAACTACAGGATGATGTCACTTTAGCATTTCCCTTGGAAAAGATTTCATTTCCCTTTAACATGAGTTCTTCCCATATCTCACCATTCCTCTAAAAGTCTGATTTCATCATCTTAACATATCTTTTACTACCAGGTTTCCCTGGTCTAGACAAAGGACTACAGGATTCAGGAACAAACTGAATCATCACCACTATAATTTTACAGATACTAAAATGTATATTACTGCTTTGAATGTTGTTTCTTCTCTTGCACATTCTGAATTTGACAAGTAAGGCTTATTTAGTCTCCAGATATTATTCTGTAATCTACTATAGTAAAGTTAGCAAATCCTCCAGGGTTTCACATCATGTGTGCTGACGTTCAGCTTGCTTCCTGATATCCATCTTAGTTTTTTATCTGGTTAGAGAGAAGCAGTGGGGTAATTCACTGGGCTTTTAAGAGGCCATCATGAGTCTTGAGCAGATGGAAGAGTGAGGGGAGAGTGAAGAGCAGATAGAAGTGAGGGGAGAGTGAAGATGCCCTTTCATGCAAACATCCTCTTTGCCTGAAGAGTTTAACTGCGAAGAACATTCCTGAGAAATGTGGAAGCAAGAAGTGTTTTTTTTCTGTTGTCAAGGCAATATAGGACATAATTTCTTAAAGAATTTCAGATGTTCTTACACTCTATTTTTTTAGTTTGGTCACAAAGGAAATACTGTGGATTTGATCCTGTTCTCAGGCTGGTTGACAGAAGGAATAATTGAAGTAAAATGTAGTGTAGCAGACCTCTGGAAAAGGAGACAACATCCTGCAGTGTTTAGACATGTGCTAGACAGCCTTTTGTCTCTTTAAAGAACTTAGTTCTTCCACCAGACCCCTCACAAAGCCTTTGCTTCATCACAAATCAGCACACATTCAAGATGCAAAACCAAGCTCAGAAATGTATGTCACATTGATGATAAGGAAGAGGAGAAAAGAAAAGGTCAAGTATTTCAAGCAAAGTGGCTAATTTGGCAAATACAAAGTCTGGTTAGAGAACAATACAGAATTCAATGAATACCCAGGGAACTGCTCCACAGAATTAACAGGTGTTAGATAACCCATCAAACACTCTTTTTATTTATTATTTCTTAATAATTTGGCAGCAGAAGCAAGTGAGCTGATGTTTTCTTTGCTATTTATCAGGCTCCCTTCAGAGTTGTATGAATAGTACCGAAGAGATATATCACTTGAAATGCAAAGACAGATGAAATTGTAAACAGAGACAGGCAGAAGACACCCTGCAAAGGATGAAAAACATGTGCTATATGTCTATCCATTTCACTGCACCATAACTACTTGCACCAAAAAAAAAAAAAAAAAAAAGGGGGGAAAAAAAAGGAAAAAAAAAAAAAAAAGCCATTAATGACTAATGCCATTAATTTGCTTCTCCTGTTCTCAATGCTTGTATCTATCTGCTTTTCTCACCACTTCTGTGTAGTTCTAAGGCCTCTCAAATCTGAATCTGGAATAGGAATAGAAAAGGAAAGATTCCTTTCATTCTGGCATGTCATAGCTGGAATAGCTGGAACCCTAGGCACAGACTTAGAATTACAAACATTTAGAGACAGATTTTGACAATGGCTCAGCAACTATTCCAGAAAATTCAGTACCATTCACAAATAAAATTTGGCATGAAAGCCACATCTGAACCCTTAAAAGGAGACAAGCAAGACAGTTGGGATATTAACCTCAAATACTTAACCTGATATTTGGAAAGGAGACGGGGCTGCTATTTCTGGTGTATTAAAGAGCAGTCAGTGGAACATTTGGATATCCAAATTTGGTTTGTCAATGTGTTTAGCCAAATGAACAGCTAGTGCTTTGGATCTCATTATTGCATGTCTGGACACTGTTAATCAGAAGTGATAGTTATACTATCAGGAGCCTTGCTTTTGTTATTATTGTTTATACAAGGCATAACATTGCTCACAGATACTATAATAAGATTAACTATAGGAAAAAAAAAATCAGTGTAAAAATAAAACTGAAAACTCTTTCTAAATATTTTCTCCAATTTACCCTTTCCCCTGAGTTTTGAATTACATCTGTAATGCAGTTACAGTTATTTTGTTCTTAAATATATTGTGGTACATGTGGTACAAAAGAACATTTGGCTGGAATCTAATTTGAACTAATGCACTTCACATGGAGGTGAAGATGCTTTCAAGCTGAAAGGAAAGATAACATTTCAAGCTGTGTCAGGAGCTTTGCACAGTTCTGAAATCATCCAAAAGAAAAGAACGAAAAAAAAACCAAAACAACATACAGTTATTTGTTGAAAGTTTTTAAACATCCTCAAATAGCTTAAGAAAGAGAACTGGGGTTTTATGTACTCCATAAATTAACTCTACACTAGTCCTCATGAAAACAATGGGAACAACATCTAGTGCAGGTCACAGCAAACTTGAAGTTCCTTCTCTCTGAAGCCAAGTGTTTAATAGGCATGTACAGGAACAAAACTTACCAAGCACAAGGAAGAGGTGAAGTATGTCTCATGTTTCAGATGACTGTAAATCATCCAGCTGGTAGCCCGTTGTACCAAACACCGATGAAAGCTTTTGCCATAACCATCAAAATCTTTAAAAGAAAAACAAACAAACAAAAAACAGACAAAAGTTAATCAGACATGGAAACAGTGAAAACTGTGTTCCATATTTAAAACACAACTTCACTGTTCTTTACAGCATGTTTTTGAAAAGTCAATTAGAAAAGAGTCTGATATGCACCATCACCTTCCAGCAAGAGCTTTTTTAACAACTGCAGTATATTGTGCTCAAATTCTTCATTTGCAGTTCTTTTGAAGATCTTTTGGCCAACAGCTGACTTTTCAGGATTCAGATCTTTTATTCATTGTTGTTAAATGCTGATAGCTTTATATATCACCATGCTACTCATACCAATATTTTCAAGCACAATTTTATTTTCTTTTTGTTTGTTTTATGGAGGACCCAAGAACAAATACAGTGTGAGCAGAGGATGGATTGTGAGCAGCCCTGAGGAAAAGGACTTGGGAGTGTTGGTTAATGAGAAATTCAGCATGAGCCAGCAATATGCAAAAGAATATTCAAAAGAAGTCTGGCCAGCAGGCTGAGGGAGGTGATTCTCCCCTTCTACTCTGCTCTCGTGATACCCCACATGGAGTTCTGTGTCCAGTTCTGGAGCCTCCAACACAGGAGGTACAAGGAGCTGTTGAAACAAAGATGATGAGAGGGCTGGAGCACTTCTGATGAACACAGGCTGAGAGAGTTGGGGTTGTTCAGCCTGGAGAAGAGAAGGCATCAGGGAGACCTTAGAGGGGCCTGACAGTACCTGAAGGGGCTACAGGAAAGCTGTTCAAGGCCAGGCTGGATGGGGCTTTCAGCAACCTGATCCAGTGGGAGGTGTCCCTGCCCATGTAAGGGTGTAGGAACTAGATGATCTTTAAGATCCCTTCCAATCCAAACCGTTCTGTGTTTCTATGATTTTACAGTGCACTTTCCACTAAAGCATAAAATGCATACACCAAAATTATCTTCAAAGGTGGGCCATGGGGAGGAGTGCTGCATGTGAGCAGGCAGCCTGGGTGGGTGTGCAGCCTGCAAACCCATCAGCAAGCAGCTGCCAAGCCCAACACCTCTAACACAAGGCATGATGCTTCACCTGGGTTAGGGGTGCATGCAGAACAAGGATCAGCCATCATCCCATCAACAGCAAGGGTTTCCTGTTAATTTCCTCTTTCTATTTCACTGAATGTGAAGGCAAGAGTGAAAGGCAAAAGCTCACTTGGGGATCTCCTCTCAAATCTGCATTTCTAAACATAGATGATGGGCAGAAAGGAAAGACAGAGGGGCTCCAGGCCAAGTGGCTGTACAGCACTGGGGGTAAAAGCTGGTGGAGTTTCAATGAATAATTTCTAATGTCAATTTTCAGCAGTCTCATTTTCTCCCAATAAGCCTTTAGTGGAGCTTCCTGAAAGTGATTTTTGGTTTGGTATGGTTTGATTTTTGGTTGGTTGGGGTCTTTTTTGTAGGGGAGGGTTTGTTTGCTGTTTTATTTGTTTTTTATTTGTTTTGGTGTTTGTTTTGGGTTGTTTAACAAAACCATTCTTTCGTGGTTCCTCCAAATTCTCAAAAAGTGGAATTTAAACAGAAACACTTGTTCAAACCAAAAATTTGGCAAATTTCAGGTCTGTTTAGTGGAAAAAGGGACTGGGAGAGTTCTATCATTCTTGAAGCATCCTATTTCAATAGTTTCACATTAAAATATTTCCTCTCAAAAAAGGTTTTTTATTTCAGTTATATTTAATGTCACATCTTAGTTTAAAAGAAAGTCAAGATTAAAGTGAAAGTGTGATCCCAGCAGAGTGGTTCCTCTTTCATGGAACATTTTGAAAGTGGGGTGGTTCCAAAACACACTTTTCATCCAATACAGAATGAGATTTCAAAGATCTCTCTGAAGTGGGGTTTTGCATTTTCCATACCTCTGCACAGATCCTAAAAGCTGAGGAATTGACATGCTTTTCACCTTTAATGAGTAAGGCTTAGGGAAAATGAGTACAATTTTCTGACCAATTTCTACAGATTAGTCTTGTCTGCATCAATCACATTTTCTTTTGCACCTTTCTGATGAAATCCTACATCTAAATTCTGTTAATAGCTTAAGGGCAGCTACGTGAAACTCCCAAACATTTAACCTTTCTGGTCTGCCTTTCTTCCCTAAAACCCCATTAGAAATGCTGAGTTACAAGCTCAGCCAAGCGATCCGTAAACTTATGAAAATCAGATGGGCAGGAAATGTCACCACACAAATTTACTATAACCAACTCTTATCCAGTCTTATTTTACAAGGGAAATAAATTCTTATTAGCTGTAAACATGAGACTATTTTATCACGGCAGAGAGCTGCATGAAAGTCATAGCATGTAAGCTTAGGAAAATGCATTCTACTCACATGCAGTAGTTTTTGATGTACATTTTCTTTTAAATACTTTTCTGTACTCATTTTTAATGCTCTTTCAAAGGACAAAATTACCTGTTTTCTAGTTTAAGTCAGGCTTTGTTCAGATAATCAGCAACTTTGAGCAGAACCTGCTCCAGGCTACTAATTCCTGCAACTTCTCATATGCTTGCTGTCATTTAAGTATAAAGGAAAAGGACTGGGGAACTGGGCCAACTCCAAAATAACTTCTCAAACCCCCTTATTTTTAAGGGCATGTATGTTTTCCCCACTCAGTTCACCACTTGGCTACAAACCCCACAATGCCACCATAACAGATAAGGCAGAGCAGAGGTAAGCACAGAGGAGATAAACTGCTTGAACTGCTACTACTGAAACCCACAAACTGCTCCCTTTTTTTAAGAAACATTTTTTCAGTGAAGACAGAATTTATAGGAAGACTTTAGTATTTTGATCCAGTATTGCAGGTTCACATCTTTGCTATGTCAATGTATTATGCACTACAAACTTTGAAAATTTAAGGCTTTTCAAAAACAAAAATTCAAATTAAACATGAAAGACATGGAACACAGTTGATATGGTTATTAGGGGTGTTTTATAGGATATTCTCTTTATTTTCCTCAAGGTCTGCAAGAACCAATATCCTTATGATAAGCTCTTTACAGAAATTATTTAGATGAGGTGGTCCACCTGTCATTTAATCATACTTTCTTTTCATCATTTCCAGCTCTGAATTTACAGAAGGCCATCAGCCTGGCCCTGCAAAGACAGTGTGGTGGGTAATCTTATAATTAGTTTGCCCCTTAGATTGCTCCTTGAACAGGTTTAAAATTCACTGAATGACTTCCTATAAAGACAAAACACAAAGCAAAACAACCACCCCCAAAAAAACAAAAAACAAAGAAGCAAACCAACCAACCAACCAACCAAAAGCCTCCCCAAAAAAAGCCACCTCGAAGGACAATAACAAAATCAGAAAAAAAAAACTTTTGCAATTTGTTTTTTTTAATTAAAAAAAACTCTGAGACAATTTTCTGCTCTCCTAGTTCTTAAAAAAAAAAATAATGTGAGAACTGTATTTTTTTTATATGAACACATACTTCCCTTTCCACTGAAGCAGTATCTTCCCAAAATTTGTCACAAGCTTTGCATATTCTTTTTTGCAGGTTGAGGAGGTGTAGGATGTAGAAAGCCATCAATGTGTATAATGAGCAGGGCCTAATCAGATAGCTGCTCCAGTCACATTATAATTTCTGAATAATTACACCTTTGTTTAAGTAATTACACTGTCATAACTTGAGTTTAAAGCAAATGTTTTATCTGTTATAAGAGACAGGGTACATACACATCATCAATCAATGTGTCTCAAATGCAAGAGAACTCAATTACTTCTCTGAGGTGGAAAGTTACTCAAATATTTTAAGAGAAGCCCCTGATCATCCCTCAATCATACCACTGAGGGCTTCATCTTGCAGGACTACGTCCCCAAGCTGGTCTAGGGACCTGCTTAAAAAGTGGGAAATGGTGTTTATACATTCTTCTGACTGCCTTAATGCTTCCAGAAGACATCTAGAGAGCCAAAAGAAGTGTCAGCCTTCCTGTGGTATCTTGAGTGCCCATAAAATTAAAAGCCATAAAAAGATTTCTATGCTTGCAAACACTTTAAGAATATTGAGAGTATTAAGAAAGAAAAATAAACCTTGCAAGGATGAACATAATTGCACTGGTAGGTATACAAATACAGCAGTATTCACAATACAGCAGAATTCACAATCACTGTTTCTTTTCCTTAAAAAGCCTCTCTATTTTTGTTCACAGGTGGACAGGAAGAGTTTATTTGTGACTTCAGTGCTGGATGCAAGACACGTGGTTGAAATTACAGCTGAACCTAGAACTGCATGACAAACAGGGGTCCCTGTGCATCAGAGAGTGTTCATCCCTGCAGCCACCCCCCAGGGTAAGCAATGGGACTGGGACTGGCACCAGTAACCAGTTCTGGCAGGGAGCAGAGGTCCTAAGGGCAGTAGAATTAAAAAAAAGACTCAGCCTGCAGAGCTGGATCCTGGTGACACTGCTCAGAACTACGGAGACAGTTTTTGGCTGTCTCTCTACCACCTCCACAAAAGCCCTTGTAAAGAAGGGAGATTTCCTGAGGGTCCTGTGCAGCTATAGAACTGTCCTGATGGAGCAGGAATTACCAACTGATTTCATTCATCAGAAAAGCTGCTTTGAAGGAAGTAAATATTATTGACAGAAGTAGTTTCCAAGCATTGTTCTCTATTGAAATCTGTCATTTCTACAAAAACAAAACAAACAAACAAAAAAAAAAAAAAAAAAAAAAAAAAAAAAAACATGCACTGAAAACTAACTAGAAACCACAGGTATTTTGTGTGCATTTCATAACCAAAGCAAGGCTAATCTCAAAGAGCTGACTGCAAACGGCTTGCCTTGTACTAATAAAATTCCTGAGTCACTCACACACCCTTTAGGGTCAGGTTACCCCCCAGCACTGCTCCCTGGCACAGGCAGAGCTGTGTGGGGTCACTCCTGCCCTGCCTGCCCCTGCTAATACACGTTCAGCCCTCCCAGAAAAAATGCAGATGTAGTTGTTGGATACATTAATTTCCACTCAAAGGATACCACAAGAGAACATTTTGGGTACCAGTACCCAGTATGCATAATTCTTGACCCTCGTTTCTTTTTTTTTTTTTTTTTTCATTAGTGAAACTCATGGTTACTAGCTGGTATAACATAACAAAAAGACAAAACCAAAACCTGACAGTGCTGCCATCTACACAACATCTACATCTACAAACCAGCATAAAAGTGCTAAATAGCTCTCTTGAGCAAAAACCACAAAACACACCATTCTTTACATCACGAACTACATTTAAACTGATTGCTATTCACACATTTCTCTTTATTTAAATTAAAACCTCTAATAAGGTTTAGTTGCACTCAGATTTGCATCAGTGACATTCTAAATGCCAATTGATTATTATAACAATGTACTAATTGTTTACAGCAGGAAGAGAATCTGGATGAATTTGTCCCTATATAATGAACAAGACTGGATCATATCCAAATAACCAAGTAGTTTGGCCCTTGGCAACTACTGAAAACTGTTGTTTAAATTAAACCTTGTTAAAGTTATGAATATACAATATTTTAAAAAATGTGGACGAGCGTTATACACATCTGCTCAAAACTCTCAAGTTTGTTTTAACAGTGAGACCTTATAACCACAATATCAAATGAGTACTGATAAAGGGCTTTTTAGTCCTTATACAAACTCTATTAGCCACTGACCTAGTTTCAAAGTGTAACCAATTCATCTTACACTTCAAAAAAAAAAAAAGACTACTACTAAGAGGCCAAAGAATTTGATTTTCCATTAAAATGCTGTTTTACAAAACAAAATGCTAAAAAATAAATGTAACCAAGCTGCATTCAGAGCACAGTTAATTAAAAGTGCATCTGGCAGCATGCATCGTTCAGAAAAAAAAATAATCTGAATTTTTGCAAAGAATTGGCTGATAACTTTCCAAACAAAAGATTCTTTCTGCAGAAGGGCTATTCACCTGTGATCTCTGAACAGTAAATATTGCTTGTAGTAGAGCAAGTAAAACTGTGGGATGTAATTTACACTTGTATTGCATCTTTCTTTGCTTTTTCCTCCGTAATAACCCCTAACCTTACTACAACCTCATTCAGTGTCTGCAATTATTTCAACACTGTGATGTACATAAAATTTACTATTTTGCTGTAATTTATTTTAAAATAAAAATTCTAGTAACAAATTCCTGATGAACAGTGTCATTTTGGTTTGAAATTCAGGTTGGGCTCCATGTAGTCACTAGTGGATGAATGTTTTGCTCTTCATTTCCCTTTCAAACCATAGTCCTCATTTGGGCTATTTACTTCAGATCTGCATAAAGCCTCACAATGCTATGTTGATATTTGCGTGGGGTTTTTAGATCTTTTTTGGAAAAATTCCTGGTTTGCAGCTCTAAGGGAACAGGGCTGAGGAACTGGTATGTCAGTTTATCTCAACAGCTTCTGAGCATCACTTCTGATATACATGGTAATAAACTGCATGTTAAATATCACCTAAAAAAAAAAAAAAACAAACAAAACCACACACACACAAAAAAAGTACACACCAAAAAAAAAGACTACACCAAAAAACCCCAGACTTTTCTCCTAAATCAGACCATGAGCTTCCCTTTTCACTCTGTCTCTTCTATTAGCAGAATGTCAAGCAAAGAAATAGGGCTATTGCATTTCCTGAGAGGGTTTGTTCAAACAGATGAGAACAAGTAAGTAAGGAAAATGGGAGAGTCCTTCTCCAGCATAGTGGTGCACATCCTTTCTATGAGCTACAGACACTGCAGGATTAACTTTCATGGCAGTGTACAGTCTCTAACATATTTTTGACCAATGCTGCCAGGAACACCTGTGCTCTGTCCCTGTCAATCCAGTTCTTTTTATGCTACAGTAATAGCTTTGGAGTTCTTTCTTTATATTTTTTTTCCACCTCGCAGAAAATGACTGACCCACCAGAATATTTTTTCCTATCTTTGCAACAGAAAGATGCCACATGCAAAAACACTGCTTTTCAACACTTTTCATTTCTGTGAACAGGCATTGACATTGCTTAAAAAAACCCAAGTATTTCTGTCTTCATATTCTATGAACCAAATAATATCCTGGGGAACTAAATACAGGTGTTCCTCTGCAGCCTGTTGTGCTGCACATCAGATAAAACCAAACCCAAGGTTTTCTTTACTGTTACTTCATGGTATCATTTTGTTTGAAAATGACCTTTAAGACCATCAAGTCCAACCATTAATCAAGCACATTGCCAAGTCCATCACCTTCTGCCTCTGTGAGACACATAAAGTAGGAGGCAGTGAATAAAAAGCAAATATTCTACCCCATCTACCAAACTCAGTCCATTAAAAGAAAAACAAAATAAATGGTTAATTATCCAAGAAGGAATCCCTACCCAAGACTGACTGTGAATGGAACATGAGAGCAGAGCACAGTTCCCTTGGTCAACTTCACCACAGAAGTACTGTGGGTGTGTTCAATATGTGTCCCCAGAATTAATCCTTTTATGAACTGGTGATGAATAAAACCAACATCTAAATATGCCAGCCATATCATCATTTGTGGAAAAATAAATGAATTATATATTGTACAAAACCCAAGATAGTCAATTTATCTTACTAATTTCTTTATGAGATAAAACTAAATGCTTAAAGCCCTGTTTTTGTTATTGTTTTAGCATAATTCTTATTGTAACAACCCAAGGCAACAAAAGTGGACCAAAAAACCAAAAAACAAACAAAAATAATTTAAAAACCACCCAAAAACAAATAAAACCCACAAAAAACAAAACAAAACACCAAAAAAACCTCAAAATATTTTCTCTCAAAATTAACATTATTGTTCTGCCCAAGATGCTGTTAGTTTAACCTGAATATTCTTTTTCTACATTATTCTTGCTCCATGCTATTGTAGTGTCTAGGAAGGCCCTTCTTCATGAGAAATCAGAGGATACAGGCAGTATTTTTTCTGCTAATAAGATATAAACAAATAAGATAAAGAATTCTCATACTGCCAGAATGTCCTGTACTTTGCTATGCTGCAGCTTTATTAATAGGAATTGTGAGAATAAGTTACACACAAGAATCATTAAAGAGAGATTAAAGACTCATGTTAAACCTATAAAAGCCATGAACTACAGAATAACCTTCAGATATTAAAAAAGCTTCCAAAAGTCAAGCAAGAACATGCTATATATGGAGGGATGACCACTTCATAAACACCAGGTAGCTGTCTGAAGAACCATTTCACTCTTGGTTTCATTAAAATAGGAATTAGAAATGTAAATCATTTTTCAGTCTTGTAAGACTTCAGTAGAATACCTTCTTTTGAAATTTCTCTTTGTCCTGCACCTTGGCTGCAGATGAAGCAAGTACAATTGCTTGTGTTTAAGAGACAGCAATAATTTTACAGTCAAAATTAAAAAACCTCCTCAACCTCTCTTTTCGGTAGATTTTAACTTTGCTAATTCAACAAACTGAGCTACAGGTCTCTATGCCAATGGACTTCTGCTTTCAAAGACCCAGCAAGAATGTTTCACTCATTGTAAATTTACACTTTGAGAAAAGCCCAGAACCCCCACCTCAAATGCTGATTTTCACTCCTTGCCTGGTAACCAGGTTTGAAGGGTTCAGCACATGGCCCACAAGCTGAGAAACATCCCAGCAGTGAGTATAGCAACAAAACTTCACTCTTCCTGCTCTGGACAGCCTGACAGGTTTCTACCTGCATTAAGGTCAGGCAGTGCAGAGAGCAAAGTGGCTCACCACTTGGTTTGAACACAAATGCTGTGTGCTGCCCCAAGGACCCACCGATGCTACCTGACTCTGCCCTCTGCCCTCTGAAACAGGCAAGGGTTGAAGGAGAAGAACATGGACATCCAACAATTGTCACTTAACAATTACAGCACTGAAGAGGAAAAAGATTTCAAGGGGAAGGCTCCAGAGGCAGGTTACTGTTCTTTTTCTATTTGAAAATTCTGTAATAAAACAATTCGAATAATTCAACAGAAAAACAACAGAGGAGATGCTTTTGCTAAAACACGAGGGTCTTCTGCTCTCACAATTTTAGCACTCTATCCTTATTATTCATTATTGCTATCTCATATTACCCACATAACTTTGTAACTTTTTAAGTGTACTTTATGCAAAATAAGGTGATGATTGTGTTCTTAACAAATCCTACAAGAGTACAAAACTATGATCCTGTATTGTAACTGCTATCAAAATGGCAAGGGGGTAAAAGAAAAGCAGCTATGATTGTTTTACTCTGGTGGAATGATAGAAACTATTTGATTTATGTAATTTAACAAATGCAATCATTTATTGTCTCACTTTTGTTGTGGTTTTTTGGGTATTGTTTCATTTTGGTTTTTGTTTGTTTGTTGTGAGGGTTTTTTTGGAGGAAGGGTGGGTTGTTTTTTGCCTTTGTTTTTGTTTTTTGATCAAATTACATGTAAAAAGTTATTTCTTTTTCATTCCAGCACATTCCAGAGCATGTTGGACCCTGGAACTTTAAAAAAGCTTCAAAATTTTGTTTGAGACATACTTTTTGCTCAAGAAACATACTTTAGACACAGAAGATGCTTAACTTGTTTTATCAATTCTAAGCTTTTTGAAAAAGTATTAGAGGATTCGAAAAGCAAACCATGAAAAACAAATAAACAAACAAAATGAAAAAAAAACCCAAAAGCAAACAACCTAGTCTGAGATTACACTACACTCAAAACAAATTTGTGGTTTTGTTTCCAAAGAGAGAGGGTGGGGGGACATATATTCTACAAAAAAAAAAAAAAAAAAAAAGAGAGAGAGAGAGGAAAAGAAAAGAAAGAAGAAAAAAGAAAAAAAAAAGTCTGATAATTAAAAAAGCCTTGTTTAGGTTGGTTGTTAAGCCTGGAGAAGAGGAGGCTGAAGGCAGACCTTATTGCTCTTTACAAGTACCTGAAAGGAGGTTGTAGTGAGGTGGGGGTTTAATCACCTCTCCCAAGTAACAAGAGAGAGGACAGGAGGAAACAGCCTGAAGTTGTGCCAGGGGAGGTTTTAAATTGGATAATAGGGAAAAATTCTTCACTGAAAGGGTTGTCAGGCAGGAGACCAGGCTGCCCAGGGAAGTGGTTGAGTCACCAACCCTGGAGGCATTTAAAAGACATGTAGATGTGGTGCTCAGGGACATGATTTAATGGAAGCCTTGGCAGTGCTGGGTTAGCAGCTTGAGGATGTTAAATGCCTTTTCCAATGAAAATAAATCTCTGATTCTATAAGTGCTTCATTTTCCTCAATATGTTGCTACCATTGCTGTTTTTCTTAATAGAAAGATGATCTTGCCAGACATTCCTCAAAGAAATTCTTTTTATTTTGTGTTCATTCATCTTGTCATTTGCTTTTAAAAAAGTCTCATAAGCTACAGGGAATCACAATTTCAAATACCACACAGCATTCCATATAGTACATCAATAATGCAAAAAGAAGACCATATAGAAGGACATAAAATCTAACCCTGTTTTCCCCCTGTAAATTATTAGACTCCACTGTAAATAGAAAGATACATCTGAAACTCCTATATATCTTTTAGGCACTCGTACACCATGGGATCAAAAATCAAGTTCAGCAGCAAATTTCAGACATTCAAAATAGAAATAGCACATTAAACTTATTAGGCTTTCAGCCAAAATGGGTGATGCCTAGGTAGACAATTACAGAAAATTACTAATTTCTTTATGAGATAAAACTAAATGCTTAAAGCCCTGTTTTTGTTATTGTTTTAGCATAATTCTTATTGTAACAACCCCAGGCAACAAAAGTGGACCAAAAAAACAAACAAACAAACAAACAAACAAACAATTTAAAAAACACCCAAAAACAAATAAAACCCACAAAAANAAAAAAAAAAAAAAAAAAAAAAAAAAAAAAAAAAAAAAACAAAACACCAAAAAAAAAAAGCTTTTCCCTAAGAAGCAACATGCACTGAAAACTAACTAGAAACCACAGGTATTTTGTGTGCATTTCATAACCAAAGCAAGGCTAATCTCAAAGAGCTGACTGCAAACGGCTTGCCTTGTACTAATAAAATTCCTGAGTCACTCACACACCCTTTAGGGTCAGGTTACCCCCCAGCACTGCTCCCTGGCACAGGCAGAGCTGTGTGGGGTCACTCCTGCCCTGCCTGCCCCTGCTAATACACGTTCAGCCCTCCCAGAAAAAATGCAGATGTAGTTGTTGGATACATTAATTTCCACTCAAAGAATACCACAAGAGAACATTTTGGGTACCAGTACCCAGTATGCATAATTCTTGACCCTCGTTTCTTTTTTTTTTTTTTTTTTTTTTTTTTTTTTTTTTTTTTTTTTAATTAATGAAACTCATGGTTACTACCTGGTATAATATAACAAAAAGACAAAACCAAAACCTGACAGTGCTGCCATCTACACAACATCTGCATCTACAAACCAGCATCAAAGTGCTAAATAGCTCTCATGAGCAAAAACCACAAAACACACCATTTTTTACATCACGAACTACATTTAAACAGATTGCTATTCACACATTTCTCTTTATTTAAATTAAAACCTCTAATAAGGTTTAGTTGCACTGAGATTTGCATCAATGACATTCTAAATGCCAATTGATTATTGTACTAATTGTTTACAGCAGGAATGAATTTGTCCCTATGTAATGAACAAGACTGGATCATATCCAAATAACCAAGTAGTTTGGCCTTTGGCAACTACTGCAAACTGTTGTTTAAATTAAACCTTGTTAAAGTTATGAATATACAATATTTAAAAAAATGTGGAGGAGCGTATTATTGCTCGAAACTCTCAAGTTTGTTTTAACAGTGAGACCTTATAACCACAATATCAAATGAGTACTGATAAAGGGCTTTTTAGTCCTTATACAAACTCTATTAGCCACTGACCTAGTTTCAAAGTGTAACCAATTCATCTTACACTTCAAAAAAAAAAGACTAAGAGGCCAAAGAATTTGATTTTCCATTAAAATGCTGTTTTACAAAACAAAATGCTAAAAAATAAATGTAACCAAGCTGCATGCAGAGCACAGTTAATTAAAAGTGCACCTGGCAGCATGCATTGTTCAGAAAAAAAAATAATCTGAATTTTTGCAAAGAATTGGCTGATAACTTTCCAAACAAAAGATTCTTTCTGCAGAAGGGCTATTCACCTGTGATCTCTGAACAGTAAATATTGCTTGTAGTAGAGCAAGTAAAACTGTGGGATGTAATTTACACTTGTATTGCATCTTTCTTTGCTTTTTCCTCCGTAATAACCCCTAACCTTACTACAACCTCATTCAGTGTCTGCAATTATTTCAACACTGTGATGTACATAAAATTTACTATTTTGCTGTAATTTATTTTAAAATAAAAATTCTAGTAACAAATTCCTGATGAACAGTGTCATTTTGGTTTGAAATTCAGGTTGGGCTCCATATAGTCACTAGTAGCATCAATTATTTCTGTTCAGTATTTTTTAGAAGAATCTGGATGAATGTTTTGCTCTTCATTTCCCTTTCAAACCATAGTCCTCATTTGGGCTATTTACTTCAGATCTGCATAAAGCCTCACAATGCTATGTTGATATTTGCGTGGGGTTTTTAGATCTTTTTTGGAAAAATTCCTGGTTTGCAGCTCTAAGGGAACAGGGCAGAGGAACTGATATGTCAGTTTATCTCAACAGCTTCTGAGCATCACTTCTGATATACATGGTAATAAACCTGCATCTTATAATATCACCTAAAAAAAAAAAAAAACAAACAAAACCACACACACACAAAAAAAGTACACANCGATGCTACCTGACTCTGCCCTCTGCCCTCTGAAACAGGCAAGGGTTGAAGGAGAAGAGCATGGACATCCAACAATTGTCACTTAACAATTACAGCACTGAAGAGGAAAAAGATTTCAAGGGGAAGGCTCCAGAGGCAGGTTACTGTTCTTTTTCTATTTGAAAATTCTGTAATAAAACAATTCGAATAATTCAACAGAAAAACAACAGAGGAGATGCTTTTGCTAAAACACGAGGGTCTTCTGCTCTCACAATTTTAGCACTCTATCCTTATTATTCATTATTGCTATCTCATATTACCCACATAACTTTGTAACTTTTTAAGTGTACTTTATGCAAAATAAGGTGATGATTGTGTTCTTAACAAATCCTACAAGAGTACAAAACTATGATCCTGTATTGTAACTGCTATCAAAATGGCAAGGGGGTAAATAAAAGCAGCTATGATTGTTTTATTCTGGTGGAATGCTAGAAACTATTTGATTTATGTAATTTAACAAATGCAATCATTTATTGTCTCACTTTTGTTGTGGTTTTTTGGGTATTGTTTCATTTTGGTTTTTGTTTGTTTGTTGTGAGGGTTTTTTTGGAGGAAGGGTGGGTTGTTTTTTGCCTTTTTTTTTTTTTTTTAATTAAATTACATGTAAAAAGTTATTTCTTTTTCATTCCAGCACATTCCAGAGCAGGTTGCATCCTGGAACTTTAAAAAAGCTTCAAAATTTTGTTTGAGACATACTTTTTGCTCAAGAAACATACTTTAGACACAGAAGATGCTTAACTTGTTTTATCAATTCTAAGCTTTTTGAAAAAGTATTAGAGGATTCGAAAAGCAAACCATGAAAAACAAATAAACAAACAAAATGAAAAAAAAACCCAAAAGCAAACAACCTAGTCTGAGATTACACTACACTCAAAACAAATTTGTGGTTTTGTTTCCAAAGAGAGAGGGTGGGGGGACATATATTCTACAAAAAAAAAAAAAAAAAAAAAGAGAGAGAGAGAGGAAAAGAAAAGAAAGAAGAAAAAAGAAAAAAAAAAGTCTGATAATTAAAAAAGCCTTGTTTAGGTTGGTTGTTAAGCCTGGAGAAGAGGAGGCTGAAGGCAGACCTTATTGCTCTTTACAAGTACCTGAAAGGAGGTTGTAGTGAGGTGGGGGTTTAATCACCTCTCCCAAGTAACAAGAGAGAGGACAGGAGGAAACAGCCTGAAGTTGTGCCAGGGGAGGTTTTAAATTGGATAATAGGGAAAAATTCTTCACTGAAAGGGTTGTCAGGCAGGAGACCAGGCTGCCCAGGGAAGTGGTTGAGTCACCAACCCTGGAGGCATTTAAAAGACATGTAGATGTGGTGCTCAGGGACATGATTTAATGGAAGCCTTGGCAGTGCTGGGTTAGCAGCTTGAGGATGTTAAATGCCTTTTCCAATGAAAATAAATCTCTGATTCTATAAGTGCTTCATTTTCCTCAATATGTTGCTACCATTGCTGTTTTTCTTAATAGAAAGATGATCTTGCCAGACATTCCTCAAAGAAATTCTTTTTATTTTGTGTTCATTCATCTTGTCATTTGCTTTTAAAAAAGTCTCATAAGCTACAGGGAATCACAATTTCAAATACCACACAGCATTCCATATAGTACATCAATAATGCAAAAAGAAGACCATATAGAAGGACATAAAATCTAACCCTGTTTTCCCCCTGTAAATTATTAGACTCCACTGTAAATAGAATGATACATCTGAAATTCCTATATATCTTTTAGGCACTCGTACACCATGGGATCAAAAATCAAGTTCAGCAGCAAATTTCAGACATTCAAAATAGAAATAGCACATTAAACTTATTAGGCTTTCAGCCAAAATGGGTGATGCCTAGGTAGACAATTACAGAAAATTACTAATTTGAAATGTTCTCTTTTCACCATGCAAATCCTCTTGGCATAAACTGTAAATACAACAAAACTGGACACAGAGAGGAAAAGGTGATTAAATTATAGTTAAAATAAAAAAGATTAGGGTAGGCTTAATACTTTTTACTGGAAATGAATATGACTTCACTAGACAGTTTTTTAGTCATAAAATCCATAGTTCAAAATTGGGTATAAGATGAAAGCATCTGAAATAAATAGACCAAAATGAGCTTGAGTAATACGATTGCCACCTCAGAAGGGATAACCAGGCTGTAACTACCAAAAAATGTTAGTCTTCTCTAGAAGAAAAACTCTAATTTGAGATGGTAGATTTCTTATTTTCACTAGTAACTTCATCCCACAAGACATCAATTATGCACAGAGAGACAGAGGAGCTGAAGACTGCATGTTCCTTTCTAAACCATTTGCTTCTAAAGCAACTCGTCCATGAAATAATGAAAACAAGGAGACACCCAGCGCTCCTGAACAAAGCTGATGAGGATGTACATGTCAAAACCATATAAAACCCAGGGTAATCTCCAAGACTGGCTTCTACAGGCATGGTATCTGGGGAAGAAAAAAAAAATAAAACAAAAGAGAAAGAAAAACAAAACCCAGAACCAACCTACCAAAAAAACCCACACTCTCCCAAAACAAGCCCAGAAAAATTTTAAAGTTTATTTTCAGTATATTTCAATGAAATCAATAAAGATCAATACCCTCTATGTCTAGAATTGCAATAGCAAGTGACGATACTGACAGGGAGATATCTGAAACAAACTGACTTTACCTTCCAACTAGAGCTAACCAGCAATTCCTCTGAGACTCTGGTGACAGGGAACTGCGTTTACAGTTTAGATGGTGACCAAGATAAGTCAAACATCCACAGTCATCTCTTTCCAGGCAAAACAAATCATTTTAGTAACAGACTTTGTTTCTCCAAAAGTTTCTAAAGGCAGTAATTGGAAATGTATGATTTTAATCTCTTCTTGTGGAATCTGTGCCGAAGTTCACTTTGTACATCCAGCCAAACTAAAGATTTTCCTGCCCAGTGACCTGAAAACATTTGCCTTTCCCAAAGATGCGAATATCTTCCTTTATAAACCAGAGCACATGCCACCAAAGCAAAACATATTAAGACCTCCTAATTAGAAATACAGGGTTACACATTTTAGTTTATATAAGATATGAACTACATCAGAAATTCCCCATATTATAGTTGTTTCTTCCCAAGTGCAATTTATGCACGGATGGTTTGTTTGGTTTTCTTTCCTTTCATGTTTGGGTTTTTTTTTTTCCTTTTCTTGGTTCTTTGTCAAGCTTGAAACAGCTTTTCTGGCTTTTTAATCAATTTGTGTTCCTGCAAGTTTCTAGAAAGACAAGGGTACTGCACAGCCTCAGAAGGGTGTTCAGGGAGCTTAGACAGTCACTTCCAACAGAGGCCAAAAGCAAACACCCAGGCAGTAACAGAAGTGATCCCCACGCTCACCCCACCTTTCTCCCAGTCTCATATCACTTGACAAAATCACTAAGCCACATGTGGTGGTGGCATCTGTGCATGCTATTATCTCCACTGCCTGAAATCCTTCTGCAATTCTTTGCACTATCCCAAACAAGTTCACAGCATCAGCAAACCTTGCCACTCAGATGCTCTCCAGTGAAATACACCTTCACTTGAATGGGCATTTGTAATGTCAGTTAAATAAAGTTCTGCTACAACTAAATCATCATAATAATACAAACTGGAGAGACATCCTCTTTACAGGGTGGTTGGTTCATTTGTTGTTTTTTTTTTTAATTTTCAGTGAAAACTCTCCACAACTGAGTGCAGCTGTCAGTCTCCAGGTTGTGAGGTTTCTACAAGTTTCAGGATGAGTGGAATCAGACACTAGCAATGGAAGAATAAGAGAGGGAAGAAATAAAGAAGAGAAAAAGAAAAAAAAAAAAAGGTGGGGGCATCAGGGGGAGAATGGGGAAGATATTCCAATGAAACTATGATAAAAGATATGAGCAGAGGCAAAAGGAACAATTTGTGGTAGGAAGATGTAGATAGTGTCAGACAGAAAAGAAATCTACAAGAAATAAAGCTTACTTATTTTCTTCGTTTCTGGAACAAACTATTAAAAATTCCACATCTAATTCAACATCTCTACATTAAGGAAAAGAAAGATGTTGTTTTATATACTAGTCTATAAAGCAAAGGTAATAGCAATATTTTAGTAATGGATCGATTTCTGTGTGAGTAGACAAGAAGGGTATGGAACAGCTTAAAAAGCAGATTTTTTGTTCCCTAAGAAAACACAAAGGGAAAAACCCATTGCTGTGAAGAAGGAAGACGAATGAACCAGCTGTTAGTATTTTCCTATGTACAGAGACTTTATTGACTGAGTATTAGCTATTGAGAGAGGGGAAGATCTGTGTCTACACAGAGCTCTGGTGAAAACTCCATGAAGTTTTCATCCATGGGACTGGATGGACAATTTGGAGAATGCTCTTCATCTTATTCCATCACAGGCATCTGTCAAGGTTTAAAGCTGGGATAGCAATTAAAAAAAAAAAATTAAAAATGACAGATGCTCTTCATGAACCCTGCTCCCTTCCCAGAAAGAGAAAGGGAAGAGAATAAAGGGAGAAAGACTTATACAGACTTAAAGACTTATACATACTACTCATGCCATTAACTCTGCAATAACTATAAACATTGAGTGTTATCAGATCCTGACTGAAAAACATGGCACTAATTTCAGTAAGTGCAGTCATTTATGAAACTTAACTGAAAAACTGAAATTAATACAAGAAAATTGCTTCTGTGCTAGCTCAAACCAGGACAGCATCCTGGCAGTCTCCATCAGCATGCCTGATCATAGCAGACTTTGTCTATATGAGACTCTTTCCAAGATGATCTTTGCCATCCCAGTGAGATCTGGAGGATCCAGGGGAGACAGAGGGCTCCAAGCAATGTCATACAGAATAGCAACACATGGGAATCAAGGAGTAGGATTAATTGGGAATGTTGAATGGAAGAAACCTGTAGTCATGTCTAGGCAGTTTATTTCAGCTCTTCTATCTTAATATTCCAAGGCTCTTAAAGCATTTTGAAAGCAAAAGAGGCAAGTTAACTTTTTTTTTTTTTAAATCTGAAAACTACCTGAAAGAGTACCTTTAAATTTACATCATCCTCTATGGGACATTTCTTGTTTTCCAGTGTTGGTAAGCTCTCACTGACTTTTCAAGATCTTTCGTACAAACTATACAGTGGCTCATTCTGAAAGAATTTAAGTACTATGTAAATTAGTATGGCTCAGGCAAGAAAGTTAACAAAGTTAACAAAGTCCTGCTTTCAGGACTGCCTCTTCAACCTCCCCATATCCTATTTCAGACACAACTTACAACAGCTGCATCACATGCATGTGCCCATAAGTAGGCACAAAAGTGTTAGGGAAATAAATAAGTAAATGCTAAATCACCAGCTGGGATTCTGTAGCCTAACTCTTCAATTCATGGGAATCTCCCCGATTTCAAAGACCTTATAGCTCCTTAAACTGATGGACCTTAAAGATTAGCACCTGGAAGGAAATTGACAGAAAATGTGAGAAGTGTTGGTAAAAAAAATCAACTGGGTGGTAAGAGGGGAGGATAATTACAAAGTGAAGGACCATGAACAATATATACTAATCACATTTATTGTGTTCCCTCAACATCTCTTTGAATTAAGTAAACATCAGTGCATGCTTCAGAATGAAGGGGAGGAAGCTGCTGCTGAGCAGGTACCTGCACACCAACAGAGTGCCAGGAAATTTTTGATGCAATTTACCAGATTCAATACAGAGACAGAATTTGTCACCTTGTCCCTTGCTGGCGACTGTTCTGAACAAGACACACAACCGCTACCATGGAAGGCAGAAATTACTTCAAAGCTCTCGAGATCAACAACTCAGTACTCGTATGGTATTTCCAGGGGAATGCTGCCAAGAAAGACATCGACCTCCGAAAAGCCGAGAGTGTGTGAATCAGTGATGTTCAGCATAATCCCCTCGTAAAATCTGATGGTGAGTCACCAGGCACAAACAGCTTCCTGCTCATTTTGCAAAAAAAGGAGGAGGCAGGAAAGGGCTGAATGAATGGATAAATGGTTTGCAGATTTCTTTTCTCTGAAATGCTGGCTCTGAAGAGGATCCAGATGGAGGGGAGGCAGAAGCCGGACGAGCACAGCAGTTGCGGATGGATATCGTGTGTGGAAAGGGTCACAGTGAAAAGAAATAAAGACATGTTTCCAGGCTAGAGGAATAATGTCCCTAAGAGACTGATTTTCAGACATATTTTCAGCTTAAGCATTGCCCATCATTCTTAGAACTGGAAGAGTAATGTCTGTCTGCTCCATTTCAGAGCTTTTACTATCTTTCTTCCCTACAAGTTAAGTGCTCTCTGAAGTATACCTCTAGCGAGCACCGAAAAAAATTATTTCTTCTTCAGTTATTACAACTATTCTGGATTGTTAGACAAAAGTATTTAAATGACTCTGCATATCATGAAGGGCTTTATGAAGTTACACAGTTGCACATAACCACGTACCAACGTAAAAAAAAAAAAAAAGTAGTCATCTGTTTCCTAAAGGCAAAGAATCAAAGAGGTCTAGAAAATACCTTAAACTCAGGTTTTGAGATTTGAAAAGGACCTACCAGGTCTACATGTACAAAGCCACCTTGAATACCATCTGAAAGAGTGGATGATTTTTGCCTATGAATTATTAGGACAAAATTTTCCTTGCTTCAGTGTACCATTCCTTGAGAGTCCTTTAACAGCTTCATACTCCATCTTTGAAGGTAACTCAGGTGTGCAAGAGCCTATCAGGTTATATGAATTATATCAAGAACCCAATTTAATCAGGTGGCACCTGGATTTGTATTCATTACATCTCTTTAAAAGGCATTCTGATTTTTTAAACACATATTTTGGCTTTTGAAAATTTAAATTAATATTTTTAAATGTTTACCACTGCTTCCTGCTGTAAATGTACTGATCAGTCCTTAAGTACATAAAATACTTTGGCATGTAGCCAAATAATATGAAAAATGAGATTTCATTTATACCATTTTCCTTTTTTAATTGTCAAAATGCAAGTTTTCTCCGGTTTACCATTTTCTGAAAATGGCCAGTTTTACTAATCACAGATGTCTACAGAAAGCTCACTTGGCTTTTTAGAATTCCCTTGTGCTCCATAAAAGGCAATTAAAATAAAACTTCATCTTAAGATGTCTTTTATCTCATCAGTTGCGTGGATGATTCATTTCTGCTTTATTACTTTGATGTCCAACTGGAATAAACTGGGTTTAGGATAGCAGAAAGAACTAAAGGAAATGAACTGAAAAGGATGGGCAGAGAAGGAGAGTGAAGGGATCCAACAATTTCATCTGAGAAATGGAGGTGCCCGTTAAGAGGAACATGAAGACCTTGCATATGTAATCACCTTTAACTTTCCATGGTTTTGTCAGGGAAAAAAACTCAGCACTGGGGATAGAAAACCAAGAAAAAATAAAACTGGTCTGTTCCATTTCAGTGCAGGAACTTCCAGTGCCTCCATGTGCCTCTGCATAACCATGGCCATTTACGCTGAAGTCACACTTAAGAGTAAAAATCCTTAATTTGTAGCTAAAACCAATCTGAGCCTGAGAAAGTTTACTCAGTGACCCTGTGCCTCTGCCTGCCAAGGCACCTATATTCCTTCAGATTTGTGCCAGTGTGATGCAATAACTCAGATTAATTTTTTAACAAATGTTTATTTTAAAAAAATCAGATTCTGAGTCTCAAAAGAAAATAAAAATCTTAAGGAGTTTCTCATTTGCAAAAAATCCTACATACTGTACACCTTGCTGCATTATCTGAGCTGTGTTCTTATGATTACTTTGTACTTGGCTACTTCTAAAATAGTAATTAAACACAGTGAATCAGTTTGCACCCATTCTTCAGAACACCATAAATCCCCATGGCAGAAGGGATGGAACCAGATGGTCTTTAAGGTCCCTTTCAATCCAAAATCTAGAGCCATTTATAATTTTTGATGTACAGTTACCAGCAGTGCAAGGAGATTCAGCCTTACAAACTCAAGATAACAGATGAGGCTTTCTATATTGTTACTGTCTAATGCTGCATTTCATTTACTATTATTATTATTATTATTTATCTTGCTTTGGAGAAAGCTTTTTTTCTTCTGTCCCTATTTTCCTTCCTATTCTCTGTTACATGTAATACATAATTCTTTCTGACCAGATTTATGTTTCCATACTGCAATATGAGAAAAGTAGTCATAGGAAAAGAAACTAATGTAGTCAGTTTTCTGACTACTCTACTGACAAGCATAAATCGA
Organism: Florisuga fusca; assembly: GCA_038090715.1. Lineage (NCBI taxonomy): Eukaryota > Metazoa > Chordata > Aves > Apodiformes > Trochilidae > Florisuga > Florisuga fusca. The sequence continues at coordinate 9,909,686 of JAAWXA010000011.1, forward strand.
AGCTACATCACTGTCTCCAAAACCTGTTCTTTGAACCTCTAACCATTCAATAATGAGACAGTGCCAATATCCCATACAACAAAATTGACTGTTCCTAGAAGTTACAGCTTGAAGTCAGAAAGCAAGGTTTCCCTTCATAAAAGATCAATGACATTGTACATCCTGAAAATTTTCAGAAAGCATCTCAGGTAGGGAATGAAGAATATATATTAATTAATTTCCTTGAAATCCCCTTCCCAGCTGGAGGCAGAGAAGTGGATGCAGAGAGCTTTTTCTCTCTCTCTGGTGTCACTTTCGATAGTCACCCAGACTACATCAAACTGTTTTATATTCTTCCACACTTGTGTTTTCTTGTCATTGTACATGGTACTGAGGCATGGAGTAACAATGAAATAAAGATATAGTAACAATAAAATAAAGAATATTGTCACAAACCACTGCGCAGCTTGCACAGAAAACACAACATCTCAGGATTACTATGATTAAGTGTTACTGTCCTGATCAGAATCAGTACTTTTTTTTAATTTAGGAGAGTAGTATGTGGCAAGAGCATAGGACTAGTATTAGTAGTGGGATTCTTGGGGAAGGAAGCCCTCCATGTCACTCATTCCCAATCCAAGTCTTCATACATGCACTAGAGGTGCATGAATTAAAAGGATGCAATTAGGGTGACACGTGGGCCCCGAAGCTAACAACTTCTCCCATGTCCTACAGCTTAAGGATATGTCTGTGTTACTAACAAATCCTCATGGCTGGCCTTCTTTGAAAGAAAACTGGAGAAGCCATCTGATGGGGGGAGCAAAGTAAGCCACAGAAGCAGCCTTGAGTAGAGGACCACTTCAGCAATAGCCTTATGGTGCCCTCGTAAGACAGGAAAGGCCAGCTGGCCATACAGATGGGAGACTGCCACAGAATACATTTAGTGGAGCACAATGATGCACCAAGTCTGTCATGGGGAAAAATAAGCTGCAGACAAAAAAACCCAGCCAATTAGAAATAACTCAAAAGTTGAATCAGTCTTAAAGAATTAAGCAAAATCAGGAAGGCCAGTTTAAAATTATTTGCAAAGAAGAGAGAAGATTGTGATGCTCCTTGAGTGCTCTCTTCTGACACAAGCCATGACAGGTAAGTGCCTCTGCCTAAGATCACATTCTAACAATCTAGCTGTTGTCCAGGGACTATTCATGTGCTAGAAAATACCACCACTCCACACAGAGCAGAAGGGTCAGAACCAGAACAATTTCCTTATGGTGAAATTTCAGCTGTCACTTTACACAGGCTGAAGTCCCATGCCCAGAGCACTGCTGCAGAGAGGCAGCTCCCCTGCTCTGGTGCCAAGGTGACCTCTGTATTAGATGTGTCCTTTCTGAAGAAAGAGATTAATTAAATGCAACTTTTTAAAAAAAAAAAATCACCTGTCAAACACACTATTGCAATCTCTTCAGAAAACCTAGTATTATTTTACTTTTGCTTGATTTCAAGTTAGATATGCAGATCATCCCAGAACACACTTGTGGTTGGCTTGTTTTATATTACCAGAACAGCTCAGCCTGTCAAAGGTGTTAAACCATGCCCTCTCCTGCTTCAGAAATTGTGGAAGATTTCTAACTGCTTCTTCCACCAAAAGTGCAGCAGGACTAAGAAGAGACGATGAAAAGATGCCAAAGTCTAGAAAAAAACCAACAAACAACATGTCCCAGAAATTTCCAACAAAAATATCTTTCTAATGACATTCTCTTTTCCTGATGTAGGTATTTGTTCACTTTGAATTTGGAGAAGACTCTCAAATCTCTAATTCATACAAGCCAAAACAGAGTACACAAGCATTAGTCTGACTGGGCAGGAAGCACGTGACTAATATGCTGATGCTCAGAGGATCTTTTGAACTTTTACATTCATCACAGGAAAGCATCCTAGTACTCAGGGTTCTTTCAGGTGAAGACCATTTTTCAAAAGATGAAGAATGTAGGATTGCAAAGCCAAAAGAAGAACTTCCCTAAAGTGGGTTGTCTCAGCCATCACGCTGCACCCAAAGGGGAGAAGGTGAGGGGAGAAAAATGAATCCATCTTCTCTTTTATCATGACAAAATGGAGACTTTTCATTTTTTGTTTCGTCTTTGGAACAAAGTCAGAATTTTCAAAGTGCTTCTTTAAAAGAATTTTTTTGTTGTTGTTTTCAACCAGCACTAGCAGTAATCCCCTACAACATTTATATGAAATATTAGCTCCATGCACTTGAAAGCTGCAGACCACATCAGACATTTGCCTTTAAATTACACGTTATTTATTAATTTCTGATCCACCATACCTGGTGTTCACATCCTCTCTTAATGGCAGCCCATGCCTTTCACTTTCTTAAATAAGTTTAAATTAATTTTCCATTAGATATGTGCTGAGGATTGTACTGCAGTGCATGCCAACTGCTTTCATAAATGCTTATTTCAGCATCTTAAAGGACTTTTGTTAAGGCTGTGTTATAGTTTTACTTCTATAACTTGCCTGCCAATTAATTTTCAAGTTTACATATGCTTTATAACTAATCAAACACTAACAGTGTGCAAACACCAGAAGTGTGCACTTCCAGCCCAGAAACCCAACTGTATCCTGCTCTGCCTCAAAAGAAGTGTGGCCAGCAGGTCGAGGGAGGTGATTCTCCCCCTCTGCTCTGCTCTGCTCTCATGAGACCTCCATGAATACTGTGGAAACCTGGAATACTGTGTCCAGCTCTGGATCCCCAACACAGGAAGGACGTGTTGCAGAAAGTCCAGATGAAAGCCAAGAAGGTGATCAGAGGGCTGGAGCACCTCTCCTATAAAGCAAGGCTGAAAGAGCTGGGGTTGTTCAGCCTGAAGAAGATGTGATCTTATAGTGGCTCTTAGTGATAGGACAAGGGGGTAATTATCTTAAACTGAAAGAAGGTAGACTTAAGGAAGATGATAGGATGAAATTCTTCACAAGAGTGGTGAGACACTGAAACAGGCTGCCTGGGGAAGTTGTGGATGCCCTCTCCTCCCTAGAATTGTTCAAGGCCAGGCTGGATGGGGATTTGAGCAGCCTGGGTCAGTGGAAGGTGTCCCTGTCCAAACAGAAAAAAAACACAAAACAATTAGTTTAAATAAGAATTCAAAAATTAAATAAGAATTCAAAAGCAAACTACCAAAGAAAACTATGAAGCAGAAGCCATTATGTTTAGTGTTTTACCTGCCTTCAAAATATCATAAACCAAATTTAGGATTTGAAACAATTTTATAATCCACATAATGTAATTATCCTATGTAGACAAGAGACCAGGATCAGCTCCATTGGTGTGGATCTGAAATGGGACTTCTGGTTTAATTTTATGTGATAAACCAGTTCATGCTTTTCAAAACCAGGTAATGAAGTGACATCCACTAAGTAGGCAGTACGTAGGGACCAATACAGAATTTGCATTCAAACCACACCACTGATCAAACACTAATGCATATGCAGCCAGTGATGAATAAAAGGACTGAAATACTGAAGCTGAACAAAATTATTTTTTCATTAAGAGACAAATAATAAAGCCATGCAAGAAGCAATGTATGTTCTTTTGTTTAAAGAAACTGCTTTATGTAGAATCAAATTAGCCTCATTACTTACTTCTAGATAAACCTGAAGAGGAGCTAGATGCCTGGAATTGTGTTCATTGCCTTCTAACTTGAGACCACCTCTCTAGAAAGGAAGATTAAATGTCCTAGAGAATGGGTTTAACTGAATACATAGGGGAAGATTCTTGGAAAATAAATTATCCCTCATTGTCCTGGCACATGAACAATCACCATCCTGCCAGTCAGTACACATTAAGAATTATAAAACGTCATTGTCTGAACTGCAGTTTTTAAGAAAGCACTCAAACCTCAAGCCTAAGTAGTTATAATAATTCAAGAAGAATAAAGGCTAAACACTAAACAGTATTACACAGTAGTTTACTATAGCAAGGATGTGGAAGAATAAGCCACTCATTAACAAAGCCTAATACTTAACATTCTTTTAAAAATAAATGTTATTTTAAACACAGAAGAGCCTCTTAAAAGCATTTATGTAGGAATAAGAAAGTGCTGCTACTTTGTGGAAATTGCTAGAAACACTAGAAGTAATATTTTTTCCTGGTTTTCTTCTTTTCCTCTCATTAAAATAATTCTTCCTTTATGTGGTGGTTCTTAGGACATTAATTCTAAGGTAAGCACATTAGCTAGATCCTACTATTTACCATATTATAGCAACTGGAGAACCTTCCACAAGAGAACTTTCCTCCTTCACTTTTCTGATAAATGTTGATTTCTATACATTAAAACAAACAAACAAAAAGCCACAACCAAAATTTTGTGGCATTGGATAGCTTTAGAGACCAACTACCAAATATTGTATTCTCTACTCATGTCATTAGTTTCAGATTTGTCAGATCAGTAATGACCTAAGGCTAGTAAATTAAGCATTACATAATTTTAAAGGCAAGTGTTTATGGAAAAAAAAGAAAAATCAAAGTAAAAATTAAAAAAAAATGTTACATAGCACAAGTACCCAAAGAAACTGTGAATTTTATTTTGAAGAGACACTTCCACAGTGCTCCAGCCCTCCCTGTACTGGGCAAGGTAAGCTCTATGACACAAAGGCAGCTCTCTAACCAAGTTTAACTTCACTGGAACTGCCCTTGAGAAGGTGAAGCACACTAATGTACATCCACCAGGCAATGCCAAGCATTACTCTTTCCTGATTTAAGTATTTCAGCACCTTAGGTCCTTTTAGAATCATGGAATAATTTGGGTTGGAAGGGACCTCTAAAGGTCATCCAGTCCAACCCCCCTGTAGTCAGCAGGGACACCCTCAGCTCAGTCAGCTTGCTCAGAGCATCATCAAACTTCACCTTCAATATCTCCAGGGATGAGACCTCATCCACCTCCCTGGGCAACTTCTTCTATTTTTTCTCTACCTTTGTGGTAAAGAACTTTCTCCTAACATCCAATCTAAATCTGCTCTTTAATTTAAAACCATTGCCCCTCATCCTATCACTCCAGACCCTTTCACACAGTCCCTCTCCAGCCTTCCTGTAGCCCCTTCAGGTACTGGAAGGTCACTACTAGGTCTCCCCACAGTCTTCTCTTCTCCAGGCTGAACAACCCCAGCTCCCTCAGCTTGTCTTCACAGGAGCGGTGTTCCAGCCCCCTGGTCATTTTTGTAGCCCTCTTCTGGACCTGTTCCATCAGCTCCATGTCCTTCCTGTACTGAGGGCTCCAGAGCTGGATGCAGTACTCCAGGTGAGGTCTCACCAGAGCACAGCACAGTGGCAGAATCACCTCTCTTGCTTTTCTGGCCCCACTTCTTTTGATGCAGCCCAGGAGGTGACTGATCTGCTGGCCTGTGGGCACACATTGTTGGCTCATGTCCAGAATGCACTTCCAAGTCCTTTTCTGCTGGGCTGCTTTCTAAAACCTCATCCCCAAGCCTGTACTGATAGTAGGGATTGTCCCAACCGACCCTGCATTTGGTCTTGTTGAACCTATTTAATAATATACCTCCTTACCCTCACTAAATGAAGCATTGCAAGAATTTTTTCCTTCCCCCTCCAAAAGCAATTAATTACAAAATTTCCCCAAAACTGCCAGAAACGGTAGAAATGGTAGTCTTTAGCATGTAGCCTTTCTCTGAAAAGGGATGATAATTTCTTTCCACCCTGTAAGCCACTCCAGCTTTCACAGCCCTCCCTCACCCATATCGCCCATACACTTAACATGAATGCAGCTGCTTAACGAGTTACAGTAAAAACAAAACAAAACAAAAACACACAGAAAACTTATGTCATCCACCATCACTGGTTCTGTTTATACTCAGCTAGCTAGCTTAATTAATTGGTAAGACATTACAAAGGTAGAAAGTTAAAGAGAGTCAGCAGAAATACATACAGAAATGTCATGTAGAACAGCAACAAAGTAGAAGGGAGATAAAATGGATGTTGACTGGCAAGAGGTTTTGGCATAGAAACATTTTTCCCTGTTGATTCAAATTACCTGGCTGCATCTAAGAAAGCCTGAAGTTAGTGTCTAAAATGATGAAGCTACTGAAACCATAATAAAGATCTGCATTTATGAGCACAACCATTAGATAATGCTACGTGATATAAATTTGTTTGGCCATAATACAGCGTTTGGGAAGACATACTTATGATGTACTACACTGTTTATGAGTTTGCTTAAGCTATTAGGGTCTTCATCATGTAAGTTCCCAGAGAACAAACACAGAGTACTGTTATTGGGTCCCTGTATATGTAGCACAATGGTTACCAATGTTTCTCTGAGGCAATCTTTAGGATTAAGTATTGTTTTGTACCAGCACGGGTGTGATATTCTCTCTACCACTTTTAGGAAAACTGTTCTCTTGCTTTAAGTCTTTCTTTTACTTCTAGTCACTGTTCAACTAGAATTTACAGCTCTTGCTTACTCCTCAGAACCTTGAGAGGATATTCCAAATGTCTTTCCCTAATATTTCCACTTTACCTAACCTATGTTTTGCTTCACATTCAGTGTCCTTTGTCCACTTCAATGCCATAATGTGAACGATCAGCAGATTTCCTCTGCTTCAGAGGCTGTCCCTGAACAACTTTGAACCACAACCAGAGCCAGAAATTCTGAGAAAAAGCATTCTCTGACCCTGCAGTTTGACAGCACACAAAGATTATCAGGGCACCCAGCCACAATTCCCCCAGCTGGCACCTTCAAAGTGATGATGAGGAAGCCAACACTGTCTGAACCTCAGGACAGGATAAGGGACATGCTGCTACCTGCCATGTGTAGAATGCCACTTGATGGCATCACAAAGGTGTCACCTAGTAGCACACAAACATTTGCTCATGCCTTAATTAAGTAGGGAACCTTTTCAGTACATAAAAAACAGATTATCAGGTGTTTTAATCCTGGATGTGTTTCCTGAGCTGCACACCATGATATCCAGCCCTGCCAGCTGAAACTGTCTAGCAGCTTTTCTAAATGTTAAGGTCTAAAATGAAATGTAGATTTTGCTGAAGGAAAGATAGGTTTCCCATCTGAAGTCATGGCTAGAAGACAAATCTGGTGAAACCTAAATCATGAATCAGAATCTTGAAAGAACTGACTTTCCATGTTCTTCAGTATTTTCAGCTATAGCAAGTTACTAAAACATTATAGTAAATTTAGTGTTTAAAAGAAAATAACTCAACTTCTTGGTCTAGTTTTCTAAGGAAGTTGGCACAAAGCCAAAAAAAAAGTTACATTTTTACAATTAGGGATAACTTTGATCTCTTGGCTCAGGTTCTAGATTATAAATCCAGGATTAACACAATGTAAATGTATTAAAAATCCATATAATCTCAAAAAAGTGTTGTATCTTTATCCAGTCAAATATGTAATTAGACATTGCCAGCCAATGTACTATGCAGAATTACCTATTTGAATTCCCCTTGTTAATCTCTTCTACCAGATAAGTGATCTCATTTAGCTGACACCCTGTGAGTTGTTTCACATAATGGTCAAAACAAAAGACATTTTAAAGCAGAATAAAAAGCAGCTAGGAAACATATAATTACAGTGGAGTTTTTGCTTATCTATTTTGTTTTCAGACATGCACTACTGTAGCACCTTCAAAAACCCACCAATGTATATGTGGATAAACTCAATTATATAAAAAAAAAAATACAGACAACATAATTTTCAGTGTTTAATTATTTCTCGTAGAATAGTAACCAGAAAATTTCCTGAAGTGTACAAAAATACAAAGGTCCAAACTCACCAAAATTGAGTTGAATGCAAAGTGCCAGGTCACTAATGTGAAGAAAGCATTTTAGTTAATATTAGTGCAACACTTCAATTAGGACTGCTGAGAAGCAACATTTAACCTGAGCAAAGCACACATCTGACAAGGCTCCACTGCTTATTCAAGGTTAATTCAATTATTTTCACATGGCAGAGCAGTGTGCATACAGATGTACCAGGAGTGTTGCAGAGAGGTCCTCTCAGGCAGGAGGGCCAGAAAAATAGTATTTTTACTACCTGCCTTTGAGAGAGTCAAGCATCACTTCCTTTAACTATGTTCTAAGCAGGTATTGTAAATTATTTTCTGTTGATTCCTGATGTCTAGCAGACAATGAAGGCTGATGATATCCCAGAGAAACAGAAAAATTACCATTTGCTGACATTTTTGAGAAGCAAGGGACCGACCCATTTGCAATGCACACTCATCTGTTCTGATATACATTAACTCTTAAGAATGAAATTCAGCCAGAATTCCTTTTGGAGACCTTGCTGTGGTTTGGAGAACCTTAGGACTTAATTGATATTTTGCCCTGATTTAGGATGGTCCCCACCACTGATCCCAGAGGGATCAAGCAAATGGTGCTTTCAGGAGTACGGGCTCAATGCCAAATACCAATCTTTATTTAACAGTCTTCACTTCTCTCTTCTGTTTCATATGCAAGCTGCTTTGCATTTACAAAATTAGACTTTTGGAGTCACTTGAGCTATGTGCTGTGAAGGACCCTGCTCTCTAATCAGAACCATGAGCTGACTTCTTATTGGTTTTAAGACAGTTCTTACAAACCAAGAGCAAGTAACTCTTTCTCTCCTTTTTTTTTTTTTTTTTTTTTTTTTTCTTTCTTTCATTTATTTATTTATTTATTTATTTAATATTTTTATTTTTTCCCCAAACTTTGATTTTGTTTATCTGACCAAAACCACAGCTCTTGATACTTCTAGGTTCTCACCAGACTCCTCCCTTCTAGCCGGCAAAGTTCTCTTAGCCCAGGTATTTAAAACAAAATGTTTAGGCTCAATCAATTTCCATTTTCAAAAGCTACTTGCTACGTGTCAGTTTTGAGAACGTTTCTAACTAGTTTCAAACAGTTTGCACATCTATACAGTGGACTTCAAAGAAATTGTGCTCCAGCATGATGTCAGGTGTTAATAAAATTACAGAATAAAATCAGAGATCAAATCTAGGAAGAAACATTAAGATGAAAGGCAAAAAAAAGAAAAAAAAAAAGTGTTTTCCAGTCATATTTGGTAAGAAATTTCACCAGGAAATTTAATTCATGAGGCATTAAACTCAAAAGAAGAATGGAGGGGGACATTCCCCATTTCAACTTGCAGAAGTAGATGTCACTGTCACAGAAATTCAGAGCAGCACAGAAAGAAAATAGAGGAATAAAGTCCCAACTCCTAACAAACCATCAGAAGTCTGTTATGTAGAAGCAGAAGTATTATTTTCAGGATTACTGCTTGCAGATTTGTGCAGCCACAGGAGAGGGCTGGCAATCACATTTTGCACATTCTGGAACAGAAAGTTTTGAACTCTGGCAGGAAGCCACTAAGGAAGGACACGCAGCTCCTTCCCACTTCTCCAGCTCCCAGAACAATCCAAGAGCCATCTCCCTGAGAAATGGCCAGCTTAAAGGCATTAACTGGGTAGCAAGATGCTGCTTTGCCAGATGGAGATGGGACAGAGCTCACCCAGCTCCTTACTCAGCACATATCACCACTGCTCACAAGTTTTCTTTCAAGCAGCCTAGGTTCCACAATTGATAGGGGTAAGTTAGCAAAATACAAATGACACCAGCCTCTTTTTCCTAAAGAAAACTGGCAATGTATTAATAAAAAAAAAAAAATAATTATATATATATATAGGGAGCACCTTAGCAAAGAATTTGAAGCAAAATTATCAAGCTGAATTTGAAAACCATCATCTGAGATCTTTTTTTCTTAGCATTTAATTTGAAAAAAAAAAAAAAGAAATTAGGATAAATGTAACTTGTACAATGAAGTCACACAAACCTAAGTAGACTATCATCCAAATAAATAGTCCAGTTTGGAGATAAATATAGTCGAGTCAGAAAACTCTCTTCCAAAATGTATCTGGTAGATAAAAACCTTTGAAAATGATGAAGTTGATGTACAGTAAGACATATTCTACAGACTCTCACATGAGTCCACATCTCTCACACACACACCAATCTTGCAAATAAAATTCAGCTTGATTTATGTGCTAAGAAGACTGTGATTACAGAAGGGAAACAAATGGCATAGCAACCTCTTCTAGTATTGTACCACCCCTTTCTACAGTGCTCAGAGACACAGAACTGCAAGGAAGAGACAACTGTCAATCATAACTACTCCAAGTCTTTCTAATAAAAAATACCCACTAGTTGGGCATGGATATTTGGCAAAAGCGTTTCCATTTTGACAAGTCTTTCTCCAATTTCAATTTCTCTCTAATCCCTTTTATGGCCAGAACAAGAGACTGAAACACCTGCTAAACACATAATATACAGCACAAACCCCCAGAGAAGCACAAGGCTCAGCATCACTGCTAAAGCACTCTAAAAAAGCAGAGCCAGGCATGATACCACTTGACACCAGATTTCTTGTGAGTTGTGCTAATTCATTGAAAATTTACTCAATATCACCTAGATTTCCTCAGGAAGAAAGAAAGAACTTTCAAGTAGGGAAAGAAACAACACAAAACCCCCACAAAGCATGCAAACAGAATTATTTTTTAGACAAGATGACGTGGAAAACCATTCAAGAGGATAAGCATAAGGATGGTACTAGGGCCAAATGAGATAGCCATTACCCCTCTTCCTGCAAAGGGAAAATTCACACATTAGAGAAAGAAAAATAAATGGAAGGCAAAGAGTGTGTTTGTGGTAGCTACTAATACTCTAAATAAGAGCTACAGTATCTTTTAATACTTTGTTTATTCTTGTGGACAGAAAAATACAAAAAGGACACTGGTTTTATACAAGTGGCACTTTTTCAGTTTCTTAGCTCAAAACAAATCACAGGGAAAAAGACCACCATCTGTGGATAACATTTCTATTTTTAAGAGGAAAGGAAACAATACCTAAACCAAGCTTCTTGTATGGCTTCCTGCTCTATTTGTATTTTCAGAGAACAAAGAAAGATGATCAGCTAGCTTCAGAACAACATTTAGAATTAATATTTTCTGAAATAGGTCCCTTGATAAAGAGAATATAAATAATGTTATCACACCCTGTGTAGGTGAAACAACTTCAAGCCCCATCACTTCATATGCAGTGTGGACAGAATAAGAAACCATCTAGTAATACCATAATACTTCTGACCTAACTTCTTTTTCAAATCTGTGCATCATAGTAGCAGTCACAACTGGTGAGATGCATTGTCATATTTGCATCTGGGCCCACAAAATATCTACACTTACAGAATGGCACAGATTCATGCACTTAAATTCATGCTGGACTATCACACACATCTCTTTCTGGTAATAATTTTTATTGATAACATCAATCTTCAGATTATACATAAATAATATATATATTCTGGCATCATTTGTATGTTAGAAATAGAGTTTGGAATAAGTAAAAGAAAATAATTTGACCAGGACAGCAAAAAAATATTTGTTTCTCTCTTTTTCTGGGGAATAGAAAAAATAACTGTTCCCAGTTTTGGCTGTGGTATCTCTTTCAAAATAAAAAATTATGTCCGCCCCAGCTGTTTGGAGGAATGTATCCACACACCACAGTCCAAATTTATATTATTGTAGTCTAAATAGTATGCTTCCTTTTTTCTATTTTTTGTTTTTCTTTCCCTTCTTTATAAGTTTTGACACTCATTTGCTTTTAATAATTTGGACCATTTTTTTTATCTACTGCAGATTTTACTACCACAGATCTGAAACTGCAGGTTTGAACAGAGAACGTAATATTTTATTTTAAATGCAATAGTTAAGATTTATGGTGCCCACCCAATGGATAATTTTTCTCTCTTGTAAAACAAGGATTTTACATCACCTCCTTGTTATAAGTAGTGATGGACTCCTAAGTGCTCCAAAATCCTCATTCTTTAGCCTCTCTGCAGTTCCAGCTATCCTGCCTCACCAGAGAGCAAGGCAGCTGCAATGCCTTCCATATCAAATTTCTCATTATCAAAACAGAGCCTCACAAACTGAGCAGTATTCCTTCAGGTTATCAAATCAAGTCTTTCAAATATTCAGACTCAGGAAGGCAGTCCTGCCTTTGAAGACCTTTGGAGCAGATTTTAAGTATAAACCTTGGGATCTAAAAATTACTGCGTTTCCCCAGGCTGGGACAGGGCTGATGCCCAGGCTGTAGAGATGACCTGAGGGTGTGCAGGCAGGATTGGGAAGGACACATTGTCAGCCCTGCCTATCCTAGGGGTGATCAGGAACCCCCAGGAGCCAGAAAAAATGAACCCTAAAACGAACCTAAAACCAGATTAGAATTAAAAGCAAGGAACCCTCTCAATGGGGAAAAGTAACTCCAAGTAAAAGCAAAAAAAAAAAAAAAAAGAAAATTAGCCAACTCGGATAAAAGTCGATAATTAAAGGGTTGGGAGCAGTGAGAGAGAAACACAAGGGTGGGAAGGGGCACTCAGTGTGGTTGTGAAGTGGAAGGAACCAGGTGGGGTGTGCCTGGCAAGGCCCTGCCCAGCTCTGCTCTAACAGGGGTGCTGACACCAGGGAGCAGGGATGAGGAATTGGCTCCCTGTGAGCATCCAGGCTCCGCTCCACCAGGAGAGACAAGAGACACCTGCCCAAATGTCCTTGGAAGGGCTCCTCCCACTTGTGTACCCAAAGAAAAACTCTCCCCTCCTCTCCCCCCACCTTTGCAAAGGATGCAGTAACAGGAACACTGTGACCTGCAGAAGTTGAGAGAACTGCCAACTGTAATCAGCATTTAAAAACACCTAAATTTCCTATAGCCTCACAGTCTTTGCACTGTCCCAGGGAGGAAATACCTTTCAGGCAGAGGAAGGAACCAAGCCCAAGTTACAGAATTATTTTATAAAAAGATGACAATTACTTAATCTGCGGCAGTTTTCTTAACACATCCTTCCTTTTCTGTTGCTTTTTTAGTAATCAAACAGACAGCTCCTCGCTTTAGCTTTATAAAAGCTCCTCTAAAATGTCAATGTCCTCCTTAAAGAGACAAGAGCTTGTCAGCAGAGGGAGGAGAGAATAAGGATCAACAGCATGGCACACACACAGCCTTCCCTATTTGCTTAATGTTGTAATAATCAATATGCATTTAAAATACAAGCCCTGCACCTGTCATTTGTTTTCTGATCAGTTCTATCATAAAATGGTCCATATGCTTCCATAAATAACCATAAACCCCCTTTATTATAAATAAAGAGTTACATAGTCACAGGTTACCCTTTATTTGTTCTTAGACACAGTAAGATAAAATAATAATCATAGCTACCAACTTGACTACAGACTAATATGAATATCTTTCTTTCTGAATAAAAGCAAAATCAGCAAGGAAATAAACTGAAGTCTTGTTAATAAATGCCATTTGTTGCCCTTTCAAATACTCATTTACTGATAAAAAGAAAAATATATCCAGAAAGTAAAGTTTAAGACCAGAAAGCCATTTAACACTACCCTTCTTGAATAATATTTTAATAATAACCACAACATTCAAAATGACCTACAGTCATCCATTTAGATTATTCTTTTGATGGGACTGGACCTTTTTCAGAGAAATGTATTTTCCACCAAGTAGGGAAAACTACATTTAATTTCTATTTAGTCATATACCTATTTAGAGTAACAAAGGGATAATTTGGAACACAATGGTAATCAAAATCTTCAGTGGTTTATATCAAAGAAGATGATAAAACAGACTTTTCAGCTACTGAAATTTCTGAATTCCATGGGCAGTTTCTTGAATTTACTGGGGGGGANGATAAGCATAAGGATGGTACTAGGGCCAAATGAGATAGCCATTACCCCTCTTCCTGCAAAGGGAAAATTCACACATTAGAGAAGGAAAAAAAAATGGAAGGCAAAGAGTGTGTTTGTGGTAGCTACTAATACTCTAAATAAGAGCTACAGTATCTTTTAATACTTTGTTTATTCTTGTGGACAGAGAAATACAAAAAGGACACTGGTTTTATACAAGTGGCATTTTTTCAGTTTCTTAGCTCAAAACAAATCACAGGGAAAAAGACCACCATCTGTGGATAACATTTCTATTTTTAAGAGGAAAGGAAACAATACCTAAACCAAGCTTCTTGTATGGCTTCCTGCTCCATTTGTATTTTCAGAGAACAAAGAAAGATGATCAGCTAGCTTCAGAACAACATTTAGAATTAATATTTTGTTAATAGGTCCCTTGATAAAGAGAATATAAATAATGTTATCACACCCTGTGTAGGTGAAACAACTTCAAGCCCCATCACTTCATATGCAGTGTGGACAGAATAAGAAACCAGAAATGATTAACAAGATTTAAATTCATAGAATCATAGAATTTTCAGGGTTGGATGGGATGCTTAAAGACCACCGAGTTCCACCTCCCTGCCATGGCACAGATTCTACTAATACCATAATACTTCTGACCTAACTTCTTTTTCAAATCTGTGCATCATAGTAGCAGTCACAACTGGTGAGATGCATTGTCATATTTGCATCTGGGCTCACAAAATATCTACACTTACAGAATGGCACAGACTCATGCACTTAAATTCATGCTGGACTATCACACACATCTCTTACTGGTAATAATTTTTATTGACAACATCAATCTTCAGATTATACATAAATAATATATACATTCTGGCATCATTTGTATGTTAGAAATAGAGTTTGGAATAAGTAAAAGAAAATAATTTGACCAGGACAGGAAAAAAATATTTGTTTCTTTCTTTTTCTGGGGAGAAGAAAAAGTAACTGTTCCCAGTTTTGGCTGTGGTATCTCTTTCAAAATAAAAAATTATGTCCACCCCAGCTGTTTGGAGGAATGTATCCACACACCACAGTCCAAATTTATATTATTGTAGTCTAAATAGTATGCTTCCTTTTTTCTATTTTTTGTTTTTCCTTCCCTTCTATATAAGTTTTGACACTCATTTGCTTTTAATAATTTGGACCATTTTTTTATCTACTGCAGATTTTACTACCACAAATCTAAAACTGCAGGTTTGAACAGAGAATGTAATATTTTATTTTAAATGCAATAGTTAAAATTTATGGTGCCCACCCAATGGATAATTTTTTTCCACTTCAAATGCAATGTGAATTAGTCTATATGGCTTACAGCACATCCTTGTTATAAGTAGTGATGGACTCCTAAGTGCTCCAAAATCCTCATTCTTTAGCCTCTCTGCAGTTCCAGCTATCCTGCCTCACCAGAGAGCAAGGCAGCTGCAATGCCTTCCATATCAAATTTCTCATTATCAAAACAGAGCCTCACAAACTGAGCNGGGGAGAGGAGGCCAAAAAAAAAAAAAAAGTCTCAAATCCACACTTACAACAGAAGAAAGTGAGTGGAATAAAAAGTTAAGGATTCTAGCCCATACAAGCAAGACAGGTAATCAACTGGGCTGAAAAAAGGCAGGACACAGAGGCTAAAGAGAACATACATCCAAGAATGAATCCCTCACCTCCAACTAGACACAGCCACCTGAAATAAATCAGAGAAGCTTTTGAAAGAGAGTTTTCTGCACAGGTTTCACTTCCTTCCTGTATTTGAACTGGCAAGTTAAACTGGTGGAATCTACACTGTCACACTGTTAGAAAGTTTCCTCCTTTACCCATCAGCTCACACCAGGGAATCAGCCACTCTTCCAGCAAGGATCTGGAAGATGCCATTTACAGTCTTGGCTCTTAATTTTCTTCCTTTGTAAATGAATAGATACTTGTCTCTGTCATATGAATGTTCCTGAGCCTCCAGTGTCTCATCACGAATAATTGCAGCAGGCTTCACTATTTTCTGCTATCTATAATTATGTTTTGCATTGTTTGAAAACAATAACAGTGAGAAAACATCAGGAGTAGTAACCAACACAAGAAAAAGGTTGATCTGTATTGCTTTGTGAGTTCAAACAACACAATCCATGATTAACTGGTTCATTGAATAGAAGTCCATTATAAAGCTGTAAAACTAAATTAATTGCTAATAAACGCTAATAATTTTATGTTTACCCAAGATTACAGCATTCAAACAAGACTACCAGATTGCAAAGCATTTTTAGCAATTAGTGTTATTCTATTCCATATTATAAAATTGTTTCTATATTTTCTACTTTCAAGTCCTGAGTAATATGAACAAATGTGAAACACAGCAATTATCAAAAGGAGATGCAATGAGCAGAAAGAGTTATCAGGTTTAACAGTATAGCCTAAGGATCCTCTCCAATAAAACAAATACCTAGTGGAAACAGAGGAAAGGTCAATGCAAATGCTGCTTTTCATGGATCCAGGGATTTATATGATGGCATTAAAATGGGATAATTTGTGACAGTATTTCTCCTTATGAAGAGTTTAGCTTAATGTTTCCTTTTTACTTAAATAATCTCGAGAAATATATTAAGACAAATTTAATGTGGCAAGACAAATGGTAGTGATGTGCTGAGCAAGCTTTTATGTACTTCAGCCTTGACCTGCAACATCTCTGACACTCAAACCAACTGAAGCAGAAAAGGACAATTATTCTGCATTATGATTTATCATGGAATAGATATCCATGAAAAGCCTAGATTAAGACTGCCAACATTATTTTAATTCTGCCTCATAATGGACTTGGAATGCAGATTTTACAGACAGAAATTCAGTATATGAATATACTCTTTCAGCAAAACTCCCCAAAATTACCATGATGGGTGTATTAGAATTGCAAATACAAATAAGAATTGTATAGTTTGTACATAAGCAAGAATGTCTTAACACATTTCATAAGCAAACGACTGGCATTCAGAAAAGAAAAATAGCTTTATAGGAGAGATTTAATATAATTTGTTGTGTGATAACACTGCCTTGAAAAAAAAAATCTAATGAAAAGAAGAACCTAGGAGAAATCCACACAAAAATGATGGGGAAAGCTTGAGGGAGGGTATAAATTAGAGATACAGGAAAACTATACTCAAGTCTCAAGAAGAAAAATGAAGAAATGTGTGGAAAGATACATTAACACTCCAAAGACATTGGAAAGGCCCAAAAGATACAGAAAGGAATGGCCAGCACAGGAGATCGAACAGTTTAAGCTCAAGAAACACTCAGAGGCACTTTATAAAAATAGCAAATGAAAGATTAGATTGAACAGCAGCTCTCCTTCTTCACTGGGTAGAAAGTGAAGCAGGCCTTCACTTTTTAAAACGTATGTGGCTATCTGTTTCCAAGGATAAAACCCTGGCTGTTCTTATTAGAAAAACTACACAAGAAGCAATGTAAGAAAGAAAGTGGCACTAAAAAGTGATTCTTGTGCTCTTCCACAAAATTTCAAAGTGATCTTTAACAAGTTAAGGAAGAAAGAAATAGTGATAAAATGGTGCATTTATGATTTAATGAAATGTACTTTGCAAACTGTCTGTTATAACTTGTTCCTGAAAATCTATATCAGATGAAATACTATATCAGGAATTTATTAAAAGGATAAAATATTAGTTATTAATTAGTTGCCTTCATGCAGATGTGAAAGTATATGCTTCTGGATATTTCTACCTTTGAGAATGTAATCGATTTGATGTTCGATTTTAAATGAAAAACTAATTTTACTAGAAAGAACTAAACTTTCTTTATAATTGAAAAAAATATTTCCAGTTATGGACCACTTCTCCAGAAAGTATATATGGGTTAATGTAGATACAGTATATACATACTGAGAAATCTTTGCCTGACAACACATCATCCAGCATTCTTTAAAATGTGGAAGAAAGGTAAAAATACATTTTAATAAAATATTACTAATATTATTTCCATAAATAACCATAAACCCCCTTTTTTATAAAAAAAGAAGAGAGTTACATAGCCACAGGTCACGCTTTACTTGTTTTTAGACACAGTAAGTTAAAATAATAATGATAGCTTCCAACTTGACTACAGACTAATATGAATATTTTTCTTTCTGAATAAAAGCAAAATCAGCAAGGAAATAAACTGTCTGAAATGTTTTTAATAAATGACCCCCATTGTGTAGGGCCTTTCAAATACCCATTTAGTGATAGAAAAAAAATATACCCAGAAAGTAAAGTTTATGACCAGAAAGCCATTTAACACTACCATTTCTGAATGTTTTAATAATGACCACAACATTCAAAACAAGCTACAGTTATCCATTTTAACAGGCAATAATACACAGATGCCAAAAATTACTATATATGTAGCTCAAAGTCAGTTACTATTTATTCATTTTAACATGTATTCGTTAGTATTGTGTAAGAAGAATGCTAAGCAGCAGCTAAAAATTGGTACTTTTCATCAGCAAATTCAAACTATTATCTGGTACTTTACAAGAAGTACTCTACAACTTGGAATTCAGCAACAGTTTCAGAAGACTGGAAGAAAGCTATGGTATGAATCTTTTAGCACAGTCAATAACTAAACCAAAGAACCACAGGTATTATTATTGAGCAGGGAATGGATTGAGAAGAGCCCTGGGGTAATGGATTTGGAGGTGTGGGTTGATGAGAAGCTTCTTATGAGCCAGCAATTCCTGCTGGCAGCTCAGAAAGCCAACCATACCCCAGGGCTGTACCAAAAGAAGGATGGCCAGGAGGTCAAGGAAGATGATTCACTGGATCTGCTCTGCTCTGGTGGAAATTCTGTGAAATTCTGTGTCCAGTTCTGGAATCCTTAACACAGGAAGGACATGGAGCTCTTGGAGAGAGTTCAGACAAGGGCCATGAAGATGATGGGAGGGCTGGAGCAACTCTCCTAAAAAAGTCATGGTGAAACAGTTGGGGCTGTTCAGCCTGGGGATGTAAAGGCTCCGTGGAGACCTTTATAGTGCATTCCAGTACCTGAAGGGGCTCCAGAAAGCTGGAAAAGGGCTTTTATTAAAGGTGTGTAGTGACAGGATGAGGGGGAATGGCTTTCAACTGCAAGAGGGTAGATTTAAGCTAGACTTAAGAAAAAAAATCTGCATGTAATTTGAAGTAATTCAATTTGGAGGACATTTTCCTGTAGTTACAATTCAGGTTAAGCAGTTATAATCTCTTAGATCAAGGAAATATGAGAGAGGTCATGGTAAATACCTTGCTCACTTATTGTTATTTAACCTCACTATCCAGGATGTGCCTACAAAGAAGAGCTTCAGAATTCATTATCTTTATCTCAAAGGAGATTTAAAAATTACTTTGCAGCTTCCCAAAACTGTACTTCTGAGATACAGACATTATGCATTCAGTGGGTTTTAAAGAACATTTACATGTTCTTTAAAAGTGCCATTAGCAGAGTAAAAATCTAGTTAGTCTGTGGACTAGAAGAAAAAAAAAATGCTGGTAAAAAAAAAAATGTGGGATGACCACAACTGACAAAGCACAGAGCTCTGAACGTAAGACATCTGGTTCCTGAGAGTGACCCACTCATTTAAATTAAAAATAAAGATAAGATTATGAAAAATCTGGTCCCTGATTCAATAAAGTATTCAAATACATCTAGCTTTACATATTCAAGTTATCCTACCAAATCCAATGGAATTACTCATTTAAAAAATTATCTGCATTCCCAGGGATAATTCCAAAGGAGAGACTGAAATTGACCTCAAGAAAAGAAATAAGGTGAATTTATCAGGGGGTCAAACTGCACCTTGCATTGGAGAGAAATTGCACAAACCCCCCCATTTCAGAAAAGAAGTGGATTTAAGAAGTTTGCTGCTGCCTGGCTTCCCTGTTTCCAGATAAACAATGAACCCCACAAGTGCAATGATCACTTCCAGTATCACCTAGCAATAGGTCCTAGCAGTCCCACTCAGGGAAAAATAGCAGGTAGAGGTCTGAAAAAGAACAGTGGGAGAGAGGACTTGTTAAACAACCAGAAGAATTTTTCCCTTGGGGTGACCAACAAGTTGCATACACTCAATTTTCTGTATTCTTCAGGACACCTCAAAACTAGGATTTACTTCTTAGGGGACAGTAAACAGGTGTGAACAACTTGAAGAAAAATTAAACTATTATCAACTGGTAAAGGAAGATTAAAATCACTGAAGAAACATTAAAATATGAAGAAATGTTAAAAGTAGCTTTCCAGGAAAATAAGTGTTAGAAAGGAAATTAGATGCAATGCCATTGTAAAATTATTCAAGGGTGCAGAATAATGCATTACTATTCCTGTTTCTAATGTTGAAAAAAAAAAAAAAAACACAACAGAAATAAGTTTAGAAGGATTTAAATAACCTGGAATATTTTATTGAAACAATAAATAATACTTGATAATCCAGATAAAATTTGTTTCATTTCCATTTCTTAAACTAACTAAAAATTAAGTTCAAAGTAGCTGCTGTTGAAAATTGACTAAAATATTAAGCTACATTCTCTTATCAAAAGTGTAGTTCAAGGAAACTGAAAGGATCTTGGGAAACCATCATCAAGTAGTTTGCTGAACTACAAAAAAATTCTGTGGATGCCTTCAAAGAAAGAATTATCTTGAGTTTGCTTAGGCTGAAACTAATTTTCAGTTTTCCATCTACACTTTCCAGCAAAGTTGAAACTTACCAACAAAATAAATCTTAAAAGTAAAGAGACAACATTTAGTCAAAAATTATTTCAGTGGAAGTAATTAAAGAGCTCTTAAAGAGCATGGGGCAGGAAAGTCAACAACAAAAGGAAGAAGGTCCTTCTCAAGGAAAACATGGAACTGTCAAACTATTTTTAACCACTGAGATGAAATTAGTTGGAAACGAAAGCATTGACTCATCACACTGATGTCAAGCAGGGACATCATTTTCAATTCCCTTAATCTACAAGGAGAAACTTCAGTAATTCAAATGTTGCTATTTTACTGATTTTGTTCATTCTATTATAAATTGCAACTAACAGATAATATAAGACTAACAGATAATATAGGCACAGACAAGCTCTCCTCTTTGCTCATGCTGCTTGTTCAGCTCTTGCTCACTACTTTCTGTTACTAAAACTGTGATATGCATTGAGGTAATATAAATGAAGTAATTTAGCTAACATATTCCAGCTCTTGAATATTCCCTTTTTTAATTGTTCATTTTATACAGGTATTAAAAACAAAACAAAACAAAAAAGACCCAAAAAATCTTTGCTGGCAATCAAAATTTCTTACTGTGATGCTTAAAAGCTTGAGAAACCCTCAATACTCAGGTTCTGGGTAGCCTAAGCAGTAATACAAAATTAACTTCATGTAAGGAAGCATATAATGCATACTTTTCCCTTTCTCACCTCATCTTAAAAATACATAATCAACTGTTCATTAGGTTTATCAGTAATGAGGAAAAATATTAAAAAAACATAAAGAACTGAAATTAAATCATCAAGTGTAAGGAAGCAGCAACTGTGCAGTCCCAGCCTTCTTCTTGATCACTATTAAAATGAGACAACTGGTTTCCTTCAGTCAACATAAAAGAAAGAACAGACTGATTGAAGAGAGATAAAAAGAAAGGACATTCCTTCTTTGGAACATAATATAAGCGAGGATTAAGCTTTATCTTTTTACAAAATAATAATAAATGCCATAAAATACTTTAAAGTGACAGAACTTGCCACTCTGATCTTCCATATGTGCTCTCTCATTTCCTTATTATAAGTGGCTAACAGATTGAGTCAATAAACTTCCAAGCACTGCCTACTATAATCAAATTAACCAACTCCCTTCATGACTTCATGACTGAATTCTCAGTTTGCAAGTTATGATGTCAAGATTACCCATTTCCTAATAATGACAACAAATTTAGATTAATCAGATGGGAGAAGGAGCAGAAGATTCTAAAAGAAAGGGATTTGAAATATTATGTTCAGGACTTGCACCTTGCTCTGAATCCCACAGCCTGCCATTTTGCAAAGTACAGAACTTTTCAGAGAAAGAATGGAAAATATCAGTGTGAAAGGCAAAAATATTCACTCAGTTACACAAGAAGGTGTTGGAAAATACTCAAGAGTCAAAGACCCAACACCCCACAGCATGACATTTCAAATTTTGCACAAATGACTAACTTTTAGAAATGTGGTTGTCAACTTATTACGTACCCACAGTTTGCAAAATGCATTCAGAAAGACAAGATTTCCTCCCTTGATTCCCTTTGGCATATGATCCCAACCCTCTGCCTTTCCACATGCGGCCTGCAGAGCCTTTTCCCCCAGCAGCAGGGGCAGCCCTGCCCGCCGGCTCCTTGACCACCACAACGCTTGCACCAGTTCAGGCATTTAGGACTGTCAGTGACCCAGGGCAGGGAAGTGATGAAGGCTGCAAACAGCTCTGTAAAAATGTCAGTTCATAGCCTCCAGCCCTGACTTCTTTCGAATTCACTGCACAGTCCCTCCAGCCTGTCTGCATCACAACTGAGGCAACCACGCACATGGACGAGCACTACGTGGCAAGGGCCAGGTGAGGCATCAAGGAACTGCCGAGAGAAATGATCTCCAAATGATCTCTCAAACCTTTCACACCCACACACACACACCCCCACACACACAGCCTACCTAGTTTTGAACACGAAGACAAAACCTGCAGTGTTAGAAGGGTGAAGCTCCTCCAACTAGATACGTGGAAATACCACGTGTGCCACGATTTTCCAGGCAAACCCTATGAACATCAGAGACACTACCCAGCTCCAGCTGAAACTACGTAAGAATATTTCCACTGATACCAGTTGCATCTTAAGTTAACCACAGAAACCAGATCATAGACTGAACATACCAAAGACCCTCCAAAGCAGAAGTAGGTTCCCAACATCATACTGGAACATGAAGGCTCACAATTTTAACAAGGCACACTTTACATTTAAAATTTAGAAGAGAATCTATTTAAACCTTCTATTGCCTTGAGTATATTAATGAAAACTAATTTGCATTTTTGTCTGTGGAAAACTTGTTTATGAATGCAGCTCTAATGCCTCCAATGTCAGGGAGATGAGTGGATTCATGTTACTGGCGTTTTCCCTCTTAAAACTACACACCAAAATTCCTAGTGATTGTGTGCTGGGAGGCAGAAACACAGCTGCATGTGCTGCCCTTTACTGCTGCACTATTCTGAGAGTCAAAGTCACCAGATTAACACTCAATGTTACTGTTTGCACATTTCTCTACCTTTTCTCACAAAGACATTTAAAGACTTTATTCTATCTAGGTAAGGAAAACAGTGTTTCGAGTGACCCACATACAGCTTTCAGACAGATTTTTCTGCCATCCAATCCTCTATCCCAAAAGAAAATCTAAGTCAATGCAAGGTAAAAAAACCATTTGTCAAGGAAACTTGATTTCATATAACTCCTCAACATTCATCTAAATTGAAAAGTTTCATGTGCTTTATGTAATCATTCTTATATCATCAGGCTATGTTGTTTCTGCCATCTATGAATTTAAGGGAAGATGGTTTTGGTTTAACTTTTTTCAGGGGTTTTTTATGTTTGCTTTAGGGTGGTTTGAGGTGTTTGTTGGTTTTGTTGGGGTCTTTTGGTTTTGTTGTTTGTTTTTCTTTCGTTGGTTTTGGGTTTGTTTTGTTTTGTTTGTTTTTTTCAGTTGGTTGGTTGGGTTCTTTTTAAATAGATTCAATATTTTAAGCTGACAGAATAAGAAATCTTCATATGGTCCATGAGTAAAAGAAGATAACAGAACTACACATTTTTCAAAGAAAAAACTGAAGTTATAAGAAACCTTTGGGGACTTAGTCTAACCACCCTACTCAAAGCCAGCTAAAGCAGGTAGTCCAGGACTGCCCAGTAAGGTTTTGAACAGCTCCAAGGACCAAGGCTCCACAGCTTCTCTGGGTAACTGGTGCCAGTGCTCCATCACCCTGAGGGTAACAAGATGTTTCTTGATGTTCAGACAGAAACTCTGTGTTTGATTTTGTGCCCTGTTACAGGGCACCACTGAAAAGAGTCTGGCTCCCTCCTCTTCATTCCTTCCCTTCAGGTATTTGTATACACCAAGCAGATATCCCCCTGAGCTTTTTCTTTTCCAGGCTGAGTAGTCCCAGTTCTCAGCTTCTCCTCAGAAGAAGCTAATCATTATCAGGGCTCCATGGACTATGTCCACATCTTGCTTGTGCTGGAGAGCCAAAAGCTTAACCTGATGCTGCTGATGTGCCCTCACAAGTGATGAGCAGAGAAGGGATCATCTCCTTCAACCTGCAGCCAGCAATCCTCCTAATGCAGCTCAAGAGGCCCTTTCTTCATATTCTTTGCTCAGGAGGCCATTTCCTCATATTTTTAGTTCAGACTGGAACTAGAGATCCCTTGGCTCCTTGAGGCAACCCCAAGGGTGCAAAAATTCCTCAAATATAGCGATTGAAAATATTAATAGTGTGTCCCTATGATGAATCATGTAGGTCCTTGGTGCTTGACCTACCAAAAGATCTTTTAGCTAATTACTTCCTCCTGCACTCGAAGTATCCATTGTCCAATTATGCTCTGTAGAAAATTATATGTCAGTGTGATAATTTCTAATTCTACAGGCCAAATGGAGCTGTCTGCCATGTATAAACTCCATGCAAATGGAGGAAGTGGGGGGCTAATGAGCAAGTGCATCTCTCTAGTCTGGTGGCTAGATTAGTCACCTGGGAAATACACCACCATGTTCCAATCACTGCTTCCCTGAATGTTTGATTTTGTACACTGAGCAAGAGACCTTATTTCTGAATAACTTCTAGTCTGGTTATGAGAGCACTTTCTTCAGAGAGGGGAGATCTGTGTCTACTTTATCTAACATACCACCCTCATCACTAATAGTTTAGGTCTAATAGTTTAGCCAATCACCAAAAGTAGTAACCAGCCACTTCCTTCTTTCCCTGTTTCACCACTTTTATAAAATATATTATTTATATAATAATTTTAAAAACCCAAAACACCCAATCATATTGTTCTGCTTCAGAAGAATATAATTTTTGAAAGCATTTTTCCAGTAGTAATTTTCAAAGTTGGCTTCCTCTAGACTGGGTGGGTTTGATTTATTAATAAAAAGAGTGTCATTATATTGCTTTGGTATTTACTTATTCATTATGCTTACTTATATATTATGCTGAAACATCAGTAGACTTAATATAAAGGATGAAAAGGAGAAGGCATCAGTCCTTCTTGAACAGTACCCTGCCTCACAGTAGCCCATGTTTCTCTGCAGCACCTCCCCATCCTGTCTGAAACCTTGGAAATAATGGGAGCATATATTGTTCTATCAGAGAAAAAATTTATGCTAAATGAATCAGTCTAACATTATATTAATTTTGAGGTATAAAAATAATACACCAGGGCACTTTATATGATTAAAAAATAAAGGCATTATGAACAGACCAGATATGTTAACAGAAACAATTTTGAAATTACTGGTATAAAATATGCAGACAGAATCATCCTTCAGAATTACGTGGTTACGTATTTTATGTGGAACAAATACTTCCAGTCAGGTCAGATTCTTTCAGTTTCAAAAACCAATGCAATGAAAACACAGTTGCATTCAGACAATAAGAAATGAGTATTTTAGGAAAGTCTCTTCCCAAGGAACTGTCTAAAATTTTAAAAGTGTCCTAAAATATTCTGGGAGCCAAATAGCATTAAAATTCACAGACATTTGCCATTGAACTCTGAATCATCCCATCTTTAACTGCAGGGACAGCAAGAAGCATGACACGGGTGGTGCAGCCACCCACAGCTCCTCCTAGCACTTTGTAGATGATGGTACCCACGTGTGGCACCTTCCTGAAAACTGTTCCACATGATCAGTTGAGGACAGAAAGTCATCTTTCCCACTTAAGAGCAATAAAATTTTAAAAAATTCCAGCGAACCGTTGACAGTGGTGACACACAACGGCTCTAGATAAGAAAGTTTTATAAGAAACTTATACATTTATAGGTAAAATTATATTTTGGGTAATAAGTGTCCTCTGAATATTTTGGATGCACATTCACTTTTATTTCTCACTTATTTTTCACCAAGCTGTATTGTTAGACACCACGTAATTCAAACAAAGCCAGAATGAAGAGAAACGAGTTTATCACTACCCCAGGCAGGGATGAATGAGATCATCTAAAAAGCTGCTCAAGCCACAGAAGTTATTTCTTCCCCTGGCACCTGTGCATGATTCAAATGCCATCCACAAGATATCTTCCCCTGAGAGCAGTGATAAACAGGAGGATAAAAGTGTGCCCCATCAGACATGCCCAAGCTGTCTCTGCTGGGCTGCTACCAGAGGGGCAAGTTTGAAATCAGTCACATTAAAACCTCTTCAGAATCTGTCAAGGAAACTTAGAGATGACCACTTTTTCCTTATTTTTCTTTTCCCAGCTTAGATCATGCATTCTTCTTTGAGTCCTTGCATCCTCTGCCTCATCTCTCTGTACAGCAAAGATGCCCCCTGGGCTATCAGTGTACCCTAATGGACCAAACCCAAATCTGGGGATATTTTCCAAGTGTCACCATAACATTGACAAAAGCAACAAACAGGCAGAACTCCATGGAGCATTTTACCTCCTGCTGCAACACTGAATTCCATGGTAAATAACAAAGTAAAAACCACATTTATGTATTAAAATCAGTTCTGGACATGGATTACCTTGGATCTTTTGACTGAAATATAGTTTTAAAGCTTTAGATACATTAAGTGTCTTACATTTTCATTACGTACTGATATTCCACCAGAATTACCAGATAAGGAAAATCATGCACATAGTAAGCATTTCTCCAAGTAGTTCACCAAAAATCTCTTCTGTAGGTGAAATATTACCAAAATAAATCAGTTATACATAAAAAGTTTAATAAGCCCCTAAAAACCAACCAAACAAAAAAGCCACAACCATATAAAAACACCACAAAATCCCCCCCCAAAAAAAATAAAAAACAAAGAAAACAAACAAAAAAACCACAAAAAAAACACAAAACAAAACAAAAACAAAACACAAAAAACCCCAAAAACCCACCCCAATTGTATTTCCTTCATACAGTGAAATGAAAGTCTGGTAAACTCCTCACCACTCACCATCTTGCTTCATCTTAACATTACCTATAGACATCATAAAAATTTCATAGGTAGTTGTGCAGACACTGACAAGATATTTACTATGTCAATAAATTATATACCATTAACAGATTCTTTTAATGCATACTGTTTGGACTGAAAGAGTCCACTGGCTAGTATTTACCCAAAAGACCCAAAAAAACCCCCAAAAAACAAAACAAAAAACCCCAAAGCACAATTAAATAAGCTATTTACATATCCAGTGCTTACACAAGACAAAAATTTACAAAAACCAGACTATTTCTTAACAATAAAGTCTAATTAACAGTGATTTTAGATATGAAGGAAACTAAAGGAAACTACAGGAAGCTACAGCAATGGTAAAAAGAAACATTTCTTTCCATGCCTGCTTCTGTGTCGTTGAGATTTTAACAGCTCCCCAGTAGTATAAATCTTTTCTTGCTCCCCAGGTAGGACTGACCTCTGTTTCATTGCTTCTTTCTTTTCTAAAGCTACCAGGCCTTTCTTACCTGAGGGTCTTCCTAGCAATTTAGTATAAATACTAAATAGTATAAAGGGAGAACTGAAAAGCAACAGTAATAAGATCCCTGGAGGAAATTAATTCAAAATAAAACCTGAATGGTGCACAACAGTACTACAGAACAGTCTATATAATTTTAAACCACACTAAAACATTATAAAGTATAAAAAAGGAACCCTTCACATGTATTTCAATCTCAGCCATACTAGTAAAGCTGAAGATTGTCTCCATTAGAGGAAAATTGCTACAGATAAGTCAGCGCAACAAAAATGTGCAAGATGATGGAAGAATTTACCTTGGAAAAAAAAAAAAAACAAGCAGCACACATGCACAGCACTATTGCCCAACCTGGATAGGGGAAAACATATCCTAAGTCATCCAGTGCAAGAAGAAAACATTTTACCTAAGTACAGATGATTTAATAGTGTTATTAACAGGATTAAGTGATGTAATTAAAAACGAAAATCAGCAGAAGAAAAGTTTTACACAAGTGGATGTCAAAGTAGATAAGAGGGAATTTGAACATGGTAGGAGATGCCCTGGGTCAGAGTTTGAGTATTTTTATATCGATGACACAAACTGCAGTCCAATTTCTTCTTGTAAAAAGGTAAAAAAAATTTTAAAAAAATAAAATTCAGTGATCACTCATATAAAGACATTCCCATCCAGAAGCACTGACAGCAGACACTGTTTTTTAGGGAGAAGAAAAATCAAGATATTCTTGCTTTATGTTATAATGAAGAATTTCAAGCTCCTAGTGAAATGTCCACTGAGTTTTCCACACCTACACTGAAGTGTCTACAGATCCATTAAAATAGAAATCTAAGAGCCTCTGCTGTTGCCTAACCCTAGGTACAAGATATTACCCATGGCACCCCTGCTCACTGCAGAGGGGGATGGACTAAATGACCCTTAAAGGTCTCTTCAAATAAAACTATTCTGTGATGCTGTTATCCTAAGACAAGTGACACAACACCAGGGATTTCTGGAGTTGGTCTGGACCACTGGCAGCCCCCATATCCTCCTAGGAGTCCATGGACACACAGGCTTATGACAGACAGATTCAGTTTCAGAGAGATTTGTATACATTAGTCTTTTAAACTCTTCTGCTTTTCTGTGTTTGTCAGATTCAGAGCTTTTTGTAAGCATTCTTTGATAAATGGATAAAGCCTTCCTACAAGGATCATGAATATTTTGCCAAACAGAAACAAAATATCATTTGCCTTTTGCCAAATAGTAATAAACCACCAAGTTTTGCTTTCAGTTCGGATTTTTACTGACAGAAAATCTACAAAGAGAGGTCAGGTAGTATCAATGTATATTTGAATTATAGTTTACAGAGTTGCATACACATTACACAAATCATTTCAGCTCCCCTTCACCAAAAATGGCATGAACGCTGAATTACAGGATCAGTATAAATTCCCATTCAGATGAACGTTACATCAGGGGGATTGCACAGTCAGTTTACCAGAATTGCCTGATTTTAATTGCCTGATTTTGCACCTCTCCCTGGGAGGCAATTGCTCTTGAATAATGTGCTGTTTCCTGGATAAGTAAGTCAACACTGTGTCCAGCACAGAATGCTAAAAAGTAGCTTTATTCACAATTACACATCTCTGCTTGCTTTTTGGTTTGTTTGCTTTGTTTGGTTTTTCAGTGCTTTGGTTTACCTGGTATTCAGCCCTAGGGACCCCACATGATTTGTTTCATGCAAGAAAATTCTTAAAATATTTAAAATTACTACTAAGTCGATGGATCAAGGGAGAAAACGTTATCATAGCCAAATAATATTTTTTAAATTCTGTAAAGGCTTTTAATAATCTAGAAAATATATTTTTTAAAAAACTTCATCCTACTATAACTTTGCCCCAGTAAAAACTATCCTACTTCTTTTCAAAGCAGACACACTATATTAGAACTATGTAAATCACATTTCATTTATTTCAAAGTTTTCCTGTGAGGTTTATTTTTATTTATGAGTATTCTTTGCAAGCTTGTACTCCCTTTGAAATGCTATGGGAGGCTTTTCTACAAAACACACACATATGATCACATTTAAGTATTAATTAGGGCATACAGTTGAGAAAAATAGTTTAACAAAATTGCCAGTTTATTCCCCCACCTCAGTGCTCCAGGAAAAGAATGGGAGAAAGAAGAAAAATAAGTGAAAGGAAAATGCAAGTAAACAGCTAATAAAAATAAAAAATAACATTTTCAGTGATCTGCTAGAGAGCAGAAGAGTTGTGTCCCCCTTCTGCTCCCATTCCCCCAATATAAAAACTATAAATAAATTACTATGGCTTTCCACAGGCATCAGCCTGTATCTAGAGGTTTCCACAGTAGTCCCCATCCACTTTGCTGCTTTCTACAAGCATTAAACCAAACCTGAACACTAGAGGCAACTCTCTGAAGCCAGACAGAACAGCCCACAGGACCTTGAAACCAACAGCATCACCACAGATGCACAAAAGACAATGTTGTAACTTTGAAACTTCTACAGCTGAGAAGCCAAAAAGTAAAGCATAGATGTAAGCAGCATCAGAGCACAACCAGTGTCACCCCAGAAGAGCTGGAATTTCCCCTGTGCTCCTATGTATACTGAAAATAAATGTATGAATGCCTAATACCATGGTGGAAGCCACGTATATACCATTTTCTCTAAGTGAGGGAGATTCTGCGGATAAAGTGCTGCATTACCCACAGACATTTTCTTAGTTTACCAAGTAAATAACTAGAAATCCTGTAAATGTTTAACCTAGGCACTTTATACCTTCAAGTGATGTTGAATTTGGTGGCTCAGAATGCCTGATGGCATGTACCCTCATGGAGGGATGGACTCTGCAATATGGTGTTCAGAGGAAGGGAGTCAGCTGTGTCCAAGAGCAGCATTCCTCTCCTCTCCTCCCAGGACCTGGGCTGAAAGCTCCTAATGAATGGGAACTGCATCAGGTTGAGCAGTGAAAAGAGGCAATGTTTAGACTTTTGTCTAGGTTACCCTGTGCTTTGTCAAACAGCTTTTAGTGAAAAAGGTAAAAAGAGCAACCCTTACTCCAAGATATTTCAAATAAATGCCAGCATCTCTGCCCTTATATCAAATGAAATTACATTTGACAGGTATGGAACAGATGTTTACAGAAGCAGTTATACCTGTATCGTGTCGGAAGTATGTATCTTAATGAAAATATATAAAAACAAACTGGACTGTGATGTCCCACGGCCCTTGTACCTGGAGTGCAGACAAAATCTGCTCCTTTATCTAAACAGAAATACTTCTTCCCTCCCTTTTCCCCCTGCTGTTTATCAGCCCTGCAAATTATCCTAGGACTGGAAGTTCAGACTCAGTTTTCCCTCACAGCTTATCTGTCACCACCATCACCAATATTACAGGCCAAATCCTTAACTCAGCTGCACCCATGGAGCTCAACCAAAGACAAAGCAAAAATTCACTGATTTCCAAGAGATATATGTACAACGTAGAGAATCAAACAGTCAAAGCTTTGTGTGCAATTGTACTGGCTCATTTAATTTATTTCATTTTGTAGCTGTTCATCTGGGTTTTTTTGCAGGACAAGGATATATTTTAAAAGGTTATTCAATATTGTTTGCAGTAACACTGAATTCAAAATGCAATATTTAATACTTGCCCATCCTTTAAGTATAGGAACAAGAAGATAAAACCAACTTTTCATCTATTTCTTTTCTCAGATGGCAAGTTTGATGGTGCCTCAACAGAAAATTTAATGTAACCACTTCCAAGCAAATATGCTTAAAAATATTAACATCATCCAGTTTGCAGGGAGAAGGAAAATCGTTCTGTCATGAGATCCCTTAATTTATTTGTATAGCAGAATTGTAAATGCAGCAGAAAACAGCTTAGTGTAATGTAAATAAAGCCTTACAAGCAGCACTAACAGGACAAGTTTATTTAATATAACATATTACACTAAGTCGTCATTGCTACCTTTCAGTTTATACTTCTATGGTAACAAACTGTTATAATAAACAGAACCCTTGTGTTGGTACCCAATACAAAGTAGCAACCCTGATCTTTTCCAAACCTTACCTATTGTTTAGCTCTACACATTCTAGGTTTAGTTACTAAAATTAGAATTTGTTCAGTTATTGAAAACAATGGTTTATTTTACCTAAAGTTAAAAGTCTAGTTTAACTTTAAAAAAAAAAAAAAAAAAAAAAATTAAAAAGTCATTATTTAAAAAATATGATTCTTACTCTTGAACATGGATTAGCTGTAAGTTTAGTTAAATTTGACCGCCTCTGTGGTTTGTGAACCCTGTAGAAAAAAATAGAAGTAATTTATATCTAAAACCTAGAAAACAATAATGGAAGTTCTTGTACTCTAAAGTTAAGCCTGAATCTGATACTGTTGTGTTCTGCAAGTTAGACCTAAGAAAAAACAATACCTAAAACCCTTATGCTGTTGCGTTTCCAGATATATACAACACTTATTAGAAGTCCTTTAAATAAGTCCTTTAAAATAAGTCCTTTAAATAAAGCCCAAGTACTCCGTGCTAGAAGCGCATCTTAAGCGCATCTTAACTCCAAAAATCGTGTGTTTGTAATTTTGTGCTTCAGCTCCTCATTCGTAAAACTGAAACAATGGAAGGAGCCACTCAAGTAACTCACCAGCCTGGAGAAGCTCAATTTATGATCCTTTGGCACAAAGTAGAAAAAAACCCTGTCTAAATTCTCAGGTAAAAATCTGAGAGAGAGTTGATAGTGACAGGTAATGTTAGCCTAGCTCCAAGGATTCAGGATATTGGAGCAATTGATTCAATGAGTGCACAGCAACAATTGTAGTTATCAACTCTCCTGACACCCTGAACCTCTGAATTTTGGAGTCTGGGACTCCAAATTTAGCAGGTATTTGTGCTTAAGTTCTCTATACACAACTGAAGGGAAAAAACAAAATAAAACAAAAGATCTTTCTTTCCTCAAAACAAGACATACATTATCACCAAGACTTCTGAAACCCTCTAGAGGTGCATATTAAATTCATAAGGCAGACTCCAAAGGTCTCCCTGATGCCCCCTGTGCCCGCACAGGCTCTGCAATCAGTCATTCGAGGAATATAAATATATATATATATTTTTTTTTTTTATTATTATTTTTTTTTATTTTTTTTAAGAAAAAAGGCAGCTTTGCTGCTAGAATGCAAAGGAAAAAGCAAGAATGAGGAAAAAAGGTAAGAGAAAAATGCAAGGTGGCTGAGAGGAAACTGGGAAAAAAAGAAAAGAAAGTAGACACGCAGCCAAAGGCATTATAATGTGAGGGGGGAACAGAGAAGTCCAGGTGTTTTCCATTCATTATATGAGACTCTTCTTGAGATTTATTATTCAGACACATCAGACTTTAGTTCTTAAATATCAGAACAGCAGAGCTCATTCTGTGAGCTCCGCTGTGAAAGGGACAGTCATGCCCCATGGCTTCTGCTCTGACACCAAAGGAGAGCTGCCAGACACGTGGTGACCTGAAGACACAGGACAATGGTGTTGAGGGGAAAAATGCTATCCAGCACAAAGAGGATTAAAAACTTTTGGGGCTTTTTTCTTCCTCCTGCTCTTAGAATCAGCTGGAGGTCAGAGGACTTTCTTCTCCACTGATGGGCATTCTCCTGCATCCCTCAGAGCAAAGCTCACCTGGGGGCCTGGTCCTGTTTAGGGAGCTGAGGCCTCAGCTCACACCAAGTAGATTAACCCAGGGTGGGAAAGAAAAGGGAAGACGAATGAGCAGTGTCTGCCATCACACCAAGAAGGGCAGCCACAGCTGGGACACACTCCCTGCCTGGGCAGGGGATGGTTGAGTTGGGGGTGGGGGGGCTGCAGCCAGGCACCCCAAGGTGTCAACTGGCTGCCCCACCATCTGCTGCTGCTTGGTGTCATGAGTGGGTGAGGAACCATTAACCACCTGCCATGCCCAGCCTACTCTGTAAATACACCTGAGGTGAGATCACTGATCAGCACTTTTAGGCTGACACCCCACACTGCCACCAGCCCCAGCAAAGGGGATGGTGGGGTATTTATTAAAAAGCTCAGCCAAAAGGAACCAGAGCATTCCATCAGACCCTAAGGTGAATGAAAACACCCAAACCCTTCAGCTTTAGGTATCATTTCCCAATTTCTAGACCTAGAGATCAAGAACAAGCAATACACTGCCAAGCAGGGGCTCGCATTGGCATTTCCCACCCTCGCACCCTTCCCGTTGGGCTCAAAAGAGCTTTTCCAAAGCCTTAATCTGGGTCTGCTTGAAGCTGTTTCCAGATCATGGCACCACTCACAGTGGCCTGGGGTTGGGGGGAGAAGGCAAGATGCCCAAAAGCGGAGAGTAACTCCAGCCCTCTTACCTACAGGAGACACAATCACCTTAATTGTACCAGCTTGGGTCAACAGGAAGCTAAACATGAGCCAGCAGTGTGCCCAGGTGGCCAAGAAGGCCAATGGCATCCTGGCCTGAATCAGGAACAGCGTGGCCAGCAGGTCCAAGGAAGTGATTCTGCCCCTGTACTCAGCCCTGGTGAGGCCACACCTCGAGTACTGTGTCCAGTTCTGGGCCCCTCAGTTCAGGAATGAGATTGAGGTGCCAGAGCAGGTCCAGAGAAGAGCAAGGAGGCTGTGAAGGGACTCCAGCCCAAGTCCTGTGAGGAAGGGCTGAGGGAGCTGGGGGTGTTCAGTCTGGAGAAGAGGAGGCTCAGGGGAGACCTCATCACTCTACAACTCCCTGAAAGGAGGTTGGAGCCAGGGGGAGGTCAGGATCTGCTCCCAAGTAGCTACCAGTAAGACAAGAGGGCATGGACGTAAGCTCTGCCAGGGGAGGTTTAGGTTAGATATTAGGAAAAAATTCTTTACAGAGAGGGTGATCAGGCATTGGAATGGGCTGCCCAAGGAGGAGCAGCCTCTCCATCCCTGGAGGTTTTTAAAAAGAGACTGATGTGGCACTCAGTGCCATGGTCTGGGAACCATGGTGGCAGTGGATCAAGGGTTGGACCTGATGATCTCTGAGGTCCTTTCCAACCCAGATGATTCTGTGAATGACCGAAAGCCAGGCAAACGCTTGGTTAATAAGATCATGGTTACAGCACAGGTAGACAGATGGAGAAGAGGACCATCTGCCTTCTGAATTTCCCCATACCCTATCCTCTCCCCACTCTCCAGGCACCATGCAGCATTTGCAAATGGAGCTCTGCCCATGAACCAGGCAGGTAACTGCAGTGGAGACTGCTGGGTCCCTCAGCCCTCTCCTGGGGCTTGCAAAAGGAAATCAAAGCTTTCCCCCTGCAACATTTAAGTCTGTGAGGACAGTTTTAACTGCACAGCAGCATACCTTATTATTTTGCAAAGAGCCTAACAGAGTGAATTACCTTGTTTATAGTCGTTTATAAAATACAATGGCCTTCTTGACAGCAGTAACTCCTTTTGGGAAGAGAGAATGTAAGATTAGTGCAGCTTAGCTATTGCATGTAGCTTGGTGTCTTTCTGCCTCATTCTTTAAAGTCAAACAGGTTTCTTTTTGGAGTGTTTTGATTTGTTGTTTGTTCATTTTGGGTTGGGTTTTTGTTTTTTGTTTTTTGGTTTTGTTTTTTTTTTTAGTATTGTGCATCATTGCCTCAGAGCCACACAAAACTGGAAAGAAAAGTTATACCATCTATCATTCCTATTGCCAGGGAAAAACAAATTTTCAATAGATACTGGGACTAGAGGGGAATTAGAAATACAGACAAGCACCCTACCATAGTGTAAATAAGATCCTGAACTTGCTGTTTGTCAATGGCAAAAAACATTCCCTTATTCTCTATAACACACAGTCAAGCTGTGTTTATGTAGGTTTTCCTTATTTTTCCCAAGGAGGCAAGGAAAAAGCCCTAGATACTTCCCTCTCATGCAGACAAGTTAGCCTTAATTTATCATCTTCCCATACAGTAATCAAATGCATTTGGACTGGTATCTCATCCATTTTTTAGAGGAAGGACAGAAGTATTACAGCTTTTTTCTATTTCTAAAAGTTTCAGCAAGGGAAAAGAGGCACACAACTTTTGCTCCTGCATTAAAACTCTAGTCCCAAGTAAGCAAGTTTATCTGCAACAGAAGCTCTGGCAACATCTTTCATAAAAGAAATCTACTAAAAAGACACTTCTCATATAGATTATAAAGAACTTTCTTCAAAAGTCCATTTGGAAGAGAAAAAATGTTTTAAAGTACTGCTTAGTGTTTTTGACCAAGATTTTCTGAAGTATGCAATGCATATCAGCATTTTAAGAAAAAGATTATTGAAAATAAATTACACTTTATGGAGCACTTTAAATTGTTTTGGAGGTTGTTTTTTTTTTTTAATTCCAATTACAAATGAACCCACACACACACTTCAAAAACTGTCCAAAAAAAAGAATTTTGGAATTGAATGCCATCACAGTGAATATGGTTTGTTGGTGTTTTGTGTGTGTGTGAAGCTTTTTATTTTCCATAAAGTAGTATTCTCTGGAAGATAATCGTTCAATTGTAGTTTTTTCCAACTAGGTCTAGTATAAAGTAGCTTATTTATACACTTTTTATTTGAGCAAGTTTTATTTTGTATGGCACATTTCAATTTCTTCTTAGGCATTCTATAAAAATTGAGTTTTTTAGGGTTCTTTTCTGCAGATATCATCCCTATTACACAGGAAGGTAAGCAAATACAGAGAAAGGTTAATTGAATTGTCCTGCTGCAGTATGAGAGTATTGCAGCTGGATCTACAATTTGGGAATGATCATTCCCAAGTCAGTGTTTGGGAAGACTCCCAAGACAGAAGTCTTTCCTTTGGTATTGTAACCACAGAAGAAAAGAAAAGAAGAAGAAAAGAAAACACAAAGTTAATAACTTAAAATTAGGCTCTAAGGTTTTGCTTTTCATCCTGTTAAGACTGTTTGCCTTTTTTTTACATTATTCCAAATAACAGATGCCTTTCTTTCATGCCATAGCAGACAAGAGAAATGGGACCAACTGCAACCTATAGGTACCTTGCTGCTCACTTTTGAGACCAGAGTTTTAGCTGATCACCTCTTGATTGTGTGAATTTGTGTGGAAGGCACAGATTTTTAAGGGCCTTTAGAAACTCAGCCTCACAATGAAGACCACTTTAAAACTATTTGTGTGACTAACAAGGGGGATTACCTTATACCCATAGCAAAGACTTCATGGTATTGACTGTTTTGGCAAAATATGTACAGTTGCTGTCCTGATAAAAGTAAATCCCCGACACTCTGAAAAGCTGTGAAAGGGATCTGTGACAGGTATGTCACAAACACACAGGTATGTCAAAGCTAAGTTATAGCTTTAACTCCTCTTTGGTGTTCTTGTCTCGGTGACAGCTGAATATTGAGGTCTGGTCATGATGTATATTGCATGATTTTCTGCTTTTGGCAGAATTCTTTAGTTAAAAGCTTTACTTTCTTACTCTGCCTTGGGTTTCTGTGAATCAGATACCTCAGACTGAGGTAAGCAATGCTGGCAGGGAGCTTATTTAATGCCAAACCCATCATATACAAGGCATTGTAAGGAGAAAGGAGAAGCACAGCAGGAGAGGAGGTTTGACCCTTCCCTGGTATGGTTCCTCACCCACACAGTGTAGCAGCACCAGCCAGAGGTGCAGGTTCAGCAGGTGCTGAACTGATGACCCCTCTTTCAGGGAGGGAGGGAAAAGCTTGTTAATGGTGGAAAAAAGAATGTGCTTAAGATCTGCTTTCTCCCTGTGCTGATGGACCTGCACAGCACACTCTCTGCTGCTGAGAAGCAAGGCTATGTAGGCATTGCACCTGTTGCAGGATTGATGCTGTTGTAATTCAGTGTTACAGCTCTTCATTATCTTGAGCATTTCACACAAAGCCCTAAGTATTCCATTACAAAAGTTATGTAGTAGTAAAGAGACAAGAATCTATTGTCCTTTAGGAGAGTATTTTAACAAGAAATGTTTTGTGTTTGGGGTTGTTTTTTTTTTTCCCAAAGCAAATGTCCAACTCTGTAATTACTTTCTGGGGACTGTAGTTTGGTTTTAAACTTCATGTAAAAAAATTATTCACAACAGCATCTGTAAAATGTTCTGGGGACCTTGGCAAGCATCTGATAGTTTAGGTCTGTATCCAGATACTGGGGCCTATCCCAGAAATAGTTTTGTGATAAATGGATGAAAATTGCTGACAGGTAAGCATGAAAAGGAAAAAAAAACCAAAACCAAACTACAATCAAGATTAATTTATTTTATTATTATATGTTCTTATTATTTTTATAAACTAAATCTTTGTTTTCAGTGCTAACAACAAAACTTTTAATCACATACTGCCACACTTTGATATGATTCATGTAAAGTCAGTCTATATCTTTACATTTAATTAAGATTCTTCTTAATTGGTTTTACATTTTTTTCTATATTTAATAAATTAAGTTTATTAAGTCTTATACTGATGAATTCAAAGAACCTGATGGTGAATTAAACCCTGTTCCCCAGGTTATAGTGACTTCTTGTGAATTACTTGCTGCACACCAGGTAACCCACAGTCAAAAAGGTTCACACTTTCAGTTCCTTGCAAATTCAAGGAAAAATGAAGCTCAGCTGAACTAAAGGCACAGTACTTGGGCCAAATGTTTGGGTCCTACAAAGAGAATGTAGAAAAACCTAGCTTAAAAACACTAAATGATTTGTTTAATCAGCATTGTTATTTTTCTCTCTGCTCAATTAAATAAGCTCAAGAAAATATATTTACACACTCTAGCCATGAAATATAGCTGACTGAAAAGGTTTAGGGAGATGTAATCAACAACACCAGCCATCAAATGTACTGCTTTCTCTGCCAACTGCAAACTCAATTTAGCTGCTCTACCACCTAACTTGAACAGCTTCAGCAGCTTCAGCTAATTCATCCTTCAGTGTCAAATATATAAGTAACACCCATGTTCCATCATGTTCAAGGAAATTACTCCAACTAGGGGATGTAGTTTATTAAACAAATCAGTTCATTTTGCAGGATATGTACACTTCTGTTTCTGTTTTTAGGTACATTATGTTCCTTTCTGCTCAGTTTTGTAAGAATAACCATGCTACAAATCCAGTCTCACTGTCCAAAGAGAAGATACTGTTTATGGCAGCACGTGTGCCTCTGCCCCAAGCTTCACACTGCTCCTTTCAAGCAAACTGTTTGCACTTTGGAGATTCCTCTGAAGACTTTTATCTTTGCCTTGCTTCTGTTTTTTTCTTTGGGTTAGATGTTATGCGTGATTTGAGTTGAAAATTAAATAATGCCATTACACCCAAAATCTGTTATTGTCAGAAATCTACAGTACTCTTAGTCTAATTTTAGTCCCTTAAATGGAAACTGGGATTTCCTTATATCAGACTGGTTCTTGGACACCACTGTGTTCAGGCATCACTAGAAAAGTTGCACTCACATGCTTTGGAATCCCACTATTTATCAGCCTCAAATGTGCAAATAAAATTGAACAGATCTTTTCCCTTTTATATAAGGCTAATAGCACAAATATTTAAAGTGCAGTGTCACTCACATTACTGACATCTAATTTGTTGTTCTTTCCTTAGTTGCATGCTAGCAAACAGTTACTGGGTCAACAAAACACAAATAGGTACCACCTTCCTGCAGATCTTCCCTTCCAGTAATTCTGCTTATCTTTATGTGGCAGCGTATGGCAGAACGTACCAAGTCATCAAGGTGTGGAACTATAAGTTTCACCCCAAAAAAATATATATATTTTTTTTACTAAAATCCATTACTAATCTGTTTATAAATAAAGTCTTCCATTTCTACAGAACTCTTACTATGAAATCTTTAATACAGCAAATCTTTAATATAGCAGGATGAGCAGAGGGGAGACATGCTCACAGATTTCTAATAAGAAAATGAATAATGCCAAGGGGCAGGAGTACTGGATATGCTATTGCACTTTTCATAATAAATGCCCATCCCACACTGTTCCTTTCATAGACTGGATCAGGAGGCTCTCACCACATGATCTTTTAGATTTCTCTCTCTCACAGCAATGGAGAAGCTCCAAGAGGAACAGTCAGCTTGGATGGCTGCACCATGGACTTCTGAAGAGGCTCATAGCTAGAACAAGATTAATGTTTATTTTTTCCTTAAGACAACCTTTCTGCCTACTCTTTTCTGTGTTGCTACTTGTAACATTGTTTTTGTATTACAACATGACAATGGCAGGTCCAATATTGTGGTTTCTGAGTTACTTGCTCATCTCTGAAGCAAAACTGTGCCCTCCAAAGAAAGTCCAGCATTAACAGATACCAGTGAAAATGTATTTTTCACATTCATGCCAGAAGTATTATGAGATAAAAGTGTGATAAACAGCTGAGATTTGAACCCTGATACAAATACTCACTAAAATGATTGAGAATAGCATTACTTAAATATGTGCAAAATGCTAGTTACAGGAACACAAAAAAAAAAAAAGAGACCAGAGGCTTGGGTCAGCAGGGTTTTGAACTGCTCAAACGATCAGCTTCAGTTTGCAGAGAAACAAGAGCACCCAGTTTCCTGGCTCCCAGCCCATCCCATCCCATCCCACCTTCCATTTACTAAAAGCTTCTATGCTCAGCAGGAAGGAGTGAACTGCATTTTTGTCTCCTTTTTTAAATGACAGTACATCACCATCAAGAAGTGACAGTTCACATAACAACCAGGCAAAAAAATATATTTTTTTGTGTGTCCCCCCACATTTTTTTTTTAAACCAACTACAGAACAAGTGAGAAAGCAGCAGAGATTGCCAGCTCTATGTATGCAACAAAATAGGGAGAAAGAGAGTTAATAGCATCTGCAGCAGTGCCACAGACTTAAAGATTTTGAAGCCACAAGTAGGAGGCTTGCAGACAGTCAAGTACAGGTCAACTGAGTTCTAAGTATACTCGAGAAACAAATGTCCGGGAGGTGGGAACCTGATGCAGTTCAAAGCACCTTCACAGAACTCAAGTGGAAACAGTTTTGAGAGCTGTTTATCCTAGAAGCAACACAGAGTACTTGAGAGAAAATTCTGGGATTTTGATGTTCTTTCAAACTACCACCCAAATCCACGATAGTAATTTCTCTCAGCCTTTCACCATGAAATTTAAGGAACTCACGGTGAAGAGAATCAGAAATTCAGCCAGAAAAAAAAAGGACATAAAAGACCTAAGACAATGATCAGCAAGAAAAAAGTTTAATTGTTGAACAGAAAATAATGCAAAAAAAGCTTTGTCCACACACACGTACTGACCTCAGGAAATGCCCTTCATGTGAGGTAGAAGAGAAAAAAAAAAAATTAAGTTTCAAAATCCTATTGAAGTCCATTTTCAGTAAATATACAATACTAATTCCTGAACACCAATGAAGTAAAAATAATTTTTAAAAAGGCAAATTCACAGCATAGTGAGAGAACAAATGATGAGGTACACACCAGCACACAAACTTTCCCTTCCCTTTATCCTTTTCTCTTCCACAGGGTAAGAGTATAAAGAGTAGGAACAATACTGGAGTGTGATCAGTGCTGAAAGATAACAGCTTCAAACTTCTTTCTTTCAGGATTTCTATTGCACTAATATATTCAAAACAGCTACTGAATTAATGTTACCTGAATCTATTTTTGATTCCTTATTTTTAAAAATTTACTTAAATGATACAATGGAGACAAAGCAGACAGACAGCTGCATTTTCATTTTCTTTTCAATTGTCCAAGACCACCCGTCCATTCAGACATGCTGAATGGGAACTGATGAAGGTAAAGGAAAAAGAGGTTTTCTTCCTGAAGAACTCCACTTGTCTCATCAGCCAAATTAGAGGGAAGTGAGGCAAAAAGAGACTGGTTGTGGATACAGACCAAGGCAGACCTCCCTCCACTCTGCTGCTCCCATTTAGGGCTCTTGTGATGAGGAAAAGGAGCAGTTAACCATGGGAAGGTTAACTGAGAAAAACAACCAAAAAACCCACATGACTAGCACTAATAACTAACATTATTGAGAGATTCTTTAGGCAAGTAGTTTACCACTAGGGTAATATCAGAAGCAACTGAAACATCAGCATTTTTAATTAAATCTCATTAAATATTTAAAATATTTTGTGGTCTTAAAGCACAGGGGATCTTTCTTGAACAAATCTTCTGTAAGTGAATAAAAAACATTTAAGCTTTAAACAATTTGAATCCTCACTTAGGTATTAATATACAAATTAATCATAGTTTCTTGGAAGGAAACCTTAAATTAAATGTCTTCTGCTTATTAGTGCAAGGTGAAAGAACAAATCCCCTAGAGTGCTCCAAAACTACTAGAATATTATGGTTAATGTATCATTACCTTCAATTCTTCTGAACTGTGGCAATAAGGGTTTAGACTAGGGTCTTCATTAGGTCTTCCTTCGCATTACCATTTAATGAGAAATCAAACATAATGAGGAGATATTTCTGCTATATAATTTGTTAAAGCAGGAGGGAGGAGGCACACAGATTTAGGAAAATGCATTTTATCGGTTTTAAAAAATATTTTTTAAGTATTTCCCCAATTGAAAGAGCACTTCCTAGAGTTATGCTCAAATAGTTGAAGTTAGAGCTTCAGAACAAAACCAATATACTCTAGAGAGTACATCGAGATCTGAATTTCCACATGATACTATGTTAGTATTAGATATGTTAGATATATTAGATATATTAGAA
Organism: Florisuga fusca; assembly: GCA_038090715.1. Taxonomy (NCBI): domain Eukaryota; kingdom Metazoa; phylum Chordata; class Aves; order Apodiformes; family Trochilidae; genus Florisuga; species Florisuga fusca. Next base: position 9,951,814 of record JAAWXA010000011.1, read on the forward strand.
ATAATCAAGTGATTCCCTTTAACAAATAGTACCTAAAGGCTTAGAAAAATAGTGCCAGTAATACCACTTTTTATGAGTATCTCAGTGCATTGACTGAAAAACACAAGTTTTCACCTTTTCTGATTTAAAAAAATGCTCAAACGAGAGGATTATTTAGTTTTTCAAGATAGTAAGCAAAGGCGAAAAGAAATATAGATTGAATAAAGTTTCCCAAAAGAAGGTGTTTTGTTTTTTAAATTTTAGAAATAGTTTTCTACTTATTTCTATTTGTGAAAATATTAGAACTATTCCATATAAAGGTTAATTCAATAACGCCACAATCAAAAAGCACTTTGAGATAAGACAGAGACACTGGAAGCAGTAGAAGAATGTGTCCAGAAGTGATGCTAACCAATGCAAAGAATCCCAGCCACATTTTCACCAAAACCACCTTGATTCACCAAAACCACCTTGTCATTAAGGCTGTCATACAATTCCTGTAGAGACAAATTAATCCTAGAATAGTTTGGGTTGGATCCAAAGGTCACCCAGTCCAACTCCCCTACAGCAAGTGACATTATCAACTAGATCAAGGTGCTCAGAGCCCCGTCCAACCTGACCTTCAATGTTTCCAGGAATGGGGCACCTATATGTGGTGGACACCACATGCATTCATGTACATATGAGAAAATTCCCCTATGGTGATGTCATCTTTGTTTGTACTTTTAATAAATAAGCAAAAACAGTTTCTCACAGCCAAGGAGAAACAACAATGGTACTCATGTCAAGTAAAAATATTTCCTAGCAAAACAATTATTGATGTACTATACATTAACAAGAGAGATTTATACAGATGCTGAAATATTGAGGTGAAAACTCAAGTTCTTTTCTAATGTGTATTAAAACCCCATACCACCTATCTGGAGCTGATTTCATCCGGTCTGAAGAAAGACAACAGTGAATATAAATTGTACTCAAATTCCTCACTGACTTTACAATATCTCACCTATGAATTACTTTTTAAAACCACAATTTGTTTAAGATATCTGGCAGCTTGAGTGCTTTAATAGCATCCCAAGGTGCTTAACAAATACATACACTGATGAAGCATAATTATGCAAAAAATTGAAGAGTAAAATAAGCTAGATACTTCATATCATGCAAGGAGATGCAAGAAATTATCATATGCCATCAACATAGTCTCTGGTTGGGCAACAAGGAGCAGTTTGCATTCAGCAGGTATCTGTGTAGAAGACAACTGAGCAGTGGTACCTGCACTGGTATCTTTATGGAAACTGCCACTGATGGGTGTCATACCTGTACCAAAACCCCACAAGCCTGTTGGTGAGAGCCATTACACAGGTGGAAACTTGGAGTTATACTTTCAAAACCAGTTCTTTGTTCACCTGTAACCAGGTATCTGATGTCATTCATTGGCATCAACCTTAACTTTGAACTAACAGCAAAATTTCATTTTAGACAACTGCTTCATGTCTGCAGTTAAAATGTACCAATTCCTGTCGAATGTCACATGGCAGACGTGTTGATTTTTACATTTCCTATGGACTGCCTCAGACTGCTATGCTTCAGGACCAAGTGAGGTGATCCTTGCAGTCTTCAGTGGTTCAGCTGCAGGAGAAAGCTTTGTGCATCACCCATACCCAGTCTCCTCACAGAAACAGCTTTTCTCTTACCTGCCACCATTTCATCTCCTCAGCATACTGGGATATTACTAGACTAGCAGAAATATGCTTATAACATAATTTAGCCCAGTTTGAGAACTAGAATGACATATGGAAACAAAGAATTACTCCCGTCATGTTTCATAGAAAAACCTTATTGCAATGATAACAGTATCAATCATTTCTCAAGGACATATCAGAACAGATTATTAAAACACATTTGTCACTATTTGTTGAGACACAATCTGCACAGTAAGTATACCATTCAGATTACATAGTGTTTCTTATTTGCTCCAACTCAAAATGGTTTGTTAGTAATAACAAGCATTGTTTTAATAAGCAATGCAAGACAAAAGAAACATTCTGCTCTTCTCAAAAATAATTCAGATAATAAATCTCTAGCTCGCCTGGAGCAGCTTTGCACTTTTTCCAAATGGTGATTATAAAAGAACTTGAAGAAAAAAGAGAATTAAAGAGAAAAGGTCCATGCCACAGAAAATTCAAACCATGTTAAAGTGGGAAAGTCTGTCAAAAATTGAATGTTTTCAACTCAGGCTCTTCTATTACTGATACTACAGCCTTAGGCTCAAAATAATCTAAATTTTAATGTAGATGTTTTTGTCTTGTAACCAGTCATGGTTTCAGAGTTCAAAAGAGTGATGTGAAAAGATGATTCTAGAAAAGATAAACCTTCTCTAAGACTAATTTAACATGATGCTAAGAATAAATGAACAAAATTATTAAAAATTAAACAACAACAAAAAAACCCCACCACACCAACAACAAAAACCCTCAAATCATGCATCAGTAAGAAATTTCAGTCCAACAAAATAAATTTAATTGGACCTTGTTTCAATAGAGGTAAATTCATTAATTTCATATGGCTCCCTCAGAGGAAGAATTCAGCATTTATTTCCCTTGTGCATCCTGCTGGGAAAGGGCACAACATCGAAATGGATTCCAGCTTCATTCAACTCCATTAAGCACCTGATGACCAAAAGGATGTCCAGCTTATTTCTCAAAGATCTACACTGCCATTCAGAAAAGACTCTTCAGGATCCAAAGTGACACATCAGGATCATTAGGAGCTTTGTATGACTGCTTTATGACTCTCCTACCACTGCTAAGTATCTCTAGGTGGCTTTTATCTCTGTGGCAGAGCAGCATTCCAAACCTGACATGCAACTCCAGGCAGCTTCAGTTAAATACAAACCAAAAATAGGAGTTGAGAAGAGGAACACAAGCAGTTACAATTCATATATTGACAGTAGGTATGTTTTGACATCCTGCAAAAATTTGAAAATATAAACAAAAAGATATGTTTATAACATAATAGTACCTAAAGAAAGATTTGGGGGAGAGCACAGGTTTTCTAGACTCTAGATGAACTAAGCCTTCAGAAGAGATCAAAAAGCAGGTGAAGGAAAGATGAGACAAAAACCATGATTTAGTTACAATCTTCAGTCAAATCATTTTCTCATCATTCAGTTCACACCACAGAAATCAACAAAGACTTTGAATGAAAGAGTGAGGGTTTCCTGCTCCTCACTCTTAGACAAGCACTCACTCACCCTCCCGCTACCTCCGGGAATCACTACAGTGTTCTCAAATCATAGCTGCATTGAAAAGAAGCAATAAAGCTGTACTGAAGTCTTACAAAAGCAGTTTATAACCTCAAAATTGAACTTCAACTTGAAAGCTGTTTCAGTTTACATTTCAACTCCTTGTTTCACCCATGGAAGTTTCCACTTGTTGCTTAAAATAGAAAAGACGGAACAGTTTTGTTTACTTCCACACAAGAACAAAATTCCCCGAGATATCAAGGTAATGAAGAATATATGGACACGAGAGAGTGGAGCAGCTTCTCTGGTCAAATTATTCAAGTACTTAGTATATAGAATTAGAAACAGTGGGGAGAGCTTTCTGCTGGGTTTTTTTGCCTAGCAGTAGAAAGTAAGCAGTGACAAACTAATTAATGCAATTTTCATGTTATTGCAACCACAATAAAAAGAATATCAAAGTGACCTAAGAAATGCAACTGTTATACCTATATTAACATATAAATATACAAATATTCCCAGACAACATAGTCTCTCAGAGAAAATTGGTCTTTTCCTCCTACTCCCAATTGCTCATGTCTGCAAGAAAGCTATCATCAGGTCCTAGGAGAAAACAAAAAGAAAAAAAAAAACGAACAACAAAAAACCCCACTGTATGTGACAGCAAGAAGGGAATTTTGAGCTTCTGAAGATATGCTGTATGTATGCACATGCAATTAAACTGAAGAGAAGAGCAGTCACCATTTATGGAAGCTCCTGCCAGACTTGTACACTTCTGAAACAAGAAGCAGGGGTTGCAGGACTCCAGTTACATACACACGTATTTATATATGTGGTCATTACTCCTGAAAGAAAGTGTCAATAAACAGTTCCCAAGAACATAACCTCTACTAAGACTACACATGAAGAGGTTTCTGGCTGGTGGGGTGATTTCTGTGGGGTTTTTTTGCTTTTTTTGGTTTGGGTTGGGTTTTATTCTGTGATTTTGTCAGGAATAAATTTGCTTTATGCCTTGAAGTGACTCAACCTTTTATCCTCTCACACTGCTTCTTACATAAACACAAAAGAAACTCAGAATTATAAATCTTTTGTCTTTTAATAAAACTCTGGAGTTCACAGATTTAATTCATTTGGGGGGTTCAACCAGATTTACAATTGTTCAGGGTTGTGGGTTTTTTTTTCTGGCAAAACAGAGATCAAACTGCATCATCATCATCTGTCAAACAAAATACACAGGGTTTAAAATTGTCACTCAGACCAAACAGTCTCTTCAGAGGCAGTGGGGAACTGCACTTCTGGGTTCTACTTTCTACTACTACTACTTTCTATGGTGAATAGATGAGCTATCCTAAATCAACTATTTCTCCCTTCTTCTCCAGTGATGCTTCTAACACAGTGAAGAGTTTTGTGGATATGGAGGCAGAGAACCAGGCTGCTTTTAAGCACTTTTGGTCCAAAGTCTTTCCCTAAGGACGCATGTTTTGTCAGATCAGCTCATATCTTGACCTGCAAAGATATTTTACTATTCCTTGGGCTGAAGAGCAAATCTACCCAATCCAAAGAAATTTTGTGACTTCACTTGCTGAGAAAACAGAGTAGCTCTTCAATTACCATCTCTGTTTCCTTTTTAGTATTCAACCTGCCTGCCTTCTACAGCTAAAAGTAATCTCATAGCAGAAACTCTTCCATTTACCCCAAAAGGGAATTAGGACTTCTTGGAAATATTTTTAAAATAAACAGTTTCCTTACCCTGTTTAAACAATGATTGTTTAAACCATGGAGTCAAAATGACTCAGAGGAGTTATAGTTGTCATTGTACAATATTCAGCATGATCTACAATGTGACCAGGCAGCAGTGACCTGTATTAATCATAGGCCAAAGTATAATTAAGATAAAATTAATGGACCATGATGGCTTGGCAATTGCTGTCCATATTCTCACCCTTTCTGCTGGCTTGCCAGACCACTGCACTTCTGGTGGAGAAATGGTCTGCAACGAAGGCAAAGCTCAGGAATCCCTTTTGCACACAGCAGACTCATTGAGACAAAAAAATGGCTCAATCCATGTGAGCATATGGAGGAATTCCTTCCACCCTGCTCACAAGAGCTATTGGGTAGAAGGGCACTGGAAGGTCTACATGAGCTAGTATAATATCCCTGACTGTGTGACAGAAAACATTTCACTTCTGATCAGTTACGTGATTTAAAATATCATGTCTTTGTGTAAAGAAAGTCTCTTATCTTCCAATATCAACCCTAGTTCTGCCTGCCTTTCTCTCTGCAAGAGCTCCCAAACAGCTTAGTCCACAATCACCCATAATCACTTTTTTTTTTTTTTTCCTGATAGTTATGTGATTACTTTCCTCCTGTAACCTACTTATGGTACTGATTGAAATTCACATTAATGGTGAAACACTTGCTATACTGACACATAACAATACTGACTTACATTTATCTTAGAAGGGTTTTTCAGCAACCTGGTTTGGGGAAATTTTTTACTTCTTATGGTGTTACAGTCAAGTGAGAAATGTACTTCAGCCTCAGAAATAACAAATATCTTCAAGAAAAAAAAAAGCTTAAACAGACGGCTAGGAAACCAAAAACTCACTTCCAAACTACTCCCTCTAGTTTAACACTCAGCAAAAATGTCATTGTGACATGCCACAAAGTCTCCTGGAATTAACTGCCACAGAATAAAGCAAATTCTTGAGCAGAAGGAAAGGGGGTTTTGTTGGAACAGATTTTCAGTTCTATTTTTCAAAGGGCAGAAAATTAAACCCTTTGCATAAAGGATTTATTTTGCATAAAGGATTTATTAGTAACCAGCAGTATACAAACTCAGCAGCATATCAAGGTACAGCTGTGCCCTAACATGATGGAGTCATGTTAAGATTACATACAAAGACTTCCAGGGGCCAGATCTTGATATTTCTCCCTCACTGAAAGTTGCCTGTGGGAATGGTTACACATACCCAAGTCAGAAATACAAGCTGGTGAACAACAGCACATTATCTGGCATTGCCTCCAGCCCTTCACTATCAGTCAGCTCCTACTGTCTCATGTAAACTGAAAATACTTATCTAGATTTTCAAGGCATGATTGTAATGCTGAAGTTTTAAAGCACCACTGCTTCAAAATCATGAATGGAAGGACCTAAACTTCTCCAATTCCTGCCCATTGACTAGAGCTGAAAGCTTATAATAACTGTCTTGGGTGGCCAGCCAGCCTCTTCAGTCACATAACAGTCCTTGTCTCCCTTCTCTGAATTTTAACTAAACAGAGAGGATTAATAGGAACAGTGAAGGGGAAATCCCATAGCACTAACTCAGTGAAATTAAGGCAATATCGTGTCCATCTGCTGTCTAAGCTAAAGGGTTTAAAAGTTTTCTGATGTGGTAACGTAGATGCTATAGAACTGTAGAGATCCATCAGTCATGTTTGAAAAAACAGATAAGTTCCCTTGACTTAGCTCAATCATTTTTACAGCCTTTGTCAGAAGAATAAACAAATTCCTCAGTCCAGAGTCATTTCTCTCACATTTCTGTTCTGAAGTTACTATGCAATAAAGTTGATTTGGAGCATATAAAGGTCTGGGATTTTAAGCTCAACTCTCATTACAACAAAACCAAGGAACCCCTGAAATTCAAGATCAGCAGGCAAAGCTTCTAAATATCAGCACAGGAATTCACAGGTCAAGAGTTACCCATTTTCTTCTCCAGTATGGAAACTGCAACACCCAGTTGACATTTTCGGTAACTTTCTGAGATGAAAGATCAACAAACAATACAGAAAGAATACAGAAGTGTAGGAAACCCAGGGTATGCAGAAGGAAAACAAAGTACCTGGTGCAAACTGTCTACATATGCCTTTTTCATATAATTCTCCCCCTCCATCCCCAAGAGGCTTAAAAAGCTTCAGCTACAGGTATTAGAAATTCTCAGGGCTGGCAGAACTTGAATGCACAGAGCAGGTGTTCTATGCAAAGCTGAAGGTGACTTTAGAGGAGTTAAAAAATGGCAGAAGAAAGTGTGAGCTAAGGGCACATGGGTAATTCAGGCCCACCCAGACATTGCTGGGCAGATCTTTGGGATGCAGTGTTGTAATACAGCACTTGGAATCACATGCATGATGTGCAAACAACTGTAGAAAAGTAAAAATAGCCTTCCAGCCAAACACACTGTGCACATTCAACATTATATCTGCTAGTCACAGCTCAGACTCATTAATAACTTTCGTATTTTAATGACTTTTACTTTGGCAAAATCAGAAATTTTACTTAACTTTGTTAACTATCAATTTAGATGAAGTTCAGCTGATTAACAAATACCCAGTAACTATGTTGCTTAAAGTATCCGATTGTGCAAAGCTTCAGCATAGTCATTTAGCCATGTTAAAGCATTCTGCACTACACTACTGCTGCAGTAATTTTCCCATGTCCCTATGATAACCCAGCAACACCCCAAGTGGATGTAACATTTCACTAAATCCGGATAGAATTTAGTAGCAAGGTGAAGTCTTAGTACTGTAGTAACGAAGCACAGAAATCTATTAATCTCTTTGAAACATCAAGTTGAAGCTGTTGACAGCTACTTAATTGATAGTCAGTAGATCTTTTTGTTCTACACACTGTGCACTCTCCAGTCAGCATTCTCACTGTCCAGATTTTGCTGAAAAGATGCCAAAACACCACATATCCATAATTAATCCTATTCCTATGCCAGAACACTATGCTGAGGACTTTTCACTCTTACAGGCTGATTCAGAATTACTTTCTTACCCTCTCACACACAATACAACTGGGTATTAATCTGTAAAACTTCAGTTCTCTTTCATGTGTGTCACTTCATTCAGGTTTACCCAATGATTCATGTTTTTTTCCACACTTGAGATCTATAAACAAGCACAAGCCAAACCAAAACTTCTTACCTAAGGCTGTGGATAACAACCTCTATTCTTAGGATTTTGTGCTTAATTAGCTATTCAGAATACTTGTTCCAGTTCCATGATTCTTCCAACTGAAAGTTATATATATATGTATATGTATATATGGATAGAAATTCACTAGAAATTCAGAAGGGACATAATAATTCTCAAATAAAGGTTTGGGACAGGTTTTTCCTCTGAACTAGGATCAGAGGAAGAATACTGCTTAAGCTTATCTTAACATCAAAATAGGTACATATATAATAGAATTAATCTCATTTAAATTAATATAATTTAACCGCTGCAAATAATTTGGGGATATTTAATTTATTTTCCTTAAGTTGATTAGCAAAGGCCTTGAAGTTTTATTTGCACACATACACTCCACATATATTGTTGGCTAAACTACAACCAACTGGTCATATATTCCTAGAATTTGAAATAGAAATTTCTGTTCTATTTCTCTAGCTAGCGGATAACATCTTGGCAAGGAAAAAAGATTTTTAATCCAGTGCTACTGGACTCAAAAAAAAAAAAAATTAATACAGAAATAAAACTGACAGAAAATAAACTATACTTTTCATTGTCTGAGCTTAAAGAGCAAAAAACAAAACAAAAAACAAAAACCCAAAACAAAACAAACAAAAAAACCAAACAAGCAAACAAAAAAACCCAAAAAAGACCAAATAAAAAACCCAAAACAAAAAAACCAAACCAAAACAAAACACCACCACAAAAAACTAAGTAAAGTGAAACACAGGCTGAAGTGAAATCTCAGTTTGTCCAAATCCAAAAGAAAAAAAACCACAAAATTTAGCTTGACATTGAGAGGTGCCACCTGCATCTTTAAGGTACAAACACAGCCAGATGCTGCATACATATGAACATCAACTCCTGGACACTTCTATAAAGTTTTGTCTTAAATGTTTAACTTTTCAAGTTTAACCTGCTGCATGTGCTAAGGAAGCATGAGGAGTGCAACCTTTCTACATCTCTTCATTGCTCTTAATCCCTTGGATTATAAATGGATCCCTTGGATTATAAATGATAATCTCCTGGCAAGAGAGTTTGGGGCAGGGGGGTGGGAAGGTGTAAGCACTAAGGTTTACTGGCACACATGTTCAGGCCCTGGCATAACTTCTGTCAAAACCAGTCTGGTAACTATCATGCATTCCCTAAACTACCAGCAGTAATCTGAAGATGTCCATGAGTTAGGTTCAAGATTCTCCATGATTCATGTAGAAATTAATTTAATGATCTAATACGGTAGATTCAACCCAGTTGCCAAAGAAACCCCAAAGCCTTGCACTTGTTTATGGTGAAATCAGGAGCAGCAGAGCATTCCCAATAGAAAAAGTGAGTGAAAGGACACTAAAACTTACATTTCATGTAGTAAAAAATAAATACACCATGAGATAAAATTCCTGCTAAAGCAAAAAGAAAAGACAGCAGCAGAGTTTCAAACACCTGGTCAATAAAAAATTCTGAGTAATTGAAAGGAACAATCCTGAAATTGTTTTTTGGTACATGCACCATTACGATTTGAAAAAACTCTCCTGATGAAATTGCAATGCCCGAGTCCAACTAAAACACAGAAAGCAGGATCCAAGTCACACAACCACAAAAGGCTACAACAAGCAACTGTTCCTGTGGGTTGATTTATATGGCAATACAAACAAATTGTTACCCATCCCATTATGTAAGCCACATCAAGGAAATGTTGCCACCTTATAAAAACAGAAGGATAAGGTTTGGGGTTTTTTTTGTTTGTTTTTGTTGGTGGGGGTTTTTTGGGTCATTTTTTTTAATTATTATTTTTTTAAAGGAATCTTCTCTCTCCAGAAATGCTACAAAAATGGTAACTACAATGAAATTTGAGAGAAGCAGAAGCAAAATTGCACATCTGTTGTAAAATGAATACACCATGCCTAGAAACAAATGAACCAAGGAACATATCAAGTGAAACAAATTGATGAGACCTGACACAGAGAAAGATACTGGGTTCACTGTGCCACAGAAAGTTTCAGACTGATACAGGGATAAGACCTCTGCATGCTATTACTGGCAGGTTGTTAAATATTAGACATTCAGCTACGTTAAAAAGTAATTAGTACATTGCAAATTGCCTCAATTTCAGTATTTTCTTCTTGGAAACAACATATCTTACCATATTTCTTTTTAAGCCTCCATTCTCTTAATTTGCAAATATGAGAGAGAATTAGAATTGTGTGTGAATGGTAATATTGTGGGAAATCAAATATCCATGCTTTTTTTTTTTTAATTATAATTTTCTTTCAAATGAAGGTCATTTGATATCATATCTGCTCTTTTAGTCTCCAACATCTTCACTTATATCCTGATTGTTGCTATCAGCCTACAAGAGTCATATAATCCTCATTTTCTGTTTCAGGCATTTAAAAGTTTGATGTCGTCATAGCCACAATTCAAGAGCTGCATGACAGCTTACATCAGGATATTTCATCCCAAACTCCCTGAAAAGCTTCAGCATGTAGTGAGGTTCTGCTCTCCAGATACCTATTTACTGAACCACATTTCTGAATGGCAGATACAATGGAAGTTTATTAAATGAGTGGTGGGAGTCCTACATTTATTGTTTTGGGTTTTTTTCCAATCTAATTCAAGAAAGTGTTTAGTACAAGTATATAAAAATAAATCCATGCTTGCTTAGCATTCCTGAAGAGAGACTCTTTGCAGAATCACAGTTTTTATTTTACAACTTAACACTGTTATGTGGGGAGGAGACAGGGCAGCAGACACTGGTAAGAGTCATGCTGTCTATTCAGCTTTGATACTTTGATCAGGAGCAGCCAAACATCACACTGATTGCAAAAGTGAATGAAAAAAATGACATTTTTCTTCCCCAAACTAGATGGAAAGGTAAATAGTTTCAAAATTCTCTCCTTCACAGCTTGTAAGAATGTCCATTTAACAATGAATCACTTAGGTTGTCTTAAGAGAAACACAGCTCATGCAAAAGATGATTTTCAGAACCGCAGTAATAAAAATAAGACTCGAATTACCACTCTAATGACAGTTTTACCCATAAACATCTAATCTCTTTGATCACTGGGTATGAATTTAGAACTTTGATGTCAGTGCAAAAATCTTGTCAGTTCCTGAAGAGTTTGAATGAAGTCAAAACAGTTTTGAGTCCTAACTCATATAAATTTGTAAACATAGATTGTGTTCTATCCATGAAATCCAGCTCAAGCTGGAATTGTTCCAAGCTAACATAAGTGCAGAAGAAAATCATAAATTTCTAGACAGACTGTATCATAAAGTGATCACAACCTAGACAGTCTTTAAAGACTGAGAAATTTCTATGTATTAAACCCACTTAGCTTTTTTCACTCTCCTACCATTTTTCGGGGATGAACAAACCTACTGCTATTTTTATAAACCTTTTTTCAATCTTGCTTTCACATTTCCCCCCTGTTTAGCATTCCCTTTGGCAAACAAACACAGCTTTCATTGAGTTGAGTGAGAATGAAAATTACTGACTCAGTAGTGAACAGTATAAACACCGTCTGCTTCTTCTGAAAAGTACAGTTCATCTTCACAAGTATTTGTACCTTCCGTGTACTTGCTTTCAAAAAACAACTGAGATTTTTCTAAGAAAGATATGGAACAAGGGGAAAATTAATAATAATTCATTTTTATTTGGAAGCCTTAATAAGCACTATGCTTTTTCAGTGAAAACTGCATGCATGACTGAAAAGGAAAATTCTAACAATACAAAGCATATACCTATGAGTCTCTGCCAACAGGAAAATCACCGTCTTTAGCTTTGTTGTTAGATTCCTTTATTACACTGCAGTTTAACAGCAAGGAAGAGGAGAACCAAGACATCTGCTTACCATGTCATCACTAGCCAGTAGCTACTGAGCTGCAACTTCCAGACAAGAAGCTATAAAGTATTCTCTTTGCCTTTCTATTTGTATAGTTCCTTTTGCATTGTACAGTCATATATTAGAAACTATTTTCTACAGCACAACCCTTTACCCCTAGAGTTGTAGTCCTGAAAGCTTCTGTTCCACACACATCTGAAGGTTCAACTGTTGAACTTTCCGTTTACATTTAAACCTTTCATTTTCTTTCAACAGCATTTGTTCTGAAGTCCTTCTTTGTTAAAGCTTTTTTTTTTTTTTTTTTTTTTTTTGAGCGGCACCCAGACACAAGAAATCTTCTCTCTTCCAGAGAAACATTATAACCTCTCTCTTAGGCGTGCACATTTCCATTCCTTTCCACAGGAAATGCAGATAACTTTATACAAAACAATAACTAGAAAAAGAATACAAACAAAGAAATGTGAAATAAACAACTCTGTTTTCCACCAAGCCTTCTTACTAGATTTAAATCTCCCTTAATTTACTTCAGCAGCTCCAGACACAAGATGAGACTACAGCTCTCTTTTTTCAACCCTTAAGAGACACTTTGTTAACATAACTACTCATTCTCTGTTTACTCCGAGATGCTTTCTGCAATAGCTGTTGTATAAATATATTTACATATACAAATATTCCAGGGAACATTTGTCTTCCAAGATTCATGGAAGTAAAACGCACTCAGTGTTTCACTATGGGCTTTTGTAATGCTCTTTTAATTCTTAAAGATTTTTTGTTATGATTTCCCAGTTAAAATCAGATCACTATGCTGAAAGAACGACCAAGAGATACAACTTGAAGAGAGATTTCAAGCTTTGCTTAAAAATGCTAACTTTGATTTTATCCAAAGGGTTCTGAAGGGTTTCCAGGAGGAGGTGATCTGACAAGAGAAGCTGAAGAGCTGTGACCTTGTATGCAGTTGAATTTTTCAATAATTGCCTTTTACCAACTACTACTTTCAAGTTCAAGTCTTGGCAGGGTTTCAAAAGAAGGTCTGCTAGGTACTGCCAGGCAGTGGAACTACATATAAGGAAAGATTAATATTATACAAAAGAGACAGCCTTGGTATCCAGTGAAGCATTATTACGAAGAAGCCACCCACAGTATGAGGTGAAGCAAGAGGCCAACAGCAACCCTTCCTCCCCAGGAGTCTGCCACATCCTTCCCAGGATCAGCGTTACAGGTTTCTTCCCTCAGCACCTGGAGTCATGCTGTTCCATTTTTGTTTCTTTTACCCTCACTCTTTTCTCTCTCCTGTATATATGCAAGAGCCACAGGCTCCTGGGATACTCCCTTTGGACTCCCCCCCTACAAGCACTACTTCTTCAACTGTCTTCATTTCCTTAATTTACAGTTTTCCTGTTCTTACCCTTCACCTGTCCTTATGCTCTATTCTCCCTCAGCCTTCTTCCACTATAATCAACACCCTCAGAAACTTAGATATCCATAAAAATTTATAAGCTTTCAGTACCTCAAAATCTATCACAGACAGCAACACCAATCATAGACTTCCTGTCCAAGACAGTTCCATTTTATTCCACTGCTCCTCAGGTACTTCCATACACCACTTATGCCTCACGATTTGTGGTGTATATATGGGTAACTTTCCTTGGCTGCCTATTATCAAGACAGATGATGGTAAAATGCAAATAGCAATCCATTTCAATGAAAGACAAAAAGATGCTTCAACTGGTGAAAAAGTAGGGATAAAGCCCTATCTAATTCTGACTTCATAGATTTGGATTGTTTAATGTCTGGCTATTCCTGATACCTACTTAGGTTTTTCCCATACATCCACTGTCAGGAAGAACAGCCATCCTTTGTGAAAAGATGCAACAGTTTATGGTAAAACATCATTATCAGAGATAAAATTCTGCAGACTATTCCACATGGTGATGTATTTTATCTCCCAGGAGACACAGCATGCTGTAATTATTCTGTTAGAAGCAAGTATGCACCTTTGTGCAGCAATTAGAGATGATTAATAACAAAATCATTATGAAAACTTTCAAGTTCTGTTCTTCCATGACAGTTTTGAGTGTCTGCATTTCTCCCCTTCTTCTTAACAGAAAGTTCCTTGGACCTTTGAATAGTTCTTACTATTGTGCTTATTTTATATTGACACTGCATTTTCCTACTGTTTGTCTGCAGCAAAGTTTGAAAGGATTTGTTACTATAGTGATACTTCGTGTTGATTCAGAAGTTAAAGTTAAAAGAAGTGGCAATGAGTACAATTAAATTTTACTAGAGAAACACGGTAGAGTGCTAAAAGGCTTCTGGACAAAAAGATGAGACAGTAAGATTTTGCATGGGTGCCCAATACAGAGACTGCAGCTGTAAAACCAAGCCAGTGTCATCACATTCTATATTCATCATGGAAATTTCATGCTTCAGCATGTGCAGTGGGAATGTTGCTGCCTCAATACCCCAAGAGGGGCCAAACCTCTCTTGTGTTTCAGGAAATCCCATGGGAGCATGGGGATCTATCTGTTTTCATACACAACAGCACCCTGAGGGACAAGCTCCTCTACATTAGTGTAAGGAAGGGGAATTGAATACTTTTCTCTACAGATTTGACACTGGTATTTCAGTGGTTTGCAGAGACCCTTCTCTTTTTATTTTTAATGAATGCAAGTATGGTACTTCAAGATAATGACCTACTTGCTTTTATTCCTGAATAAAAGCCGTGAAGCCAGTGTTTTCCAGGCTCTATGAAACCACAAGATGTAATTATTATTCTACACTACAACTGCTATTATCTCACCAAATTATTTGGTTTTGTTGCAGCCTAGTACTTACTAAAAGGTGTTTAAGGTTTTACAGAGAATTGTCATTGTTTTTTTTAGGCTTGACTTGCTATTTCTGTCCCCTAAAGAACAGTGTGGTGCTGCATAAATTTTTATAATACAAGGAAGTGAAATGCTTTGCTTTGCTTCTTCGGTATGCATTTAGTACCACTTTATTTAAAGTATGATTTGACTGCATTAATAATGTTTTCTCTGCTACGATAAGCCCATATAATTACTGAACTCAATGAATTTACTTATTTCACAATAAAATTAAGACTTATAGTCTAGTGGCAGATTGCCCCTCAGAGCTATTTTATAAATCTTTGTTGAGAATATTTGGCATTTTTCCCCCCTCAAGACTGTCCGGGTTATTTCCTTTAGATGCTACAGATGATAACTCAAATGTTCACATGTAGGAATGTTGGCAAAATTTCTCAAAAACCATTAGTCCTGGATACTGAAGGGGCCTTCTGCTCAGGTAAGGGGGATGGAGGATACAGGACAATGCATGTCCTCACAGCTCTGTAGTCTTGACCTGGAAAGTGGTCCTCTCACATCTCACACAGAGCTCTAAGGCCCACGTAGACTCCTCAGTATCTGGCTCCAAAACACCTAATCCTGTCAAGTAAGGTGGCAAAGGATAGAACAGTACTCAGGAATACATCTAGAGCTAAGCCAGCAGATAACATCATACAAAACACTTTAGTCAACCACATGCACCGAGATTAGAACATTTTCTTTAAGAGAAATAAGGCACATCACAAATCCAAGGGTTTTCATTTTTTTGTTTTTTAATTTTGTCTCCCAAAAATTTCTTAATTGACTTTGAACTTACAAACAAGAAAGAAAGTTCTGACTTTTTGTATTATAAACTTTTGCATGTCACAGTCTTTTTTCCATCAGGATGTACTGGAAATGCAGAAGGAAAGATTGTTATCTGCATACACTGGGAGATTACCCTCACCTGTCACCACATTGCCTTTTCATTCAGGTAGAAAGAAGAAAAAGAAAAAAAAAAAAAAAAAAAAAAAAAAAAAAAAAAAAAAAAAAAAAAAAAAAAAAAAAAAAAAAAAAAAAAAAAAGAAGAAGCAAAAATACTCCTTATAGAGCACAATTTCATCAACTGTTGAATGTAACTGGACAATCCTGAATGGCCCAAACACATTCACTCTGCTGACAAGAACTTCCTACAAACCAGCAGAGCAGCCACAACCTCTTGGAGATCAATACCAGGCATAATGCTCACAACAGAGACCAAGCAAATTATCTGATTGTTGGCCTACATGGAGCTCTGTGGTACTGTAGCTGTACTGTTGTATTGCATCCAGTTAAATGAACAAAACCCTGAATCTGCTTGCAGGGAAGTTTTCTAAATTAAACAGGTAGTTTTTTGTTTAGAACAAAAGCACAGAAAACAGAGGAGGAAAGGTAATGGTATTGACAAGTGACTGCTTTTTCAAATCATATCCAGGAGAAAGATTTCCAACAATCCATACTGTAGCTGCATTATTAAATATTTCTCTGTAACTATCTCCACCAAGATTAATTTAGAGAAGTATCATACTGCCTCTAGATCTCATTCCAGCAACTGAATATTTACCATTCGTAATACAAATTACATCTTATGTTTCTCAAGAAATTTTCTAACCATAGAAAAGATTTT
The DNA here is from genome assembly GCA_038090715.1 of Florisuga fusca. Lineage (NCBI taxonomy): Eukaryota > Metazoa > Chordata > Aves > Apodiformes > Trochilidae > Florisuga > Florisuga fusca. The sequence goes on from JAAWXA010000011.1 coordinate 9,968,314, forward strand.
GCTTTCAGTTTGCAAACATTTAACGTAGAAATTCACTTAAGCCTATTTTCCTTTACACTAACTCATGCCTCCACAATGAAACCACATACTATCAATGAGTAGAGGGTTAATCTTCCATCCTCTTCTATTTAAACGCAGTCATTCCAACACTTTACATTCAGAAAGCAGCTTTTCCTTGCTCTCACTGGATCTCCTAGCCAGATTACATGCAAAAGGTTGTGTCCTGATGGCACTCAAGACACAAGCATCAGAAGGTGTTGTAGCATATTCTTACAACAAAAATAAGACAAACACCTTTTGTGTAAGTGGACTCAATCTAACCATGGAACATATCACAGTGTATATTCTAAAACATTCTTTGTTAGTTGGGGAGAAGCACAATTTATGTCTCTAGAGGCATAGTTGATACAGTCTCCCAACATCTCTGACAGTTTCACACATTACAGCAAGCCGTGCAGGCTAGCAGAACTGATGTTCTTCTACTGAAGACAGACACAGAATGAGGTCAGGGAGGATGTAGCAACACTGTTGAATGACTTTACATAACAGGCTACTTTTAGTCTTACCATACTTGTTCTTTTCATTCCAAACTTACAGATACATTCACACATCTGTTACAGATTCACAAACTAAGGTACTTCAGTATAGCTGAGGATACCAATGGAGATGTCATTGCATATCCTCCCCCACATATTCTTATCCGTACTGCTGCTCCTTATTTTGAAACCCAATTATACATCTTCATTAAATGAAAAGCTGCCACTACAGAAACAGATAGTAATAATATTAGAGAACTGTTCTATCATATTATGTACTAAACCCAGCAACCATGCATTTACATGCACTGAGCAAAGCTTTCACTGCCTTCAAACACCCCAGAGATACTGCAGCTCATCCTCAGAGCACCACATCTGCTCGAAATAAAACCTCTTCCTAATAGCAAACAAGCAATTATATGACAATCAACAAAATTTATTAGGGTCCTCCAGATCACTTCAAACTTTCTTCTAGTATCTAGCACCTTTAGCAGCCCTTCCACTTCCTTTTTGAGTCACATAACACTGAGTAAGCACAGTAACTGCTGGCACAAAGTACGCACTTAGGCTTTCTGGCTGCTAGAATCAAAACCAAGGGAGGGGGGAAGGTATGAACATAATACAGCAAGTGATAGTATTTACATAGAAGAAATTTCCACTTTTGGCATCACAAGATTTTTCTTTCAGGATTTCATACTGAAACCATTCTCTCACTAATAATGCAAAATAGGGAGGTCAGATGGTTTTAAAGCAGCAACTATAGCTTTAGAGTTAAGAATATCATAGTGTGACAATTTTTTAGACGAATTACAAGTTAACCAAGATGTTTTAATCCTTAACACTAATATTTAGAATCGTTATTTAAGACACGGTTGAGCACTGTGTTTGTGATGTTTCATGTGGTCGTGGTTGGTTTTCACCATGAAAACTTACTTCTGAAACTGCTGCTCTAAGATATTTTGGCAAGTTGTTGGATACAGACTATATTAGTACAAGATTAAACTTAAATTCTGTCAGTAACAGAAATAAAAATGAATAGCACTTTACAATATACAGATATATGATACAAAGTATACATATCAGCTCTCTTCAGAAAGTTATTATTCATCTACTTTAAAATGACATGAATTTGTACCCCACAACAGTTTCTGTAATAAATTACGTTCTATTTCTTTTGAATTAAACGGGAAAGGATACAAAACAATTTGTGGGCTTGCTGGCAGAGTGCAGTTGGTAGAAGAAAGGAAGAAAACCTGCAACTTCTTTTTTATACAGCAACAAGTCAAATGAAATTCATACTACATTATCCCTGTAGTATTTCATTGCTTCACTGCTAAAATCCAGCATAACTCCTACATTCAAAATACTGCAAGGGAATGGTGTTCAGTATTTCAGTTCAAGTCAACGGATTCTTATTCCCTAAAGCTGAAGTTTCCCCATTAATATACACACAGCACCTAAGAAGAACTACACAACCTTGAATGAAATTTGGCAATAGAAAATGTAATCTTTATGTTGCTCGACAGGGCAATAATGTACACATAAAAGCTTCTGGTAGTTACAGAACTATTAGAAAGAAAAAAAAAAAAAGGAAAAAAAAATTAAAAAGAGGGCAAAACATTAAACCTTCAGCACACACATCAGAAAACCCTGCAATACTTGTTCCATGACATGCAGAATGCTACTGTATGAATGACCAGCTTGCTTCTAGGCTGAGACACATTTCTGAAAGCCACCAACCCGAGCTTCCATTCTGGAAAAGGCAGGGTTACCTACTGCAGTCCAGGTCAAACACAAGTAAGAAAACCTAACACTGTCAGATTAAATATTCAGAAGCAGATGAAATAAAACCACTGCATCATTCACCGACTTCAAGGTGTACAGGTATGTAAAATAATTGTATATATATATAAAAAAAGTATGAATACTTCAGCAAACGTAGGGTCTAAACACCAGAAAATAGACCGCTTGGTCGAAAACATCCGCAAGACATATCTTGGCTTTCGTTTGCTTTTTAAGTTTCTCCATGGGTGTCAGCAATATTGAAGTTACAGTTCTTCTGTCTGTGACTACTTCTATATATGGTCAGCACAGATATTTGCTGCGATTTGCATTATTCCAAAAGTAATCCGAGGCAATCAGAACCCTGTTAAGCCGTAAGAAAACCCACACGAGCAGATCCATAATCCTGCACACATGAGCCCTTTTTGCGTTTCCGTGCCCCGAGATTTACACGGTGAGGAGAACACTCCTAGCTCGGGTTTTAACTAAAAAACTTGGGATCTGCTTCTGGGGGTGCACTGGCAGCGCACACGCCTCCCAGTGATGCCTTCCCAAACTCCAGCCGGGCGACAGCCCGCACTCCGGTACAACCCCGAGGAACCTCGTTGATATAGCGAGGAGAAAACACGGTGCTCGGCGTGCGGGGACACGGCGGGGGCTCCAACCAGCCGGGGTGGGGGAATCTGAACACCGCGGTGCGCTCCGGCACTGCCCCGGCGGAACAAGCGCGGCAGCCGGCGGCACGTCGAACTGTGCTACAGGGCTCCCGCTTCGGGCCGCCACAGGACAGGGCAGCCGTGCGGTGTCGCCGCGGTCCCCGCTCCCACCGGCGGGGCAGACGGAACCTCCCCTCGCTGTTCAAGGAACCGCAGCAGCCCTGGGGAGCAGCCGCTGCTCCGAGCACCCCGGGATGGGGGGCAGCCCCCCCCGCGGTCCGCGGAGCCCCACGGCGGCCGCCGCCACCGCC